>CM067337.1:33882500-34520000 GCA_034376525.1 Nicotiana benthamiana
CCTTAAGGTAAGAAATAAACCTACCTTTTGGCACAACACCATTCCCTTTCCACTCAACAACCGGCTCTTTAGGGAACTCGAGTCTCATGAATCTCGTTTGGGAGTCAAGTTTAGCAAAGCACGAATAAAGACATTCCATTCCCATAATTACATCAAAATCTACCATTCCAAGCTCAATAAGGTCGGTCGTGGTAACACGACCACATACCGTGACCACACAATTCCTATAAACTCGCGCGGTTGTAACAGAATCACCAATCGGGGTCGATACAGAGAATGGTTCATGAAGCTGTTCAGGTTCTATCACAAAACTCGAATCAATGAATGGTGTGACATAGGACAAAGAAGACCCCGGATCGATAAGAGCATAGCAATCAACAGTTTGAACAGATAAGATACCTGTAGAAACATCTGGAAAAGCCTCAACACTCTGGCGACCACTCAAAGCATAGAACTGATTCAGTACACCTCTACCACGAGCCCCACCCCTAACTGCACCACGTCCTGCTGGAGCTGAGGACGCACTGATGATGTAGCAACTGAAGAACTGGATGACTGGGCGAATCCCCTACCCATGTCCTATCTGGGCGCACAACAGTTCCGTCGGATATGACTTCTCACCCCGCAATTATGACACACTGGGATGTCCAAATAGCAAGTCTCTATATGGAACCTCCCACACTTGGGACATGTAGCTCCCCCTGTTGTCGGGGCCTCATCCCCAAATGATCGAACTGGTGGAACCTGCTGCTATCAGAACCTGGCCTCAATGAACTACCCTGCTGATAGCTATGCACAGATGGGGGTGCACTTGCTGAGGACTGAGCATATAACCGGGATGGCCCTGGTGGCCCTTTCCCCGTAGCTGACCTCCCTAAGTAACCCATTGACCGGGCGCTGCTGCAACTCTCCATATCCACCCATATCTTCAACTTCCTAGCCTCTGTGGCTTGAGCAAAACCCACAATCTTCTCATAATTGATATCTGAGTGTAAGGCCGCTGTAGCAACCTAATTCACCACCAGCGGGCTAAGACCCTAAACAAAACGCCGAACTCGAGCATCCATGGTCGACACTAACAGAGGAGCATACTTGGACAACCTCACGAACTCCATATGGTACTCCCAGACACAATTACTACCCTTCTTGAGAACCTCAAACTCAGTGGCACGGGCTGCCATTGTCTCGGCAGGCAAGAAATGGTCCGTAAAAGCATGCAATAACTTCTCCTATCTAGCCGGTGGTCTTCCCTCCTTGAGGGAATCCTCCCACATCTCGACCACGAGCGTGCTTCTCCTCTCAACCTGTATGAAGCCAACTCAACCCTCTCTAGCTCTGTGGACTTCATCACATGAAGAGTCTTGTACATCTCATCAAGAAAATCCTGCGGATCGGCCTCTGGGTCTGTGCCTGAGAACTTTGGAGGGGCCAATCCCAGAAACTAGTGAACCCTGGAGCTGGCAGAACCTCCCTATCCGTTGGAGGACATAGGGCATCATGATATCTCTGGGCCTGGGAAGCCACTAACTGGGTCAACATACGGATGGCTCCCCTAAGTCCCCCATCAGAAGCCTCGGGACCGGAAGGTGGAGCAATATCAGGATTATGGATATCGGCAGGAGGGACGGTGATACCCTCTGTCACAGCTGGAACAAGAATGCTTGGATTTGGAAGAGATGGGCCAGGCAGATTCAAAGCTGGGGAGTCACACTCACCCACAGCGTCCGGTACATGATTCACAACCACACTTGGGGTGGCGTTGGCCTCAAGGGCGAGTCTAGCTTACTTCTGAGGTGCCATTTCTGAAAATTTTGGAACAAGGCACGAGCTAGACACAAATACTTCAACTTTTCACTTCATCACACGAAATTGAATAACAAAGAAGAGAGTAGTTTCCTAAATGCCCGTGTAGCCCCCTACTTATAGATGTGGTCGGCAACACAACGATAAGAAGGGCTCTACTAGGCACGACTCCCAAACATCCTAGGAATCTTTTTAAAACATTAGGCTCTGATACCAAGTTTGTCACGCCCCAAATCTGAGGGACATGAACGACACTCGACCGAGTATCCCCAGTCGAGGGGACCTGGGTGCCTTTCCTAACCCATGAATTACCCCACATTCCATTTCTTACTAATCGAGTGGAACATTTATTTATGATTGAAACACCTTTTACAAAGCATACATAACATAGATGATATTAGCGTGGTTTAAAATTTACAATGCCCAAAATACAAAGCACATACTACATAGTTCATGACCCAATTTCCTGTCTACGGAGCCTCTAAGGATGAAATATGATAGTACAATACTTGCCGGTAACAAGGCTACGGCTATACCTTTTTCACACACCAAAATAAGATCTCAAAATACAAGAACAGAGGCGGCATGAGCCACGCAGGGCCCCGGAAGGAAAGGGGGCACAACAATACAATTGACAGGGAATGAGGAAAAGCTACAGGTGGCGGACTAGAGTACCGGCTATAGATCCACCTACAATCATACCACGAATGTAGCGCTCCCGGCAAAAGGGACGACATCACATTTGAATTGTACTGGTATATATGAAAAAAACTTCTCCCAAGTGAACTCAAGCTGTACGCAAGTAGAAAACATCAGTAGAAGCAACAACCAAACACACATAAAAAGTACAATCAAGCCAAACAAGGTTGCACACTCTCCTATTTTCCCCTTTCCACAATTTCCAGAACAATGATTTCACAAGTTTACACAAGTATTTATTTCAACAGTTATTCTGATCACTTTTCCATCATTATTACCTTGACCACCCTTATTACCTCGGCCACCCTTATTATGACAACCCGCACCTTATAACTTCGTGTTGCAGCGTGCAACCCAACCCTGCCGTATAGTTTTGATTCACAAACAACACAACCACAACAATCAATTCACGAAGATTAACAACAATACTTCTCAACACATAACCACAACAATGTTACAAGTGTTTCCATAACCAACAGTACCAATTCCATCATATTCAATAGTTTATATGCAATTCAAGTCACCACAACAAATGCCCACAACAATTCAAGTACATTGTTACCACAGTTGTTCTGATTTCACCATTTATGAATCCCTTTAATCATTTATTCCTCTACTTTTACCACAAGATGCATTCACAATCATACAAGTCACAAGGAGCTCAAAAATAACCCACAAAGATATCAACTACCAATAAATTCACACACCAAACAAGGCGGTTTCACAAGGATCAAGGTTAGCCATACATACCTGAAGTCGAATTACCTTTTTAAACTCCTATTCTTAGTCACCAAGCAATCTAGCCACGTCAATATAAATAAAAAATTAACACATGTACTTTAGAATGAAGCTCACAATTACTACCCGTTTTATTAAGGTTATCAAGCACAGTTCTATACTTCTACCCAATTTCCCCTAACTAGATTTTAGGTTTTGAAAGACATGCATGTGAGTTTCCACCCATTATTTCAAAAATCAAAGCATGAGACTCCCTCCCTTAGTTTAAATCTGAAAACTGGGGAAAAGGGTTTGGGATTTTACCTGTAAGAGTGGGGATGAAGATAGTAAATTAGAATTTCTCGACCCGGATAGTTTTGGAGAATCAATTATATGATGAACCTTTTTTCCCTCAATAACTATCTCTTTTCTCTCTCTTTTTTTGTTTAGAAAATATGCAAAATGAGGGGTTGGGGTATTTTATTAGAAAAGGGATTGGGTTTTACAAAAAATCAAGAAAATTAAAGCCCGTGCAGGATTTGTGGTCGTACTCTCTGATCGCAGAGTTGATATGCGGTCCGCAGATTGGACCGCAGAAGGGTCCCAAATTGCTGGCCTCTCTACTTGGTTATGCGGTGGGAATGCGGTTTGCATTCCTGTTCTGCGGTCGCATATTTCACCTCAGTACTGACCTTCTCAAATCCTCGAGAAATCTATGCGATGATTATACGGTCAGCATATTGGTTATCCGATCACATAGTAGACCGCATTTTATACATCAAATTTAGCTAACTCTCTGATTAACTCTGCAGCAGAGATGTGGTCCGCATACCTGATCTATGACTGAATTCTTGCCGCAGAAATGATATTTTTCCGGAAAACTTTGACTCTAGATTTTTAAGTATAAAATCAGTAGAAAGGGTCCCAACACATAGGTGGACCTGACTCTATGAGTATCTAGGATTTGAGCACTCCTTTTCACGGGGTCTTACAGGTAATCGGCTTGTATTTTTGTTGTGGAAATTGGAATAGGTCTGTTGCATCATCTATGACTTATGTGCAAAATTTGGGCTCAGTCGGAGTTGTTTTGATATGATTCGGCATCAATCGTAGAAGTTGGAAATCCATTAGTTGAATAAGCTTGCATTGGGGTGTGATTCATGTTTTTGATATTTTTTGATGTGATTTGAGGCCTTAACTAATTTTGTATGATTTTTAGGATATTTATATGTTTAGATGAGGTCCCGGGAGCCTTCGGTGAGATTCGGATTGATTACGGATTGAGTTTGGCCTTGTTGAGTTGCGACTTTTTATGGTATCTGGTGTCCTTATATGCATTCGTGAGAGAGGTTTCGCGCTCGCGAAGAGTACCAAGGAGGCTGGTGAAGATTGTTCTTTACTTTCGCGAAGCTCTGGGGAAATTGGGCATCACGATTGCGAGAGGGAGCTAGCGTTCATATAGAAGGATAAGGTTAGCTTGGGCACCGCACCTTAAGTCTTTGCGTTCGCGGCCAGGGAGACGCGTTCACATAGGTAGAGATCTTTGAAGAATCGTATTCACGAGGAACTTTCCACATTCGCGAAGAAAGGCATATGGGCAGCATATATTAATTTCATAATCGAGGTTTTGAACACATTTTTTATATTTTGAGTTAGAGACCTCGGATTTGGGCAATTCTTTAAGGGATTTTCAAGGAGTTGATTGGGGTAAGTGTTTCTAACTTAGTTTTGGTGGTTATACATGAATCTACCATTGAACTTGCTATTTAATAAGTGTTTTGGGTTGAAAAATTGGGGAAAATTTGTACAACTTTGTAGACTTTAATTTGAGGATCTGAAGGTCGAGTTGAGGTTGGAATTGAGTATTTTTGGTATGGTTGGGCTCGTTATTTAATGGGTTGTTGAGATTTTGATACATGGACACGAGGTTGACTTTTTGACATTTGGTTTAAAAACTTAGACTTATCTTATGGAAGTGATTCATATAGCTTGTGTTGATTGTCTCCAGTTGTTTGTGGCAAGATTCGAGCCGTTCGGGGGTTGATTCGTGAGGTAGGTGCTTGCTGGAGTAGAGAATTGCATGGTTTGAGATAAGTAACACTTCTAAACTTGGTTCTAAGGGTATGAATCCCGGATATATATGTTATGTGGTAAGTGTTGAGTTTACACACATGCTGGGTGATGGGCTTGTGGGTGCGCACCGTTGTAGTTGTGACTATGATGATGCTATGGAACTGTGTAGTCATCAAAACATGATATCATTCATGTACTCTCCATGTGTTATAGGAATTGAGCTGTGACTCATGTTAGAAATCATGCTTAGGCTATATAGTGGTAATGTTGGCACCCACAGAGGTCGCTTTATTGTTGAATTATTTGTTAATTTACAATCATGTACTCAATCACAGCTATCATTGCATGCCATATCTTAGACTCTGTTGCCATTTACTGTCACATCATATTATCATTGTTTGGGCTGTTTTTATGAGATTTATGAGCCCGAGAGACTGGAGAGATTGATGACTGAGTGAGGTCGAGGGCTTGATTGTGAGTGATATTTATGGGATCGGGTTGCACGCCGCAACATGATTTATTAATTCATGCCATGATTGTCTTATATTATCGCTTGGGGATCCTCCCCTCTGGAGTCTGACATGCCAGCAGTGAGCGCAATACCTACTGAGTGCGAGTTCTGAGTGCTTGAGAGCTCTGAGTGAATGGGAGGACTAAGTGACTGGAAGGATAGAGTGACTGAGAGGACTGAGTGATTGAGCGTGCTGAGTGAGATTCAATACTCTAGAGTATGCATATGACTTTATCATTGTGTTGCATTACAGTTGGCACGCATAACTGACGTGTAGATAGAGTGATGTATCATTCTGCATATTTTCCACACTTGGCATACTTTATTGGCGTTGAACTTAAATTGTTAAACTTGAAAGCAATGTCTACATTTCTGTATTGTTAAAATCTTTATTTGAACTATACCTATCTTAGCTTGCACTACATTCAGCCCAAGGTTAGTCCTGTTACTTATTGAGTACATTGGTCGGTTGTACTCATATTACACTCTACGCTTCGTGTGCATATCATGATATTTGTGGGCACGGCAGTTGTTATCTTTGGATCCTTACCTGTTTGGAGACTATTAAGGTAGCTGCCTTGGCGTCCACAGACCTTGACTCTCCATTATTTAAGTTAATTTGAGTTGTTCTATCTTTCCAGATAGTTGTTTTAGAAGTTAGACTGTATTTTCATATAGATGCTCATGTACTCAATGACATTCAAACTTTTGGTGATTTTGCATTGAGTTACGATATTTTCTTATCAGTTATTATGAGATTTTCAATATTAAGCTTATTTCATTATGTATTAAACTTAAAGATGGTGGTTATATATGAGTTGTCGGCTTGCCTAGTATTGCAATAAGCTCCATCACGAAATGTGACAGTTTTTAATCGTGACAAATAATGACCTAAATCGGTTGGAAAGTTCAATAATATTTTTAAAATAATTTTTTGTTATGGAAAAAAATAACTGACACTGGGTGGCAAAAAAAATTAAGATTTTCGACTGATATTGTTCGGAATTCTTTAATTTTTTTAATAATTTATTTGGTAGACAATATGCTAGTCTAGCCAGGTTTTGGTAAAAGATTTGTCAATTTTGTTGATCGACATCTGTCAAATTTTTGAAATGTGTCATGTAAAGCAGCATTAATTTATTGTGGGTCCATATTTCTGATCGTTGGTGGTCGGTAAATTTATTTGAAATTTTTTATTTGACTTTTCTGACCAGTTTACTTATTTTTTGATTGATTTCGGTCGATTTCCTCTTCCGACTGATTTCGGCTTGGCGGTTTTCTAGTAGTGTACTTCCCTTCCATTTTTAATTGGTTAGTGCCCTTTTTTGGCTAATGAAAGGAATAATTTATAATTAAAAGCATAAGAGGTTTAGTCAATACGTAACATAGGGATGCCCCCTTTTCTCTCAAGGGAAAGAAATCGGGTTTACGACATTATGGGTGGAATGACTTTTTTATTCCCTTTTTCTTGGGGGAATTTGAGCTATGGAGTTTGAAGAGTCGCCACCTAATGATTATAGTGCATTAGGACACTTTTTAATAAAAGAAGAAGGATTCGAAGGAAAATCAGTGAAGAGAAGGTATTAGGCTCTCCTCAAGATCCACTAGTGTGGTTCCCGACCTTGCTTAGTTGTGACTTTAAGAAGAATAGAAGTAGACAAGCGAAGTTTACACATATGAAATACAAGCAAGTTGACAATTTTGAAAGAAGGATGGCACAACTGAAAAAGAATTTTTAGTTTAAAGAAAACATTTAAATAAAGGAAAGTAAAAAGAGAGTCCTAGGTTTAACTGTAATATGGATCATTCGATGAAATATCCCGCACATGTTCCGAAAGAGGGGTCGCCATATGATATTAGTGCATCGTCATCATCTCCATATTCTACCCTTCCTACCCGTTAAGGTATTTAAGCATTTTTGGTCTCATTTTGTATTGCATGCTAATATCTGTCCCGACCTATCAGTCCCGGGGTATTTAGATTTCTAGTCCTAGAAGCGAAGAAAAAGGGATAAGGGCATATATGGGAGTTTAAAAGGTAAATTTCTAAGGCTCCAATCAAAAACAAATAGCACATTAGGGGAATAAACAAACATACAAAGGCTGCACATACAACCCCTTAAGCCATACAACGATTAGTTTAGCATGGCTTGCAATTACTGATTTGGTCTTAAGATTAAAACTGACAGTGGACAGATTAGTTAAACACAAAGATTTGGATAATAAATCTACTTTGAGCCCCTCGGGTCCAGTTTGTTAGAAATCAAAGTATTTTAGGCAAATGAATTAGAAAATACTGGTTTTAGAAAAGGTAGTCAGACGCAGAAGAGTTTTAAACAAAAGTATAGATTGCAGTAAGTTTATAAGCAGATTTTGAAAGCATCGGACTGTTTGAGTGAAAATGTGATAACTGTGAAATATACATGATTTATGCCCCTTCTTGCCTTAGCTTTGTGCATAATTTGCCTTTGATTAGTCATGAATTACTTACAAGTTGTGCTTGATTGCTGATTTGAGCGACAAGATGATGAAAATCACAAATGGGCTCAAAAGAAGTGAAATCTTCGAAGTAAAAAGAAGTTGACTAAAGTGGAAGTTAAGGAACCTGTGCGATCCGCCTGATTGTGGTGTGCGGCCACACAGGATTGTTCAGAGACTTCTCAAACTGTTCAGCCTTCTGCGCGGTCCGCCTAGTATTGGATGCGGCCGCAATGAAAAAGTTTAGAGAGATGATATTTTGGGGAAAAACCCACGCGGGCCACATCCATTTTGATGCGGTCCGCATTGATGAAGATTCAGAGGCTAGGATTCAAGGAACAAGATCCACGCGGCCGCATACCTAAAGCAGGCGACACGCGTGAGAACAAGTTCAGAGAAGTAATAATTTGGCATATCCTCTTGTGCGACCGCACATTAATTTTGTGCGGTTCGCTTTATCTACCCTGTGCGGCCGCGAGGCATTTCTGTGCGGTTGGAAAATCCTACGTGGCCGCAATAAATTTTTGTGCGGTCCGCACCTCTGATCCAGAAGCAGCTAAAGTGAATACACCATACCCTATGCGTGTGCACGCCATTTTTGTGTGGTCCGCATTAGACCCTCAGGGGCATTTTTGTCCAGTTTTCCTGAGTAGTGTAAATAGAACACTTTACTGTTTTAGGTCAAGTGATTATTAACAGGATAGTAGCTGCGCTCGTAAGGTTTTATTTTAGCCTATTTTAGGCGACTTCCTATTGTAAGTAAAGTGGAATTGAGTAGATTTAGCATATAGTTAATGATTATATTCATCTCTTTCATTATCTTTGCTTTTTCTATTACTTCCATGTCTATCTAAACCAATTAGCTAGGGTTGTGGCTCAACCCTAGTGTGGATAATTAATGGGTGTTTTTGCCTAATGCTTGGTGTTGTTGGGTGTTTGGTATTTAGGTTTTGTGTATGTTTTCACTTAGATTTGGTGGTTGCAAACACTAATTCAAGCTTAGTGGGTTTGACTCTTCTAGAGAAAGAGAGTCTATAACCTCACATTCAACCCAACAAGGATTTGGTATGGACCCATGAGAATGGTAGTCCCAAGAAACGGGTTAAGCCTCGAGAGAGTAATTACCCTACTTGAACCTTGTGTTGCTTGGGCAAATTGGCCTACCCAATCGGTCTCGAGAGAGTCAATTGGGCAAAATCGTTCTCTCTACCGAGAGGTGTGAGAGAGAGTGCTAAAAGTGCAACGGTTATCCATATTGCCCATAGTTAGCATCATTGTATTAGAATTCTATACTCATTGATTATCCGCCTAGGTGAGTGTCACGACCCTAGTGCTTTTCTTCTATTGCTTAATTCTAGCATCAATCATCTTAGCTTAATTTTAGATCATATCAGTAGTTGATTATTGTAGTTGATAATTATATTAAAAACCCAAAAATGAAAGAAGACCAATTTGAAGCTAAGACGCATCTCTAAGCCATACAATTACTCATCTCCAACTTGAAGCTCCCTGAGGAATTTGACCCCAATATACTATTGGGTTATTAGTATTGCTCCTACTCTTTCTTCGGATTGAGTTGGACCCGATCACTTTTTGGTGCCGTTTTCGGGGAGCTTTACGGTGTTTGACTATTTGTTGGCTAGTCAAATAGTCAACAAATTGTAGACCCTCCAAGGAGTGGATGAGGTGGATGACATGGAACAAGAGGCTCTCAATATTGGAGTGGATGACGTGGAACAAAAGGAAAATTTACCCCAAGCTCCAAGGAGGGGTAGAAATGCAAATGCAAATGACAACATACCTGACCCTCCTCCACTTCCACCAAGGGCCGCACCAAGGATATTACCCAACCAGGGTTATGCAAGTGCAATCGTTACTCCCCGAATCCGGGCGTGGAACATTCCAATTACCAATGTCATGTTGACCTTGCTCAAACAACGGTGCTACTTCATAGGCGCCTCGAACCAAAATGCTTACAAGCATCACAAGGGGTTTGTGGATACTTGTTGGGGGAGCAAGCAAACAAATGTTTATGAATACGCATTGAGGTTGAGGCTTTTCCCTTTCTCACTTAGGGGGAAGGGGCTCGATTGGTTAGAGAGACTCCCCAACCATTCCATCACCATTGTGGATGAGTTGGCGATAAATTTATTGCCAAGTTCTTTTCGCCTAGTCACATGGCGGCTTTTAGAGACGAGATTCTAGCATTCAAGCAAGAGCCCACAGAGCCTTTACATGAAACTTGGGAGAGGTTTCAGACTATGGTAAAGGAGTGCCCCAACAATGATATGAATGATGTGATGATCTAGCAGACTTTCTATCGAGGTATCAATACAATCAATCAATACATAGTCAATCAGTTGGCAGGTGATAATTTAATGAAACTTCCTTACGATGAGGCGTGTGATGTTCTTGACAAAATGGCCAACACCTCCTCAGCGTGGAAAAGCCATGCTAATGTTCCTCAGGGTGATCCCAATGTCATACTATTGCACAACGAGCTACATGATCATGGGCAAGCCATAGCCGAACTTACAACCACAATGAACCAGTTGGCCAAGGCATAGATTCAACAAGTTCAAAACCCTAGACAAGTAAATGCCATGGAGGGAGTGAATTTGATGAGAAGAAGGAATAGAGGACAGCAACAACCTCAAGAGAACTTTGATAATTGTGATGATTGAAATGGTGGTTTTTGAAATGATGGTTATGAGGATCAAGAAGAAGTGCAATTTGTGAATAACTACCAAGGGAATAGAGGTAATCAAGGGAAGCAACAATGGCGTCCCCAAGGCAAAAATTGGGGAAATCAACAAAATAGTGGGAATTGGAACAACAATAATCAAGGCAATAATTGGGGATATCAACAAACTAGTTGGAATTGGAACAATAATAATCAAGTCAACAATTGGGGAAATCAACAAAATAGTGGGGAATTGGAACAACAATAATCATGGCAACAATTGGAACAATCAAGGAAATCCAGGAAATTGGGGTGGCAACAACAACAATTGGAACAACAATGGCGGGTGGAACAACAATCAGGGAGGAAACCAAGGAAATCAGGGGTAAGTCTTTCAAAGGCCCCCAATATACCAACAACCGAACAACCCACCCCCATTCCAATCTCAAGGGCCTAGTTCTTCAAGCAACGATATGGGTAGGATTGAGATTATGTTTTAGCAGATGAAGAAAAATCAAGATTCTGATGCCCAACTAGCCTCCCATAATACTTTGATTTGCAACGTAGAAGTGCAACTTGGGAAAATATCACAATCTCTTCATACTCGCCCGAAGGGTGCTCTACCGAGTGATACGGTAGTGAACCCAAAGGGTGGGCACAATAAAAATATGATGGCAGTGACAACACGTAGCGTAAGAGGTGGTGATGTGCAAACCTCTAGGTGTAATCAAGTTGTGATCGATGAGGAGGAAGTACAAGAAGACAATACTCCATTTGTGGTTGATGATATTGTTGGTCCTAAAGTGAGAAATGAAGTAAGAATTGATATTGATGAGGGTGAGGAGGAAACCCAAGAGACCGTGAACCCGTCTAGGAAACACATCATTGACATGCCAGAACCTTTGGTCCCAAAAGCCAAGACACATTTACCTAGGCCTCCTTCGCCATATCCTCAAAGATTGGCCAAGAAAAAGGATGACAATCAATTTAAAAAGTTAATTGAGATGATGAAGAGTTTGACTATCAATGTGCCTTTGGTGGAGGCACTTGTACAAATGCCGGGATATGCAAAATTCATGAAGGATTTGGTTACTAAGAAGCGAACTATGGATTGTGAGACCATAAAAATGACACACCAACTGAGCTCCATTGTTCATTCTATGGCACCAAAGTTAGAGGATCCCCGCGCCTTCACAATGCCATGTACAATTGGGAGCGCCGATTTCGCTAAAGCCCTTTGTGATTTGGGGGCAAGTATCAATCTCATGCCATATTCGGTATTCAAAACTTTGGGTATCGGACAAACTCGTCCAACTTCTATGAGGCTTCAAATGGCGGACCGATCTATAAAGAGACCTTTGGGTATTATTGAAGATGTACTTGTTCGGGTCGATAAGTTCATCTTGCCGGCCGGATTTTGTGATTCTAGATTGCGAAGTGGATTTTGAGGTGCCCATTATTCTTGGAAGGCCTTTCCTAGCTATGGGGAAGGCCTTGGTTGATGTTGAGGCGGGAGAATTGACTTTCTGCGTTTGTGATGAAAAGGTGGTTTTCCATGTATGCAAGTCGATGCACCAACCAAATAGCACTGAGATGTGTTCGTTTGTCGACGTTGTCGCGGCGGTGATAGTGGATGACACAAGCGCCATGGTGAATGTTGAGGACCCACTCGAGGTTGTGATCTTAAACATGGATGTGGATGATGTTCCGGAAAGGGTGGAGTGTGTTAATGCACTTCATGGCATGGGATCATATTCCTACGAGCCGAGGAAGCTATCTCTTGATCTTGAAAATCGCAAGACTCCACCCACCAAACCATACATTAAGGAGCCACCGGTGTTGGAGTTAAACCCACTTCACTTTGCCGGTTATTCTTTCTGCTTGCTTGACTAATGTGCAGGTGGACGCCACTTTGGCGGTTCTTCAAAAGTGCAAGCGGGCCATTGGATGCACTTTGGAGGATATTCGGGGTATTAGCCCCGCATTTTGCATGCACAAGATAATATTGGAGGAGGATGCTAGGCCTTCTCTCGAACATCAAAGGAGACTCAATGAGGCCATGCAAGAGGTGGCTAAAAAAGAAATCATCAAGTGGCTTGATGCCGATGTGGTATATCCAATATCTGACAGTTCATGGACCTCTCCGGTCCAATATGTTCCAAAGAAGGGAGGAATGACGGTAGTGACCAATGATAATAATGAGCTGATTCGGACTCGCACTGTGACGGGTTTGAGAGTATGTATGGACTACCGAAAACTGAACAAGATTACAAGAAAAGACTATTTTCCATTGCCATTCTTGGATCAAATTCTTGACCTTCTTGCGGGCCGGGAATTCTATTGCTTTCTGGATGGGTATTCAGGTTATAATCAAATCCTTATTGCGCTGGAAGATCAAGAAACGACAACATTTACATGCCCGTATGGTACTTTCGCATTCTTGAGGATGCCATTTGGGTTGTGCAATGCTCCGGCGACCTTCCAAAGATGTATGATGAAAATCTTTACCGACATGGTGGAGGACATATTGGAGATCTTCATGGACGACATTAGTGTGGTCGGGGATTCATTTGGTGAATGTTTTCAAAACCTTGATTGTGTGTTGGCCCGATGTGAAGATGCAAATTTGGTGCTCAACTGGGAGAAATGCCACTTTATGGTGGAAGAAGGAATTGTGTTGGGTCATAAAATTTTGAAGAAGGGAATTGAGGTTGACAAGGCTAAAATCGAGGTGATCTCAAGGCTTCCGCCCCTAACTCTATCAAAGGGGTGAGGAGTTTTCTTGGACACGCGGGTTTCTACCGGAGATTCATCAAAGACTTTTCTAAGGTAGTGAACCCGTTGTGTAAATTGTTGGAAAAAGATGCAAAGTACTTGTTTGATGAGAAGTGCATGGAGGCGTTTGAGCTTCTAAAGCAAAAGTTAATGACTACCCCCATCATTACCGCACCCAATTGAAGCTTACCCTTTGAACTCATGTGCGATGATAGTGATGTTGCGGTAGGGGCGGTCTTGGGCCAGAACATTAACAAGTTGTTCCATCCGGTGTACTATGCTAGCAGGACTGTGAATGAGTCACAAAGAAATTATACGGTCACCGAGAAAGAATTGATTGCTATTGTGTTTGCTGTGGAGAAGTTTTGCCCGTACCTCATGGGGGCCAAAATGATTATTCATACCGATCACGCTTCCCTAAGGTACTTGATGACTAAGAAGGATTCAAAATCAAGGTTGATGAGATGGGTTCTTCGTCTACAAGAGTTTGACTTGGAGATAGTGGATAGAAAGGGTAGTGAAAATTAAGTGGCAGACCACTTGTCTCGTTTAGATGAGGAGGGGAGGCCTTCGGATGGCCTTGAAATAAATGATTGTTTTCCGGATGAGCAACTCCTCTCAGTTTATATGCTTGATATGCCGTGGTTTGCCGACATCACAAATTATTTGGTTACCAGTGTGGTCCCGTGTGAGCTCTCTTCTAACCAAAGGAAGAAGCTCAACCGGGATGCTTTGGACTTATATTGGGATGAGCCTTTTCTTTTCAAAATTTGCACTGATGGTGTGATTCGCCGATGTGTTCCCGAGGAAGAATAACTAAGCATTGTGGAATCTTGTCATTCTTCGCCCTATGGTGGCCATCATGGCTGGGCGAGGATGGCTTCCAAAGTATTTAGTTGTGGTTTCTATTGGCCTTCGTTGTTCAAGGATTCCGGTGATTCTGTGAAAAGGTGCGATGAGTTTTAACGTGCGGGTGGAATTTCAATGAAAGATGAGATTCCCCTTAACACGATTCTTGAGGTCGACATTTTTTATGTTTGGGGGATAGACTTCATGGGCCCGTTTGTATGTTCTTGTTGCTATACCTATATTTTGGTAGTGATCTATTACGTGTCTAAATGGATTGAGCCGTTTCCATGCCTAACAATGAAGCTCGTAGTGTGGAGGATTTCTTGAAGAAGAGCATCTTTATTAGGTTTGGCACACCCCATGCCATAATTAGTGATGGTGGATCTCATTTTTGCAACCGAGCTTTTGATTCTTTGGTCTCCAAGTATGGGGTAAACCATAAAGTAACCACTCCTTATCATCCTCAAGAGAGTGGCCAATTTGAGGTTTCAAATCGGGAAATCAAGTATTCTTTCCAAGATTGTCATTGCAAACAGGATCGACTGGTCAAAGAAATTGGATGATGCTCTTTGGGCGAATAGTACCGCTTTCAAGACTCCGATTGGAATGTCGCCATATCGGTTAGTTTTTGGTATGGCGTGTCATCTTTTGGTAGAGTTGGAACATAAAGAAATGTGGGCCTTGAGAAAATTGAATTTAGAGTGGGATGTAGCCAATCTGCGAGATGAACAATTGAATGAGCTTGATGAGTTCCGGTTTCATGCATATTCTAGCTCATCTTTGTACAAGGATAAAATGAAGTATCTCCATTACAAGTATGCCCGGGGGAAAGAGTTCAAAATTGGTGATATGGTTCTTCTCTTCAAATCTCAATTAAGGTTGTTTCCAGGAAAGTTGAAATCCAAGTGGAGCGGTCCTTTTAAAGTGGTTGGTGTTACACCCTTTGGTGCTATTGACTTCAAAAACAAGAATGGTGAAGTGTTCCGGGTAAACGTGCATAGGGTCAAGCCCTATTTGGGAAAGTTTGATGATAGCCACGTAGTGGCACTTCTTCACTTGAAATGATTATGATGGTAACTTGAGTCGTGCCACGACGTTAAATCAGGCGCTTCTTGGGAGGCAACTCATGTCTTTTCATTTGCTTTGTTTTTCTTTTGTAGAGTAGGATTTTTGAGTTGATGGTTTGTGGAGTGTTGCAGGGATTGGATCAAAGGAACAAATGAAAAATGCAATCTCTGTCCACTGCCCATGCGGCCGCACCACAATTCAGTGCGGTCCACATGGATTTGATTGGCTGAAGGAATTAGCTCAAGGGAGTACCACGCGACCGCTTGGAACTTTTATGAGAACCGCGATGGAGGAGGTAAAAATGGCCACTCATTGATAAAATTTTCACATGGCCGCGGACAAAACCAGGCGGGCCGCATGATAATGCCCAGGCAAGTCAAGTCTCTGAAGTTTATTCACTCGGCCGCTGCCAAAACCAGGCAGACCGCGTGAGTAGTGTGCATCAAGTGCCAAGTGAAAAATCATGCGTAGTCCGCAAGCCATTATTGTGCGGCCGCACAGGTAGGTCAGTCTGGGTTACACGGTAGTCTATAAATAGACGCCTAAAGCCATTTTTTTACCCTTTTTGCAAAAATTCACTCTTAAGCTTACTTTTTACTGTTCATATCCTCAAGCTTGCATTTCTTATCTTCTTCATTACAATCCTGGTAACAATTCACACTCCATGTTAATTCTTAGTTAATTACTTGTTATTTTTCATTATATTTTTTTGTTTTTTTGTTAGAATAGCATCTTACTTTTTATTTCTCTCCTTAGAAGTCGATTATGGTAGTTTCCTCTGTTTCTTTTGTTTAAAGCATGGGCATAAGCCGAAAATTATCAACTAAGTAGGGAAAACCTTAGGGATTGATCATGATTGTTGTGTGAACATTAATGCATAAAAGTCCCCTGCCCAGTTCGTATGTCCTATGTGGACGCAGGAACTTTTGGTGCGGTCCGCGTGAGTTTCTTAACTTCCACAGTCACCCTTTGTCGCGCCCGCATGAACTCTTTGTGCGGTCCGCGTGGTTTTCTGTGCGGCCGCAGTCCAAATTTGTGTGGACCGAGTGGCTTGGTTACCAGAGGGTGAAATGTTTTAATATGCTTTGTGCGGCCGCGGTCCAAAACCAGGCGGACTGCGTGGCCGTTGATCAGAGAGTGTGAATTTTTGGTGTTGGGCTGCGCGGACCACGACAAATTCTATGCGGTCCATGATACCCCTGTGCGGCCGCGAGCTCAAATGATGCGATCTGCATGACCTTTTTGTGCGGTCCGCCTCAGTCTATCTGCGACATGAAGATTGTTCAAGTGTTTTGTCTTTCAACTGTGTATCTCTCTCATGCTTTCACTAAAAATGTTAGACGTGATTCTTTTGCAGATAATGCCTCCTAAGAGTAAACAACTTCAACGTGGGGGTAAGGAAAAAACAACCGGCGAGGGGTGTGGCTCCAAAAGTATAGATGGTTTGGCGATTAGTAAAGCTCACTGCCAAAGAGAAGGAAAGCATGAAGAAGACCAGGAAACTCATGCGGGAGGCAGACAAGGCTGCCTCTCACTCTTCAGCCAGTGAATATGCCCCCTCCCGGAGTTTGACTTCAGAGTCCATACCCTCACGGATGTCAATAGAGGTGCCAGTACCGGTATCATCATCTCCTGATAATGAACAGGAAAAGGTGGCAACTTCCACGAGGCTAGTAAACACAATACTAATGGATTCGTCTGATGAGTCTGAGGGTGAGAAAGAGGCTAATAAAGAATATTCCACCTCCCCCAACATATCAGCATCAGGGGAAGGTGATGATGGTGAGCCACTAATTTGAGGGATTGAGAGGACCAGAAAAGAGGAAGCCTGGAAAGACCGTTTTGTGAATGAGACTGTTTTCCACATGTACAGAGCATGGTGGACGAAAAGAAAGCTGATTCTAGAACGGAGGTTTATTACATCTGATTCGCTCACTTACAACCCTCACGTACAAGCTCAGTTCGTTACGTGAGAGGGTTGGGGATTCTTTACAGAACATGTAGAAATAGCCAATAAACACATGGTAAAAGAGGTTTATAGTAATATCCTCCACATGGTCAAGGGTGGCACAATGACAAAGGTGAGAGACCAGGTGGTTTTGTATGATGGCAAGACTTTGAAAGATTTTCTGGGGTTTGCTGAGGAAGATGAGTCACAGTATCTGGAGAAATTGGCACAGAATGAAGAGGTGCGCCCGTGGTTGGCTGAGATCATTGCAGCTCCAGGCACTATCCCAGAATGAATGAATGCACTGGCCGGAATACTTAGAAATAACCTGAGCTTCGAGGCAAAAGGGTGGCTCTCATTTGTGTGCACCATACTCGACCCCTCTACTCATGACAACTCTATCCCGATTAAGCATCCTGTCCTAGTTTCCTCCATTATGGCGGCACTAAATATGGGTAATATCATGCAAATCATGATTTCCAAGGTGGGGCACGACACTCAGCAAAACTACCCATTCCCCAACACATTGACAATGTGGTTTAATTATATTAAGGAGAAGAAGAAACATTATGATATTGAGGTGCCTTTGGTGGGTACTTATTCGTGGTATGATCAAAAGGGTCCAAACAACCCTAAGGGCACCAATAAAGGGCAAGCATCAACTTATAGTGCAGCTGGCCAGTCTGACGAGCCAGCTGCAACTGTGCATCCTTCTGTGCCTACCACTGATGTATTGCAGCAAGGCTCATCTTCAGCCCCTCCTTCCCTAGGTGTCCAAGACTCACAGGTTCAAAGCTCATCAACTAACACAGACTCTGGCTAGCTTGAACAACTAGGTGTCGGCTGCGACATCCAAGTTGTCAACATTGACGACAACCGTTAAGACTCAGAGGGCACCTATTACTATGGAGGTCCTTGCTTCACTTGAGGAAACATTGAAGAAAATCCTGGAAAACCAGGAAGCTATGATGAAGAAGCATGATAAGTTGGAGGAAGCAGTCAGGGTTCACAGCAAAGCCCTAATAGATTTGGCCAAGGAGCACCGAAATATCAGGAAAGATAGAGCCTCCAAGGACTCGGTGACGAAGCTGAGGACAAATGTTGATAAGAACCTTGCCGACCAGATGCCCCTAGACTTGCTGTTTGGGGAGCCCAGGGATGAGGCAGTAGTAGCTTAGCCACAGTACGAGGAGAGACCGAGGAAGAAGAGGAAGCTCCCACGCACAGAGGGAGTGGTGATTGAGGTGGCATCTTCCCCAGAGGGCCCATCTGATCCCATCATTGGAGACACTAAGCCTCAGGCAGCACTGACAGGAGATGAGCCACAGGAGCAGACAGTTGATGTCCCAGCACCACAGCAGCAGCAGGTTGGGGACCGGTCTGAGGTCCCCGCATGTACAGCGGACACAAGAGCCAGTGAGCAGCAGACACTAGTTGATGAGGCTTGAGGGGCCATGTCTATATCATTCCCCCTATTTTATGCTTTATTTGATTGTTAGAATTGGGGTCAATGCTAGTTTTTATTTGTGGGGGTGTGTCCCTACTTTTTGATTGATTTGGATATTGCATGACTCTACATATACTATTTACTTTCTGCACATTCATAGTTAGATGATTTGTATATAATTTTGATTTCTGAATCTCCCTTTAGTGTATATTCTACTTCCCCTATGTATATATTCATTTGGTTCTCGTTTGAGTTTTATGGTTATTTTTGTTATTTTCGTAAATTTTTTTGTTTTAGTGCTAAATTAGGCTCGTAACTTCTTCTTGGTTTTGGTTGATGTTGAAATAAGCCCTTGATTTTCTTAATGCCACGGTTCTTTCCAGGGGTAGAGTGTTGTGTAAACCGGGTGACACTTCCTAATGATAGACAGCATGACAACTTTCTTAAGGGTTGAGTAAGTTCTTTTGTTTTGCTTCTTTTAAATTTTTCAAGTTTTTGTAGTAAGAGTACCTCAGGAAACGCTTCACTTGGGCCTAGCACATTTGCCTTTGATCTATGGTCAAAGACATCAAGTAGTGTTTAGGATGGTGAAAGTCGTGTCCTTGAGACTCTTGTGTTGACCAAGCAATCATCATATGGTCGTGTGAGGCCATTGTGTGTTTAAATCATATCTAAGATCGTTGTGGGCCCTCGACTCCGTCGTTGGCAATCCTTGAGTGTATGTGTGTTGAGAACTTGATTTGTGAGTCCAAGTGCCAAGCCGATGGTCTAGAACTTGCCCCGAATGTTTGTTGAGGTAAATTCGTGGGTGGAACTTGATTGGAGATATGTTTGTAGGCTCTCCTTAATCCCAAAACATTATCTTGATTGATTTCATGACCTACCAATATAATGATCCCTAGTTCACCCTTTTGAGCCTAAGTCCTTATTCTTTCATACACCAAGCTACAAACCTATACCCCTTCTCAGTTAGACCTTCTCTTGGTACCCAAAAGTCTTCCCTTGGTTATTGGAAATTGCACAAGTTTGGGGGGAGAGACAAGAAAGGAAAAAGTGGTATAAGGTACAAAAGGAAAGGAAAAAGGAAGGAAATGAAAAGGAGAAAAAGACAAAAAGAAAAGGAAGTCAAAAAGAGAAGAAGAATCAAAAAGGGAATCAAAGTACAACAAAAAAGTGAAAAAGGTTGAAAAAGTAAGAATGTATTTTGAAAAGGAGAAAAATGGCTTGTTTTGAAAAGAAAGAGTGAAAATGCGTCTCTCCACCCCCTTTGAAGAGGTGAATTGCATGTTTGAGTCAAGAAAGTGTGCCAAAATGAAGCAAAAGATGAGCTTAAGGGAAGAGTAAACTCATGTGAACAATTGCATATCCTACATATACCCAAAAGCCTTCACAATGACTCCCCAAAATCCCTACATGATCTTGAATTAAGGAGAACCTACATTAGTGGATACTTATATGAAGGGCAAGCATATGGTACTTAGAGTCGGACTTAGGGTCTCTTATTTGTGAGTGTTGAATAAGAGAGCTTTCCACCTCGATTTGTGTGCATATATATTCAAAAAGGTGAGGTTCACATAGGGAGAGTCTAGGATGTACGAGTTTGGGATCCACAATGATCAAAGTACTTGAGAAAAAGCTCCATGATGATATCTGTCAACTCTTGAGGCTCTTGTGCCACATTTGATCCTCAAGTTCGCAAAGTTTAAATTTGTTAGTGATACATTTGCATTGGAGGCAATTGCTAGTCCCAAGTGAGGGTTGTTGAGGTTACTCTAAGACAATCAGGATTACTGTGTCTTTTTCTATTGAGGGGTGTGTCTCATTAAATTTGCTTGAGGACAAGCAAAGGTTTAAGTTTGGGGGAGTTGATAACTGTGAAATGTACATGATCTATGCCCCTTCTTGCCTTAGCTTTGTGCGTAATTTGCCTTTGATTAGTCCTGAATTACATACAAGTTGTGCTTGATTGCACATTTGAGCGAGAAGATGGTGAAAATCACAAATAGGCTCAAGAAGGAGTGAAATATTCCAAGTAACAACAAGTTGACAAAAGTGGAAGTTAAGGAACATGTGCGGTCCGCCTGATTGTGGTGTGCGGCCGCACAAGAATGTTTAGAGACTTATCATATTGTCCTGCCTCCTGTGTGGTCCGCCTGGTTGTGGATGCGGCTGCAATGAAAAAGTTCAGAGAGATGATATTTTGAGAAAAAACCCATGCGGACCGTATCCATTTTGATGCGGTCCGCATTGATGAAGATTCAGAGGCTAGGATTCAAGGCAAAAGATCCACGCGGTCGCATACCAAAAGCAGGCGACCCGCATGAGAACAAGTTCAGAGAAGTAACAATTTCGCATATCCTCTTGTGCGGCCGCACGTCACTTTTGTGCGGTCCGCTTGATCTACCCTATGCGGTCGCGATGCATTTCTGTGCGGTCCTCTTGACAAATCCTACGCAGCCGCAATATATTTCTGTATGGCCCGAACCTCTGATCCAGAAGCAGCTGGAGTGAAGACGCCACACCCGATGCGACCGCACGCCATTTCTGTGCTGTCTGCATCAGACCCTCAGGGGTGTTTTTGTCCAATTTTCCTAAGTAGTATAAATAGAACATTTTACTGTTTTGGGTTAAGTGATTATTATATGAACGGTAGCTGCGCTCGTAAGGTTTCATATTAGCCTATTTTAGGCGACTTCCTATTGTAATTAAAGTGGATTTGAGTAGACTTAGCATATAGTTAATGATTATGTTCATCTCTTTCATTATCTTTGCCTTTTCTATTACTTTCATGTCTAGCTAAACCCATTAGCTAGGGTTGTGGCTCAACCCTAGTGTGGGTAATTAGTGGGTGTTTTTGCCTAATGCTTGGATGTTGTTGGGTGTTTGGTATTTGGGTTGTGTGTATGTTTTCACTTAGATTTGGTGGTTGCAAACACTAAGTCAAGTTTAGTGGGTTTTGACTCTTCTTGAGAAAGAGATTCTAAGACCTCACATTCAACCTAACAAGGATTTGGGATGGACCCATGAGAATGGTAGTCCCAAGTAACGAGTTAAGCCTTGAGAGAGTAATTACCCTACTTGAACCTTGTGTTGCTTGGGAAAATTAGCCTACCCAATCGGTCTCGAGATAGTCAATTAGGCAAAATCGTCGAGAGGTGTGAGAGCGAGTGCTAAAAGTGCAACGGTTATCCATATTCCCCATAATTAGCATCCTTGTATTATATTTCTATACTCATTGATTATCCGCTTAGGTGAGTGTCACGACCCAAGTGCTTTTATTCTATTGCTTAATTCTAGCATCAATCATATTAGCTTAATTTTAGATCATATTAGTAGCTGATAATTGTAGATGATAATTATATTAAAAACCCAAAAATGAAAGAAGACCAATTTGAAGCTAAGATGCATCTCTAAGCTATACAATTTCTCATCTCCAACTTGAAGCTCCCTGAGGAATTCGACCCCAATATACTATTGGATTATTAGTATCGCGCCCACTCTTTCTTCGGATTGAGTTCGACCCGATCATGCAGAGGAGTTATGCAAGAGTTTCGAAGACCGGAGTATTTTGAGAAAAGAGTTGGTTGCAGGATT
The DNA here is from genome assembly GCA_034376525.1 of Nicotiana benthamiana. Taxonomy (NCBI): domain Eukaryota; kingdom Viridiplantae; phylum Streptophyta; class Magnoliopsida; order Solanales; family Solanaceae; genus Nicotiana; species Nicotiana benthamiana. Next base: position 33,905,145 of record CM067337.1, read on the forward strand.
GTTTTAAAGGGCAGTTTCAGAGACTGATTAAAATGCTTAGGCAGAACTATAAAAAGACTGTTCATGGAAAAGAATGCAGATTTGTAGAGTTTGAAAGAACACATGGTTTACAAAATAGGTTTTGAAAAAAAAACGTAAAGAACCAATTGACAGACTGCTATTATTTAAAAGGACCAGGCGAGTTAAAATTAATCCTATAGGCATGACATCTACATCTCAATTTTTAAAGGGGTTGTTAAAGCGATGATAAAAGATGAGTGTAATTATCCAATAGTTTGCCCAATGCATATGCAGTTTCTATAGACATGATCTCTATTATGTTTGCAATATAAAATCCTATAGGTATGATTTCTGAATGGTATGCAATATTAGCGTCCTATAGGCATGGATTCTAAGTGGTTTGCAATGTTAAAGTTCTATAGGCAAACTTTCTAAGTGATTTTCAATGTTAAAGTCCAATAGACATGATTTCTACCCCTTTTGGCCCATACGGAAAAGTAAATCGCCTCCCACATCCTTTTACTAATATTCCCCAAGTCTTTTTTCAAAGTTATTACAAAAAATGGAAGGGAAATAAATACATCAAAACTAAAACGGACCTGAGAAAGCCCAAACCAACCCTAAGTCCAACACATGTACTTTACCAAATCCAGGCTCCAGATTCCGAGGCCTTCTCTTAGAGTGTTTCAAAGTTCCAAGGGCTCTCAGGAAGCCTTGGCAATGCTTACACCCTAAAGATTGAATAGAGTAGTGCAATGTGTGGAATTACCAGCTCTTAGGCATCCAAGTTCAGAGGGAACTCTAGGGTCCATAAGCATGGATTACCATAGGGGGTAGGACTTAAAGAAATAAGAATAAGTGTAAAGCGAGGGGATTAGAGGAAGACCAAAGCAAAGGATGGTCATACCCAGTCATGCGTGGGAATGGCACACCCCTGATCCTTTACTTGATTCAAACATATAAAAGAGCAGACTTGCAGAAGTCAACATGGGTCTGAGTGGTGATAAGACACTACCAAACCCTAGTCCAGGCTCAACACATAAAATGGGTTAAGGGAATGGGATTGATTTGAGTGGAGGTTCAAAAGAACCTGATCCTAAATCAGGGATAGCAATGAAATGCTACCTCAACTTTGGACATACTTACACACAAGGGGGATTAAAGGGAAAGAGGATCACATGAAAGAAAACATCAAGGAGAGATAAGAAAAACTTAACAGTAGCAGCATGCAAAATTGTATAAAGACTTGTGTATAGTCATTTAATACAGAAAACATGTAGTTGAGGGGTCATGTAGAAGGAGAAATAAACACATAGTTTATTAAAACAATATTTAAACTGTGGAGACCTACCAGTTGCCAGTGTCAAACAGCACAATAAGCAAATAGAGTTCTATAGTTTAGCCTTGGCTTTCAGCCGGCTAAACACAAGCAGCAGCACAAGTAGCAGAAAAGGGAAGTGAGAGTTTAATATGTGTGTGTTGAACTGAATTGTTCGTGAGTTTGAAGAAAAAGTAGTGGGGTATTTATAGTTTGAAGACATGTAGTAAGTAAGGCAGAAAATACTTTAATATTAAATCACAATCAATTAGGGAAAGGACTTTCTTCAATTAAGGAGTCAGACTTAGGGCAATGAAAACAGAGTTCCATTTATGGAAAGAAAATCAAGAATACTTCGCAAAATAAAGGGTAAATACATATAAAGTTTTTGAAAATACACGGTTTTAAAGAAATAAGGCATGAATAGAATCAATAATCACATAGTAAATCAAGAAATCAGGGATTCGAACTCAGTAATGAACTGAGTCAAAATATGGGTCCAAATCAGTCAAAGAGAGAATAAAAAAAAATAAATTCATACGAAAATCAATCCCCAAAATTAGGGTTGTTCAGAGGGAGAAATATTTGACTATAAAAAGGGAGCATAAACTTAAATATGCGAGGTTAAAAATAAGGAGAGTAGTCATGCAAAGTAGAAGAACATACATATGCGAGGAATTAGAAGTTCTTGCAAATGAACGACAGCGGTTCAAATGAAAGATATGCATAATTTAGTAAATATAATGCAAGTACGTGTATATAAAAAATGAATTTATCTTGGATGAACCGACGACTAAAACGTGGTTCAAGACACGACAACCTTGCTTGTTCTAGAATTTTGAGGGCCTTCCTCAAAATTTTGCCCCAGTTTACTGGATTGGTGCTACTGGCGGATGTGATGAATAACTGAACGCGGAACACATTCACAATTTTGAGGGTCCTCCTCGAAATTCTGCCCCAATTTACTGGGTCGGCGCTGATGAAGAGACTTTTAGCTGACTTTGGAATTTAGAGTGTCCTCCTCAAAATTCTGCCCCAGTTCCAATAGCGGGGGAAAATGGAATTTTTATTAAAATTTGATCGAACCCATACGGCTGCCTACGTATCCTCTCTTAAACGGGAATCAGGTCAGGCGTAGTTCAAATTACATCACAAAAGAGAAGCATATGATCAAATGTAGTATCTCCTCACTACTTCTGAGTTGATAGGCTTCGGCGCGACTTCTCCGTCCGTTTCTACGAGAATAATGGCTCCTCCAGTAGAACCCGATGGACCATGTACAGACCCTACCAATTGGGGGAGAATTCCCCTTTGGCTTCATCTTGGTGCGGAAATATTTTCTTTAGCACCAGGTGTCCTGGAACCGAACTTCCTCGGCTTGACTCTCTTATTGAAGGATCACATTCTGTTATGATATAACTGACCGTGATAGACATCATTCTTTCTCTTTCCATCTATGAGGGCTAGCTTCTCTTAACGAATCTTAATCTATTCTGCATCATCTAATTCTGCTTCTTGTATGACCCTTGAGGAGGGGGTTTCTACCTCGGCGGGAATGACCGCCTCTGTAACATAAACCAACATGTAGGGGGTAGCCCCGGTTGATGTGCGGAGCATGGTACAATAACCCAGTAAAGCGAATGACAACTTCTCATGCTACTGTTTGTGCTTTTCAATCATCTTCCTTAGTATCTTCTTGATGTTATTATTGGCTGGTTTCTATAGCTCATTTCATTTGAGGTGTGTATGTCGTAAAGTTCTTGTGTATAATCTTGAATGTTTTGCGCGTCGCCTTTATCAGGTCGGTGTTGAGATTAGAATCGTTGTCAGTGATGATTGATTCTGGGACCCTGAACCGACAAACCATACGATGTCGGACGAAATCTGCTACTACGTTCTTGGTGACTGCCTTGTATGATGCTGCTTCAACCCATTTGGTAAAGTAATCTATTCCCACTGGGATGAACCTATGCCCATTTAACGTGGCTGGTTCAATTGGTCCAATGACATCCGTCCCCCAAGCGGCGAACGACAATGGTGAGCTTGTTGCAGTAAGCTCGTTTGGAAGCACCTTTATCATATCCACATGTATTTCACAACGGTGGCATTTCCAGACATAATGAATGCCGTTCATTTCCATAGTCATCCAAAAATACTCTGCTCGGAGTATCTTTTTTGCCAAGACGAAACCATTCATATGCAGCCCACAAGTCACTGCGTGCACTTGCTCTAATAGTCTGGTTGCTTCTTTTGCCTCAACACATCTTAATAATCCCAAATCATGAGTCTTCCTATATAGGATTCCTCTGCTGTGAAAGAAATTGTTGGACAATCTCCGAAGTATTCATTTCTGAGTAGCATTGGCGAGCTCTGGGTACTCTCTTGTTGTCAAGTATTCTCTAATATCATGGAACCAAGGTTTCCCGTCGCCTTCTTCCTTATGTGAGCACAATAAGCTGGTTGATCGTGAATCTTGGCCTGGATGGAATTAATAAAGTTTGTATTTGCATGCTAGATCATAGATCATAAAGTGGCTAAGGCATTAGCGAACGTATTTTGTGTTCTGGGAACATGCTATAATTCCGTCTTTCTGAATCTTTTCCTCAACTCCTGTACATGGTGTAGATAGGGGAGTATCTTGGAATTCTTGGTTGCCCATTCTTCTCGAACTTGATGTATGAGTAGGCCCGAGTCTTCGATCATTAATAGTTCCTGAATGTTCATGTCAATGGCCAGCTAGAGCCCTAAGATGCAGGCTTCGTACTCGGCCATACTATTGGTGTACGGGAATCTGAGCTTGGCAGATACTGGGTAAGGTTGAATGGTTTCTGATACCAAAACCGCTCCTATACCAACTCCTTTGAAATTTGCGGCTCCGTAAAAAAATATTCTCCAACCGTCATAGGATTCTGCAATGTCTTCTCCTATGAAGGCTATCTGTTCATCAGGAAAATACGTCATTAGGGGTTCGTATTCACCTCCTATAGGATTCTCGGCGAGGTGATCTCCCAAGGCTTGTCCTTTGACCTCCTTCCGAGTAACATAAACGATGTTAAATTCACATAACTGTATCTGCCACTTGGCGAGCTTGCCTGTAGGCATGGGCTTCTGAAAGATATACTTCAATGGGTCCATCCTGGATATGAGATGAGTGGTGTATGTGCAGAATAGTGCCTCAATTCTGAGCTACCCAGGTTAAAGCACAATAAGTGCGCTCTAATAAGGAATACCGAGCCTCGTATGGCGTAAACTTCTTACTGTAGTAGATGGCTTACTCCTTTCTTCCTGTTTTGTCAAGTTGTGCCAAAACAAAACCAAATGCCCCATCCAATACTGCAAGATAAAGCAATAGAGGTCTCTTTGGCTCAGGTGGAACCAAGACTGGCGGCGTTGACAAGTTTTCATTGAATCTATCAAAAGCCTTTTGACAGTCCTCATTCCATTTAGTGGCGGCATCCTTCTTTAGCATCTTGAGGATGGGTTCACAAATGACAGTGTACTGAGATATGAATCGGCTGATATAGTTGAGCCTTCCCAGAAAACTCATTACATATTTCTTGTTCTTTGGCGGTGGCAACTCTTGAATGGCTTGGACCTTTGACGGGTCCAACTCTATCCCGCGGCGACTCACAATGAAACCCAATAACTTTCCGGTTGGGACCCCGAATGCAAACTTGGCGGGGTTCAATTTCAAGTTGTATCTCATCAATCTGTTGAAGAATTTTCTCAAATCTCCCATGTGATCTGCAGCTTTCCTGGATTTAATGATGACGTCGTCCACATACACCTCGATCTCTTTATGTATCATATCATGAAAGATTGTGGTCATGGCTCTCATATAGGTAGCACCAACATTCTTCAAACTGAATGGCATCATTCTGTAATAGTACATTCCTCACGACATGATGAATGCCATTTTCTCTGCATCCTCTTCGTCCATCCATATCTGATGGTATCCAGCAAAACAATCAATGAACGACTGCAGCTCATGTTTGGTGCAGTTGTCTATCAATATGAGTATATTTGGCAAAGGGAAGTCATCTTTAGGACTAGCCTGGTTGAGATCCTGGTAGTCGACACAAACTCTAACCTTTTCATCCTTCTTTGGCACTAGCACGACGTTGGCTAATGATGTTGGATAATCCACTACTCTGAGAACCCTGGCTTTGACTTGCTTGGTGACTTCTTCTTTGATTTTTAAACTCATGTCTGGTTTAAACTTTCTAAGTTTCGTTTTGACTGGTGGGCATGCTGGATCTGTCGGGAGCTTGTAAGCCATAATGGCCGTGCTGAAACCGGTCATATCATTATACGACTAGGCAAATATATCCTCGTATTCTTTCAAAAACTCTGTGTATTATTCCTTTTCTGATGGTGACAAGTGTATGCTGATACGTGTTTCCTTGACATTTTCTGCCTCTCACAAATTAATGACCTCAGTTTCGTCTAATATAGACTTAGGCCTGCTCTCAAAATTCTCTACCTCTCTAACAACCTCTTCTGGTATTTCGTCCTCTTCTGAGTCTATGTCCGTTTGTCGCACAGTCTCGTTGCAAGATACAATCGTTGGTTCATCATCAAGATATGTAATAGTAATACTGTGTAAAATAGAGTAGATGGTAGAGAAAATAAATGAGAGAGAAATATAAAGATAAACTTGGAAAATGCTTCTGATTAAATTCATAATTGTCTTAAACATAGGAGCTCTTTTCAAAAGTAAAGACAATGCTGAAAAGTAAAATCAACTAAAAGTAAAGTTCCATGCATATGCGTCGTTTAGCCTTGCTACCTTGAGGCTCTCCGGGCATTGGTGGTCCTGATTTACCAATTGGTGAGGTGTTCTCCCCGGTTTTCAGCTTGAATGGAAGGGCCCTTCTCCCCTTCCTTCTCAAAGATAACGCATCAATCCATATCATCCTCCAGAAACAGGTTCTTCATTGTTGCCAGTGTCTCATCTTCCTCTGATCAATATATGACATCAGGGGGCTGAAAGGTCTTCTCTAATTAGAGGGTGCTCCAGTGGGTAGTAGAGGCCACACCATGGTGGCGACCAGTGATTGAACTCCTCCCAAGTTTATTTAACCCAGGCCAAAAGTGGTTCCATGCTCCTTTAACTGGATAGGCTTGGTAATAACATGGAGGTTCTTGCTAAGCCCCTTTCCGGGATCGTATCCAATCCAATTCAGAATTCTCTCAATTTGCTGTCCCACCACTTGTCTTTGTCTATGGCGTTGACTTGCTCGATGTGATGGTACGTTTCTCCACCGATCTTCCTTCAACCTTCGATCATCGGGATGGCCTAGAGACTATATATGGGGTTGATATCGTTGCCATGAATGATTACTTCCTGATTATTCCATTCAAATTTTAAAGCTTGATTCAAAATTGATGCCACAGCCCCAGCGGCATGGATCCAGGGTCGTCCTAGCAACAAATTGTAGGATGCTGGCATGTCACTGACTTGGAACTCAAGGTTGAACCAGGTGGGTCCCATTTGTTGAAACACGTTCTCAAGGCACAATACTAAACGTGTGTTCATATTTGTAGGTTTTGATGAATGACAAACTATGCGCAATTGACATATGACGAGGTCCAAGCACAAGCGCAATTGATATATAACGAGATTCAAGCACAAGACCAAGATCAAGCAAAGATATAAAGTTATACATGAGTCGTTCTTTAAATTGTGATCTTGATCCGATAACTTGACTCAAGACTTGGCTTCTCTCGTAAAAACATTTTTATCAAATCATGCATATTTAATTTAAAGCAAAATGATTTTAAATCATGCATATTTACTTTAGTCAAAATCATTTTTAAACATGCCTCTAAAATCTGGACTAAGATAATCGATTATGTACTTATGATAATCGATTATGTTAAGTCAGCTGCATGACAATCGATTGTGAACTTATGACAATCGATTGTGTTAAGGCAGTGTGCATCAGATTTTTCAAATCTGCATGACAATCGATTGTGAACCTTATGACAATCGATTGTGTTGAGGCAGTGTACATCAAAGTTTTTCAAAGCTACAAAATAATCGATTGTGAACTTATGACAATCGATTGTGTTGAGGCAGTGTCTATCAGACATTTTCAAAGTCACTAAATAATCGATTGTGTACCTTTGACAATCGATTGCATTAAGGCAGTGACTAATTGATTTTTCAAAGATTGATATATAATCGATTGTTCTCATAGCATAATCGATTGTGTAATTGACCGTTGCCGAAATATTTTCAAACACCGTCAGGTAATCGATTATAGATTTCTGACAATTGATTGTTTTAAGTAAAATCCGGAAATGATTTTTTGAACATTGCCAAGTAATCGATTGTAGATTTCTGACAATCAATTGTTTTAAGTAAAATCCGGAAATGATTTTTGAACTGCCAAGTAATCGATTGTAGATTTCTGACAATCGATTATTTTAAGTAAAATCTGGAAATGATCTTTTGAACGTTGCCAGTAATCGATTATTGATCTTAGATAATCGATTGTTAAGCGTAAAATCTGGGAATGATTTTTGGAATGATTGGCAAACAATCGATTGTGGCATTTTGACAATTGATTGTCACTGAGTAAAATCAGCAATTCTTAATTGGCAATTAGGCAACGGTAATGCATGGTTTTGCAACTATAAATACAGCTTCAAATCAGTCTTCTAAACACAACAACTGATCATATTATTGCTATAACTTGCATACTCTATTGTTCATCACTTTCTATTCATTACATAAGTTTTGAGAGCCAAAATTCTTGACGAAAGTTGTTGCGTTCTTGAGCGTATCTGTTTACTCATATCTACTCTATTAAGAGAGTCTTGTTTAAGTGAGTGCTAAGTGTTTTATACACTTGAAGGGAAGTGTTAGTCCCTTGTATTGTAAGAAGGAACTTGTGTTTCCTTTGGTTGAAGTCTTGAAGTGTTGTATCTTCGAGCAAAGGTTGTTGAGGCTTGTGTCCTCAGTTTGTAAAGGTTTGTTGAGCACCCGTAAGCTTAATAGTGTTAGTGGAAATCTCGAGAGAGTCTCTCGGGGACTGGACTAGCCACGGGTTGTGGTGAACCAGGATACATCGGTGCGTTCGTTCTTATTTATTTACTTATCGCACTTATCTCTTTCCTGCAATTTTTAAATTCCGCAAGTTTACGCTAATTTTTATTATAACGCTATTCACCCCCCCTCTAGCGTTAATCGAATTTTCTAACACTACAGGTATTAGCTAATTTCTCCAATGGTTTACTTCTGAGATCCATCGAAAGCTTTGACACTGATAGCCCCATCTTTGATCTCGTACAATCCCTTGTCCAACGTCCTTAGAGTTACCAACTCACAAATATTGAGACTCGACCCTCCGTCAACTAGAATCCAGGTGATAAATTGATCCCGCATTGCGCAGTGATGTGCAACGCTTTGTTGTGACCAAGCCCTTCTGTGGTAATTCATATTTGTGGAAGGTGATCTTATGGATTTCCAGTACCTGTCCCACCATGTTTGCCATTTCCCATCCTGTTATGTTGCTGTGAACATAAGCTTCACTCAGTATTTTCATTAAGGCATTTTTATATGCCTTAGAGCTTTGTAGGAGAGACATAATAGAAATCTGTGCTGGTGACTTGTTCAGTTGCTCGACGACCGAGTACTCTTTGGCCTATACCCTTCTTCAGAGGTCATCGGGTCTAATTTCAGCAGCCCTCCCGGAGGCCTGCTTTCTAGACTTAGCCAAATGCTCCGGGGTGTATACCCTGCCTGTCCTGGTCATACCCTGTGCAGAAAGTGCATCCCCAGTATATGTTTTTCCCTTCCTTCTAGCCTCAGCGGTGTAATCCCAAGGTATAGCATTTGTTTGGAATGGGGTTACGTCTGTCATGGAGACTAGAATTGGTTCCTTGGGAGGCAACATAGTAACTTCAAACGTTGTAGGTGCCTTTGGAACCCCGAACTCAACCTCAATTGGTTTTTGCACCTTTGCAGGAGGTGCTCCAAACTTGAGTGGTATGGATACATTTACCACGTCGCCCTCAGAGGGATGAATCTGGACAACAATGGGATTGAGAGTAACCATTGGCTTCTTAGGCTCGTCTCCTTCAGCTATCAAACCGATTGACCCCTTTGGGTCCCAATCATCTTCGATCTCGATCATGTGGATGCCTCCACCATTGTGGTCAGGTAGAGGTTGTTGCATATATTAGGAGCAGGCCCTTTGCTATAATGATCTTGTTGTCAGTCAAATTCTGAATCTTGTCTTTTAACGAGCGACACTTGTCACTGGTATGGCCTTTCATCCCGAAATGGTATGCGCAAGTCTTGTTTGGGTTGATCCACTGGGAGGAGTTTTCTAGATTTACGGCTGGGATAGGTGTAACGTAACCAGCTTCCTTGAGCTTTTCATATTATTGGTCAATTGGCTCGGCTATGGAGGTATATTTTCTATGAGGTTTACGATCAAAATTTAGTCTAGGTAGAGGGAAGTTTTGGCGGGTAGGTGGTGATGGGTAATGAGAAGGCTTGGAGTTATATGCTTGGTATACAGGTGCGGTTTGGGAATACCTAGGTGAAGTGGGTTAATACGTAGGTGATGGAGGTGATCGGTAAGTAGGTGGTGGGATTTGGTAAGTGGGTGATGGTGCTTGGTAACTTAGGGTTGTGAGTGGAGCTGAGGGATAGGTCTGGTATTTCATGGGGGAGTTGTTTCTTTGAGCACCCATTACAGATATCCTTTTTCTTTGATGAGCAACTAGACTGTAAATCCTTGTTGGCGGCTTGCAATGCCTCGAGGTTAGTGACATACCATTTTTATGCCTTCTTCATTCCTTTCCCAATTTTATGATGTCGGAGAACCTTTGACCCTCGATTAGCATCAGTCTCTCATAGTACTTTGAATCCTAAGCACGGACATAGAACCTGTTCATTTGTTATTCCTCCAAGGCCGGTGTAACCTTAGAAACTATGGACCTCCAACGAGTAGCATACTCGCGAAAGGTCTCTATGGGATTCTTCTTGAGATTCTAGATATAGAATACATCTGGTGCATTCTCAGTGTTGAACCTGAACCGATCCATAAAGTCAGATGCCATGTTCACCGAACTAGTCCATTTCTTCGCATCCTGACTAATATAAAAGGATAAAGCAAAATCCTCATGAACAGCTTCATGCGGATCTTCTCGTCCCTTCCGACTCCTACCAACTTGTCACAATACATTCTTAAGTGGACCCTGGGGTCACCCGTGCCATCGAACATTTCGAACTTGGGAGGTTTGTACCCCTCTGGGGGCTCAACATCTGATTGAACACAGAGATCTTCGTAATTCATCCCTTCAACACCTTTGTTTCCTTCGAAACCTTGGACACAGCTAGTCAACTTCTTGATCTCAGCGGCCAAATTCTGAATGAGGGAACTCCTGTCCTCTACCTCGACTGCACTGCTGATAGGCTGACTGTAATGCGGCATAGTGTCCACAGAGATTGGAATGTTATGGTCTATTGTGGTGTTTCATGGTTCAGGAATGTGCAGTGGAGCATTATGAGTGGGTTGCATTGGAAGTTATGGGATGTTTTGTGGTGGTGCAGGGTTTTGCGTGTTAACGTCGGGCGCGGCAAGAGTAATTGACAGGCTTGCCAGGTTTCTAACTTGGTCCACTTCCTCTCGGAACCTTAGCAAAGTTTTCTCCAGATGAGCAGCAGTCTCTTTGGTAATTGCAACGTTTTGAGAAGTTTATTCAAATTCCTTTGTAGCGCTTGCATCTCCCAGTTTGGCTTTGTTCCTGGTTCTGGTAGGACTTGGAGGAGGGGGAGGTGGAGGACCTTTGGATCTTGTGGAGTATGCTGACGGTGCCAGAGTGCACGAACTAACCTTTGGGAAGGGGAATAAAATAAAATAAAAAACTAAAAAGGTAAAAAGTTGGTGCGCATTCTGATAAATAATATTGCAATATTTAAACACATTATGCGGGAATACAAATTGCATCCTAATTTGGGTGCCTCGTTGTGCCCGAGGTAGGCCTAGCGACAAATAAAATTTAGAGAACTTATAACGCTAAATGCCTCATTTTATTGATGAAAACAAAATGAGTCTAAAACAACTAAGTGATAAAGATGTTACTAATGGCTAGCGACCTTATTACAGAAAAGCAGAAGAGTAAAAATCCTAACTACTTGGTCCCAGAAGGACCTTTCCCAGATTCGGTATTCTTGCCTCCATCGTATAGCTACATCAATTCGCGCATCACTAGCAGTAGGTAAGCTCGAGCCAGATGTCCGCCTGCGCTCCCCTTGGCATTCTGACAGTCTTCAATCCTTTTTATGAACTTCCCTTCCAACTCCACTAGACCTTGCTCCAGATACCCCAAATGATTGTTGGCGTTGACATCCATATCCTTCCACTTGTTGATTAGCTTCTCTTGGGCTTCCTGTATTTCCCGATGTTCGTTCTCACATTCTCTCATCCTCTTGCGCAGTTGATTGTATTTGACTTGTGCTTCAGTTTTCTCGTCAATAATCCAGTGACCATGGACAAACCCTGGACGACCCAAACCAATGTTATCATGTACCAACCAACCTGTGTAGTGCAGCACACACCTGGCATGATAACACTATGGTTCAATAGACTCCTTTCCTAGAACGAGCTTGCAGTGCCACATATGTTGAGCGTGACACCTGTGCGGGCTATCATCATTTTGAAAGTCAGCCCTAAAATGACTCATTTTCTCTATCCTAGGTATGATTTGTTTCCTTCCGGCTTGCCTCATGACTCGGAGGGGACGTAAGGACGAGTTCCCCTCAGGCCAATGAGTATGAGGAATGGTGCGTCTCGAGAACGGACAATGAACTCCCCTGTTGGGAACCACTCGAACATCCACTGATTTGCTCTTCTTTTATATTCTCGAACAACTCTACCCATCCACTAGCGTCCTTTGGCTGAGCGAACATGTCGGGCATGAAGTTCATTCGCTTTGGGGTATAGTCATTCCAATCCATGCGTATGATTTCCTATGTATAGTCGCCTTTCTAAAGGTTTTCTATGAGCCATAGTTGAAGTATTAAATTACAACCCTCGAAATGTGGAGCCCATTCTTGACACTTTCCTAAGGCTCGATAGATTTCAGCGAGGATCATAGGTACTATGCTGAAGAACTGCCGGTCGATCCCATCCATTAAAGTCTTGGTAACCATGGCTAGGCTGGTATGGATCCTAGCCTTATTCATAGGGAAATTACCATGCCTATGAAGCAAAACATGAATACAAACACCCTTCTATATATGTGTCCCAAAGAGCTGAGGGAATATTCATCCATGCAGGTGCGATAGGACTTACTGTGGCCATATCTCTCGTATAAGAAGTCGAATGGTATGTAGGAGTCATTCAAGCAAAAAAGGTTGGGATTTTTCTTGAGTCCCATCATTTTAGGAAAGCCTCTACTTTCGCGATTCTTCGGCATAAGCAAACCCGGAGTCTCCCAAGGGATACCAGCTAGGCCCCAAATTTCCTCTAGCAAAGGGGTCATTTCCAAATCCCCGAAATGGAAAACTGATCGATCACCATCCCAAAACAAAGTGGCAGCCTCAATGATTTTGTTGTTGGGTTGGATTTCCAGAAGTGCGGGCAAATTCCCTAAGTACTTACGGATGAGGGTTTGATCACTGCTATGAAGATCTTCCCACCAGCTTAGCAACCTTGAGTGGATGTTGGATACCATACCGAATCTGGGGACATCGTACCTCATTTTCTGCAAAACAAAGTGTTAGGCCCTTAACCCCACCGGACTCGACTATTTAAATCAATAATAATCATAAAGCATATAGTTCTCCAAATTAATGCACATAGCGTGAATGTGTCCATTTTAGGATTCACGAAACCCGATGGACTTTGGGCTTAGGCTGTCTTAATGAGTCATTATGCGGACAACATAACTGACTCGGCTAGGTTAACCATGATGCACGAACAATATAAAGGAATAAGGTTTCTTCATTTGAAGTGATAGACAAGGTACCCTTGAGCGGACAACTCAAGAGGGAAAGGCGCAGAACCGTCGACTACACCGTTGATCGACTGGTTTTACCGCAAATATGCCTTTGCCACATTTAGGGGGTTTATAATATTGGAAAGGCGCAATCACTAATCATAAGCGTTGCTATAGGATTTATTTTGGCACGAGTATAATATGATGTTGAGAGATGTAATTACAATAATGAAACAAATTACATGCATTTTCACGTTCATAAGATAAATGATTACAATGAGTGGTCGAAATTACAACAGTATTGAAATAATAAAGCAGCAAAGAAAGCAGTTAAAGGAAAGAAAAGACATGAAGAGCCAAGTTAGTAGTTGTGATGAAATAATCAAAGACATGAAGTAAATGCGATTATGTAAGCAATAAAGTCATAAAACAAGTAATGGTAAAAGCCTAGAAGAATCCCAGCAGAGTTGCCATGCTGTCGACCTCCCTTTTTATCTCGAGGGAAAGAAATCGGGTTTACGACATCATGGGTGGAATGACTCTTTTATCCCCTTTTTGGGGGAATTTGAGCTATGGAGTTTGATGAGTCGCCACCAAATGATTGTAGTGCATTTGGACACTTTTTGAGAAAAGAAGAAGGATTCGAAGGAAAACCAGAGTTTGGATAAAGGCTTGAGATTATCTCGAGGGAAAGGTGTTAGGCACCTCTCAAGATCCACTAGTGTGGTTCCCGGCCTTTCTTAGTTGTGACTTTAAGAAGAATAAAAGTAGACAAGCGAAGTTTACACATAAGAAATACAAGCAAGTTGACAATTTTGAAACAGGATAGCACAAGTGAAGGAGAATTTTTAGTTTAAAGAAAATATTTAAATAAAGGAAAGTAAAAAGAGGGTCCTAGGTTTAACTGTAATTTGGATCATTTGATGCAATATCCCGCACATGTTCCCAAAGAGGGGTCGCCTAATGATATTAGAGCATCGCCATCATCTCCATATTCTACCCTTCCCACATGTTAAGGTATTTAAGCCTGTTTGGTCTCGTTTACTTATTGCATGCTAATACCCGTCCCGACCTATCAGTCCCGGGGTATTTGGACTTCTAGTCCAAGAAGGGAAGAAAAGGGATAAGGGCATATATGGAGTTTAAAAGGTAAAATGCTAAGGCGTCAATCAAAAACAAATAGCACATAAGGGGAATAAACAAACATAGAAAGGCTGCACATAAAACCCCATTAAGCCATACAACGATTAGTTTAGTATGACTTCCAATTACTGATTTTGTCTTAAGATTAAAACTGACAGTGGACAGATTAGTTTAACACATAGAGTTGGATAATAAATCTACATTGATCCTCTCAAGGTCTGTTAGAAATCAAAGTATTTTAGGCGAATAATTTAGAAAATGCTGGTTTTAAGAAAAGGTAGTCATACGCACAAGAGTTTTAAAGGGAAGTATAGATTGTAGTAAGTTAATAAGCAGATTTTGAAAGCATCGGACTGTTTGAGTGAAAATGCAAAGGAGATATGAAAAAGTTTCGTATACAGGAGTATTTTGAGAAAAGAGTTGGTTGCAGGATTTTAATGGGCAGTTTCAGAGACTGATTAAAATGCTTAGGCAGAACTATTTTAAAAAGACTGTTCATGGAAAGAATGCAGATTTGTAGAGTTAAAAAGCACACATGGATTACAAAAAAAGATTTAAAAAAAACGTTAAGAACCAATTGATAGACTGTTGTTGCCTAAACGGATTAGGCGAGTTAAAATTAATCCTATAGGCATGACATCTACGTCTCGATTTTTAAAGGGGGTTGTTTAAGCGTTGATATAAGATGAACGCAATTATCCTATAGTTTGCCCAACGCATATGTATTTTCTATAGATATGATCTCTATTATGCTTGTAATATAAAATCCTATAGGCATTATTTATGAATGGTATGCAATATTAGCTTCCTATAGGCATGATTTCTAAGTGGTTTGCAATGTTAAAGTCCTATAGACATT
Organism: Nicotiana benthamiana; assembly: GCA_034376525.1. Lineage (NCBI taxonomy): Eukaryota > Viridiplantae > Streptophyta > Magnoliopsida > Solanales > Solanaceae > Nicotiana > Nicotiana benthamiana. The sequence continues at coordinate 33,920,426 of CM067337.1, forward strand.
ATTTCTAAGTGATTTGCAATGTTAAAGTCCTATAGACATGATTTCTACCCCTTTTGACCCATACAGGAAAGTAAATCCCCTCCCACATCCTTTTACTAATATTCCCCAAGTTAATTTACAAAGTTATTACAAAATGGGAAGGGAAATAAATACATCAAAACTAAAACGGACCCAAGGAAGCCCAAACCAACCCTAATGTCCAACACATGTATTTTATCAAATCCAAGCTCCAGATTCCGAGGCCTTCTCTTAGAGTGTTTCAAAATTCCAAGGGCTTTCAGGAAGCCCAGGCAATGCTTACACCTTAAAGATTGAATAGAGTAGTGCAATGTGTGGACCCTTAGGCATCCAAGTATAAAGGGAGCTCTAGGGTCCCTAAGCATGACTTACAATAGGGGGTAGGACTTATAGAACTAAGAATAAGTGAAAAGTGAGGGGATTAGAGGAAGACCAAAGAAAAGGATGGTCATACCCAGTCATGGGTGGGACTGGCACACCCCTGATCCTTTACTTGATTCAAACAAATAAAAGAGCAGACATTTAGAAGTCAGACAGGGGTCTGAGTGGTAATTAGGACACTACCAAACCCTAGTCCAGGCTCAACACATAAAAGGGGTTAAGGGAATGGGATTGATTTGAGTGGAGGTTCAAAAGAACCTGATCCTAAATCAAGGATAGAAATGAGATTCTACCTCAACTTTGGACATACTCAAATAAGAGGGGGTTAAAGGGAAATGGGATCACATGAAAGCAAACATCAAGGAGAAATAAGAAAAACATAACAGCAGCAACATGCAGAAAGGTATAACAGACTAGTGTGTAGTCATTTAATACTAAAAAACATGTAGTTGAAGGGTCATGTAGAAGGGAGAAATAAACACATAGTTTTAGAGAACAATATTTAAATGGTGGAGACCTCAGTTGCAAGTGTCAAACAACAGAACAAGAAAATAGAGTTCTATAGTTTAGCCTTGGCTTTCAGTCAGCTAAACACAAGCAGCAGCACAAGTAGCAGAAAAGGGAAGAGAGAGTTTAGTGTGTGTGTGTGTGTGTGTGTTGAACTGAATTGTTCGTGAGTTTAAAGAAAAAGTAGTGGGGTATTTATAGTTTGAATACAGGTAGTAAGTAAGGCAGAAAATACTTTAGTATCAAAACACAATTAATTAGGGAAAGGACTTTCTTCAATTAAGGAGTCAGACTTAAGGTAATGAAAACAGAGTTCCATTTATGGAAAGAAAATCAAGAATACTTCGCAAAATAACGGGTAAATACATATAAAGTTAATGAAAATACACGGTTTTAAACAATTAAGGCAAGAATAGAATCAATAATCACATAGTAAATCAAGAAATCAGGGATTTGAACTCAGTAATGAACTGAGTCAGAATATGGGTTCAAATCAGTCAAAGAGAGAATAAAAATATAAATTCATAGGAAAATCAATCCCCAAAATTAGGGTTTTTCAGAGGGAGAAATATTTGACTATAAAAGGGAGCATAAACTTAAACATGCAAGGTTAAAAATAAGCAGAGTAGTCATGCAAAGTAGAAGAACATAGATATGCGAGGAATTAGAAGTTCTTTCAAAGCTTAACAAGAGTCAGAAGCGCGGAAGGACTTAGAAAAATTAGGGTTTCGAAATTAGACAGGCAGCAGACAGTCGCACACAAGTGCTCGGAAACCCCCTAAATCTAGGGTTTTCCTCACATCTCAAATGCAAAGAAGAGAGTATAGGGAATCAGGCAAACATAGTCTCAGAAAGAACATAAACAATCGTGAAAGCATAAGGAAAGCAAAAAGAGACAGTAAGGAATCACTAAAAACCCTAGATAAAGAAAAATACATAGAATCATGGGTAAATCACTCAAGAGTCACAGAAAAATAAAAGAAATCATAGTAAAGTAAGTAAATAGAAAATCGGAGAAACCCTAAGTTTTAAGAAGATGAATCGCTTTGAAAACAAAAATCAAAAAGAACGTGAAAAATACTTAGAAATCTTAGAAAATGACATGGATCTGAAGTACACCTTAAAGAGAAACAAAGAAGATAAACCTCAGAGACTTAGGGTTTCATAGAAAACTCTAGAAAAATGAGAAAGGGCTGGAACAGACTGGTCCTGAGTCGAAGACGGACTCACAAGGCTAAGACTTACCGGAGGGATGCTGGAAATGGCCATAGAACTTATGTTGGAGGACCTATGAGCTGGGTTTTTTGAGGTCAGACTCTGAAACCTCGAGCAAAAGGAGCATAGAGGTGTGGGGGGTAGATACAGGCTGCCCAAGAAAAGAGAAGCCATAGTCTCCGGTGAAATAAGGTCGAAGACCGGCGAAATAGGGCTAGGGTTTGGAGAGAGGTTGAGAGCATTTGAGAGATGAGGGGGATACAAGGGCGGCTCATTTGTGAGAAGGATTTTAGGGTTAGGGGGTTGGTTGGATTAATTAAGGAAGGGGCTAACGTGGACCATTGATCTAAATGATCAATGGTCACGATTTAAAATGGGGCTCCAGGCGGGTTAGTTCGATTAGGTCTGGGTCGGGTAATGTCAAAAGTGGGTAGTGTAATTGGGGGCTGAATTTGGGCAAAAATTGAGATTAAAAGGGCTACAATTTAAATAGCTAATTTTCTCATTTTGATTTTATAAAAATAATAAATGGTGTTTAAAATTAAATTAAAAATATTAAGTCAACAAGCAATGCATAAGTACTAATTTAAAAATATTTGAAATGATTTTGTGATTACAAATCCTACTAAATCGAGAAATATGCTAAAATTGCAATGTCATGCAATTTTAGTTTAAAAATAGCAAATGGACTTGTAAAATTATATAAAAATTATATTAATTATATTTTTATATATATGTAAGAGTAAAATAAATTATTCACCAAAATAACAAGTTTTGTGAATAATTGTTGGATTTTATAGTGCAAAATAGGCCATAAATTGGTTTTAAAAATCCTTAACAAATGTGGGAAAATACCAAAACCTTTGTGGATGCTTATATATGCATATACATACTATTTTAAAAAATACATAGAAAAAATTGGGTATCAACAGATTGTCCCCAATCTATCTTTATTGAAATCTTGTAAAACAAAGCCTGAAAGAGTTTCCCAAGAGTATTATACTATCTCCCTCTATTGTTGGTTGCATGGATCGTCCATACTTTGCTAGAACGTCAGCCACAGAATTGCCTTCTCGATATATATGAGTCATAACCTCCAATCCAATAACATTAAGAAGAAAAGTGCAATCATTAAGAAGATGTGAGTATCGATGTTGTTCCAACTTAAATAAACTACATAATACACGCGAATATGTTTCCACTATAATTGGAAAGAGATTTTTTGTGAACAAGAGTTCCAATCTTGCTAGTAGTGGAAACAACTCAACGTGAAGGGCGGATATTGCAGTTGCCTTCTGTGCAAAACCCATGACCCATGAACCATTGTGGTCTCTGATGAGTCCCCCAGTACTACTGGTTTGGTTATTTGAATCATAAGAACTATCAATTTTAGCTTGTAAATACTCGCAGGTGGTGGTAACTATTTTATTGGTACTTGCATATTGGGTTTGATGTTGTTTTAATAGGAGTGAGTGATATGAATTCTGGTACTTGTTGCATAAATTTTTTTATTGCATGAAGTGGTTGAAATATAGTTGAAGATGTTTGAGTGCCTTCTAATCCAAATGTTTCAAAGGATGAAACACAGTAGGGGTGGAGTATGATGTTTTAAAGGAGGTATTTGGTATGTGGATGGTAGTGTGATTATTGCACCTATCCTTCATCCAATTAGTAAGGTTACGTGCTTGAGGTATGCGTAATTTGAATAAAGGTCATAAATGGCTGGAGTGTTTACATGCAAAGAAGATGTGGTTTATACCTTCCACTATATTTCGGCAAAATAGGCAAAAAATTAACTGGAGTATGTTTTTTAGTACAGAAAATCCCTAGTAGGGAGTTTATGTTGTACAAGTAGCCATAAGAAATTTGTACTTAATTAAAAAACTCGAAATGCCAAATCCAAGAGTTATTTACAGGGATGGGCGATGAAAGTTGGTCAGTGATATGGAGTTAGAGCAAATAGGTTGACGTGGTAGTAAAATTACCTAGGGATGTTTGGTTCCAGAATGACTGGTTGGGTTTTTTGGTTGAAATTGGGATTAAAATGTAGTTAATTTTTTCTATTGTATTAGGGTGTAAGGACAAGGATAATCTATCAAGAAATCATCAATAGTTAAATAATGGATGATACTGTCAATTGTTCCTCCATGTAATGTAGGGGCCCTAGATCATGTTGAGCAGACTGTTATGATTTGGAAGATAATTTTCATTACAGATGTTAATGTTTGTTCCATCCCCTATTCCAAGAGATCCTGTTTGTAAGAGGCCATTGACTTTGGTCATAGTTTTCCATATGTATGAATCAAATGGCTTGGCTTTGTATGTACCTGCTCGACTATGGTGAACAAATTTTGCTTGAAGAATTTTTACCCACAATGAGTTTGCACTCCTACGGATGTGCCAGAGTAGCCCTGCTAGCATTGCATATTTTTGTCAGTTATTTTATATAATCTAGTCCTCCAATTGGTTTTGGTGTGGCTATGGTTTTCCAGTTAGCAAGGTGAACTTTTTTTTTTCCAGAATTGATCCCTAAAGAAAATTTTATTGGATACAGTCTATGTGATTTCTAGTGGAGGTTGATAGCAGATTGTTTTGCATGGAGTAGTTAGGGATGCTGACCTGAGTGTATGAGGGTGGTATTTCCTGCCATATTGAGAGAGTTTATTTTCTAGCCTGAAAGCTTGTTTTTCATTTTATCAATGATGAATTGGTAATCCTTTCCTTTGGGGGGAGATTATTAGGTTAAAACCAAGGTATTAACCAAAATTTGTAGACTTGTCGATGTTTAGAGCACTAATTGAACAATCTAGAGTGGTGATGGGAACATTTACTTTGGATTTGGAGAAGTTTATTTTTTTCCCTTACTAGAGGTGTAGTGGATTGAATATATTTATAATTGTGATGGCGTTATGTAGGTCAACATGTGAGAATAATATTAGGTCACCCGCAAAAGCAGGTGTCAAATGGGTGGTCCGAATTTGCTAATCTTGATGGCGTCCAGTCACCGTTACCTGTAGCTTGGGTCAATTTGGTGAGATAAGGAATACATACACATAGTGAAGATGCATGGAGAGACGGGATCTCCTTGGTGTGTTCCTCTTGATGGTTCAAAGAATTTTATGGGTTTACCATTTATCACGATAGAAATGGAGTCGGTGATGATACAATTCATGATTAGATTAATAAGGTTGGTGTGAAAACCTAAGTTTTGAAATGATTTGAGAATGAAGGACCATTCGAGCCCGTCAAATGCTTTTTCTAGGTATAGTTTAAGCATCATATTGCCCATACGACTGGACAAGCATTTGAAAGAGTGGATTGCTTCTTGCACTATGATTTCATTATTAATAGCTCTTCTACCTAGAAGGAAACTGCACTGATTGGGATTAATTAATTGTTTGAAGAATGAACGAATCATATTAACAATAATCTTCTCTATGGTTTTATAAACACAATTGTAGAGGTTGATTGGTCTATATTGGGATATGTGCTCAGGGTTCTTAACTTTTGGGATGAGCATTATAAAGGTGGTATTTATCTCACTTGGGATAGCTGAAGATTCAAAATCATCTATGCAAATTTAAATTATAGTGCTCATTGTGGAATTCTAGTATTTTTGAAAGAAACTTAGATGTAGCCTATCCAGCCCATGGGCTTTAAGAGGTTTAAAGGATTTAATTGCCCGATTTATTTCTATTTCAGAAATGGGCCTAATAGATGGGTCATGTCATCTTCTGATAGAGCGTACTCATAGCATTTGTGGTTGTATTGTTGCTATACATAAGCTCAGTTAAGAAAATAACATTAAAGTGATTAAAGATTATTGAATTTACTTCTTTGCAATCGTAAGTCCAGTTACCTATAAAATCATTTAAGCCTAGTATCCTATTACGTCTTCTCCATTGGATGGTAAAAGTATGGAATAACTTAGTATTGGCGCTGCCCTCATTTAGTCATTGCACACGAGTTTTTAGCTTCAAAAAATCTTCTTCATTCTTCAGGACTAAATTATATTGGTCACAAAGGTTATTTTCTAGATTTTGGTGAAAGTACGATTTGGTTGTATTGTTCATTTCTTTTTGAAGACTTTCTACTATGACTTTTTGTGTGGAATATATTGCCAAATGTAGATTTCTTCTATTTCTTGACATGGTTTGTAAAAACTTTTAGAATGTTATGGTATATAGAGGAATAGTGCCAGTGGTAGTTAACAATGTTGTTAAAACTGGGGTGGCTAAACCACATAGTTGTTAGCCTAAATAAATTGTTAGGTCTGGATGTTTTGGAAAGTGATAACAAAATTGGATAATGGTCTGAGTGGTTTCTAGGGAGGTGTGTAATTGTGGAGTTGGGGCTGTAGACTAAGCCATGAGGGGTTAGAATAGAAGTTGTCCTTTGGTTTGACCATATGAATGTGGAATAGTAAAGCCCAGACCAACTATGTTGATATTTTGGAGGTAAGTTAGTGGTGAATTTGCATGAATATTATTTATGGGGTTTTCACTGAATTTATCAGCGATAAAAGTAAATTTATCACAGTCCCCACATATGATCCACTGTTTTGTATAGGATGCAAAAAGTTACTCTAAATTGTTCCATAATATTTTCCTAATATTAAAACTAGTACTAACATAAACCATTGAAAGAATCTAAGGTTGTCTTGATGGACTTACCTGGAAATTTACATATATCTCCAAATTGGTGACAACAATGGGGTCCGCTTGATTAATTTCATGTTCCCTCCGCAACATAATCATTACACCAGAATAACCAATAGCATTTACATTGAGCATGTTATTGAACCCTAACTCCAACATTAGTGCCTTGTGGCCTGGATCCTTCATATTTATCTCAGTGAGACAGGCCATAGTGGGGTTATTCCATGAGAGAACTGCTTTGAGGTTCCTCCAAAAATTACCTCCATTGGCTGCTTTGGGTTGGTGTTTCTTGATGATCCCTCAGAGGTTCAAAGCAAGAGACATTTCTTGGAAGCTAGGATCTTCTGGTAGTAGTGCTTGCTCTCTCGTAGTTGGAACCATCACAATGGACTAAGATAAGTGATCTATGGGGTAGATACCTATGTTTATACCCATCTTCATAACTAGTGATGGAACACTGACAAGGAATTTTCTTTATGCGTTTTGGTTAGGTTGAGGGTTAGAGGCTCCATTATTGTGATATTATGGAGAAGTTGATCGAGTATTCTTTCTTGAAATGGGACTATGTCTGATGTCCCCGGTGGTAGTGGTGGAGATTCCAGATGTGGTAACTCCTTTAGGAGAAACTGTGGTAAGAATAGTACGACCTATTCTTCCTCCTATGATTCTGGCAAAGCGTGCTAGGGAACCGTAGTTGGTGATGAGCTCTATGTGCTGGGTGTTGCAAGTGTATTCCATCGCGGAGGTGGGTATGTTTTCTATTGGGTGGTCGCCGCTGCTTGCATGTCTAAAATCTAATAGTTGAGTTCAAGGGAAACAATTATTTGTACTTGTAGTAGTTGGTGCGCATGTTGCATCCTCATGTTGGGATGCAACCCTTGTGAGACGTAATGGGACAGGGTGACCATTTTCTCTATCAAAAATATCATTTGTTGTATCATGAAGTCGTAGTTCCACTGTCTTGGAAGGTTTTGAGGTGGAGCTTCTTCCTGTGGTTGTAGTAGTAATGCTTGAAGTGTTTGGTTGTAGTATTGATGGTGGTGTAGGTGGAGATTATTTTCGTAGTTTAGTGAAAATTGGTAGGGGTTGTAATATCCGCTCAAGGGCTAGTTGTACCCTATCATAACAAATTGAGCTTGAAGGTAAAAAGTTTGAGTGACATAATGCATTTCTGTGTGTTGTTCGGGGGAGGTGATGAGTTGGGGATGGTTCCTGATGATAACGAGCATCGTTCCATAAATTTCTCCTATTGGGTTTCCCGTAGCTCCAATTTGCGCTGTTTCTCAGAGGTGAGTGAGGTATTTTTCTAGTAAGGGATTTGAGAGATTTCTGCTTTAGGTTGTGGAGTGAGATGGTTTCAAGTGGTGGTGATATAGTGGAGGGGGATGATGGTGTAAGTATAGGCAATGGTAAGGGGTTATTATTTTTATGGGGCTTGATGGGATTTGACCGGCCGAGATTTGAGTGCTCTGTATCCAAATTGGGCAGAGGTAGATTTGGAGTTGTAGGCACCTGTTGTGCTCTTAATGCACTTATAGATATGATATCTACTTTGATGGTTTGCTTTTCCCTGTCTTTTTTTACTATTGAGCTATCTTCTTCACATTTTTTAATGATGTTGGTGGGACTAGTGTTGATGGTTTGTTTTTCCCTATCTCTTTCAGTGTTGGGTGACGACTAGTATAAGGATTGATTTCTAAGGGCATCTCCAACAATCACTCTATTTTTTCCACCATTGTTTACTCTAAAATGATGCAATACCAAATCTCTTCCAACCATTACACTATTTTTTACACCAAATATTCTCTTTCTTCTATGTTATATTATTATCTTCTATTCCAACCACTCTATTTCTCTCTCTTATCTTCTATTTACTTTACACCAAATGAATATAATATTATTAAAGCAAATATAGTGTAATGGATAGTGTTGCACCAAATTTGGTGCAACACTATTCATACACTATAATAGTGCAACAATTGGTGTACCATTGGAGCCATTTTACTCTATTTTTTTGCACCAAATATAGATTTAGTGCAAAAAATAGAGTGTTGTTTGAGATGGTCTCAGTGTCTTCCTGCTCTTTTTCATTTCTTTTTGGGTATACCAATATTTTCCAAGGCCCTTCTGGTGTGCCTTATTGTGTTCCTTCTCCATTAATTGGTGTGGTTTCTTGTGGTCCCTTTTTTGTTGTACATTGATTTGTTTATACTCTAAGCATCCACACAAAGTACATAGTGTCTTTGTGTCTTTGTAGTATATTTGTCGGAGATAGGTGCCCAATAACACTAATGTTGGTAGTGGTTTTCCTATGCGAGCCAGGATACAGAGCCTTGCATACCGACCTCTGTCAGCCTGAGTTATGCAGTTATCGAATTAAAGGGGTGTTCCTAGCATCTGACCGGTCCTTGTTAGGGTTGTGGTGTCATAAAAATTAGTTGGTAAGTCTTGCAGCCGTATCCATATTGTGGCGATAAGTGGTTTTGCCTCATAGAGGTTAAATTTTGGTTCCCATTGTCTTGTCGATAAATATTATAAACCAATAAACTGTGGACTCTATTCCAGAGATCTATTGTAATTTTCTTGTGAAATAAATTTTACAAGATAGAAATCATTATCCAGAACTAGATTTAGAGCTTCCAATGACCTCCATAGTCTATGTATTTTGTCCTTTAGCTTGATATTATTCTAGCTATCTCCCTAGCATCTTAATGATGATGGATTGCTTCTGTCACGACCCAATTCCCAAATCGGGTCGTGATAGTGCCTCTCGTGAACACAAGGCCAGCCAGACCGTTCCAGAACACCACTTAAAGAAGTTAGTCAGTTATACAACAATTCGAATATGAATTAATGATATTAATCTATATAAATACAACCTAATACAGCCCGACCGGGGTGTCACAAGTCACGAGCATCTAGTAGTGCCTTTATTAAAATTTTAATGTCTATAATACATAGAGTAAAATCTAGGAATCAAGAAGAAGAGGAATCTCGGTGCTGCGAACGCCGGCGGTCACCTTGCTTAGCTACGATAGCAATACCTTCAATCCGCTACTAACCCGATACCGGGTGAACAGTACCTGCACCTGCACGCGAGGTGAAGAAAGTAAAGTGAGTACTTCCAACTCAGTGGTAATAAGAGAGAATAATATCTGAGCGACAATAAAACACGTATGGGCACACCAAACTGCTATAAAAGACAGAACAACCCTTTGAGAAAAACTGAAATACTGTGAAAATCCTTTTAGAAAATTTCAAGATCAGTGCAAAATCTCTTTCACAAAGTATTTTTTCAAATATCTCTTTTTTTCAACAGCCTAGCATATGAATGCTATATCAGATAAAACAAGTCGGCTCATAAGTCTACCCCTTAGGCACAGCACTCCTTAACATATAACACCAGGGTATCTGGTCAACAAGGCAAGTAACAGTATGTATGCCAATGATATATGAGTGCTAAATGTCATGCCACGTAGAACAAACATGAGTGAATGCATGAATGCAATGACGGCTACGGCGCATAGCCTGATCCGTGGGTACCCTGCGCTCACTAGGGGTGTGTACAGACTCTGGAGGGGTTCCAACAACCCAAGCGCAATAATACTGCGGCGTGCAGTCCGATCCATATAACATAGTACTGCGGCGTGTAGTTCGATCCATATAATATGCTACTGCGGCGTGCAGTCCGATCCATGCAATATACTACTGCAGTGTGTAGTCCGATCCATGAAATATACTATTGCGGCATACAGTCTGATCCATGCAATATGCTACTGCGGCATGCACCCCGATCCATGCATGTATACGTATATGCACACATAACACCCGAGGTCAGAAAGCCTTCTTATATCACTCTTCATGCCCTCACACATGGCCCTCAGCCTCAATCAGTCCAAAATAGTCAAAAGCCCCTCGGGCATCCGTAAAACAATAATAATCAGCTCAAACAATAGTTCAAATATCAATTAAAACTCCAAGTTTAAGAAAAATATAGCTGATTTCATGAAACAGTGCAAATCACATAGACTGAGTTCAAATAATATTTCAAAAAATGAGGAAAACAGTGATGATAGTTCATAAAGAGTTCAAATAATCGGCAATAAGCCCCAAGTATGGAAATGAGCCCAAATCATAATGATAACAACAAATCATTTATAATTTCGCTATAAAAGTCAACAATCGGGACGAACCAAGTCACAATCCCCAACGGTGCTATTACCCACGCTCAGGTCCAGCGTGCAAGTCACCACAATACAATACTAAGATGTGCAAATCCGGGGATACAAGTCCTTAGGATGTCATTCCCAAGTTTTACTCACCTTGAACCGGTGAAATTCCTCGCTCGCGATGCCTTTGCCCCTCAAATTGGCCTCCACGCGCATCAAATCTAACCAAAATCAGGACAAATATATCTTAATATGCTAATGGGACAACACCCAATAAAACATAATCGAAATATAACTAAAATCTCGAAACTAACAAAACCCGAGCCCCGGACCCGCTTCTTGGAAAATAACGAAACTTACATTTCCGGAGTCCTTGTCTGACCACGAGTTCATGCATACCAAGAACTCCCAAATCTGAGCTCAAATGACTTATCAAATCCGAATTTGAAATATCAAAAACTCAAGCCCTAGTTTCTTCAATTTTATACAAAAATTCAGAGGATTAATGGATGATTCTATGATTAAATGATGCTTCTAGACCACGAGACTTACCTCCAATCACTCGCCGTCGAAACCCTTTTCAAAATCTATCAACAAGCTCTCAAGGTGGTGCAAAAATGGTGGAAAAGTGAGATTGGTCGCAGATGAAATAACACTTAAACCCATTCTGACTGCCCAGTTATTATGTATGCGATCGCATCACATCCATTGCGATCTCATAGCATAAATTTCAACCATTCCAATATAACACTATGCGATCGCACAGTACCCCTGTGTTCGAATAGAACAAAACTCTGCCAGGGACCCCAGACCCAACTACCGTATGCGATCGCATCAACCCTTGTGCAAACGCACAGCTCAAACTCCCAGACCTATGCGATCGCATGACCGTTAGTTCGAACGCATAGCACAAAAACAGGCCCCTCTCCTAGCCTTTATGCAATTGCAATACCTCTTATGCGATCGCATAGAGAAAAATCCTCCGCAACATTTCTGCTGAATTCTGCAACTTCAAAAAACCAAACACTTTCGATTAACTACTCGAAACCACCCCGAGGCCCTCGGGACCTCAACCAAAAGCACCAATATGCCCCAAAACATCATATGAACTTGTTCCAATCATAAAGATACGCCTAACAACACAAAAATCATCAATTCTCGACGGAATCAAGCAAGTATTTTTTAAAACTTCCGAAACTCTCATTAAAACCTGACCAAACAACGTTCGAATGACCTGAAAATTTTCAGACATATCAAAAATCACCTGACAAAGCTACTGCAACTCTTAGAATTCTATTCCGACGCTCGGATCAAAATCACACCTACCTACCGGAATCAACCAAAATTCAAACTTCGCCAGTTCAAGCCCAATTCTATACCGGACCCCCAAATTTAATGTCGATCGCACTTCTAAGTCACAAATTATCCTCCGAAGCTAACCAAACCACCGGAATTCACATTCAAGTCCTCTTACCACATAGTCAAATTTCGGTTGATTTTTCTAATACAAGCTTCCATCTAATAGGCTATGTGCCTTATTTCAACCAAAACCAATTCAATTACACCCGATCAACTCTAATGCTTACATTAAGACACGAAGAAACACCATAAAGGGGAAACGGGCAGTAACTCACGTGACGACGGGTCGGGTCGTCACATTCTCCCCAACTTAATCAAACGCTCGTCCTCGAGCGTACCAGAGTTGTACTAGAAGCAACCCAATAGCTGAATGACCTTACCAAGCATATACTCGGGGTGATCCCATGTCACTTTATTTCACGTAGGTCTGATAACACAATATAGCTGGAATTTCATAGTCCATCTAAACCATTAACCACATTGCACTTCCGGAAATCATGCACCAAATTAGAATCTCACGTCTGCATTCAGAATAAATCCGAACGAACTGTAATAACCGATACTTTCCACTCCAGGTGAGACCATATGATAAACTACACAACCGAACCACTCGAGAAGATGGCCTCTATTCACGGCAATTGCCCACAATAATCGAATACCAATAGAAAACCTTTTTGTTAGCTAGAGTCTTATTCCAACACTCTCATATACTACCAACGGTAACTGAAACACGCGATATACAAAACCCATCTCTCAGATCAACCATTCATGAATGCATTTCCCTCTTGACTGATACTACAACAGGTTTCCGAGCCAAACCTTGATATTACCTTTCTAACAAGCTGAAATAAAATTGGTTCGTGCTCATTAAGGACTCCAATGATCACTTCGAATCTAACCACCCCTCTGGTTATATGACCCCTCGACACATGCCTAAGCCACAACTTGCGTAATACACTCACCCATGAAAAGTGGTCTGAACATACTCAAATCATGACAATGACTCAAACGAAAGAGTTGTACCTCTAGCTCAACAGTACCATTACAACACAAAACTGAGATCCGTATCACATCATAGGAATAGAATACCTGAATTAGACTCGAAAGGTCATAAATTTATGTGGCCTTGCCACAACCCGTGATCCTATCAAAACATTATTACCCATGAAGCACCTCAAGTCACCATGCTCAACACGGACAGCCACGCGCAGATTGAGGTCTGAAACCACGCAATCCATCAAACCCATGGTGAAGCAAGTAATATACTATATGCAATTCGGAAAGGACACAACCGATGCTCTATTCGCCGAGCAACACCTAATACGGTACTTTCTCAGAAACCAGGAAGTAATGCATACAAGGTAAGATACAGAAAACTATTCTCAATTATCACACTATTGCGGCGTGCAACCCGACCCAGATAACATACCTTTGACGGCGTGCCACCCGATCCACACAAATATCTCACATATAAAATGTACATCGAGCCAAATTTTCTCATTACAATTAACGCACATAGCCTCTTTCCCGGCTATAAGAAACGCATCCGAACAAGTCCCCCAAATACCGGGACTGAATCAATGGTAGAAACCTCTACACTGACATCTGCCATGAAGGCCCAATTACAAAAATCAATGCTTGCCAACCGTCCGTTGGTCTTTGGAATACAAACTACCCTGCTAGAACATAATCCGATGCACCTCGCCACTCAACCTGTGGCATTTTGTGGCATAACTCACGGCACCAAAACTAGAATAACCCAACACTGAGACAACCGGTCTACAATCCAATATCATAACCAAAAATCTAACATCCAAGCAAAGAAAATTCCTCTCGGACCTCCAATTGCCATATAACACATTAATCACTATACCTGATTCCCCACTCCGTCGTACGAATACATATCACACATCAAGTATCCACTCATCCCACGAGAGATATCCAAAAATTTCCCCGAGCAATGAACAGCTCAATTATCATCAGTCGATCCAACAAGACAGCACCGCAATACCACCAAATAATATCGGTTTTTCATTACCTTGCCCCCCTTTTTCTATACATAAACCCCCGCTAAATTGTTAGAATATACGCTTAACGCTAGAGGGGGGTGAATAGCGTTATAATAAAAAACCATGTAAATTTGCGGAATTAAAAATTGCAGGAATAACGTAAGTGCAGTAATTAAAATGATAAGGAGAGAACACACCGGATTTTATCCTGGTTCACCACAACGTGTGGTTAGTCCAGTCCCCGAGAGACTCTCTCGAGTTTTACACTAACTTTGTTAAGCTTACGGGTGCCTAACAAACCGTTACAATTGCTCGTAGATATACACTCTACAAGACTTCAACCTGCTCGAGGATACCGCACCTCAAGACTTCAAGCCAAGGAACTACTTTTCCTTCTTACAACAAGGGATTAGAATATCCCTTCAAGTGTGTACAAACACTTAGCACTCAAGACAAGACTCTCTTAATAGAGTAGATATGAGTAAAAACAATACGCTCAAGAACACAACTATTTCGTCAAGAGTTTGGCTCTCAAAAACTTATGAAATGAATATAAAATGATTGCAAAGAGAGTATGTAAGCATTAGCAAGAATGTAATTAGTTGTTGTGCTTAGAAGAGTGATTTTGAGTTGTATTTATAGTGCTCAAAACACCCAAAACCGTTGCTTAATTGCCAATCACAAATTGATGATTTTGTGCTAGGACAATCGATTATCTAATTCTGCATAATCGATTATCTACCAACGTTCAAAAATCAATCCCAGATTTTAAGCAGAATAATCGATTATCCAAATCGTATAATCGATTACCTGACAACGTTCAAAAATCAATCCCCGATCTTATGCTTAACATAATCGATTGTCTGATTGTACATAATCGATTATTTTTCAGTGTTTGAAAATACTTTGGCAACGGTCTTTAATATAATCGATTACCAGAAAAGCCATAATCGATTATTTTGCTACTTTGTAAAATCTGATGCTCACTGTCTCAACATAATCGATTAGTCTAAGGCACATAATCGATTATCTTGTTGCTTTGAAAAATCTGGTGAACACTGCCTTAACATAATCGATTATCATAAGGTACATAATCAATCATCTTGTAGCATTGAAAAATCTGGTGAACACTGCCTTAACATAATTGATTATCATAAGGTACATAATCGATTATCTTTCAGCTTTGTAAAATCTGGTGTACACTACCTTAACATAATCGATTATCATAAGGTACATAATCGATTATCTTACAGCTTTGTAAAATCTGGTGTGCACTGCCTTAACATAATCGATTATCATAAAGTGCATAATCCATTTTGTTTGTCCAGATTTGAAAGACATGTTTAGAATTCATTTTGGTTAAAAAGAAATGTTTGAAAATCATTTTGCTTTAAATTAGAGATGCATGGTTTGATAAAAATTATTTTACGAGAGAAGCCAAGTCTTGAATCAATTGTCGGATCAAGATCACAATTATAGAACGACTCATGTATAACTTTGTTGCTTTACTAAATCTTGATCTTTGTTTCTCTTGTGCTTGGACTTCGGCATATGTCAATGTTCCGTTTATGTCGGTTTGTCATTTATCAAAACCTACAAATATGAACACACGTTTAGTTTAGCGACTTGAGAACGTGTTTCAATAATTTTCCCCTTTTTGATAATGGCAAAACAATATCGGGATATGCATATTAATTAATCCATAATGAAGATCCAAGACAAGTATATAGATATGCAACGAGTTCCCCCTCAAGTTATGAATTCCCCCTCAATTTATATATGTGCATAGCCCATATCTTCCCCCTTTTGACATTAGCAAAAAAATAACTAACTCTTTATTGATTAAACAACATTGCAAATACATAAAAATAAAATACAAAATATTATGCAAACTAGAAAAAACAAAGAGTCAAGACATTATTCATTATCATCATTGACTTCCGTCTCGACATCCGGTACATTTTCCCGAAGGACAATTTGGGCATACGGATAATTGACGTTATCAAAATATTCATGGAGCTCGTGAGTCAATCGATTGACATTCATATCAATACGATTTATGGATGTGGACATGGCGGCAAGTTGCTCGGAAATAGACTGGAGGGATGCATCGGACGGGGCCGGATGACGACGTCTTTGAGGAGGAGGAGGAGGATGCTCACCGATATTGGGAAATGAAGATTCTTGGATTTCCCAATGTTTTGTCGCCTTTTGTGAGGACAGACGGAGGTGTGATACCGGAAGCAACAAGAATGGTCATAATGACAAAAGCATAGGGGAGTGGCTTACTTCCCTAATTGCATCATATATGTGAGTCATGACGAACTTGCACCAATTGATGGGAGCCCCGGTGATAATGGCATGCATGAGTTAGAATCCTCATGAGAGATAGTTGTGTGATTGAATTTTCGCGGTTTTAGAACATTGGTGATGAAATAAAAAATTAGACGATATTTCGGGAGCATGTTTGTAATGGTTGGACGACGATGGTCCGGAGTTGCAATAAATTCACCGATGCCAATTTGGGTGAAGAGAAGTTGTTCATCAAATAACGCGCCTTCTTCCCTAGTATAGAGAGAAATGTCATCCCCATTGCGCGGGAGTTTAGTGAGGGCTTGAATATTCGCCTCAGATAGAGAAACTGAAATTCCATTGACGTTCGAGACAATTTCACCATCTTCGTCCTTCTCGAGATTTGAATAGAAGGCCCGAATTAGAGGAGGGTGAATGTAAGGAGTGTGAAGATATAGGAATTCAAGGAGTTGGCTTTGTATAAGCATATTTGCTGTGGATGGAGGGGCGCTTTGATTAAGGAAACGATCCGTGGAAAATCGAGGAGGAAGGATTTCTCGATTTTCAAATTTTTCAATTGAAGCGTATAAGTTCGGCTTCACTATTGAATCGTAAATAAGAACCATCTTTGTAACAATGAACTAGTGGACGAGTGACGGAAGAGGAGGCAACATTTTTGCCGGAACGAGATCGTTTGGAAGTTTTGCCCGTCATTTTGAATAAATAGTAATAGCCTTTGAAGAGTTTTGAGAGATTTTTGAGAATTTGGGAGCTAAGATTGATGTTTGAGTGAAGACATTGAAGATATAATGCACCTATTTATAATGTGAAGAATGAAATTGCATTAAAGTGAAGAAATCTGCAAAAATTTAAGGAGCAAACGGTCAGAAACGGTAACTATTTTGAAATACAGACTGAGAATAATCGATTATGGAACTATGGTAATCGATTATTCTGACACAGTGTGCCCAGTGATTTTCTGACTCGGGGGATAATCGATTGTGCTTTTGAGATAATCGATTATTTCAGGAAATGTAGTAACGGACATCAGAGACGGAATAGGAAAATCGGTTACACTGTTTTAAATAATCGATTATTGTCACACAGTGACTTAACACCTGAAAATAAATGTCAGCATAATCGATTAGGGATATGTGATAATTGATTTTTATATTTAACAGCTAAAATCCTGCAAAACCAAAGCTGTTAGATAATCGATTGTAGTGTTGCATAATCGATTATGTCAATTTTCAAGCATAATTAACATAAAACGATTATTCTGCACCAGTGTCTGATAATTCCCCCTATCTTTGGGGCGATACCTGCAAAAAAAATAATTAGGCGCCTCGGACGCTCAAGTTAGTAATCGTTAAAACATAAAAATGCAATGCATGAATTAGATCAACGTGGAGTCAAGAATCCCGAGTTCACTACGAATTCGGAAGAAGGACTCTTTCTCTAATGGCTTTGTGAAGATGTCGGCCAATTGATTTTTGATTTCAACAAATTCAATTTCGACATCGCCCTTGAGAACGTGATCTCTTATAAAGTGATGTCTAATTTCTATGTGTTTCGTTCTTGAGTGAAGAATAGGATTCTTCGTCAAGCTTATGGCGCTAGTATTGTCACATCGAAGAGGAACATCATCGATACTAAGGCCATAGTCCGAGAGTTGTTGTTTCATCCAAAGGATTTAAGCGCAACAACTCCCCGCGGCTACATATTCAGCCTCGGTTGTGGACAACGCAACACTAACTTGCTTCTTGCTAAACCAAGAAACTAAGGAGCTACCGAGCAAATGGCAAGTGCCACTAGTGCTCTGGTGGTCCAATTTGCAACCTGCAAAATTGGAATCGGAATAGCCAACAAGTTGGCATGAAGAATCTTTGGGATACCATAGTCCCACATTTATTGTTCCAACAAGATACTTCATAATCCGTTTTACTGCAGTTAAATGTGACTCCTTCGAACATGATTGATATCAAGCGCATAAACACACACTAAACATGATGTCCGGTCTACTAGCAGTAAGATAGAGAAGAGATCCGATCATACCTCGATACTTCTTGGTGTCTACTTCCTTACCTTTCTCATCTTTGTCAAGATGGTCGGATGTACTCATTGGGGTGGCCATAGCTTTGGCGTTGCTCATTTCAAAGCGATTTAGCAACTCCTTGCAATATTTGGATTGGCAAATGAAAGTTCCCTCTTTCATTTGTTTTACTTGCAGCCCCAAGAAGAAGTTTAGCTCACCCATCATTGACATTTCGAATTCGCTAGTCATTAACTTAGAGAATTCCTCGCATAGAAAATCATTAGTAGCACCAAAAATAATATCATCGACATAAATTTGAACTAATAGAATGTCATTGTTTTTATTTTTGATAAAAAGTGTGGTGTCAACTTTCCCCCTTTCAAACTCATTGTCTAAGAGAAATTTACTTAGACGTTCATACCAAGCTCGAGGAGCTTGTTTAAGACCATATAAAGCTTTCTTAAGCTTGAAGACATGGTCGGGAGATGTAAAGTCTTCAAAGCCCGGGGGTTGTTCAACATACACTTCCTCTTGAATAGACCCATTGAGGAATTCACTTTTGACATCCATTTGAAATAATTTGAAATTCATAGATGATGAAAAAGCAAGTAATAAACGGATGGCTTCTAGGCGTGCAACAGGTGCATAGGTTTCTTCATAGTCAATGCCTTCTTCTTGATTATATCCCTTAGCAACTAGCCTAGCTTTGTTTCTAGTGATTATACCATTTTCATCTAATTTATTCCGAAAAACCTATTTCGTACCAATTATGGTGTGATTATCGGGTCTTGGCACCAATTCCCAAACATCATTACGTTTGAATTGGTTAAGCTCCTCTTGCATTGCCAAGGTCCAATGCTCATCCCCAATTGCTTCAGAAATGGTTTTAGGTTCTATTTGTGAAACAAAAGCCATATGTCCTACAGTATCTTTAAGAAGGTTTCGTGTACTTACCTCTTTCTCGATGTTGCCAATTACCTTGTCAAGAGGATGGTCTATAGACGTCCTCCAAGCCTTAGGCATCATCGATTCTTCTTCTTGTGGTGGTACTTCTTCCGAAGGTTGTTCCATGACTTCATCTTGAACTTCCTTTGGATCCTCCTTTTGTACCTCGTCTTGAAGATTGATTTTCTTTAAAGCATCTGCAAGATCAACACAAGAATCCTTTCTCGCCAAGCAAGCATCATTTTCACAAAATACTACATGAGGAGATTCCTCAACAGTTTTGGTTCGATTATTAAACACTCTATATGCTTTGCTACGTGATGAGTAACCAAGAAAAATTCCTTCATCAGATTTCGCATCAAATTTTCCCAAGTTATCTTTTCCGTTGTTATGAATAAAACATTTACAACCGAAGACTCTAAGATGGGAAAGATTTGGTTTCCTTCCCTTATAGAGTTCATAGGGAGTTTTCATGAGTATCGGTCTGATGATAGCTCTGTTTAAAACATAGCTTGCGGTACTCACGGCATCCATCCAAAAATATTTGGGAATTTCGGCCTCATTGAGCATGGTTCTAGCCATCTCTTCGAGACATCGATTTTTACGTTCTACCACTCCATTTTGTTGTGGTGTACGTGGAGCCGAAAAGGTATGTTCAATACCGAGTTCGTCACAAAAATCCGCAAAGAGATTGTGATCGAACTCCCCCCCATGATCACTTCTTATGGAAGTGATGGTTGTGTTCTTTTCATTTTGAACACGTTTAAGAAAACTTTTGAAAGCATGAAAGGCATCACTTTTATGAGCAAGAAATAACGTCCATGTGAATCTAGAGTAGTCATCAACAATTACAAAAGCATAAAGATTTCCACCAAGACTTTCAACACGAGATGGTCCAAAAAGATCCATGTGAAGAAGTTGTAAGGGTCTAGCGGTTGAAACAACATTTTTGGATTTAAAAGAGGCTTTTGTTTGTTTCCCTTTTTGACATGAATCACAAGTAGAATCTTTTTCAAATTTCATGTTTGGAAGACCAATTACTAATTCTTGTGAAACTAGTTTGTTTAAAAGATTCATATTTACATGAGCTACTCTACGATGCCATAACCACATGTCGTCTTCTTTACTCAAAAGACAATTCACATAACTTGATAAAGAATTCTCAAGATCAACCATATAGATATTATCCATTCTAATACCATGAAGAATAATTTTAAAATCACTACGACGGATAACTAAGCATTCTTCGGAGTCAAACAATACAAGATTTCCCTTGTCACATAATTGACTTATGCTCAAGAGATTATGTTTAAGACCTTTAACAAGCAAAATATGCTTAATGGAGGAGGATTCGTCCTTACCGACCGATCCAATGCCGATAATCTTTCCTTTGTTATTGTCTCCAAAAATGACATTTCCTCCTTCCTTGGATTTTAGTTGAAGGAATTTTGATGCATCCCCGGTCATATGTTTGGAGCATCCACTATCAAGATACCAAAGTGCACTTGATCCCTTCAAACACACCTACAAAACAAACTAATGAGATTTTGGTACCCAAGCCATTTTGGGTCCTTGTGCATTAGGTGCAATATATTTGTGTGATTGTCTTGCAGTGAAATGTCTATGTCTAGTGAAGCATGCGGGAGCAATATGTCCAATTTTATTGCAATAATGACAAATGACATTCGGATTGTGCATTCTTCTAGGATGATAATAATTTAGAGGTCTAAAATTATTCACTCTATTTTTAGGAATGTAGTTTTGATGTAGTTTTCGAAAATCTTGTCTAGGTGGTCTATACATGCCAACGTTTCTTCTAGTGTTCACTACATTTTTAGAAGTATAGTTTTGATGTGGTTTTCGAAAATCTTGTCTAGGTGGTCTATACATTCCAATATTTCTCCTAGCATTTGTTCTAGGATGAGATGCAATTCTAGGATTAAAATTTCTAGGTTGAGTGTTGACATTTATTTTGTTTTGCCTAAGTTGAGTCTTAGGTGGTTTAGGAATGGACTCAACTTTTCTTTCGTCTCGTGTTTAAAACCTATACCGTGCTTAGTGGATTTCAAATTTACAAGCACTTCATTGAGATTTTTGTGTGAAGAATGAATTTGTGCAAAGTGCTTCTAAGACTTTCTACTTCTTCCTTTAGAGATTTGCAAGAAGTACAATCCTTATTTGAGATTTCGGGTTTATCGGCGCTTCTTTTGCCATAAAACTTGTTTTCCTCTTTTAATTTCTCATTCTCAAGAGTGAGTTTTTCAAAATCCTTTTCTGTTGAAGAAAATTGTTTTTCTTAAATCTTTTATAGATTTAGAAGCGCTAATAAACTCTTTATACAACTCATCAAATGCATCTTGCATTTCTTCTAAAGTGAAACAGTTCTTAGAAGAAGTACATACCTCATTTTGATTTTCTTCGTGTGCCATAAGACACAAGTTTGCGGTCTCGTTTCCTTCTCCATCACTTGATTCGTCTCCGGAGTCGCCTCCCCAAGAGATGTATGCTCTTTGTTTCTTGAATGGTTTCTTCTCCTTTTTGATGTTTGGACAATTTGATTTGATATGCCCGATTTCTCCGCATCCATAGCACTTCAATTGGTCGCCTTGTTGCTTACCTTTTCGTTCATACTTCTTTTGCATGAACTTGTGAAATTTCTTAATAACGAGTCCAAGCTCGACATCTTCATCACTTGACTCCTCATCGTTTTGAGGTTGAGTAGTTGATGCTTTGAGCGCAATCTTTCTTTTCCTTTGATCATCCAAAGGAGAGTTAAGAATAGTTGATTCATAAGTTTTAAGATTACCTCGTAGTCCGTCGATGGTGACGTTTGTGATGCCGATTGATTCTTGGATAGCGTCGGCTTTGGAACGCCATTCCGGAGTGAGGCTTCGTAGAATTTTCTGGACAAACTCCTTATCCGTGAATGTCTTTTGAGGGCGTGTAGGTCATTGACGATTTTTGAAAATCATTCGAACATGTCATCTATCTTCTCATTTTCCTTCATGAGAAACAGTTCATATTCGTGGGTTAGGAAATCAATTTTAGCTTCTCTTACCTGGTCCGTACCTTCGTAGGTGATTTCTAATTTGCCCCACATTTGCTTGGCAGTGGTGCAACATGATATTTTTCGATAGTCATCGGGGTTCACTGCACAATACATCATGTTGATTGCCTTTGCGTTGTTCTCCACTTTTCTGATATCATCGACGTCGTATTCGTCTTCCGTTTTTGGAACGAGTTCTTCTCCAACCTTTTTGGTAGGTTTTAGTTCTCCATTTTTGATAATTTTCCACAATTGGAAGTTGTTTGATTGTATGAAGATCCTCATTCTCTCCTTCCAGTAAGTGTAGTTGGTGCCATTGAAAAGTGGTGGCCTTGTGAAGCATTGTCCTTCACCTAGTCCTGCATAAACACTACGAGTAGAAGCCATGGAAAGTTTCTCTCAAACTGTTAAGTCTTTCAGAGAGTATGGCTTTGATACCAATGGTTAGAACATACGCTTAACGCTAGAGGGGGTGAATAGCGTTATAATAAAAAACAATGTAAATTTGCGGAATTAAAAATTGCAGGAATAACGTAAGTGCAGTAATTAAAATGATAAGGAGAGAACACACCGGATTTTATCCTGGTTCACCACAACGTGTGGTTAGTCCAGTCCCCGAGAGACTCTCTCGAGTTTTACACTAACTTCGTTAAGCTTACGGGTGCCTAACAAACCGTTACAATTGCTCGTAGATATACACTCTACAAGACTTCAACCTGCTCGAGGATACCGCACCTCAAGACTTCAAGCCAAGGAACTACTTTTCCTTCTTACAACAAGGGATTAGAATATCCCTTCAAGTGTGTACAAACCTTAGCACTGAAGACAAGACTCTCTTAATAGAGTAGATATGAGTAAAAACAATACGCTCAAGAACACAAAAATTTCGTCAAGAGTTTGGCTCTCAAAAACTTATGAAATGAATATAAAATGATTGCAAAGAGAGTATATAAGCTTTAGCAAGAATGTAATTAGTTGTTGTGCTTAGAAGAGTGATTTTGAGTTGTATTTATAGTGCTCAAAACACCCAAAACCGTTGCTTAATTGCCAATCACAAATTGCTGATTTTGTACTAGGATAATCGATTACCTGATTCTGCATAATCGATTATGTGCCAACGTTCAAAATCAATCCCAGATTTTAAGCAGAATAATCGATTATCCAAATCGTATAATCGATTACCTGACAACGTTCAAAAATCAATCCCCGATTTTATGCTTAACATAATCGATTGTCTGATAGTACATAATCGATTATTTTTCAGTGTTTGAAAATACTTTGGCAACGGTGTTTAATATAATCAATTACCAGAAAAGCCATAATTGATTATTTTGCTACTTTGTAAAATCTGATGCTCACTGTCTCAGCATAATCGATTAGTCTAAGGCACATAATCGATTATCTTGTAGCTTTGAAAATTCTGGTGAATACTGCCTTAACATAATCGATTATCATAAGGTACATAATCGATTATCTTGTAGCATTGAAAAATCTGGTGAACACTGCCTTAACATAATCGATTATCATAAGGTACATAATCGATTATCTTTCAGCTTTGTAAAATCTGGTGTACACTGCCTTAACATAATCGATTATCATATGGTACATAATCGATTATCTTACAGCTTTGTAAAATCTGGTGTGCACTGCCTTAACATAATCGATTATCATAAAGTGCATAATCCATTTTGTTTGTCCAGATTTGAAAGACATGTTTAGAATTCATTTTTGTTTAAAAGAAATGTTTGAAAATCATTTTGCTTTAAATTAGAGATGCATGGTTTGATAAAAATGATTTTACGAGAGAAGCCAAGTCTTGAATCAATTGTCGGATCAAGATCACAATTATTGAACGACTCATGTATAACTTTGTTGCTTTACTAAATCTTGATCTTTGTTTCTCTTGTGCTTGGACTTCGGCATATGTCAATGTTCCGTTCACGTCGGTTTGTCATTTATCAAAATGAACACACGTTTAGTTTAGCGACTTGAGAACGTGTTTCAACATAAATCAATATCATAGCGATACCATCTTCCTTAATCATCTGAAGATCGACTCTTAAATCACCTGCAACTTCCCATGCTGCTCATGAATTTAATTACTCCCCATTATGACTGAACCAAAACCTTGAACACGAAAATCTCAATTCACCATATCAAGACACATAGACCATACCACACTAGGATAACATGATGACTTCTATCTCTCTCCAGCGCCGCAGACATCGACGCACTCAACTAGCCAAGAACTTTCATGATCCCATATAGGAGAAAATTATTACACACTCCATGCTTCGCATACCCATAGGAATATACTCATTTTCAAACAACGGTAAAACACATCAAGAACTCTTTCTCCTAATTCCATTGCACAAGTTAAACTGCTAGGACTGAATCCTTCTACCCAAACCAAGTTAAGCAAACTGCCAGCACATAAAATCTTTGCTGCACAATACCTGTAAGTCTCTTTACCTCGAACACATACAATAATTAATCTTATTCTTACCATACTAATTTGGTTCATTATGAAGCTATTCCATTTATCCAATTTCATTCCCGATTCATCTTTGATTTGATATTCTCCCTTGTTGTAGCACCACAATTCCTCGACCCAGGTTACAACACGAGACTCGCACATAAAACCACATTGTCTAAGACCCATAGGCCACTGAATACCCTCTCAAATGTTTCCTAGAAGTACCACATTCCAGAATGTTTTACTTTGAAGAACTTCCTGTGATTCTGAATTCATTTACCATTACCTTCCAAATGCGGATACGTACAATTACCATGATTAACACAAAGTACCACAAGTCTTGATCTTTCTAATGAAAACACAGTCCCTAGCCACATACACAAACTTAAGACACTTGATTGTTACATGCAAAATCTTGAACATAATAAAACCATTCTCGAGAGTCATTCACTCTTATTTCATGGTAATTCACCTGCTCTAAATGAATGGAACCACTCATGCCTTATTGGTATTCTGACACAGCGGAACATGATTTCCTACAAATACAAACAACCATCTTCCTTCTCTATACACCAAGCATTCATTATCAATAGTGGATCAAATCACCCTAATGTTTCCTCACATTTACGAAGGTACCCTATAACTTTTGTAAAAAAATTCCTTCACACGTGCCATCCTCGGCTAAATTTATACAACCAGAACTGATCCTCCATCATCCCTTGAAACGGAACCAACATTGCACATAGCCGTGCAATCAGCTGACCAACAGCAACCTCCCCAACTTGGCTCGAAGCCATATATCAAGGCACCCTTAACAACTCATAGAACTTTTACTCCAATGATGCCACAATGTTTTAGTGAGATTGAACTCAAGTCACTCACAAGTTTGTGAATACATAGATCATCTCGCACTGACATTCCCTGCAAATGTCGCATTTATTTCCACATCAGCTGAGTCCATTTCTTAAGTGTTCCCAAATTCTCAAATTTCAACACAAGCCCTTCAATTACACATGAGACCTTCTAACACACACATAAGGATCATACCCCTCAAAAACACTCCGCATGAGATAACCCACCTGCTTCGCCTCCTTTCGATATTTCAACATGCCTTCCACCATCATATATGTTACACAATCAATTAGTCTTCCTGAGTCTGAGCTCATACCGACACATGAAATGTACATTTTCCCACTAAGAGACATGAAACATATTCTTCACGCGCCCATAACTTGGGGCTACACATCAGACTGCAATAGAAAAAAAACATTTAACATCTCATCTATTATCCTTCAGACTTCCTCGTCACTACAAAAATCACATAGATACCCCTCACAGTACTAACATGCTCATTACATGGATATCCCACCGCCAACCCCGCTAATAAGAACATTACTGAACATATAAGTTCAAGAAACTTTCTCACACAATCAACATCTCGGTGCTCAAGCTATAGGCAGAGATCCGGCCTCAAGTCCTCCTGACTGGCCCAACATGAACTCATGGAGACTACATCTCGCCCCTTGATCGGGGAATCACAAGCCATCCAGGCACATATACTACCAAGCGCTCAAGTGCACATACAGACGTGTGGAAAGAATTTAGAGAATCAAAGCTCAAGCTGAATCAAGTACGCACGGTAAGAGTTCCAAGAAAGTGAAGTTTTCCTAAAGGTTCTGCAGCCTCTAGAGGATAAATACAAACGTCTCTGTACCGTTCCGCGAGAATCAACTAACCTGCTCATGACTCGTGAGACCTGGTAACCTAGGCTCTGATACCAACTTGTCACGACCCAATTCCTAAATTCGATCGTGTGACGCCTCTCATGAAGACAAAGCCAGCCAGACCATTTCAGAACACAACTTAAAGTAGTTAGTCAGTTATATAACAGTACGAATATGAATTAATGATATTAATAAATATATATATACAATTCAATACAGCCCGACCGGGGTGTCACAAGTCGCGAGCAGCTAGGAGTGCCTTTATTAAAATTTTAAAGTCTACAATACATAGAGTAAAATTTGGGAATCAAGAAGAAGAGGAATCTCGGAGCCGCGAACGCTGGCGATCACCTTGCTTATCTACGATAGAAATATCTTCAATCCGCTACTAACCCACTGCCGGGTGAACAGTACCTGCAACTGCACGCGAGGTGCAGGGAGTAAACTGAGTACTTCTAACTCAATGGTAATAAGAGATAATAATATTTGAGCGATAAGAAAACACGCATGGGCACACCAAAATGCCATAAAAGACAGAACAACCCTTTGAGAAAAACTGAAATACTGTGAAAATCCTTTTAGAAAATCTCAATATCACTTCAAAATCTCTTTTACAAAGTCTCTTTTTCAAATATCACTTTTATTTTCAACAGTCCAGCATATGAATGCTACATCAGATAGAACAAGTCGGCTACAAGTCTTCCCCTTGTGCACAACACTCCTTAACATATAACACAAGGTATCTGGCCAACAAGGCAAGTAACAGTATGTATGCCAATGACATATGAGTGCTAAAGGTAATGCCACATAGTACAAACAAGAGTAAATGCGTGAATGCAATGAAATGCACATGGCTGCTACGGCGTGTAGCCCGATCTATGGGTACCCTGCGCTCACTGGGGTGTGTACAGACTCCGGAGGGGCTCCTATAGTCCAAGCATAATAATATTGCGGCGTGCAGTCCGATCTATATAATATACTACTGCGGCGTGCAGTCCAATCCATATAATATACTATTGTGGCATGCGGACCGATCCATGCAATATACAATCGTGGCATGCTGTCCGATCCATGCAATATACTACTGCAGCGTGCAGTCCGATCCATGCAATATGATACTGCGGCGTACAGTGCGATCCATGTATGTATATGCATATGCACACATAACACTCGAGGTCAGAAAGCCTCCTTACATCACTCTTCATTCTCTCACATATGGCCCTCAGCCTCAATCAGTCCAAAATAGTCAAAAGCCCATCGGGCATCCGTAAAACAATAATACTCAGCTCAAACAATAGTTCAAATATCAGTTAAAACTCCAAGTTTGAGAAACATATAGTTAAGTTCATGAAACAATGCAAATCACATGGACTGAGTTCAGATAATCTTTCAAATAGGGAGGAAAACAGTGATGATAGTTCATAAAGAGTTCAAATAATCAGCAATAAGCCCAGGGTATGGCAATGAGCCCAAGTCATAATGATAATAACAAATCATTTACAATTTCGCGGTAAAAGCCAACAACCGGGACAGACCAAGTCACAATCCCAATCGGTGTTATACCCCATGCTCAGGTCCACATGCAAGTCACCACAATACAGCACTAAGATGTGCAAATCCGGGATTTCAAACCCTCAAGATGTCATTCCCATGTATTACTCACCTCGAACTGGTGAAATTCATCGCTTGCGACACCTTTTCTCCTCAAATTGGCCTCCAACGTATCAAATCTAACAAAATTCAGTACAAATATATCATAATTTACTAATGGCAACACCCAATCAAAACCAATCGAAATATTATAAAAATCTCAAAACTAGCAAAACCCGAGCCCCGGGCCCGCTTCTCGAAAAATTACAAAACTTACATTTTCGGAATCCTCGTCTTGCCACGAGTTCATGCATACCAAAAACTCCCAAATCCGAACTCAAATGACCTATCAAATCCCAATTTGAAATATCAAAAACTCAAGCCCTAGTTTAATCAATTTTATACCCAAATTTAGAGGATTAATGGATGATTCTTTGATTAAATGATGTTTCTAGACCACGAGACTTACCTCCAATCACTTGCCGTCGAAACCCTCTTCAAAATCTGCCAACAAGCTCACAAGGTGGTGCAAAAATGGTGGAAAAGTGAGATAAGTCGCGGATCAAATAACACTTAAAACCATTTTGATTGCCCAGTTATTACTCTATGCGATCACATCACATCCATAGCGCTCGCATAGCACAAATTTCGACCTTCCCAAAATAACACTATGTGATGGCATAGCACCCCTGCGTTCGCATAGAACAAACCTCTGCCAGGGACCCCAGGCCCAACTACCTTATGTGATCGCACCAACTTTTATGCGAACGGACAGCTCAAACTCTCAAACCTATGCGATCGCATGACCCTTAGTGCGAATGCATAACACAAAAACAGGCCCCTCTCCTAGCCTTCTATGCGATCGCAATACTTCTCATGCGATCACATAGAGGAAAATCCTCTGCAACATTTCTACTAAATTCTGCAACTTCCAAAAACCAAACACTCTACGATTAACCACTGGAAACCATCCGAGGCCCTCGGGACCTCAATCAAAACACCAACATACCCCCAAAACACCATATGAACTTGTTCCAATCATAAAAACACGCCCAACAATGCAAAAATCATCAATTCTCAGCGGATTCAAGCCTAAGTATTCTTCAAATCTTCTGAAACTTGCATTCGATTAAAAACCCGACAAAACGACGTTCGAATGACCTGAAAGTTTGCAGACATATCTAAAATCACCTAATGAAGCAATTGCAACTCTCGGAATTCCATTCCGACCCTCGGATTAAAATCTCACCTACCAACTAGAATCCGCCAAAATTCAAACTTTGCCAATTCAAGCCTATTTCTACACCGGACCTCCAAATTCAATTCCAATCGCACTCCTAAGTCACAAATCATCCCCCGAAGCTAACCGAACCACCGAAATTCAAATCCTAGCTCTCTAACAACATAGTCAACTTTCGATTGATTTTTCTAATACAAGCTTCCTTCTAAGAGACTAAGTACCTTATTTTCAACCATAACCAATTCAATTACACCCGATCAACTTTAATACTGACATTAAGACATGAAACAACACCATAAGGGAGAAACGAGGAAGTAACTCACATGATGACGGGTCGGATCGTCACATCTTGATATAGTCTTTTTTTTTGGTCTTAGTGCTGAAATGGGAATAAAATTTGAGTGATATCCCGGATTTATGTTTTCATCATTAAGAGATATGTTGATGAATGACTTGCATTCAAAGTCTAGAGATCAAATTTCCTTGAAGTTGTCTTTTCCATTTGTCTCTTCCTTTGGCTTGTTTATGATGCGTAGTAATTGGTCTGCTTCTTCCTCATTCATAACTGTATCAATTATTTCTTCCATTTTATTTTATTTGATTATCTCTCAATATTTTAGAGAGAAGCAATAGTATCCAATTTATATCATTTTTCTTAAGGAACTAAGGAAGTCAAGGTTTCTCATCAACTGGTGCTCTTTTATTAAAATATATATACGATATATTGTATTAGTAACATTATAACAAAACATATAGTCCGGCTTAACGCTCTTGACATATATCTGGTGCCTCCTCTTTTAACATATGAATATTTGGCGCTAGAAATCATATGTGACCGAGTGAAGTCCCTTATTTTCAAACAGGGATAAATTGTAAGTCCTAACTAGACACCAAACATTAATTTATAGTAGGAAACTTAGTAGCTCTATTCAAAATTTTCTGGCAAAATTAGCAGGCCTTTGGAAAATATTTGATTGAAGTTAGGAAAAAAGACTTTTGAAGTTAACATTAATGTTTAGTCGTAAAATGATACAATTGAATTTATATATCGTTTATAGTCAAGTGAATCGATTTGACCCCAAAATGATAAATAAATTAAATAAGAATGTAAGACTTAGCATTGAAAACGAGATAAAATAACATAAATATTGATCCGGGCAGCAGAGCTTTCGGAGTCAGTAGTAACGATATTAATAAGCAAGAAGATAAAATATTTTCGAGCTTTGAACAATGTAAATTATGAATTTGTCAGAAATTTTCCCCCTTACAATACTTGTTGAGCTTACTATTTATAATTTTTCCACGGGAATAAGGTCCTAGGATCAAGCCTCATTTAAAAAAATATGAGGGCCACTGAAGAATGTTTAATGGTAGGTAATGAATATCATATTCTCTGTAATGAACTATATACTTAATGCTATAGAATATTCTCCATTAAATGCTACCGAGTGGCAGGCATTTACTTTTTCTTTATGAACATTATTCCCTTCGGAAACAAACGGGGTTGCTGCCTTCGTACATGATTTCCATTTGCCTCGCTTTTAATCTGCCTTCGGCTCCAAATGTCACATTATTATGCGGCCATTTAATATAAACATAATTTACCCTATATAGATAGTCCCCTTTGCTTTCCGATGGTAAATCCTTGTATCACCGAGAAGTTGATGAAGATATCTTTCTTAGCTAAAAATTCATTGATTCCCTCTAAAATATTTTTGACGGTTGATTAGAAAAGCCTCTCTCTGCATTTAATGCCCCGAACACGCATCATCCCATGATTCAGCAATACTTTCTCCAGTTCTCGAGGTAATTATAGCTACGATTTTAGCCACATATTCCTTTACTTATACATATCAGTCTTCTCCTTTTATACTTCATAATGTTTTAAACTCTCTTAAAATCTCTTTACTTAACTCACACTTGTTTTCAACTTTCCTTAATCTTCTTTAGAGGAAAAAACCTTACTTCCTTCTGATAATAATGGCCTCCTCTTCTAGGAATTCTTGTTCTTCAAAGAATAAAAATAACACTAATGATGATGCTCCTCCTACAGTAAGCACCATCATTCCTAGAAGGCTAACTACGACTAAGGAATTCGAAGAGAAGTACCCTTCCGCTAACCCCCACATGTTACATGTTGGTGTATATCCTTTCTCCATCTGTCCTTATAGTATCCCTACTGTGAGGAAGGATTGTGGTAGACAAGATTTGAAAATCATCTTTTTTGACCTGGCGGAGCAGGTAATCTTATCCATGAATGGTTTTATGTACATTTACACGTACCCCTTCACTTTGAACCCGTTCTTATTAATTGGGGGCCTTGAATTTGTTATCTTGGCATTTTGCTTCCGTTACCAAGTATGAATGGTGCAGATGAACCCTTCTATGTGGCGGACTGTTGCATGTCTTCGTTGTCTATGCCACGCGACGGGGGAAGATTTGTCCCTGGCTTGGCTGATGAACCTTTATTCCCCCAAGATTTTCCGTGGGGGAATGATAAACTTAAGAAAACATGGTCACCATGCTTTGCTCACAAGCATGGAGGATGACAATGATCGAGGCCACCAGAGATATCTCCTCGGCTGCAACTCTATCCTTTCCTAAATCATGGAACCGCACTCATAAGTTCAAGGATTGTATTCCCTTCCAACTAAAGATTGTCCTATGCTGTTACTAATCCTTCTTCTTTTACTATTTCAGCAACTCAGTGGACACTACCAAGAGTTGAAGGTTTGAACAGTGGGTCAAAAAGATTTTGGATGTCACTATGCCTGAAACCATTTTTCACTGGGTCAAAGCCTAAACTCTGAACAATAGAAGGAAAGGAGATCAGAAAGATAGGCGAACGACTTGACTATAGTATAGGTCGGATGTTTCCGTGAGCAGTAAGCAGCAGATCTCCCCTTATTTTGGGAAAGCTGGTGGCCGCGTGTGAATTCTTTCAAGGCAAAGGGCGGCCTGATTCGACACTCTTGAGGTGAATAGAACTGGCACTTAAATACAGGCGAAAGGCCAAAACTCATAGAAGGTTGAACTTATTTTGTTTTTACATTTTGTATAGGAAAGTTAGTTAGTGTTCAAATGCTAAGAAGGGAACATTAGAAGTCTTGTTCCTTAAAAGATTCCACTAGTGAATAGTTGGATAATCTTTAGTTCGATAACAATCTTCACTTCTCCTTAGAAACTTTTCTATTGAGTGAAAGATTATCTAACAATCCTCCTAATGGCTTTCACTCGTGAACTATCAGGTAAGCCTTGGCCCGATAGCAAACTTTAATTCCTGGTAGGAACTTTATCATCGATCAAAAGACTATCTAACTGCTCTATAGTGGCTTATTGCCTGCATACCTTGTCATTTAAAGTTCTTATTTCTGCATACGATGATTCCTTCATAGTATTCTTCCCGTTGCTTCCTCGTTAAAAACCTTGTAAGAAAAACTTAATTGGTAAAAAAATAAATAAAGGGAAAAAGAGTGCAGCATATACTTCAGCATAGGCAGTGCTTGATAACTAAGGATTTTAACCTATTATTTGCTCTATTTTACTTGTATTTTAAGCAAAAATATTTAAAGGTATTCTTGAAAACTAATGAAATGTGCTTGCATGCAGGAATAGTTCAAAATGAGCCAAAAGAATCAAAACCAACTAACAAAGGAGTCAAAAGTTGAATAAAACAAAGATTGGACAAAGAAGCCTGAACCGCAGTTCACACCAATATTGTGCGGCCACGATCAAAATTATATGGTCCAAATAAGGGAGATTCAGAGAGTTGCAACTTCAAGCTATAAGATGAGCGTGGACCACACTAGAAATGTGTGATTGCGAAAGTCCCTTGTGCGGCGAAATAAAAATTTTGCGAAGCGCAAGATGAAGAATCAGAAAGTTGACTTCAAGCCAAACTCAAGCAAGTGCGGACCACATCAATTTATGCGGCCGCACAATCTGGAGCGTATCCGCACTTGGAATTATGCGGTCCAAGAATGTTCGGATCAACCCAGACCCAAAAGAGTGTGGCCGCACTCTGAATTATGCGGCCGCGAAAGCAATAGTGCGGCCGCACTCAGAATTATGCAGTCGCACAACCTCCGCAAGGGAAATTTTTGTTAGATATATTCATCTTAGTATAAAATAGAACTCTTTGTCATTTTTAGGTTATGTTATGTTTTGTATGAACATGTGAGACGGCTGAGCATCCTATTTTTGAAAATTGTACTAGATTCATCTATTAAAATTAGATTTTCATTGCATAAACTAATATTATGGATTCATCTCATCTTTAATTTCTATTATTTCCATGAGCAGCTAAACCCATAGTTAGGGTTATGACCCAACCCTAGTATGAGTATTTAATGGGTATTTGATTTTAGTGCTTGAATGTGAATGAGTTAGTGATTTTTATCCTAGTTCTTGCTAGAACTATAGATTTAATGGTTACAAACACTGATTCTGCCTTTATAACTTAGTCTCTACTTGAGAAATAGGTAGTAAGTATAGAACAAATACGCTAACAAGGAATTGGGATGAATTTAAGAAATTGATAGCCCCAATTAAAGGGTTAAACCTAAAGATAGTAATACCTGATTTTAGCTAATATCACTTGATTTGTATGCATACTCATGTTGACAACTATATTACGATCCCTTCTAATCAAGCTTTCTCTATATTTGAATTCCCGTTAGATATCCATCTAGGTAGAAGTCACAACCCTAGTCTCTTTAAACACTTGAAAAACAACTACAAAATATTGTCCTTAAGTTTTAGTTTTGAAATCTTTAGAGTAAAGTTAGAAGTAGAAATCAAAACCAAACTTGTGGAAGTGTAATTAGACTCAAAGCCCACATCTATCTTAGATATAAACCTAATTCAAAACATAAACTCCATGTGGATTCGATCCCGACACAGTTGGTTTAAGACTGCACTGACCACCCTTACTTCTCAATAGTAGTGTAGGCTTGGACCCCATCAGTGCTCCTTAACAATAGTACCTTTTGAGGTGCGTCACATTCCAGTTGCTTCCCAATTTTACTTCGTCTTGATTTTCCAATTCGTACGACTATTTTTCGTGACAGCTGAAACCCGGTAAGGGCCTTCCCACGTCGGACCTAGCTTTCCTGCACTAAGCTCCCGGGTGTTTTGAGTTACTTTCTTTAAAACTAAGTCTCCCACTTTGAAATAACAGAGGTTGGCTCTTTGATTGTTATATCTTTCCATTCTATATTTTTGGGTTGCCATCCTTATATACGCCAAGTTCCTGCATTCGTCGAGCTGCTCCAATTTGACCAATAATGCTTCGCTATTTGTTTCTTCATATTCCCAAAAGTATCTCAGGGTAGGTTATCCTACTCCCACCGTGTATCAAGGCTTCTGCCCCCCTATACGAGAGAGAAATGAGTCTACCATGTGTTCGATTTGGCAGTTGTACGATACACCCAAAATAATAATGGTAGCTCTTTGGGCCATGTGCCTTTGGCCCCTTCCAATCTCTTTTTGATATTTTGGATAATCACCTTGTTTTTTGATTTTGCTTGACCGTTTGTGCTCGTGTGATAAGGTGATTGTTTGCCGTGAAAATGGTAATAACAATTAAATTTGTTTATGGGATTCTAAAAATACGTGATCTATTTTTATGCTAGTTTGTTAAGCAGTTGATGTCGTATATGTGAGACTTAGAAACGAGATAAGAGTTGAGGATAGGGCAAAAATCAAATCGTTGGGCCAATTATTGGGGCCTTCAGCTCATCAATTCGGTGCCTCAAGGTTGATCCCGGAGCTCGATTACGAGCTATCGAAGGCAGTTGCTATGCGACTAATAGTTATAATAAAATTAACGGAGGCTCTTTATGGCCATTGATAAGAAATAAATGATGAACAAATATGCAGATAATAAATGAAAGCAATAATATTGAGAGAATATGTTAGAGAGCAAATATAATATTCTTGTGTACTTCGTATGGAGTAATTGAAGCAACAGGAGAGAACAAAGTGTCATGGACCCCCTTTATATAGGACGGGGATCCCAACATAGTACAAAATATATTAATGACAAAGAGGTAGGGATGTGACAGCTAGCTAATGTCATGGTTCAGGTCTAGACTAGCCTGGCAGATTTTATTGGCCCTGGCTACATTCCTTAGGAACTCCCCATATATGTCGTGGTCACCGCCAACATTACCCCTAAGTCAGGCATCGATGAATCTCGATGGAGGAAACTCGGCCCCAACCTTGCAGCCTCGAGGCTTTGGAATGATCCTCTAAAATGCCTTAATAACAAGGAATGGGACCCTCAAATTTCATCGTATACAACTTGTCCCCGTATTTTTTGAAGAGGATTGATAAGAAACAACCTAGAAATCCGACCCCTCGAACTTGCTGTTATGATGTCATACTGATGACATAAGCCTCCACTATTATCGAAATTTTCCGTTGTTTCACTTCTATAGGATCGTTCAAAGAATTGCTGTTTCTCATTTTTCATAGCCATAATGTCGTTGCCAATTCAGCTCCCAATGATGCATTAAATGCGCATGATGTTACGTCTTTCAAGGGCGATAATGGCACCATCAGTTATGCTGCCTCCCTTTCTATAAATGTGAGCCTCCTGGGATTATCCTTTCATCCAAGTATCCTATCGTATCTATCCATTCTTACCTCCTTACTAGCTTTGTCCTTTGTCGTTCACCATGTTTGAGGCCCATGGCCTTAATATTGGATGGCGGTACTTTTATCAACCATATTACAACCTATCTCCTGGACCTTCTCAGGTCAAGCGATATTATGTTATTTTGTTGCTGTTTTTATTAGTGTAGCCATCGTCATTGGCTCGGGACGACAAAGAAGAGGACCAATTTCTGTCGAACCAATGAAATACTTGGACTATATATCGTTGCTCAAGAGGGAGCTTAGACTATGCACCGCTGCTCACCTCCCCTGATTACCCGGTGCGGCGCCTCGCTCCCTTTGCTTTGCATGGAGTGAGGTGGTACTATCTACTAACAGTTGCATCATGCACCGGGAAAACATCCCAAGAAGTGGCTTTACAATAGTAGCCTGGCAAAATCCATACTAGCCAGATTTTCACCCAGCTACTTCTTCATTCCTTCATGCCTCTTCTGCGTCACTTTTCTCTTCTCCATTGCTTTCCTCTTCGACGCCTCCTCTTTTGGAGTTTCCATTTTGGAGGATCACGACAAGACTACAGAGGGGATCTTTGAGGGTGCATGATCGAGGAGATGATGCCCGAGAAGGTTGCTTCTGAGGATGTACCTTTGAGAATAGGCTGGGCTTTTAGACTTTTACTATATGTACACCCTCTTACTTCTTTGTTTCTATGTAAGGACCTCTCGTGGGATTTTGTAATCATATGTAAGGACCCCTTGTGGGCTATTGTAATTAAATGTTCATGAATATAAAGATGTTTCCTCAATTTTTATCTTTGATGCTTGCTATATTCTGTTGTTAGTGGAGACTCTGAATGCATGACTTTATCTGTTGTTTCCAATATCAAATCCAGGCGCGAGTATTCTTTCTAGACTCGGTAAATAAAAGCAGATTCCCATGGAATCTTTTACAATTCCTCGAGCCAACCCTGGATTGATCCGATAAACTCGGGTCATCGTGATCCTTAATTTCAGTTGAATGGAAGTGGGGCTTCGAACCCCTAACCAAAGACTTAGCCTTTAGACCCTCGAGAGTAGTCCCCGAGTGAGGGTTGACTCAGGGAATTTGGAGACCTTTCTTGAAATTAATGTATCTAACCTTGAGGAATTATAGATAGGTCCCTGATTAGGGACTGTCCGGTTTTAGATGATATTTGCAATTCTGTTAAAGGCCACCTAAAGCCCAACTTATTTTTCGAAGGAGGTCCTCGAGATTGGGTACCATCTCGGGAATGGCGAATGTGTTATTGGCTTTATAGAGCCTAGCCCTATTCAGATGGAGGTCCTCAAGGTTGGGTACCACATCGAGACTAGCGAAGGCGTTATTAGCTTCCTTGAGCCTAGCCTTGTTCTGATAGAGATCCTCGAGGTTAGGTACCATGAGACTGGCCAAGGGATTATCCGCTTACTGGAGCCTAGCATTGTTCTGATTGAGGTCCTCGAGGTCGGGGAGCACCTCGGGACTGGCAAAGACATTATCGGCTTCTTAGAGCCTAGCCTTATTCTGATGGAGGTCCTCAAGGTTGGGTAGCACCTCGGGACTGGCGAAAGTGGTTTTGGATTCCTAGAGCATAGGCTTGTTCTAATGGAGGTCCTCAGGGTCAGGTACCACCTCGGAACTGGCGTTGGTGCTTTTAATCAGCTTTTAGGCAGATGAATCATCGCCGATTTTTCATATATATACAAGGAGTTTTTGCTTTTTTGGAGAACCCACTATTTTAAGTTGTCGCCCTTCTATTTATATATCAAACCTTCTGTTATTTCAACACTAACGTACTTTCACAGATTCCTGCTTTAATTCTCCAATTTTTTTGTAATCATGACTGCTGCATCGGGGTTTGCCCAGCCGTGAGGGGAGAGCTCCTCTTCCTACATTAAGGACCAACGAGACTGTGCCTTGAAGGTTACTTCGATAGGAGAAGAATATCTTGGGTTGGTGAGAAAAGACTGTGGATGGGGGGAGGTAGTGTTACAGATACTTCCCCCGGTGAGAGCATAATGGAGCATGCCGATTTATTCTTGAATGTGTACACATATCCTTTCATACAAGTTCCCCTTGATTGGGATTTGCTAGACTTCTACTTAGAGCATCGGGTTACCTTGGCGCAGATCCATTTATCATTTTGGCAAATAGTATTGATGGTAAGATTTTTTGCAGAGAAGGCGGGGCTTGATTTTACACTTAGTCACTTTATCAGGTTGTAT
The DNA here is from genome assembly GCA_034376525.1 of Nicotiana benthamiana. NCBI lineage: Eukaryota > Viridiplantae > Streptophyta > Magnoliopsida > Solanales > Solanaceae > Nicotiana > Nicotiana benthamiana. The sequence goes on from CM067337.1 coordinate 33,958,951, forward strand.
CGGCCCTTTCATCATCGAGGTCTGCTGACATTGTGATGCTGATCGACTACGCCCTTTGTTGTTGATGATAAGGAAGACAGAGACCGGGGTGGATGAGTCGCTTCGTCTAGGTGCAGACCGCTGACATCACCCCCATGGAGCTTATTCCATTCCCTAAGGAATAGAACTATACACGTAAGTGGTGCATTTCGTGCCTTCTCAGCTCTGTCTATAATGAACGCCTGGTTTCGTAATCATGTCTTATTTACTTTTCTCGTAGCGCTTTCTTGTGCATCGGGCAATGTTCCTAATTTTCCAGATTGGGTCCAAAGGTTGGCGACCCACTCAACCTATGATGAACGCAAGTGGCGAGTTGTGTCCTTGGGCATATGGGAAGCGAAACATCATGGTGAGTACTGTGTTATACTTTCACCTCACTACCTTCATTTCTAGACGCATTCTCCTTTCATATGTAATAAGCTTGTTGTTGTAGGCATTGAAGAGCCTTTTGAGATGAGGTTGCGCTCCTCTAGAGAGAGGGAAGGGTTGCCGACTCCTGGGCTAAAGAATGACAACAATAAGTGAGAAATGCTTTTACAGGGCGATGGCGCTCAAAATGAGGCAGAACAGGACCAGGATTTTAAAGCGGAAGCATCATTCGGGACTGTCGTGTCCGTGGTTCCTAGTTCTAGAAAGAGGGTTTTTCTGTTACTCTACCCTTTTATTTCCGTCGATAGTACTTTCGAAGATACTAGAAAAATGGATTTGTATACACCAAGAGACTATGCTTCAATCGAAGTCGACTCTTTCAGGGCTGAAGTAACTAGATTGGCAGGGTGCGCTCATCCTTCGAGGAAGCCCAACGGCTTCACTTTGTGGTGAGTTTCTTTCGAGCTTCGTGCCATCCCTTCCTTATTCGATTTTCTTTTGCAGGCGTTCGACAAGCTTAAGTCCGGGATGCTTCGTTGTGAACCCAGGCTACGAATGCTCTAGAAAAGGAGAGATCCCTTAGGCTCTTTATGATGAAAAGGAAGTCGAGCTGGTACACTTGCACTATGAGCTGGGCCAGAGCTTGTATTACGAGAACCACCTGAAGGAGTAGGTAAATTTCTGTCATGTGTAAGCATGCATTCTGCCTCATGGTTCCTGAGGCTAACACTTAGTTTATTTCAAATGTAGAAAAAGATGGAGGCCCTAGATCACCTTCGACTGGAGAGCTAAATGCTCGGGCGGAAGATCGGGCTTTAGAACGGAAGGATGCCCTGGCTAAATTTCCTGCTTTTGGAGCTCAACTATTGTTATCTCGTGATAATGCTTTGGTTCAGATAGAAATGATTGCACAGCTCGAATATGAGCTTTTAATGGCCAGGGATGAGGTCATTGATGCCCGGGATGGAGCTGCAATGAGCCGGACTAAGGACGACCAGGAGATGGCGATTTATTTAAAGGATGATGCCGATGGTCAAGCTGAGCTAAAAAGGATCATCAACCGCGAAGGGAGGATTGAAGAATATGCTCGTTGCAAGTCCCAAAGAAAGACCCTCGAGGAGAACTGTGCTAGGGTCTTCACCCTTTCGGAGGAATTGCTGCTAGCAAGGGCAGATGAGCGTGATGCTCAGTTGGTTGCATAATACTGAAGAAAGCAAAGATGAGGCCGACAGGCTGTAGCTACCAAGGAGGGGGTCATAGATTTTGTCATCTGTATGTAGCACTTTCGTAGCATATTTGTAGATGGAGATTGCATTTTTTTGCACATATGTATGAAATAAAACCTTGCTGCCTTATTTATTTTGTATCTTTTTATATCTTGAATTTGGCCAGGCGAGCCGGGTTCTGCGTTGGTAGGAATCCTTAGAATGGTGATGTGGCATCGGGGCTCATTAGACTGGCCGTGGGCTCTTACGTACTTTTGCTCTTAGGCATATTTAGGCCACCCGTTTAGGGCTCAGTCCCGGAGTTGGGCATCAACTCGAGCTTATTTGACTTTCTAGTGGCCAAAATTTAGGCTGGCGATAGTGGCTCGTATACTTTTGGTTGATGCAACCTTCTGGTGTGTGTGGGATGGCAATAATGGCTCTTACACTTTTGGTCGATGCGACATGTTTATAGGCTGGCGACAATGGCTCTTACACCTTGGATCGAACCACCTTTTATGTGGGTGGCCCTAAGGCTCATTAGGCTGGTGACAATGGGTCTTACGGCTTGCTCTTAGGCATATTTAGTCAACTATTTTGGGTTTAGTTGCCGAATCAGGTTACGACTCAAGCTCATTCGACCCCTAAGTTTTGTATTTGTGTGGGCTTGCAATAGTGCCTCATACGTCTTCAGTCGAAGTGACCATTTATGTATGTGCCTTGAGGCTCATTAGGTTGGCAACAATGGCTCTTACGCACTTGGTCGATGCAACCATTTATGTGGGATCTGTTTTTCCCTCGATAAGGATAGATAGTGTTTGCCTAAATCTTCGACAACTTAATAAAAACCTCGATTGTGAGTCATTATATAGTGATGATCAAGCAAATCGAGAAGTTTGGCTCGGAGGTTGAGTATCTCGAAGCTGATGTTTATGAGGTGTATTGGTCGAATCTCTTTTGCCTGTATCGAGGGTAGCATTTTTAATCGGTTCTTTCCGAAGTATATTCGGAGTAATAGAAAGCCTGTGATTTTGTAGCGACGGTCAGGCTTCCCCGAGTCGCGTTAGTTCGGCTGGTACAGCCATGTGATCGAAGTCACTTTTGTTTGGCCGGAGCCTTTGAGTCCTGAGTGAGATAGTTTCAGCATCTATATCGAGCGTATGCCTTAATAGGGGTCTTACAAGATAGATAAATAGCCAAAACTTTGACATGGGTTTTATGCCTTTAGTAAGGTCTTACAAGTTTTTCATGCCTTTCAGTCTCTTACAGATTTGGATGCTTGGTACAAGTATTGTTGATGCCTTGCTTTAGGTCTTACAAATATTATCACTTGTTACAAGTGTGGTTCATGCATTGCTTGAGGTCTTAAAGATCTAGTTGCTGCCTTATGTAGGTCTTATGAGACCGAGTCTTCATGCTCGGTGTCTTATGGCCTCGGGTTTTAACAAGTTGATGGAGATGGAACTTGACGGCAGTCCCCGAGTCATCGAGGGTTTCTTGACTTAGGAGCCATTATTTGAAAACTTTGTATTTCCTCATCGAGGGCTTACAATTTTGGATATCCCAACCCTGAGTTCGTAAGTTTTTTGAGGTTTTGATGCCAGACACCGAGTATTCGGGGTATTTTCGGCATTGGAGATATTTTGCGATTTTCATGTTGCCTCATCTAAGGGCTTATGATTTTGGAGTCTCGACCTGGAAGTCGTTCAGGTGTTGAATTGTTGATGCCAGTCCCCGAGTATTCAGGATGTTATTGGCGAATAAGTCATTTTTTCGGAGGTGCCGAGCTTCTTCTGGAGTTGAGAGATGCTTTGACAAAAGATAATATTTAATTATTCTGTACAAGTGTACATGTTTTCGTCGCCGGGGATCCGGCTATACGGACATGGCTCGTTTGACCGTTTGGCCCGGTATATCATTTTTCTATTAGGACCCCATTTGGTGTTTCTTATCTTTTCCGAGTGTATGGCCTTCCGGAGGGATGCCCCACAGTATTCGGGGTCGATTGCAAAATAAACCTTCAACACTTGTTGGATCTTCCTTAGGTAGCATAGAAGTATTACCTCATTAAAAACCTTGCTAGTAATTTATGGGATAAAAACTCGGTCAAAGGAAAGAGTGCAACAAATGCATTAAAATCTTAAGGTCTTCAAGTTGGGTTAGCACTTTGACTGCTTCCGTCGGGCGCCAGCCTAAGGGTTAGTACAAAATAAGAAATGAAAAAAGAGATGGTTATACCTTAGTGTGGGATGTGCCAGCAATATTTCGAGGGCTGATATGTCCTAGCTAATGGAGATGAGGATGCGGTACGGTCCTTTACTTTGTATAATAGGGCTTAATTTAAGGTATGGCTTGATTACCCTTCGGCTCTTTTGCGGATGAGGTATTGGTGCAGGTGCCACGACTGCGAACATTTCCCTCACCGCATGTTGTTTTCCGTAGATGGTTTTAATCCCATACTTTGTCAGGAATTTCATCATTTGGTGGAGAGTGGACAGTACTGCTCTCATGCAGTGTATCCTCGGCCGCCTGAACAAGGCGTTATAACTCAAGTCTCCTTTAAAGACATGGAATTTAGCATTTTTGGTTGTGCCGACCACAGTGACTAGGGGGATTTCTCCTTTTGCTGTTTCACTGGCATTATTGAATATGTTGAGGACTCGAGTTACGGGCATGATTTGGTCAAGCAGCCCAAGCTGCTCTATTACCCTCACCTTGACTGGCTGAGCTACCCGAATCCACAAGTACACATATTAATTAAAAATCATTTACAAGGAAAGAGATTACTAGTGCATATTGTGAGGTTGAGACAACGCCTCAATGTCCTCTTTGTTGAATGTGAGGGCATCCTCGGTATATACCCCTTAGTTCTCTTTTCTCTCGTGATGGATATTTTGTCCTTCTCATCACGGGTTCCTTCGGGGCATCGACGCCTCCCAAGATCATTTGGATGACATGTTGCGGCTCATTTGTTTCATTCTTCTTGGCTGCCTCTCTTTCTCGGAACTGATTTTTGGTTCAGTCAGTGAGGAATTCCCGGAGGTGACCTTTGTTAAGTATTTGAGCTTCCTCTTCTCGGAGTTGGTGGCAATCCTCGGTCCTATGGTCGTGCGTGTTGTGAGACTCGCACACTAAGTTATGATTCCTTTGTGAGGGATCTGATTATATAGGCTTGGGCCACTTGGCATATCTAACTTTACTTATGGCGAACACGATGATAAGTAAGGTTCTCTTATTGGCCTTGCGTTCCTATCAAATCTGGCCCTATTGATAAGTCCTTGAGGATCCTGTCATCGGTCTATCCTTCGATTATTGTGAGGTGGGTTGCGCCTCAGGCGTTCCTCTTATCCTCGATGTATGTGTGATTCCTTTCTTTATTTGGCTATGGTTCCTTCATTGGAATCTTGCTTGGGTATACTGAGCCCCAAGGGACTCCTAGCTGGTCGTCTTTGACCCTTATCTTCGACCGGCATTGATTGTGGACATCCGACGATGTCACAGCAGGATACTCAAACAAATTCTATTTCAACTATTTTGATGCCACTAAGCTTTGTTCATTCAGACCTTGTGTGAAAGCCTGCACTGGCCAGTCAACGGAAACTGGCGGTAGCTCCATCCATTCCATTTGGAAGCGAGATACGAACTTTCGCAGCATTTCATTCTCTCTCCGCTTGATTTCGAACATGTCAAATTTCCTCGTTGCTACTTTAATAGCACCAACATGCGCTTTTATGAAGGAGTCTGCTAGCATGAAAAATAAATCTATCGAGATAGGAGCTAGGTTCTGATACCACATCATGAACCCCTTCGGGAGTGTTTCCCCGAACTTATTTAGTAAGACGGACTCAATCTCGTCATCCTTTATGTAGTTGCCCTTCACTGCAAAAGTGTAAGCAGTAACATGTTCATTTGGGTCTGAGGTCCCGTTGTACTTCGGTAGTTCTGGCATTCTGAACTTCTTTTGAATGGATTTTGGGGCCGCTTCCTCTGGGAACGGCCTTTGTATGAACTTCTTCGAATCCACGCCTTTTAACGGGGGTGCGCCCAAAATTTGTCCAACCCTAGAGTTGTAGGTCTCGACCTTCTTATCATTGGCTTCTATTATTTTCTTGCCCGATTCGATCCTTTTAGTGAGGTCCTCAAGAATATTTGTGATGACAGGATCGGCTGTCCACCCGTTATTTCTCGATCTCTCTGGTACCTATTCGGCTGGGGGAGCTGTCCCTGGTGCTAGGAGTTTTTTGGTGACTTTTCAGCAGAGCAATATCTAGCTTTTGTGCCAGCAATATTTCAAAAATAACATGAAGGCCAACCTCACGTTCTTCCCTAGTTGGGGTTTTTTGAGCTTCTTGTGGATCTCTTAGATACACACTTCTATTAGTATGCAAGCTTATATCGACCTGTTGGGCGTCACGTGAGATTGTGTCCATAGGAACTTGCTCTAGTGCATTCCCAGGGTTTTATGGTGGCATACTGACACCCGGAACAACCACACCATTTTCCCCATGGTCCACAAGATTGTTGTTTTCACCATCGTTTATCGAATTAGAAATTTCAACCTGAAATCAAAGGTCTTGGACAAGAAAAAGAGTGAAAGATAACTTGCGTTATAGGAAGAAACCAGAAAACAATTCACTATTGTTTTCAGCTCCACTGTGGGCACCAAACCGTTTACCGTAAACAATAACAACAACAACAACTACCCAGTATAGTCCCACAAAGTGGGGTCTGGGGAGGGTAATATGTAGACGAGCCTTACCCCTACCCGAAAGGGCAGAGAGGCTGTTATTACCGTAAAAATAGTAATAACAATTAAATTTGTTGGTAGGATTCTAAAAATACGTGATCTATTTTTATGCTAGTTTGTTATGCAGTTGATGGTATGTATGTGATATTTAGAAACGAGATAAGAGTTAAGGATATGGCAGAAATCAAATCATTAGGCCAATATCTATAGCATTTGGATAAGTGCAATCTCATCCCTTTCTAGTTTTTATTGCATTCTTCCTTTATCATTCCATATCTCCTTCCCTCCCCCCCCCCCTAGGGAAATACTAAGAGTTAGAGCTACGACGACCTTTTAATAGATGTTTTACCTTTTCATTTTCGACGTCCTTTTACATCATCGATGGCCCTTACTCGCCTTGCGATAATTCTTATGTACCAAGGATAACAAAATTTCTTACTCACAATGGTGACACTTAGTGCAACGGCCACATACATTCCCTTAAGCTTAACTTTGCTCCTCTTGCTTGCTTGCTTTAAGAAAATGTCTTCCTGAATGACCATTCTCTGAATTTCCCATGAATCTTCTTTTCTTGTCCATTATATTATCGCCGGAACGCGATCTGAATTCTCATGATTCTGACCGTTATCAAATCACTCAATCACTAATTCATATTTAGTTTATCTTAGTCACCTGCCCATACTGATTTCTATTATTCTGGGTTTAATTCTCCCTTCTGGTAATCATGTTGGAGTCATGAACTTATTCCTCGAAATGAGTATGTGACTATATGGCCTATACTATTTTGTTTTCTTAAGGCTCATTACCTTTCGTCTCTTTCTTCATTTGACTATAGGTTCTGTAACACTCTACCATTGTCATCCATGTATCACACTTTATTCATAATGTATCATTATCTCTCTTCTCGTTACTCTGGTAATATTTCTGCATATCCCCTTTTTGTAAAAACTTCAACACGTTATTCTTTTGCTTTTAGCTTCCCTTTGCTCCATTCACTGGATCTTTGGGTTGCCTAGCATTATCTCTCTACTAGGAACAGAATTCATGCTAAGATAATATTTACCCTTTCAAGGCTTCCAGCGCCTATTTTTGTAGCACTCATCTTTAGTGGTACTATTTTAAAATACACCATCTAGGTATTTCACAATGAGATCTATTGGCACTTTTTGCAATGTCCTTCGAAATTGTCAACTAATGCAAACCATTCATTTAGCAATTTGGGTTATCCTAACCCCAGCCGGATCTTTATATCTCGTCCTGCGCTAAACTATACATGTTATCCCGCACATGGCATAATTGGAATGGGTGTGACCAATTGTACATACCTCTGTTACTGCTGAATATAACTCAAAAAACTAATGTTCCCCTGCCTGAATTATAAACAATGTTAACCTTCATTAACTGGGAGCCTCGTACCTTTCTTCATCTTGCTTATTATGCTTGTTGAAACTTTTATTTATCCTCTTAATCTCTCATTTTCTTTTACCATTAAGATGGATAGGCATTCTTGCCTTAAAGCTTCTTATCATGAAGCTTACACCTTTTAGTACACCCATAAGCTGCTAACGACCTCATATTTATTTATCGTAGGCATCATGCAAAAATTCAATTCCTCTTACTCAGGTCTTCTACAATTATCTCTCTTTTCAACCTTCTTTCCGGATGTAGGTATCGTGTTATTACGAATAAAATAGAATTCTGAAACTTGAGTTCTTAAAAGTGAGCTCTACCACACGATATAGAGTAAGACGAAAGAGTGACAATCCTAAACATACATACTTAACTAATACTAACCAAATAAGTAACTCCGAAGTAAATAGAACGCATCAATATCTTTCGCTGAGTTGATAGCTTACTTGGAGGGCTCTCGACCTTCTATCAGGATCTGCGGGCATAACATTCAGCATCCCCAGGCAAAAGGGACGTCAGTATGAATAATGTACCGAGTATGTAAGGCACATAAATAAATACATAAAAGACATGGAAGAAATATAGAGTGCATGACTCAAGCTGTAAGTCTAAATAACTCTGTAAATCACGAAATAATTATAGCATCATGCATATGCGTGTGAATGCCATGTCGTGCATAGGTACATGTTTCATAACATTATCAGCCTCTGAGGGCGTCCCACAATATCATCTTGGCTACTATGGGCAAAATCATCAATATATACCAGTTGATCAGGTGGTGGTGCATATATAACGCCATAGCCTTTCCCATATATATATATATATACACTAGTCTTAGAGTACGCGCTTTGCGCGTGTATCCCGTCTTAATTAATAAAAACTTTTAAAAATAACATGAACATCATATTAAAATTGTGTTCCAATTATAAAATAAAGGTTAATGTTTTGTTGTTGTTCTAAATTTATGAAATGATGAGTATTTATCCTATTTAACTATCTTAGTAAAGGAAGAAACTCTATTCCATATAAGTGCTAAACCATCATTAACATTAAAATATATTCTAGTTTTTTAATTTTATTATTTCAAAGTTACAATTGAACTTACTTTTTAGTTATAGTAAGAGCATGTACCCCTTGCATATTTTAGAGATTTCTTTTTTACTATGCATATATTCTTAAGTTCATTCTAAAATATCAGAAACATAGTCATTTAACTTACACAAAAAGTTTCTTTCCTCATGTGCAAAATGCAAAATATACGATTACTTTAATCAATAAAAAATAATATATATATATATATATATATATATATATATAAGAATTAATTCAATATATTAGAAAAAGATAAATTATTATCGCAAAAGTAGAATAATTAACTAACTAAATTATGATTAATCTATAAAAAAAGTTACTTTTTGTCGGAGCTTTTTTTCTGTGTCCAGATACATAATTATGCATCCCAGATGTTAGTTTTATGCATCAGAAAATTACTTTTCTATGGAAATAAAAAATATATAAGTATTTAGATTTCTTGATAGATTATATCAAAAGAGTTCGAATATGATATTTATGTTAAGATAACTTTTTTTTCATCAATTTATACAATGTATCATTTAAGTGTCAAGAATATATGATTTTATATGGATTTCTTGATAGATTATATTAAAAGAGTTTGAATATGAAATTTATGTTAAGATCGAAATAAAAATTTATTCTTTCATCAATTTATACAATTTGTCATTTTAATTTTCTTGTTTTGGTTCTCGTTTAAATAGGAACCTTTTAAACTTAAGTTCGATTTAATTCAAAAATATATTTTAATTGCTCATATTTCCTAAAAGCATTTTAGGAGAAATTTACAAGAAAACTTAGATTGTTAACTTCTATTCTATTATGATTTCTTATGTTATTGAATTTAATTTTTATTTCCGTTAAATACATATAAATGACTTTCTAGCAGTTATTATCTCGGTTTGTTTTTATTTTATTTGTTTAGTGTATAAAATGGCACGTACTTTACATTACTTAGAATTGTGAAATAATTTGTACTCCTAAAGTTATATCTTTAAAACATTTTAGTTCTAACCATAACAAAAATTCCAATAAAATAAAAAACAAATTGCCCACAAAAACGTTTGAAGAAAAAGAAAGAAAAACATTTTAATTACTTGTGTGAGTTGAGCTTTGCTTTAACTGAATGAATAATAATTCATTTTTAATTTAGATATACCACTTAAAAATAGCTACAATAATAATAACTTGTGAATCAAACTTGAACTAAAGAAAATATAAATTGAAGGAAAATTAATTGTTTATTCCCCATAACAACTTTGTCTTGTCATGTTAAATTGTTGGGAAAGATAACGTGAACTTTTCATAAATTCTAATGGAGTTAAAAGAGAAAATTTTGTTAAACAAACAAAATCCGCCTAACCTAAAAGGTATTAGGAAATATTGTAAATATTTTTTGTGTATCTTTTTATTAGTGGTAGAATATTTGCTCATTAATTGTACAATCCTATAGTTGGTAGGTTTTGATTTTCCTTTATTATTGTACAATCCTATAGTTGGTAGGTTTTGATTTCTCTGTACTCTATATATACTTTGGTGAGCAATACAAGAAAGTCACTTCTCCAAAACTCTCTACATGGTATCATACGCCAGTGGCTTATCGCCAAAAAAACCCTAAATACATACTACCCGCCGCCGCCGTAGCTCCTCTCATCGGAGCCCGTCGCCGCCGCCGCTGCACTAATCGGCAGCCCTCTTTTTCTCGACGTCGTTCAGCGCCTCCTCTCCTTGCCTCGCGCTCATGGCCGCCACGACGTCAACCCCGCCTCTCCAACTGATTGCCATAAATGCATCGGCTCAAATCCCACTCAAATTGGACTCCACTAATTACCTGGCGTGAAAATTTCAATTTCGAACCCTCCTTACGGGTTACGATCTCCTCGGCTTCTTGGACGGATCGAAGCCATGCCCACCGGCCACTATCGTCGACAATGACGTGACTTCCCCCAATCCAGCATATCCTTACTGGATTCGCCAGGACAACCTTATTCTCAGTGTCATCATCTCGTCGATCATACCGACGATCATCTCCTTCATTGCCGCTGCGGAAACCTCTAAAGAGGCCTGGGACATTCTCGCGCGCACATACGGCACCGCTTCTCGTGGTCGTATCATGGCTCTCAAACAGCAGCTCCACAATCCGGTAAAAGGTTCTAAATCTATTACTGACTTTATGCACGGTATTTGCGTGATTATGGATGAACTATCTCTCCTGGGTGTTACCGTTGATTCTGAGGATCTTGTCATAAAGGTTCTAAATGGTCTTGATGACCCGTATATAGAACTCTCTCATGCCATCCAAGCCCGTGAGTCTCCCATCTCTTTTGCTGAATTACATGACAAGTTGTTAAGCATGGAGGCTCAGATTACTGCTCGTGTGCCGGCCACCTCCGTCACATTCGACTCGGCTCCGTCGGCTGCCTTCGTCGCCGGACAGCAGCCAGTCCGTCACCGGTTCAGTAGCCGCCGGCGCGGCCGCATCAGCCGCGGGTCAGTCTCCGGTCGCGGTGGTTACTCCAGCAATGGTCAATCTCACGGGTACAATGGGAAGTGAAAACTCTGCAGTGAATTTGGCCACTCCGCGCACCGCAGCCTATCCTATCCCGTCTCCGGCGCCAACCAGCCCCCTTACGGTGGACCATTGCCGCGGCCAGCTTATGCTTCGCCGCCCTATCCAGCTGCTCACACAGCCCATCATTCTCCGACGATTCCCTCTGCATCCAATTGGATCCTGGACTCTGGTGCCTCTCATCACATAACCTCTGATCTTGCCAACATGTCTCTTCACAGTCCTTACACTGGCTTCGACAATGTGGTAATTGGTAACGGTGAAGGTTTGCCAATTACTCATACTAGACAACTTAATAGTCATTCCTCTCTTTTATTACCTGGGGCTCTCTGTGTTCCACATATGCGTAAAAATTTGATTTCGGTTGCCCAATTATGTCGTCACAATAATGTTAACGTTGTTCTTTCTGATACTGATTTTCAGATGAAGGATCGTCGCACGTGGGCAACGCTCGTTCGCGGCCCACTTAGGGGCAACACCTACTACTGGCCGGCGGCTCCTAGTCTCCCATCTGCCCTCACGGCACAAAAGCTCTCTGCGTCATTGTAGCATTCTCGGTTTGGTCACCCGTCAGCTAAAACCCTGCGTCATTTAGTATCGTCTAGCAGTATAACGTCCAGTAATGTGTCTGATCTTGCTTGTGTATCTTGCAAACTTCATAAGTGTCATAAGGTACCTTTTTGCTGAGTCAAGTCTGTCTTCTACTGCTCCCATGGAGCTTATTTTCTCTGATGCATAGACCTCTCCGATTATTTCTAATGAAGGGTTTAAATATTATGTCATCTTTGTTGATCATTTCTCTAAGTATGTTTGGTTTTTTCCTTTATGCCGTAAATCTGATGTCTCACAAACCTTCCCCATTTTTAAATCCATTGTAGAGAAATATTTCTCTGCTAAAATCATTACTCTGTATACTGACAATGGGGTTGAATTTCTCGCTTTACGCTCTTTTCTTGCCTCTCATGGCATCTCTCATCTTACGTCACCTCCTCATACTCCTCAGCACAATGGCTATACTGAACGCCGTCACCGTCATATTGTCGATACTGGTGTCACTCTCCTTCATCATGCCTCTATACCTCTCATTTACTGGCCTTATGCCTTTGCTACAGCAGTCTACCTCATTAATCGTCTTCCCAAGACAAATCTCTCGATGCGCTCCTCCTTTGAGTCTCTCTTCCAGAAACGCCCCAACCTTGCCAAATTACGTGTCTTCGGCTGTCAATGCTTCCCTTGGTTTCGGCCCTACACCTCAAACAAATGGAACCTAGATCTCGTGCCTGTGTCCTCTTCGGCTACTCTACTACTCAAAGCGCCTATCTCTGCTTTGATCCCTCAACGTCTAAAATCTTCGTCTCGCGTCATGTCACCTTCCATGAAGATGTCTTCCCGTTCTCCAAAATGTCTAACCCCGAGTCTCCCCCTGTACCCATTCCGGTCTCCCTAGAAGTCCTTCCGCTGCCGCCACCAGTACCTATCATTGCTCCCACCAGCGATCCTTCACCAGACGCACTCCCAGCGCCACCGCCCGCGCCACCTGCCCCTTCCGGCACCGCCAGAGGCCCCTGCCGCCGCTACACCCATTATGCCGCCACCTGCATCCTCTCAGGGTGGTCATCATATGCAGACACGCAGCAAAAATAACATCTTTATGCCCAACAAGAAGTTTGGTATGTCTGTTGTCACCTCTCCTGCTATTACTGAACCTCAGACCCTGTCCAATGCTATGTCTGATGAGCGCTGGCGCGCTGCTATGTCATCAGAGTTTGATGCTCTGCTACGGAATGGCACTTGGGATCTTGTCCAGCCTGATTCCTCGCAGAATGTTGTGGGTTGCAAGTGGGTTAATCGCATCAAACGCAAACCTGACGGCACTGTGGATAAGTTCAAAGCCCGGCTTGTTGCTGTTAGAATATACGCTTAACGCTAGAGGGGGTTGAATAGCGTTATAATAAAAAACAATGTAAATTTGCGGAATTAAAAATTGCAGGAATAACGTAAGTGCAGTAATTAAAAAGATAAGGAGAGAGCACACCGAATTTTATCCTGGTTCACCACAACACGTGGTTAGTCCAGTCCCCAAGAGACTCTCTCGAGTTTTACACTAACTTCGTTAAGCTTACGGGTGCCTAACAAACCGTTACACTTGCTCGTAGATATACACTCTACAAGACTTCAACCTGCTCGAGGATACCGCGCCTCAAGACTTCAAACCAAGGAACTACTTTTCCTTCATACAACAAGGGATTAGACTATCCCTTCAAGTGTGTACAAACACTTAGCACTCACTTAAACAGAACTCTCTTGAAGAGTAGATATGAGTAAATAAATACGCTCAAGAACACAACAACTTAGTCAAGAGTTTGGCTCTCAAAAACTTATGAAATGAATATAAAATGATTGCAAAGAGAGTATGTAAGCTTTAGCAAGAATGTAATCTGTTGTTGTACTTAGAAGAGTGAATTTGAGTTGTATTTATAGTGCTCAAAACACCCAAGACCGTTGCTCAATTGCCAATCACAAATTGCTGATTTTGTGCTAGGATAATCGATTATCTGATTCTGCATAATCGATTATCTGCCAACGTTCAAAAATCAATCCCAGATTTTAAGCAGAATAATCGATTATCCAAATCGTATAATCGATTACCTGACAACGTTCAAAAATCAATCCCCGATTTTATGCTTAACATAATCGATTGTCTGATTGTACATAATCGATTATCTTTCAGTGTTTGAAAATACTTTGGCAACGGTCTTTAATATAATCGATTACCAGAAAAGCCATAATCAATTATTTTGCTACTTTGAAAAATCTGATGCTCACTGTCTCAACATAATCGATTAGTCTAAGGAACATAATCGATTATCTTGTAGCTTTGAAAAATCTGGTGAACACTGCCTTAACATAATCGATTATCATAAGGTACATAATCGATTATTTTTCAGCTTTGTAAAATCTGGTGTACACTGCCTTAACATAATCGATTATCATAAGGTACATAATCGATTATCTTACAGCTTTGTAAAATCTGGTGTACACTGCTTTAACATAATCAATTATCATAAAGTGCATAATCGATTTTGTTTGTCCAGATTTGAAAGACATGTTTAGATATCATTTTGGTTAAAATTAAAGATGCATGGTTTGATAAAAATAATTTTACGAGAGAAGCCAAGTCTTGAATCAATTGTCGGATCAAGATCACAATTATAGACTCATGTATAACTTTGTTGCTTTACTAAATCTTGATCTTTGTTTCTCTTGTGCTTGGACTTCGGCATATGTCAATGTTCTGTTCACGTCGGTTTGTCATTTATCAAAACCTACAAATATGAACACATGTTTAGTTTAGCGACTTGAGAACGTGTTTCAACAATTTCCCCCTTTTTGATAATGGCAAACCAATATCGGGATATGCATATTAATTAATTCATAATGACGATCCAAGACAAGTATATAGATATGCAACAAGTTCCCCCTCAAGTTCTGAATTCCCCCTCAATTTATGCCAATATGTATTAGTGTGCATAGCCCATATCTTCCCCCTTTTGACATTAGCAAAAAAATAACGAACTCTTTATTGATTAAACAGTAGTGCAAATACATAAAAATAAAAGACAGAATATTATGCAAACTAGAAAAACAAAGAGACAAGACATTATTCATTATCATCATTGACTTCCGTCTCGACATCCGGTACATCTTCCCGAAGGACAATTTGGGCATACGGATAATTGACGTGATCAGAATATCCATGGAGCTCGTGAGTCAATCGATTGACATTCATATCAATACGATTTTGGGAAGTGGACATGGAGGCAAGTTGCTCGGAAATAGATTGGAGGGATGCATCGGACGGGGCCGGATGACGACGTCTTTGAGGTGGAGGAGGAGGATGCTCACCGATATTGGGAAATGAAGATTCTTGAATTTCCCAATGTTTTGTCGCGTTTTTGTGAGGGCCGACGGAGGTGTCGATACCGGAAGCAACAAGAATGGTCATAATGACAAAGGCATAGGGGAGTGGCTTATCTTCCCCAATTGCATCATATAAGTGAGTCATGACGAACTTGCACCAATTGACCCTGGTGATAATGACATGCATGAGTTTTGAATCCTCATGAGAGATAGTTGTGTGATTGAATTTTCACAGTTTTAGAACGCGGGTGATGAAATAAAAAATGAGACGATATTCCGGGAGCATGTTTGTGATGGTTGGATGACGATGGTCCGGAGTGGCAACAAATTCACCGATGCCAATTTGGGTGAAGAGAAGTTGTTCATCAAATAACGCGCCTTCTTCCCTAGTATAGAGAGAAATGTCTTCCCCATTGCGCGGGAGTTTAGTGAGGGCTTGAATATTTGCCTCAGATAGAAGAATTGAAGTGCCATTGACGTTTGAGACAATTTCACCATCTTCGTCCTTCGCGAGATTTGAATAGAAGGCCCGTATTAGAGGAGGGTGAATGTAAGGAGTGTGAAGATATAGGAATTCAAGGAGTTGGCTTTGAATAAGCATATTTGCTGTGGATGGAGGGGCGCTTTGATTAAGGAAACGATCCGTGGAAAATCGAGGAGGAAGGATTTCTCGATTTTCAAATTTTTCCATGAAGTGCATAAGTTCGGCTTCACTATTGAATCGTAAATAAGAACCATCTTTATAACAATGAACTAGTGGACGAGTGACGGAAGAGGAGGCAACATTTTTGCCGGAACGAGATCGTTTGGAAGTTTTGCCCGTCATTTTGAATAAATAGTAATAGCCTTTGAAGAGTTTTGAGAGATTTTTGAGAATTTGGGAGCTAAGATTGATGTTTGAGTGAAGACATTGAAGATATAATGCACCTATTTATAATGTGAAGAATGAAATAGCATTAAAGTGAAGAAATATGCAAAAATTTAAGGAGAAAACGGTCAGAAACGGTAACTATTTTGAAATACAGACTGAGAATAATCGATTATGGAACAATGGTAATCGATTATTCTGACACAGAGTGCCCAGTGATTTTCTGACTCGGGGGATAATCGATTGTGCTTTTGAGATAATCGATTATTTCAGGAAATGTAGTAACGGACATCCGAGACGGAATAGGAAAATTGATTACACTGTTTTAAATAATCGATTATTGTCACACAGTGACTTAACACCTGAAAATAAATGTCAGCATAATCGATTAGGGATATGTGATAATTGATTTTTATATTTAACAGCTAAAATCGTGCAAAGCCAAAACTGTTAGATAATCGATTGTAGTGTTGTATAATCGATTATGTCAATTTTCCAGCATAAAACGTAAATGGGGAATAATCGATTATTGACTTTAGAGAAATCGATTATTCTGCACCAGTGTCTGATAATTCCCCCTGCCTTTGGGGCGATACCTGCAAAAAAGAATTAGGCGCCTCCGACGCTCAAGTTAGTAATCGTTAAAACATAAAAATGCAATGCATGAATTAGATCAACGTGGAGTCAAGAATCCCGAGTTCACTACGAATTCGGAAGAAGGACTCTTTCTCTAAAGGCTTTGTGAAGATGTCGGCCAATTGATTTTTGGTTTCAACAAATTCAATTTCGACATCGCCCTTGAGAACGTGATCTCTTATAAAGTGATGTCTAATTTCTATGTGTTTCATTCTTGAGTGAAGAATAGGATTCTTCGTCAAGCTTATGGCGCTAGTATTGTCACATCGAAGAGGAACATGATCGATACTAAGGCCATAGTCCGAGAGTTGTTGTTTCATCCAAAGGATTTGAGCGCAACAACTCCCCGCGGCTACATATTCATCCTCGGTTGTGGACAACGCAACACTAACTTGCTTCTTGCTAAACCAAGAAACTAAGGAGCTACCGAGCAAATGGCAAGTGCCACTAGTGCTCTTGCGGTCCAATTTACAACCTGCAAAATCGGAATCGGAATAGCCAACAAGTTGGCATGAAGAATCTTTGGGATACCATAGTCCCACATTTATTGTTCCAACAAGATACTTCATAATCCATTTTACCGCAGTTAAATGTGACTCCTTCAGGCATGATTGATATCGAGCGCATAAACACACACTAAACATGATGTCCGGTCTACTAGCAGTAAGATAGAGAAGAGATCCGATCATACCTCGATACTTTTTGGTGTCTACTTCCTTACCTTTCTCATCTTTGTCAAGATGGTCAGATGTACTCATTGGGGTGGCCATTGCTTTGGTGTTGCCCATTTCAAAGCGATTTAGCAACTCCTTGCAATATTTGGTTTGGCAAATGAAAGTTCCCTCTTTCATTTGTTTCACTTGCAGCCCCAAGAAGAAGTTTAGCTCACCCATCATTGACATTTCGAATTCGCTAGTCATTAACTTAGAGAATTCCTCGCATAGAAAATCATTAGTAGCACCAAAAATAATATCATCGACATAAATTTGAACTAATAGAATGTCATTGTTTTTATTTTTGATAAAAAGTGTGGTGTCAACTTTCCCCCTTTCAAACTCATTGTCTAAGAGAAATTTACTTAGACGTTCATACCAAGCTCGAGGAGCTTGTTTAAGACCATATAAAGCTTTCTTAAGCTTGAAGACATGGTCGGGAGATGCAAAATCTTCAAAACCCGGGGGTTGTTCAACATACACTTCCTCTTGAATAAACCCATTGAGGAAGGCACTTTTGACATCCATTTGAAATAATTTGAAATTCATAGATGATGAAAAGAAAGTAATAAACGAATGGCTTCTAGGCGTGCAACGGGTGCATAGGTTTCTTCATAGTCAATGCCTTCTTCTTAATTATATCCCTTAGCAACTAGCCTAGCTTTGTTTCTAGTGATTATACCATTTTCATCTAATTTATTCCGAAAAACCCATTTCGTACCAATTATGGTGTGATTATCGGGTCTTGGCACCAATTCCCAAACATCATTACGTTTGAATTGGTTAAGCTCCTCTTGCATTGCCAGGGTCCATTGCTCATCCCCAATTGCTTCAGAAATGGTTTTAGGTTCTATTTGTGAAACAAAAGCCATATGTCCTACAGTATCATTAAGAAGGTTTCGTGTACTTACCCCTTTCTCGATGTTGCCAATTACCTTGTCAAGAGGATGGTCTTTAGACGTCCTCCAAGCCTTAGGCATCATCGATTCTTCTTCTTGTGGTGGTACTTCTTCCTCAGGTTGTTCCATGACTTCATCTTGAACTTCCTTTGGATCATCCTTTTGTACCTCGTCTTGAAGATTGATTTTCTTTAAAGCATCTGCAAGATCCACACAAGAATCCTTTCTCGCCAAGCGAGCATCATTTTCACAAAATACTACATGAGGAGATTCCTCAACAGTTTTGGTTTGATTATTAAACACTCTATATGCTTTGCTACGTGATGAGTAACCAAGAAAAATTCCTTCATCAGATTTCGCATCAAAATTTCCCAAGTTATCTTTTCCGTTGTTGTGAATAAAACATTTACAACCGAAGACTCTAAGATGGGAAAGATTTGGTTTCCTTCCCTTATAGAGTTCATAGGGAGTTTTCATGAGTATCGGTCTAATGATAGCTCTGTTTAAAACATAGCTTGCGGTACTCACGGCATCCGCCCAAAAATATTTGGGAATATCGGCCTCATCGAGCATGGTTCTAGCCATCTCTTTGAGACATCAATTTTTACGTTCTACCACTCCATTTTGTTGTGGTGTACGTGGAGCCGAAAAGGTATGTTCAATACCGATTTCGTCACAAAAATTCGCGAAGATATTATGATCGAACTCTCCCCCATGATCACTTCTTATGGAAGTGACGGTTGTGTTCTTTTCATTTTGAATACGTTTAAGAAAACTTTTAAAAGCTTGAAAGGCATTACTTTTATGAGCAAGAAATAACGTCCATGTAAATCTAGAATAGTCATCAACGATAACAAAAGCATAAAGATTACCACCATGACTTTTAATTCTAGAAGGTCCGAAAAGGTCCATATGTAGAAGTTGTAGAGGTCTAGTGGTTGAAACAACATTTTTGGATTTAAAAGAAGCCTTTGTTTGTTTCCCTTTTTGACATGAATCACAAATAGAGTCTTTTTCAAACTTCATGTTTGGAAGACCGATTACTAAATCTTGTGAAACTAGTTTGTTTAAAAGATTCATGTTTACATGAGCTACTCTACGATGCCATAACCACATGTCGTCTTCTTTAGTCAAAAGACAATTCACATAACTTGATGAAGAATTTTCAAGATCAACCATACAGATATTATCCATTCTAAAACCACGAAGTATAATTTTAAAATCACTACGACGGATAACTAAGCATTCTTCGGAGTCAAACAATACAAGATTTTCCTTGTCACATAATTGATTTATGCTCAAGAGATTATCTTTGATACCTTTAACTAGTAAATATGCTTAATGGAGGAGGATTCGTCCTTACCGACCGATCCAATGCCGATAATTTTTCCTTTGTTATTGTCTCCAAAAATAACATTTCCTCCTTCCGTGGGTTTTAGTTGAAGGAATTTTGATGCATCCCCGGTCATATGTTTGGAGCATCCTCTATCAAGGTACCAAAGTACACTTGATCCCTTCAAACACACCTACAAAACAAATTAATGAGATTTTGGTACCCAAGCCATATTGGGTCCTTGTGCGTTAGGTGCAACGTATTGGTGTGATTGTCCTGCAGTGAAGTGTCTATGTCTAGTGAAGCATGCGGGAGCAATGTGTCCAATTTTATTGCAATAATGACAAATGACATTCGGATTGTGCATTCTTCTAGGATGATAATAATTTGGGTGTCTAAATTTATTTACTCTATTTTTAGGAACATAGTTTTGATGTAGTTTTCGAAAATCTTGTCTAGGTGGTCTATGAATGCCAACGTTTCTTTTAGTGTTCACTATATTCTTAGAAATATAGTTTTGATGTGATTTTCGAAAATCTTGTCTAGGTGGTCTATACATTCCAATATTTCTCCTAGCATTTGTTCTAGGATGAGTTGCAATTCTAGGATTAAAATTTCTAGGTTGAGTGTTGGCATATATTTTGTTTTGCCTAAGTTGAGCCTTAGGTGGCTTCGGAATGGACTCAACTTTTTCTTTTGGCTCGTGTTTAAAGCCTATACCGTGCTTAGTGGATTTCAAATTTACAAACACTTCATTGAGATTTTTGTGTGAAGAATTGAATTTGTGCAAAGTGCTTCAAAGACTTTCTACTTCTTCCTTTAGAGATTGCAAGAAGTACAATCCTTATTTGAGCTTTCGGGTTTATCGGCGCTTCTTTTGCCATAAAACTTGTTTTCCTCTTTTAATTTCTCATTCTCAAGAGTGAGTTTTTCAAAATCCTTTTCTTTTGAAGAAAATTGTTTTCTTAAATCTTCAATAGATTTAGAAGAGCTAATAAACTCTTTATACAACTCATCAAATGCATCTTGCATTTCTTCTAAAGTGAAATAGTTCTTAGAAGAAGTACATACCTCATTTTGATTATCTTCGTGTGCCATAAGACACAAGTTTGCGGTCTCGTTTCCTTCTCCATCACTTGATTCGTCTCCAGAGTCGCCTCCCCAAGAGATGTATGCTCTTTGTTTCTTGACGGGTTTCTTCTCCTTTTTAGCATTTGGACAATTTGATTTTATGTGCCCGATTTCCCCGCATCCATAACACTTTAATTGGTCTCCTTGTCGCTTACCTTTTCGTTCAAACTCCTTTCGCATGAACTTGTGAAATTTCCTAATAACGAGTCCGAACTCGTTATCTTCGTCGCTTGAATCCTCATCATTTTGAGGTTGAGCTGTGCTTGCCTTGAGGGCGATTCTTCGATTCCTTTGATCATCAAAAGGAGGGTTAAGAATAGTAGATTCATAGGGTTTGAGATTACCTCTAAGTCCGTCGATTGTGACATTTGTGATGCCGATTGACTCTTGAATATCGTCGACTTTGGAGCGCCATTTCGGAGTGAGACTTCGAAGAATTTTACGGACAAGCTCCATATCCGTGAGAGTCTTTTTGAGAGCATGAAGATCATTAACGATTTTTGAAAATCGTTCGAACATATCGTCTATCTTCTCGCTTTCCTTCATATGAAAAAGTTCATATTCGTGGGTTAGAAAATCTATTTTAGCTTCTCTTACCTGGTCCGTACCTTCGTAGGTGATTCCAATTTATCCCACATTTGCTTAGCCGTGGTGCAACATGAAATTTTTCGATATTCATCGGGATTTACAGCACAAAATAGCATGTTGATGGCCTTTGCATTATATTCCACCTTTCTGATATCGTCCATATCGTATTCGTCTTCCGACTTCGGGACGAGTTCATCTCCAACCTTTTTAGTTGGAAGTTGTTCTCCGTTCTTTATGATTTTCCATAATTGGAAGTTATTTGATTGAATAAAAATCCTCATTCTCTCCTTCCAGTAGGTATAATTTGTGCCATCAAAGAGTGGTGGGCTTGTGAAGCATTGTCCTTCACCTAGTCATGCATTAATGTTACGAGTAGAAGCCATGGATTGTTTCTCTCAAACTGTTAAGTCTTTCAGAGAGTATGGCTCTGATACCAATTGTTAGAATATACGCTTAACGTTAGAGGGGGGTGAATAGCGTTATAATAAAAAATAATGTAAATTTTTACGGAATTAAAAATTGCAGGAATAACATAAGTGCAGTAATTAAAAAGATAAGGAGAGAGCACACCGAATTTTATCCTGGTTCACCACAACACGTGGTTAGTCCAGTCCCCGAGAGACTCTCTCAAGTTTTACACTAACTTCGTTAAGCTTACGGGTGCCTAACAAACCGTTACACTTGCTCGTAGATATACACTCTACAAGACTTCAACCTGCTCGAGGATACCGCGCCTCAAGACTTCAAACTAAGGAACTACTTTTCCTTCTTACAACAAGGGATTAGACTATCCCTTCAAGTGTGTACAAACACTTAGCACTCACTTAAATAGAACTCTCTTGAAGAGTAGATATGAGTAGATAAATACGCTCAAGAACACAACAACTTAGTCAAGAGTTTGGCTCTCAAAAACTTATGAAATGAATATAAAATGATTGCAAAGAGAGTATGTAAACTTTAGCAAGAATGTAGTCAGTTGGTGTACTTAGAAGAGTGAATTTGAGTTGTATTTATAGTGCTCAAAACACCCAAGACCGTTGCTTAATTGCCAATCACAAATTGCTGATTTTGTGCTAGGATAATCGATTATCTGATTC
This sequence comes from Nicotiana benthamiana, assembly GCA_034376525.1. Classification (NCBI taxonomy): domain Eukaryota; kingdom Viridiplantae; phylum Streptophyta; class Magnoliopsida; order Solanales; family Solanaceae; genus Nicotiana; species Nicotiana benthamiana. The sequence continues at coordinate 33,981,547 of CM067337.1, forward strand.
TGCATAATCGATTATCTGCCAACGTTCAAAAATCAATCCCAGATTTTAAGCAGAATAATCGATTATCCAAATCGTATAATCGATTACCTGACAACGTTCAAAAATCAATCCCCGATTTTATGCTTAACATAATCGATTGTCTGATTGTACATAATCGATTATCTTTCAGTGTTTGAAAATACTTTGGCAACGGTCTTTAATATAATCGATTACCAGAAAAGCCATAATCGATTATTTTGCTACTTTGAAAAATCTGATGCTCACTGTCTCAACATAATCGACTAGTCTAAGGCACATAATCGATTATCTTGTAGCTTTGAAAAATCTGGTGAACACTGCCTTAACATAATCGATTATCATAAGGTACATAATCGATTATTTTTCAGCTTTGTAAAATCTGGTGTACACTGCTTTAATATAATCGATTATCATAAAGTGCATAATCGATTTTGTTTGTCCATATTTGAAAGACATGTTTAGAAATCATTTTGGTTAAAATTAAAGATGCGTGGTTTGATAAAAATGATTTTACGAGAGAAGCCAAGTCTTGAATCAATTGTCGGATCAAGATCACAATTATAGAACGACTCATGTATAACTTTTTTGCTTTACTAAATCTTGATCTTTGTTTCTCTTGTGCTTGGACTTCGGCATATGTCAATGTTCCGTTCACGTCGGTTTGTCATTTATCAAAACCTACAAATATGAACACACATTTAGTTTAGCGACTTGAGAACGTGTTTCAACAGTTGCAAAGGGCTTTCATCAGCGTCCATGTGGGGATTTCCAGGAGACTTTCAGTCCGGTTGTTAAGCCGGCAACTGTACGTTTGGTTCTCAGTATAGCTCTATCCAAGGGCTGGCCTCTTCGTCAAATGGATGTGAACAATGCCTTTCTCCACGGGAGGCTTACAGAGGATGTTTATATGGCACAACCACCGGTCTTTGTTGACAAAGCCTATCCATCTTATGTCTGTATGTTACAGAAAGCTATTTATGGTCTCAAACAAGCACACTGGGCATGGTACAGTGCGCTCCGCCAAAGCCTTCTGACCATGGGTTTCGTCAACACTACCTCTGACACTTCGCTCTTCGTCTTTCAGCACTCAGTATTACGGCCTATTTTTTGGTGTATGTTGATGATCTCATATTGATTGGTAATGATTCTGCTTTCTAGAACCGTGTGATTGACTCTCTTGGGTCTTAGTTTTCTCTTAAAGACATGAGTGATCTAAGCTACTTTCTTGGTGTTGAAGTTCTGCGCAGCTCCAAGGGGTGTTTTCTTTCTCAACGTAAATATGTTGTTGATATTTTGACTCGTCATAATATGCTGGAGTCAAATCCTGTTCAGACACCAACAGCGGCGTCAACTAGCCTTCATCTGGCCGACGGCTCGGCCCCTGCCGACGCATCCGCCTATCGACAGGCCCTTGGGGGCCTCCAGTATCTCTCTTTCACTCGTCCTGATATCTCTTTTGCTGTGAATAAACTCTCACAGTTCATGCATGCTCCTACTGTCACTCATTGGGGTGCAGTTAAGCGCCTATTCCGGTATCTGAATGGGACGCGTGACTTTGGCGTCTGGTTGCGTCCTTCATCTGCTATACCTCTGCATTGTTTCTCTGATGCTGATTGGGGTGGAAACTGTGATGACCGCTCCTCAACTGGTGCCTATGTTGTTTTTCTAAGGCCAAATCCTATTTCATGGAGCTCCAAAAAGCAGCGTTCCGTTGCACGATCATCTACCGAGGCTGAGTATCGTGCCATTGCTTCTGCTGCCGCTGAAGTACATTGGCTTCATTCCCTGCTGCGCGAGCTTCATGTCCCTCTTCCGGCTGCCCCTGTCATTTACAGTGACAACATTGGCGCCACGTATCTCTGTGCCAACCCTGTGTTTCATTCTCGTATGAAACACATCTCCATTGACTATCACTTTGTTCGTCAATTGGTCCAGAATGGGTCCCTTCGTGTTGCTCACGTATCCTCTGCTGATCAGCTTGCTGATGCTCTCACCAAGCACTTATCTCGTCCTCGGCTTCTTCTGCTGATGTCCAAGATTGGCGTGTCCTCCGGCCCTCCATCTTGAGGGGGCGTATTAAGAAATATTGTAAATGTCTTTTGTGTATCTTTTTATTATTGTTAGAATATTCTCTCATTAATTGTACAATCCTATAGTTAGTAGGTTTTGATTTTCCTTCATTATTGTACAATCCTATAGTTGGTAGGTTTTGATTTCTCTGTACTCTATATATACTTTGGTGAGCAATACAAGAAAGTCACTTCTCCAAAACTCTCTACAAAAGAGTATAAAATAATCGAGACTACCTTATTGGGAATTGAAAGCTTATTTGTTACTCATAAATATTAATGGAAGGCGTAGGAATTCTAGAATCGGAAGAAACGTCATAAATAATAGGAAAAATATTAAATAATTATTCCTAAATATTAGGAAAACTAATCAAAGTACAATTTTGTCCTATGTAAAATATATTTTTAAAGGGTAAAAAAATCGAACGATATTTCGCTAAAGGTTTTCGTGTTCTTAATATAATATATATATATATATATATATATATATATATATATATATATATATATATATATATATATATATATATATATATATATATATATATATATATATATATATATATATATATATATATACACACACATATATACATATATATATATGCGTATATAACGATATCTGATCATGGGTCAATGTACATGAATGTAATACATGAAAATTACGTTAATAAAATCTTTCAGAATGTTATAAGACTATTTTTCCTTCTCTTTTCAATTTTCATAGTTTTCCGAGACTCATGAACAAATGATAAAATATTATGAAACATAAAAATTCAAGAATATAAATATCTCTAATACATTTATGTATAGAGTCATTTATGAAATTTGTGTATTTGTATGTTTTGTTTGTATTGTATGGATCATATCAAAAGAAAAAAATGATTGCCTTAACATATCCGGAATAGAAAAAAACTCCGTATAATATTCTTAAAGATTGCATTGTATTCTTTTGGAATTTTAAAATTTTACGTTGCTACGTTTTTAACAATTTTTGTAGAAAACCTTTGTGGATTGAATTCAGAACCTCAAATAGGATTGAATTCTTGCTTCTGCTCATAAAGCCTTGAATGAAACAAGCTTCAATTCTTTGAATTACTTGGAACGAATCAAGTTTCTGCTTTATGAAGCATTCTGAACTAGAAAATATGGTGTATGCTTTTAATTGATGAGTTAGAGACGTTTTTTTCTGTTCTTGTCCAAAATGAAATGGACAAGACTTTGTAATTACGTCTTTTCCCATAGAATTCCAGGTGTTCTTAGGTAGCCACCTCAACCTTAGAATGACTAAGAGTCATTCCATGTGGTTAGCTAATGATGCCACGTTGCTTTTTTGGAGTGTTAGGCTATATCTCATAATTCATTAGTTAAATAGGTGATGCTTCGTTATTTAATAATTAATCAATTATTCGCATAATTAAGAATTATTTTAATTTAGTTAAAATATTATTCTCTTTTAACACATCGTATATATTTTACTATCAAGGTCATGTGATATATTGTGTGATACTAATCCATAAATATTGTATATTTTAATTCGGAAAGTATTTTTATGCCGAAATGCCATACTTCGACAAAATTTACTTTCTTTGATATTACTTGCCCTCTTATCTTCGCGAATTTACTCATCACTTATAATCCTTATAATTCGCAAATAATCTTTTTCTTGGATTGATATCAATTACTTTACGAGAAATTCAACGTACAATACTACAGGGTGTAACATCGTTATAACTTATTACTAAGCATAACATCACCGTAATATAATACTGCAGGGTGCAATATTATCATAACTTAATACTGTGAAGCATGACATCACCGTATTGTAATACTGCAGGGTGCAACATTATCGTAACTTATACTGCATAGTATGACATCACTGTAATGTAATTATGCAAAGCATAACATCATTCTAATATATTATTGTAGGACGTAACATTATCGTAATATATTACTGCAGAGGGTAACATCATCTTAATATATTACTGCAAAGCATAACATCGTTGTAATACTGCAGAGCGTAATAGAACGAGTCTTTTGGGCATAACTTATTTAGATCTTTATACTCTATACACATGCAAAATTTATTAATCTTCTTTGGAACTACTATGTTAGCTAGCCAACCAGGATACTTTACCTCTCAGATTGAACCGATATCAAGCAAATGAGTTACCTCTTCTTTGACGAATTTGTTTCTGACCTCAGCAATAGGATTTTTTTTTTTTGCCTTACCAGAGGGATGTTAGGATCCAGGCTTAGTTTGTGCACGACCACTTTTGGCAAGATACCTATCATATTCGCATGCAACCACGCAAACACTCAATGTTAAATTTACGAAATTCAATAAATCCATACTTGAGCTCGAGGTTTAGTCTTGTCCCAAAGTAGAACTTCCTCTCTAAGAACCTTTTGAACAATACAATTTAGCTCAAATTCTTCCGTTGTGGACTTTGTTTGGTCCGTTTCTTCTGGTACCTAGAAATACCTTGGTACCTGATAGGATTTCAACTACTCCTCCCCCTAGTTGACTTTGCTCGGCTCGGGAGCATGCGTCAGTTCCTGTAATTGCTATGCTGGATGATCCTTCCTTTTGCTGCTGAAAACTGAGATTGCGTTCATCTACCTTGACACCTGTTGGTCTTCTCTTATTTGTTTAATTTTCTCGGGAGTTGATAATTTAAGTAATTAATGATATGTTGACGGCATAACTTTTATCTTGTCCAACCATTGTCTCCCCAGGATAATATTGTAACCCATATTACTGTCTACTACCTCCAAAAGGGTCATCTTATTACCTCCTTGTCACTCATGGGAAGCAGGATATCTCATCGGGTTGTCATGCTTGCCAAATTAAAGTCGTCGAGGAGTTTTGTGGCAGAAATGATACTTCCGATAAACTTGGTTTGCTCCAGCACTTTCCACTAGATAATATTGGCTGAACTTTTGGGTCCAAAAAAATACATTTAATTATAAAATCTAATATATTAAGAAAGATTACCAAGGCATCGTTGTGTGTCAGCAATATCTCGCGTCTTCTTCCATGAAAGTAATGTTGTCCTTAGCAACTTCCTACAGTCTCTTACTCCGGGTTTTTGAGGCCTTCATCTTTTTTGCCACCGAAAATGTCACACCATTAATCTCGTCCCCCCCTCCAAAAAAATCATGTTGATCGTTAAACAAGGATGGTCTTCTTCTGGTTTTGAGGGTTCCACATTATCACGATTACATCCATAGTTGTTTTTAGCCCGATCACTTAACAATTCTCTGAGATGGCCATTTTTCAGCAATGTTACCACCTCCCCGCACAAATGTCAGCAGTCCCCTGTCCGGTGGCTGTTGGTCCCATAGTATTCGCACTATAAATTAAGATCCTTCTAACTTGGATCAGATCTCATTGTCTATGGGAACTGTGCTTCCTTAATGTTCTTCATCGTCGACACTAGTTCTACTCCTCTTACGTTGAAGTTATATTGGAATAACCTAGGCTAGGGGGAATCTTAGGAATCTGATATCTCCTTGTCCTGCAATGATCTGTTATTATGGTCGCGATCAGCTCTTCTATCTATAGAGAATCTATCTCTCCTAGTCCCAATCCTTGGTTGATGCCGGGAAGTTGAGTTGATCATCCTCAATTCTTCTCTTTGACTCGTAGCAATTATGAACATCCGCCCATGTTGTTTCCTGAAACTCGAGAAGACTTTCTTTCAATTTTAAGAAAGCATCAGAACTTCCCAGATTCAGCCTCGTAGTAAATGTTTCAGCTACTCATTTGCCCGGTACTGCTGGTAGAAGCATCCTTTTTTTTTAATCTGGTCACGAACTCCCGCATTAATTCAAACTCTCCTTATGCAATCCTGAATATGTCGACCTATCAGGCATGTGTCTCTCTGGACCTCGCATGGGCCCTTGATAAAAGAATCTGTGAGCATCTCTGAGGAATCTATTGAGTGCTCTAGCAACAGCAAATACCATATCAGGGCCTCCTTCGTGAGGGTCTCCCCAAATTTCTTCAGTAAAACTGACTCAATCTCATGCGTAGCTAAATCATTCCCCTTCATTGTCGTGGTATAGGTGGTGATATGCTCCTAGGAATTTGAAGTCTCATCATACTTCGGCACGTCTGGTATTTTGAACCGCTTCGGGATCAATTCTGGTGTCCCGCTTGGTTTGAACAGCAATAGGTGTATTTTTTTTGAGTCCAGTCCTTTTAACACCGGTGGTGCGCCCGAAATTTGATCCATTTGGGCATTTATTTCCCTCATAAACCGCATGAGTTCGGGTTTGAAGGGATCATTCTCTTTGTTGTTACCGGATCTGCTACTGTTTTCCCCGGCCCTGTCAAAGCCGACTTTGCCCTTTGGGGTGTTGTTATCGACCCGCTGCGTTGTTTGGTTTGCGGTAGCACCGGGAGGAACTGGACCTCGTCCATTCGCGTTTTTGGATACCCCCGACAACGCCTGCATTAACTCTATCATGACTTGATCATATCGTGAGAGGTGGCCCATAATTGCTTTTTGTTGCTCCCTCAGGATCCTTACTGTTTCAGTAACGTGCTCTTCTTCAGCATCATCAGGAGTTGCCTTTCGAACATGTCGTAAATATTGCCTGCCTCTCCCTCCCCCCCCCCCCCCATTGCGGGTATCACTGATCGAGTTTTCGCGTTGAGGCTGATTTTCTTGGGCCTCAACGTTGTGTGTGATATTGACATCAGTATCTGCCATTATCTATGTTTGTTGCTAAGAACAAAGAATCAAAAGAGTTAGTGATAGATGCAAGGATCAATTCAGTTACACAATTGTCTAAGGCCCACGGTGGGTGCCAAACTGTTTACCCGCAAAACGGTATAGTTAAATTTATACGTGGTTTATAGACAAGTGAATCGATTATATCCCAAAATGATAAATAAATTAAATAAGGATGTAAGACTTAGAGTTAAAATCGAGATAAGACAACAGAAATCCTAATTCAGGGACCAGAGCTTCCGGAGGGAGTAGTAACTATATTAATAAGGAAGAGGATAAAACATTTTTGAGCTTTGAACAATTTAAATTATGATCTTGTTATATTCTCTCTAACAGACTATGTACTTAATAATATAGAATATTCTCCATTAAATGCTACTGGATGACAAGTATTTATTATGCCTTTATGAACATCAATCCCTTCGGGAAAAAGACGGGACTTCTGCCTCCTGATCTGATTGCCATTTACCTCGCTTTCCATCTGCCTTCGGCTCCATACATATCGCATTATTATGCGAGCATTTAATAAGAACATATTTTACCCTATACAATAACCCCTCATACCAATTTATCAGTTTCAAATTTAATCTGAACATATTTTACCAATAGTCAACGAATCAAAATCATAAAGCAAAATGACATTGATCATGACCAAAGAGAATGGACATATATAACTTGTAACCAAAATGTGAAGAGATTAAACCCAAAATAATTTATGGGAAAAACTTTGGAAGATCCTAATATATATTTTTTCCTATAATTGTACAATATTGGAGTAGGTCCTGGCTGAGAATGGTAAAATGGAGAAGTGACATCACGCTCAGCGTATCCAATTCTATTGGGATCAACAACTTCACGCTATTTCCTGCAGAGCGGAAAATCGGTCGGCCTCAGCCTCATCTTTGGCGTCCTCCACAGCAGCTGAGCCTTTGAAGAGCAAAATGGCAAGGCTGCCAATGTAAAAATGGATGAAACAACCATAGCAATGAGTTACAAATGAACCAAAGTCAGTCCCTACTATGCATTGCCAACCCGGTCCATACATTGTATCAAGTTCCTGCATCCAACACAACAAAATCCAAACTCTTTTATTTAGTATGTCTTTTTGTGTGCATGAAAATTCTGATTCCACCATTGTATAAGGTGCAATAATTTTGTTATCTACGTAGATAAATTCTTAAATGCCCTTTAATTCCATGAGGGAAATTTCTAGTACAATGACAAATATGACTAAAGCTTTAAGCTTTGTCGGTTCGAGTGCTAGTAGTAGAATCCTATATTATTTTGATTCCCATTATTAAAATTCTTGCTCTGATAAAGATGTAGATAACAAGGTAAGGGTTCAACATAATCCAATAATTTTAATGATAGGTAAAATGCAATGGATCCAGCAGTAAGAGTATAAATATTGAAATCACCATTTCTAAATCCTAAATTCGCCTCTAGCCACCGTAAACTCTAGTCTAAGAAATTTGATGGGAAAAATAAAAACATAAAACCAGAACAAGAACAAGAAATATTAATCTATCATGCGGAGTACCTTTTTAAGGTAGCGGGCAATTTCAGTGGCCTCAGTGACATCAAAAAAATCAAGAGCTTTTGCAGCTAAATCTAAGGCATCTCGTTGCATGGTTGCCAGCATGTCTGTGTCTCCAATTACTGCCTTGCCTTCCAGCATCCTGACTATTCACTCAACTACCAAAATCTATGAACTAAAAGAGAGAGTACAATATTATTATTATTTTTAAAACAAAAAGGCAAAAGGATGTTGCCTTTTTCTTCTTTTTCTCTTTATCCCTTTTCGTGTACGTTATCTCTTTTCTATTGGATTATATAAGGATATAGAGAAGATGGTTGAGGCACGTAGATGAGGATTCTGAATGTGTGGAGGTCAATTACACTCATAGAATAGAAAGTAACACTCTAGCATAATTCTAAATGCAACTTGACTAAAAAGACAAACATAGTGGGCTCGTGTTCTTCCAAATATTTCAACTAATATATATGGCTCCGAATTTACTTTACATGTGTAGAATTACAACGTAATGTATTTTTGCACTATCAATTTGTTTTAAATGTAATAGATAACTTACCTTATTTATTGGGTTGCTATTGATGGATTATAATAAGCAGCGGAAGCAATTCCAGTATCAAAATCACATGTAATTCATACAACTAGCATAAACGAGATTTTACGGGTTACCTCTTGAAGTGTGAACATATCTCTTCTATCACGTGAGCCTTCTGTTCCATAACTTCTCAATGAAATCTCCATCACCCGCACAATCGTGATCCTCGAATGTTCCACGGTCTTCTATTGTGTTTCCCAAATAATAATCGGAAATAACAATTTCGTGTGGGTGAAATTTCTAGCAAAACTTGGCTGGAAATTTCAGCCACCATCTACTTCTCCTTCTAGGTGGAAAATCTTATGTATTTATAGCACAAGTTTTAATGGTTAAGACCCTTTTTCAAAACCTGTTGGGTTTGCTTTTCCACCAAAAAAATGATTTCTTTATTTCCTATTATTTAGGCACAGTAGGAACCACAGAATTTAATTAACTAGGCTTCCAATTATGGAATTAATTTAAAATTAAATACGAATTATTCCACTAAAAATTCATAATTACACTCCTTATTCAATTTTGAAATTCATCCATTAAATCTTATTTAACTCCCCATGTTAAGATTCAGGTACGAATCAATTAAATTAAATTACTGACGATTTAATTTATTGATTATTTCCTTTAGACTCTCGCTTAACTTATTTCATGTATCGGATACACCGGCCGGGTTTACACATGAAAATTTATAAGCTTTCATAAAGGTGTATCATCAATCTCTAAACCGAGACATGGATTCCATCAACTAACTATTACTTCGCCAATGTACATTATTATTATCCAAATTACCAGGCATATTGACCCACGAAAGAATCTCGCCTTTTAATAAATCAAAACAATAATACTATACACAGCTAATAATAATTATATTAAGATTAAGAGTATAAGTTCATTTAATAGCTAGAGAGTTTATTTTATTAAGTCAGCATAAAATACTTATATCTACCTGGTCCGTTCAATACATAGAAAATGTACTAGCACAAGAAGCTGGAATTAAATCATTCCCATAATCAAGATAAATTATATTTAATCTTGTGCTACAATCATTCATGATGGTTTGTCCAATTCCATCATTAGATTGTGAACTCAAACTTTATACTTATAAGAACCGATAATTTAATCTTTCGTATATAAACTAAACTCTATATACTAAATCATCTATTATATAAGCAAAGGACACAGACTATTATATAATCTATTTAAAACTTTATTAAAACTTAATAAACAATTATTTCATAATAAATACTATATCTAAACCAAACCCATGGTTAATAGTATATATCCCAACAATCTCCCACTTAGACTTTTAACCATAATAATTATTAGAATATATTATATCCAAGTGCATGGTTAATAGTATATGCCCCAACAATCTCCCACTTAGACTCATAACCATGCATCTACAACTTTCTCAGGCATTCTTTTACATGACTATTAAAAGTCTTCACCAAATAAGATTTTGTTAAATAATCTTGCCAAATTATATTTACTGTAATATTTGTCCAGTGGTGCTTTGTCGTAACTATCTAGTTTGGTTTAAACTCTTCAGGGATCATGTTACGGAAACTATCCCAAGAATGTATACTGAACTGTGATTTTATTTAGCCTTCTCCCACTACGACGAAGTACTACTAATATTACCTTCATTACCTCACGACATGAAAATATTAGTAACTTCTTACTGTAATGTTCAATGTTCAAATATCACTCTCACTCGATAAAGGCATATCATATCTATTAACGTTCTCCCACTATTTAAATGCAATGGAACGTCAATTTTGACGTGTGGGTTTTGATGTTCTTGAACATCTAGTTATTTCTTTGCCCAGTTCCTGTAAAAATAGTTTACTTCTAGGAACATATTTTATTAAACAGTCCTTATCTAGAAAAATGCAATTGTTTTAACAATTGCCTTATTTTCTTTAGGACAATAAAATGAAGCTCCATTAATTTTCTTGGATATTTGATAAACATGCACCTATCCATTCTTAGTTCCAACTTATATATCTGCTTTCCCTTTCAGCACATATGTGGGACAGTCCTATATCTGAACATGCCACAGACCGAGCTTACATTTAGTCCATAGTTCTATAGATGTCCCAGGTACTAACTTAGAAGAAACTAAATTCAGAATGTAATTTGCAGTTTTCAGGAAGTATTCCAATAACAAATAAGGCAAATTTGAATAATACGTCATTAGTCTATTCATATCCAAAAGAGACTTATTTCTTCTTTCCACTACACCACTCTATTATGGAGTTTACAGTGTAGTCAATCGAGATGTATTCCCTTATTCTGATATGTAACAAAAGAACGTTTTAGAGATGTGCTCCCCACTACAATCAAATTGTAGTAACTTAATATATTTCCTTGACGCTTCTCCGTTTCAAGTCTTAAAAATCTACAGTGCATCAAATAAATATATTAATATTTTGAGTAATCATTTATGAACGTCACAAAATACTTAAAATCTATCTCTTACGAGTATGTTCATTTAACCATACAAATCAGAAAGGATTCATTCTAACTTATCACTAGTTTTATTTCCTTTTAAAAGGAAATATTTTTTAGTCAAATTTCCTTCCAAATAGGATACACAAGTTGGTAGTGCCTCTACTTTCAATGAACCTTAAGGTCCATCCTTGACCAACTTGAAATCCTATCCAGATTAATATGACTTAAACAAAAGTGCACAGATAAGTTTTACTCAATTTTGAAGAACATATTCTCTTATGAGGTAGACTAATATTGTTTCAGGAGAGATATCAATATACAATAAAAAGGTCATGCATTTATGTACCACAAGAGATAAGCTCAATAACTCAAGAGTTATTCGAAAAATAAAATAAATATCCATCTGTTATTTTGCCTAGAAACCGGAATTAAATTCCTTCTAACAAAAGTACATATATTGCATCCTTAAAATTAATGCGTTATTACTAAAAAAAATTGACAAGTAATACTATCAGTTGTATAAAATTATTGTGGAGTTGAGATAAAAACATTAAACGGATCATAATAAGTCAAAGCACTGAATAGTAAAATTCAGACTGCATTCAATATTTATATACATACATGCATCTGGAATAATAAATTTCGATGGAAAAAGAATCATTCATGCAAAGTATATTATATAATTCAAGAATTATACAATCCAAAAATAATAGAACCAATTCAGATGGAGAGCATATTATTATTTTCAGTCAATTGTATATAACTTTTTAATACAAAAATTTTAAACACACTACACATATATGTCATGCATCTTGAATAGCAATTTCGATGGGAAAAGAACTATTCATGCAACATACATATGCAATACCAGATTATTCACTCTAATAATTAAAACAGACCCAACTCATATGGAGAGTATACTGTTAATTTAAGTCAAGTGAACATCATTTTTAATAGCTCTAGTTCTATTGATCCAACATGTATACTCAGATGGAGAGTAAGTATATCAATTACTAGTATTTCACCTAGTGAGCTTATAATAAATTTATCCGATATGGAGGAAGACATAAAGTCAACGCGTAAATTTATTACCCATTTGAAATTAATAGTGAAAGGCCATAGAAATATAATTTTATCACCATTTAATCATGATTGTATTCCAGTTACAAAATTGATTTAACCCTTAAACTCAGATGGAGAGCTAACATAGGTTATCAATAACTAGTAACTTTATCCAGTGAGTTCATAATAAATTTATCCGATATGGAGGAAGACCTAATGTCAACGCGTAAATTTACTATCTCACTATAAATAAAAAAAATGGATACCATAGGGGTTAATTCCTATCACCACTTTATCACAACCACAAACTTTTCTCTGAGTATTAAGTTCCACAATTTTACAAAAAAAATGCTCAATACCCCATTTAAACAGTCTTAAAATACTAAAATTAATATTTTACATTGCATAGCAGTGATCATTGTTCAGTTAACTGTTCAGGTAAATCTACCAAATTTCATATCAATCGGAGATCGTTAAACTCACAATCTCCAAAAGTTGCGACCAAATTTGAAAAATTATCATTTTAAGTATTTTTGAAGAATTTGAAATATGACCTGTTTTTTTTTATCATATATCAACTCATGTCAAATCAACATGTGTTATCATGTTTCAGATTAGACATAAATAAAATGATAGAAAGAATGACTTTTCGTATGTAACATTTTAACCCGTCAAACCTCCAAAAAACTCATCTAAATGATCGCGAACCGTAAAATACGATATGATTTACTGCATAACAATAAGTTCTTCTTAAATGACCATTTCCGATGATCCTACCGAATTTCGGGTCATTTGGAGATCGCGAAATTCATGATCGCCAAAACTGGACCAAATTCAAATAAATTAGTTTTGGCGTAGTTAGGATTAAATCCATGTGATTTGCATCCTTCAAAAATATCATATCAAGTTAAATCACATGTTTCAGATTTAACACAGATATAGCCTATATATAAAGAGTAATTTTTCATATTTATAACAAAGTCAATTTAATAGACTGCTTGAAAACCCATCTAAACGACCTCAGATGCCAAAAAATAACACTAGATCATTCAATACCTGTTGGATTTTCTTTTCCACCAAAAAAAGGATTTCTTTATTTCCTATTATTTAGGCACAGTAGGAACCACAGAACTTAATTAACAAGGCTTCCAATTATGAAATAAATTTATAATTTTCGAAATTAATATCTACCATAATTAATTATGAACTATTCCACTAAAAATTCATAATTGCACTCCTTATTCAATTTCGAAATTCATCCATTAAATCTTATTTAACTCCCCATGTTAAGATTCAGATACGAATCAATTAAATTAAATTACTGACGATTTAATTTATTGATTAAATTTATTGATTAAATCATTCCCATATTCAAGATAAATTATATTTAAGCTTGTGCTACAATCATTCCTGATGGTTTGACCAATTCCATCATTAGATTGTGAACTCAAACTTTATACTTATAAGAATCGACGATTTAATCTTCCGTATATAAGCTAAACTCTATACACTAAATCATCTATTATATAAGCAAAGGACATAGACTATCATATGATCTATTTAAAACTGAATAAACAATTATTTCATAATAAATACTATATCTAAACCAAACTCATGGTTAATAGTATATATCCCGACAGCTATTAATTTACACCTTAGCTAATTTTACGGGATATTTAGTGCCTCCCACCATCAGTGGCGAAGCCAGAATTTTCATTAAGGGGTGTCAAAATATAAATAATTAGATACATCGAAAATCAAGGGGAATCAACGTATGGTAAATATACATAAAATAAAAAATTTATTTAACAATATAGTGTAATTTTCTGGCAAAGGGGACACCCGCTGGCTCAACGTGGCTCCGCCACTGCCCACCACCAACTAATACCAAGTAACTCGATCTTTCCCCTAAGGCTTGAAAAAATTGTGAAAAATCATCTAGTATTTTTTTTAATTGCCGCTATGATTTGAACCTGAGACTTTATAGTTCTCAACTCACTGCATCTATCTACCAGCAAAGACAGGTTAGAATGGTAATCTATGCTAGGAGTGCTATTGACTACTAAATTATATTTGATATCTTATTTTTTAGATTACTAATCTCATCTTTTTATGGATGTCACACGTAATGTTATTTTAGGTAACCTAGAAAGGTGACATAATAAATTTGTATTATATATTATCAGTGTATAAAGGTAAGTTTTACGGGTATGTTCATGCAATACTGCATGCACGCAGGAATTTTGGAATAACTAGTGGGCAGTGGCAGAATCAAATTATCAAGAAAGGAATATGTATGAAGAGGGAATATCCAATCCAGGTATATGAGGTTCCCTTGATCCTGGATATACGTACATTTTTCATGAGGATAATCAATCGGATTATGCAACGCGCGTCTTCGTGAATCATGTTTTGGCAGTATATTCTCTATCTATTTCACTCATAGCTCAATCATAGTGCAAGGACACGTGAAGAAGATGTGGTGAGGATTTAAAAAGTGTACATTATCCTCCAAAAACACCTCAACAAAAGCTTTAAAAGACCTTTTTAAATAATGTTGCATTAGATCGATTTCCCTCACTAATCATTTTTTCGGTCAGAGTTCGTCGCACCGAACTATTTAATACGATTTATATTTTTTTGTGGTTTATGAGTTATTATACAGTTATCTGTGCACACCGAAAAAATAACGACTGCAAATTTTTTAGGAATTTTCCAAAAATATATTAATAATATAACGTTGCATTACGGATAACAAGTTAGACACCCCTCTATGGGGAAAAAAAAGGGACTCGCGCGTAATAGCAGGTTGCGTGTTTAATGGTGCACCATACTCGGTTTTAATTTGTTTTTGCTTCTTCGTGGTTCAGGCAGGTTGGTGTAGCTGGCTATTTGGTTTTGGTCCTTTAGATTCTTGCTAGGCTTTTTTCTGGACGCCACATTTCTCTTTATTTTAATATTTGGGATAAAAGGTGGCCAATGAATAATATAGAGGAGAAAGGAGAAAGGAAAGGACGTTAGGTGGCAAGTGAATCTAAAGAATCTGAAATTATATTAGAACTAACTTGGAGCTGTACACGTGTTAAGTAAATCAGAATAGCAATCCATTTACCTAAGTGGTGGAGGACAGAATGTTGCTATACAAAATCTTATAATACCAACATGTCTTAATCTCAAGTAAGTTGGGTTAATTATATATATGAAACAATTTCGCTATTAAATTTAAAACTTAGTCCAATATCAAGTAATAAGCTTCCTTAATACTGGTTCTTTACATTTTATGGATATATTAGTCCTTAACAATACCAAAGACTTTAGCGAACATTGACCCTAAAGTAAATATACTTGTGTACGGGTAAAATCGGGAATGGAGTTACTCCCAATTTCTATTGAAAAGCGGGAAAAACATTACTAGCTCGAGTAAGATTGATGGTGCCCGCATATCAGAACCAGGAGCTAATGAATGATACGTCGGGAATCGAGCATGATTGAACCCGGAAAGATTCCAGCTCGAGCAGTACAAAGAACTGAGGGTAAAGGAAAAATTGTTAAACAAGACAAACTGAGAGCCGAAATATCTTCCATCAAATAGATATTACTGCGCAGATCAAACTCGATTTTGGTTGTAGATCATATTTTTGTGGGAGAAACTAAGGAAAGAATTTTTAGCTTATTTAGACTAGAATTTTACCTTATTTAGACTTGTATTAGGGTTAGACTCCTCTACTATGTTGTCACGATCCTAGTTCACCATTCGTGAACATGTCATGACGGCACCTAGTCACTATGACTAGGTAAGCCTCACAGTGCGGAAAACAATATCATTTGCGGAAAATAATCAATTAAAACTTAATAACTTAAGAAAAATTGTATATGAGTGTCGCTTGGCAAATACAACTCAACATCACAAGACAAAGCAAAAATCTCAAAATCCGAAAACTCACAGGCAACACAGGCTAACAGAAACATAGTACGCTGCTCTAATTCCAGAATATTTAAACAACTAAGAGAAAAGGAATAAACTAAATGCTAAAGCTGGAACAAAATCACTACTAGAAATTCGCTAATTGGTGACCACAAAAAGCGACCAACCTTGGTCGCTTATTGGCCAAAAAGCGACCAAACAATGACCAAACAGGTCTGGTCGATATTAAGATGGTCCCTTTGTCTTAGGGACCAAAGTTGATCGCCAACTAGCGACCAGCTTTGCTCTCCAAGGTCAAAGGACCAAATATTCCGGGTAAAAAAAGAAGCGACCAACTTTGGTCACTATATTATTTTAATATTATAATTTTAGCGACCAAAGTTGGTCTCCACATTTAAATTACATTATTTATTTTTTTATTATTAATGGAAAAAAGAAATCAAATTTGGTCTCTAAAGGGAATATTATTTTTTTAAAATTTGGATATTGGAGACCAATGTTGGTCGCTTTATTATTAATTTTCTAAATTGTTATTTAAATAAGTGACCAAAATTTATCGATAACTACAAAAAATAATAATTTTTTAATCATAAGCAACCAACATTGGTCGCTATACTTCCAGAAATTATTAATTTTAAATGGAATAGCGACCAAATTTGGTCGCTCTTTGAGAAATCTGGGTTCATTGGCGACCAAGATTGGTCGTTAATTCCCAGGAATTTGTTTTTTTTTTCAGGTATAAGCGACCAAATAGCGATTAACATTGGTTGTTTTTGTTGGTATATTTTTGACAACAAATGCCTGTTTTGGCAGCTACACCACCTGCCAACTTACCATTTGTCTTAAATACGCATTTTATGCCAACAACAACAATAATACTAAGCAACAACAACAACAATTCCACCTATAATAACAACAACAATACTAATCAACAACCCAACAAAAACAACGACAATACAAAAATAACATTAAAACCAACAAAGTTTAAAGTTCAATAAAACTACTAAGTTAACTCTTATTACAACCCAATCGAAAACCGAGTGTATATGTCTAGTTCAAATTGTCCAAAGTCAATCATTGTTCGATACATCATTATCATCATCGTCTAAAGAACTTTCATCATCATGACGGTATTGAGAAGGGTTTACTTGTCGATGCCAGGAAGAATGATCACGGGGAGGATGGGAGGAACGACCACTTGGAGGGCGGGAGGAATGAGCATTGGACGACCACCCTATGGCGATGATGGTCGAGAGTGAGGAATCGAAAAAAGATCCAGAAGCTAGGATATTTCTTATCTGCTCTTCCATGCCCTGGCAGTGAGCGACCACGCCAACATACTGAGTATCTCTAAGGTTTTCTCTTTCCTTTGGCGCTTCTAGCTCAGATGTGAGCTTTGTCACAGTCGCCTATTCCACACATATTCATTGCATTCCACACCTATAGCGATGGAAATTCTTAGTAGGAAGGATGTATACCTTACCACATTTTGGACCTCTTGCAGCCTGTGTCCATTGTCTTTTAGCATCCTCGGTCGAAAGTTGGGTTGGCGTGCCCGGCTCATTAAATGGTTGGCTGTATAAGAATTTCTCAACTTGAGATGTGAAGTGGTCCTATAAGAAAAAGTAAATTGAATTAGCAGTTCAAAATTTATATAAAAGCAAATGAAAATACTTAATGAAAAGTTAAAACTTACACATATAGCCGAGGTCCCTCAACCCACCTTTCTTGATTCGTCTCTTTCTTCTTCTTCTTCACAATATGAGTCTCTTTGAATAGCTCATCTTGGTGCATCGATTACCCAACTTTTTTTTCTGAAAACTCATAAATTTTAATTAATAAATAGAATAGATATACTTTGAAAATTAAAATAAATTAAGCAATTACGTACCATTCTTCTTTCTATTGTCCCAGGCTAACCGCACCTCCAGTGTGCAAGGATCCTCCCTTCTCAGATACCCGAGCTTTCTTTCCTTTTTGGCTCTTCTCTAAGAATTCTGCAGTAAGCCATTGCCTTTTCAAATCATCCCAAAAATTCTGAAGCAATCAGTCAGGCTTCATGTTCATCTATCTAGCTTTGGAGAAAGTATGCGACAACCGCTTGCGAGCTTTCAGATGAAAATTTGCAGCCACGTCCGCGCTATACTGGTGTTCCCATACACACTTGCTCTGTATTTCAAAAGTTAAATATTATATGAAAATATCATAAATATAAATAATTATACTGCTTAAAAGAATATTTATACCTTAAATTTATTGAAAATCACCTCCTTCAGTGAGAATGGGAATTCACGCCAAGACGCATAAGGGTCATCATAAAGCTTTTTGGTTACTTTGGTGATTATCCTCGTAGTAATATTACTCGGAATGAACTTGCAATTTAATAAATAAAACAGATTAATATATCAGTAAAAACTGTACAAACAAAATAAACATAAAAATAACAAATAACTCTTACCCATCACCCTCGGGGACTATGATGATCCTGCCATACTGATCATAATGCACTTCCTCGTCAGCTGCAGCATCAACGTCATCGTCCAAAATATGTGCGTCAGTGGCATGTGTGGAAGGAGTAGGGGGTCAGAGCTACTATCCCGCAGGCGAAGACCTCCAATAGGAGGAGTCCCTGATGAAGATAGATGTGAGCCCTGTGACTGTGACATAGTTGCATGGATCGCGAGTGGCTGTGATACTGGCTGCTGTGATCCGATGGGATGTGACACTAATGGATGTGATCCATGTGGCTATGACATTGATCGATGTGATCCATGTGATGCTGCTGGCTGTGGTCCACGTGGTAGTGAGGCAGGTCGCTGTATGTCGGGCACATAGTCCTATGGTCTTGTGATGAAATACCCGGCGTCTGCACAAAGGTGTAGGGCACGACATGTTGTGGCAGCTCAGAATAGCCCTGGGGTAAAGGCTGTGGCATAGGCATAGGCACAGAAGAAGAGGGTGGAAAAGATTATTGAGTAGTATTTTCTACCCTCCTCTTTGGCTTCCTAACCTTTTCTCGACCCCGAGAACTACTACCTTCATTGTTACCTCGACCCTTGCCTGTCATCTGCATAATATAATATATATTTAGATTTAAACATATAAAGAAACTATCTATAAATGAGAGTTATTGAAAAAACTAACTTTTTAAAGCTCATCGACGTATCCTTCTTGTCAGAAAATTCTTCTTCCTCACTAGTTTGAGATTCATCGGTTGATTCTTCTTCCTCGTTTTCTATAATCGTTACTTTATTTATATCAACTTCTTCCAATATGTGTTCAGGATGTTCCAAATAATTTTTCTAAAAGTTTTTCTACTATTTGGTGAACAATGGAGATATCGTTCTGATATGCAACATCCAACACATTCTCGACTTCGACCCTACCTACAGGCTTAGTTTGATTACAACTCACCAATCGGACTTATTCCGCCAAACTGGATAAGGAGCATAATACACTTGCCTAATGTTATGTGGAATTATGAAAGCATCATACTCCATCATATGATTAACCTCAACTATGTTGTATTGATTGTGTACTCTCGTTCCTCTCGTTGGATTTGGGTCAAACCACTTGCATCTAAAGAGTATCAATTTCTTTTTTGGACAACTTGTATATAATAGTTCTATTATTTCTTTGAGCGCACCACAATAATAAATATCTCCAACTTGGTTGCCATCACCACCTTGAACACACACCCCACTGTTGTTGCTTTTTTTATTTTTAGAGCAATCCTCTGTATGAAACTTATAACCATTCACCACGTACTTGGAATATATTGTGATGCAAGATAAGCTTCGCATATAGATCCTTCAATTCTATTCCTCTACTTAACAAATTGTTTGCATTTTCCAGTTGTCCTACATAATTTCAGGTTGGCCTAGAACATTCAAATAAAACAAAAAATTATATATGTACTATAATATTACCTTTCAAAGGGATACATCCATCTGCATTGAACATGCCCTCCAAGTTGTGCCTCGTGTACAAAGTGGAATGGAAGGTGTTCCATCATATCAAAAAATCCACATGGAAATATCTTTTCCATCCTATAAGAAGTTATACGAATGTTCTGATCCATTCGGCTTAGGTTTTCTTCCCTTAATGTGGACGAATACAAGTCTTTGAAAAACAAACTAATCTCTGTGATGGGTTTCCAGATTCTTTCAGGAAAACCATAAAACGCAAGAGGCACTAAGGTTTCCATGAAAACATGACAGTCATGACTTTTCCAATTGCTCAACTTCCCTACCTCCATATCAATTGTTTTCCCAAAATTCGATGCATAACCCTCAGGCATCTTCAATTTCGTTACCTAATCACAAATCTGCTGTCTTTCCTCCAAAGTGAATATGTAACTTGCTTTGGGCTTGAATAACTTTCCATTGTTTGTTGTCTGCAAGTGTAATTCAGGCCGCATGCAATATTCTTGTAAGTCCATTCTAGCCTTCGGGTTATCCTTTATCTTACCTTTAACATCCATCACTGTGTTGAACAAATTGTCAAAATAATTCTTCTTAATATGCATGACATCAAGGTTGTGACGGAGAAGATTATCCTTCCAATAAGACAACTCGCAAAATATACTTTGTTTGGTCCAATTATGAGTAACACCGTATCCGGGGAATCTATTCAGTAACTTTACTGAAGTTCTGGACCCTCTCCCAAATTTCCTCACCTGGAAGTATCGGAGGTGGATAATCATATTCCATTTTATTCTTTCTGAAAGCATTTTTCATCCTTATAAACTCATGACCCCCAGGCAAGAATTAACTATTACAATCAAACCATGATTGCTTTCGGCCATGTTTCAAAGTGAACGCTTTACTATTTTCCATGCAATAAGGACAAGCTAGCTTTCCAATAGTCACCCACCCAGACAACAGTCCATGCGCAGGAAAATCATTAATTGTCCACATTAAATTAGCACACAAATTGAAATACTTCTTTGTTTATATGTCATATGTTTCAACACCATTGTACCACAATTGTTTTACCTCATCAACCAAAGGTTGCAAATATACATATATCAAACTTTTCAGATTACGTGGACCAGGGATAATACAATTTAAGAATATATATGGACTAGTCATGCACAACTCGGGTGGTATATTATAAGGTGTAAGAAAGATAGGCCCACATGAATATGGTATCGCAGATACAGAAAAAGGTGTGAAGCTATCCACACATAGACCTAACCAAATGTTCCTTGGTTCACTAGAAAAATCTGGATATGTCCTATAAAAGTGCTTCCAAGCTTCTCCATCTGAAGGATGACACATAACACCAGGTGGTCTTCTATTTTCAAAGTGTCATCTCATATGAGGAGCAGAGCTCATCGACGCATATAACATCTTTAGGTATAAGAGGTGAAGAATGTATCGCCTTGATAGAGACCATCTTCCCACTGGAAAGCCTCTTGAAACGAGGCTTTCCGTAAAATTTACAACGACTTAAATTTGCATAAACTTTATAATATAACATGCAACTATCTTCACAACAATCAATTCTCATTGACTAAAGTCCTAACTTAGAAACTAATCTCTTTGCCTTATAGAAATCACCAGGTAATTCGATTTCCTCGTCAACTAGTTCACTCATAAGGTCAATGAAAGAATCCATGGATGCTTGAGAAATATTCCAATCAGATTTCATACTTATAAATCTAACCACAACAGACAACTCAAAGTGTGGACATCATTAACATAGTGGACGACTAGCTTCCTCTAACTGTTTATAAAAGTATTTTGCTTCATCATTAGGAGTTTGTTCAACATTTTTGTTGGGCTCACCCCCAAAGTGCATTCCAAAAGCATTCGCAACCATATCATAAATTCTTGAATCACGATTTATATTCTCCCCCGACCTACTACTTTCACCAACAACCATGTTATGAAATATCCCATGGATACAATCCATATCTCCATGATTATTCCACACAAAGTAATTCGCTATTAACCCCTTACTATAAAGATGAACCTTAACTTCCTCTGATTTTCCAAACATCATACAGTCGCACTTAACACAAGGGCACCTAACTACTCTTTAATTTATGTATGGCGGAAGTGACATTGCATGTCTAATAAATTCATCAACCACTTCTACAAAATCCTTCTGCAACCCCACCGATTAGGATAATTCCTATTGTATATCCAAGAACGATGTTCTATCTATATAAATAAAGTAAGAACAAATTAAATTAGTTAATTCATAGCCTAATCTTTTTTTAGTTAACTAAAAGTCCAATTCATATCCTATTATTGTTGCTTCATAAATTGAACATTGGGTTAGGATATAACATGGAAATATTTAACCCTAACAATTGCAAATAATAAGAACCCTAAAAATTGCAAATAATGTATAACCCGAAAAGTATTAATAAGAACCAAAAATTACAAATATTATATAACATGGAGAAATTGAACCCTAACATGGAGAAATTAAACCCTAATATGGAATCAACTTTGAACAGCATAGTTGAATAAATAATATATAACTTTGAACCCCAATATATTGGAATTGAACCCCTAAAATTACCATTTTTCGAAAAAACAAAGAAAGGAGGGAGAAACTAACCTTGGGAGTGGAGGTCAGCGGAGTTTGTGCTGATGCCGTCAGGGGTCGCCGGTGGCGGGGGGTGTCGCTGCCGCAGGGAGTCGGGGGGTTTGAGTGTTAGAGAGAGAAGAAAGATTTTGGGGAATATTTTTGAAAGAATGGGATCTGAAACTCGTTTTTGCTACTGTTAAAAAAAATAGCGACCAACCTTGGTCGCTATTTTGGTAGCCAATTTATTTTTTACTGTTTGACAAAAATAGTGACCAACGTTGGTCGCCAATTTTTGACCGTTTGACCAAAATGGAGCCAACTTTAGTCGCTATTTTTAAAACAAAAATAAATTAATTTTAGGATTTTAATGCATTTAAGTTATATATATACAGTAAGTACAATATACATATATATATATATATATATATATATATATATATATATATATATATATATATATATATATATATATATATATATATATATATAAAAGCTATATTCTATATAGTATTACCTAATATATTTATACTTAGTGCATAGTATAGCATAAGTATATATATATTATATATATATATATATATATATATATAAGCTATTTTCGATACAGTATTACGTAATGCAGTTATACTTAGTGCATAGTATAGATATATATATATATATATATATAAGCTATATTCGATACTGTATTACCTAATACACTTATACTTAGTGCATATTATAGCATAAGTATATTATATATATATATATATATATATATATATATATATATATATATTGTGACGACCCGACCCGTCGTCTCATGTGTTACTGCCCTGTTTCCCCGTTTATTTCTTCTTCATGTTTCATTATCAGCATTGGGTGATTTAGAGTCGAATTGGTTTGGTTTTCATAGGAAATGAGACATTTAGACTCCTCAAGGAAAACTTATATTGGAAAAGTCAACTGGATATTAATTTATGAGTTAGAGGGCTTGGATGGTATTTTCGGTGATTTGGTTAGCTTTGAAAAATGATGTGTGACTTAGGAGTGCGATCGGAATTAATTTTGGGGGTCCGGTGTAGAATTAGGCTTGAATTCGCGAAAGTTAGTATTTTGGAGAATTCCGGTTGATAGGTGACATTTTGATCCGAGGGTCAGAACGGAATTCTGAGAGTTGTAGTAGTTACTTTAGGTGATTTTGGATGTGTGTGCAAAATTGCAGGTCATTCCGAGGTGTTTTGTCCGGGGTTTTCATCAAATGCGTATTTTCGAAGTCTTTAAAGAACTTTGTCTTAAATCCGATGAGAATTGATGATTTTGGTGTTTTTTGATGGGTTGTGATGATTGGAACAAGTTTGGAAAATGTTTTAAGACATGTTTGTTCTTTTGGTTGAGCTCCCGGGGGCCTCGGGGTGATTTTAGAGGGTCAATAAGACCATTTTTGGACTTGATATTGCAGGTTTCTGCAGTTGGTGTTGCAAAAAAATATTGTTCATCGCGTTCGCGTGGGGTAAGTCAGCCATCACGTTCGTGTGGGGGAGATTCGCATTCGTGTAAGCGAAGGACCCAGGCCTTCGCGTTCGCGTGTATGAAGTCACGTTCACGAAGGAAATTTTTGGGAGAGTGATAATTTGGTTATTGCGAACGTGGGAGGACCCTCGCGTTCATGTAGAGTAAAATACCTGGGCAGAAGAGTTTTTATATTATTTCATCCACGAAGCTTGGTCCATTTTCCTCCATTGTTGAGCACCTTGAGAGATTTTTGGTAGAAATTGAAGAGGGAGAATTGATTGGAGGTGAGTCATATGGCCTAAAAACATCACTTTATTGAAGAACCAATCTGTACATTAATGGAAATTAAGCCTAAAATCGATGAACTAGGTCTTGAGTATTTGATATTTCAAATTGGGATTTGATAGGTCATTTGAGCTCGGATTTGGGAGTTCTTGGTATGTATGAACTCGTGGCGAGATGAGAATTCGGTAATATGAGTTTTGTAATTTTTCGAGAAGCGGGCTCGGGGCTTGAG
The DNA here is from genome assembly GCA_034376525.1 of Nicotiana benthamiana. Taxonomy (NCBI): domain Eukaryota; kingdom Viridiplantae; phylum Streptophyta; class Magnoliopsida; order Solanales; family Solanaceae; genus Nicotiana; species Nicotiana benthamiana. The sequence continues at coordinate 34,006,494 of CM067337.1, forward strand.
TTTTGCTAGTTTCGATATTTGTTTAGCTATTTCTCGATTATTTTCGATTGGCTATTCTTATCTAAGCATATTATGATGTATTTGCTCTGATTTTGGTCCTAGAGGCCGGTTTGAGGGGCAAAGGCATCGCGGGATAGAGATTTTACTGGTTCGAGGTGAGTAATACTTGTAAATGATATCCTTAGGGTTTGAAACCCTGGATTTGCACATCATAGTTGTGTATTGAGGTGGCTTGCATGCCGAATATGAGTGTGGGTTAGAGCACCATTGATGATTGTGACATGGTCCATCCCGGTTGTTGATTTTTCCGCGTATTTGACCCAGACTACTTGTTATCATCATAATATTGGGTTGATTGCCATGTTTGGGCTTCGTGCCAACTATGTGAATCCTTCAGGGATTGATATCTCTCTATTTGCATTACTTTGCATATTATTTGATCTCGGTACAGGGTTTTTAATACTGTTTTGCAAACCCAGCTATTTTTCTAAGATTTGAAAACTTAAACAACATTTTATTAGCGTTTTGAGCTGAGAACTATGATTTTAATTGTGCCCAAGTGGCTTTGTGCATTTCTGGACTGAGCATGGATAGGGCTGCGCCGTAGTAGTACTATGGTGATTTCTGGATATATGGATGGCTTGGGCTGCACGCCGCAGCGGTGTTACATTGATATTGCGCTTGGGCTGTAGGAGCCCCTCCGGAGTCTGAACCCCCACAGTGAACGCGAGTACCCAAATGGATCGGGCTGCGCGCCGCAGCGGTCATATGCATTGCATTGCATTCATGCACTGCATTGCATTCATGCATTGGTTCCTGTTTGTACTATGTGTCATGACATTCAGCACTCTCATTTCATTGGCATCCATGGTACTTCTTGCATTGTTTACCAGATATCCTGGTGTTAATTGTTAGTGGAGTTTTGTGCCCGAGGGGCTGACTTATATGCTGATTTGCACTATCTGTCTACGCAATCATTTGCTTAACTGTTGGAAAGAATATTTTCAAAGGAAGGTTTTAACTGAGCCCAGATATTTATTAAAGAATTTTCACGGTTTAACTGCTTTCTCAAATATTTGTAATTTCCTATATATATTGATGGAGTGCTTTACGTGTTTTCTTACCGCTTAGTTATTATTTACTCTTATTGCTCACTCACTTTGAGTAGTCACTTTACTCCCTGCACCTCAGGTGCAGTTACAGGAAATTGTCACTCGATAGCGGGTTGAGCTGATTGAGGATTTTGATATCGTAGCTGAGCAACATGACCACCGGCGTTCACGGCACCGGACTACGTCTTTTGATTCTAAATCTTATTTTGTATATTATTGGCCCTATATTTGTGTTCAGATTTCTTTAGATGCTCGTGACTTGTGACACCCAGTCGGACAGTGTTGGGTTGTAAATATCAGTTATTAATGCCAATAAGTCATATTTATCCATTCATTTATGTTTAATAATTAAGTAAAGAGGCGTTGTAGTTCTGTTGGTTGGCCTTGTCTTCATGAGAGGCTCCATCACAATCGAGTTGGGAATCAGGTCATGACAAGTTGGTATCAGAGCCTAGGTTACTAGGTCTCATGAGTAATGATCAGTATTAGTAGAGTCTCGCGGATCAGTACGGTGAACTCTGTATTTATCCTCGAGAGGCTGTAGAACCATTTGGAAAAACTTCACCTTCTTGGAATTCTTATTGTGCGTACTTGATTCAGCTTGAGATATAGCTCTTGATATTCCTTCCACACGTCTGTATGCGCACATGAGCGCTCAGTATTATATGTGTCTTGATGGCTTATGATTCCCCGATCAAGGGGCGAGATGTGATCTTCATTAGTATGTTGGGCCAATTTGGAGGACTTGAGGCCAGATCTTTATCTATGTCTTGAGCACCGAGGTGCTGATTGAGTGAGCAAGTGTTTTGAACTTATATGTTTAGTATTGTCCTTATTATTCGGAATGGCAGTTGGATATCCATGTGATGAGTATGTGTGCTACGAGGTGTATTTATATGACTTGGTAGTGACGAAGAAGTCTGCTGGATAGTAGAAGAATTGTTAAGTGATTCATTTCCTATTGTGATCTGTTGTGTAGTCCCGAGTTATGGGTGCGTGAAGAATATTTTTTGTGTCTCCTACTTGGAAGTGCATTACATGTGGCGGTATCAGTTCATACTTAGGAAGACTAAATGACTGTGTAATGTATATAATGGTGGAAAGGTGTGCGGAAGTACTAAATTGAGGTGGAGCAGGTGGGTTATCTCCTGCGGAGTGTTCTTAAGTGGTACGGCTCTTATATATATTGTTAGAAGATCTCATGTATAATTGAAAAGTACGTGTTGACATTTGATAAATTCGAGTCGCTCTAGAGGGTGGACTCAACTGATGTGGGGATGGATGCGAGGCTTGCCGAGGATTTCAGTACTAGATGATCTATGTTTTCACGAACTGGTAGATGATTTGAGCTTAATCTCACTATGATATTGTGGCATCATTAGAGTAAAAGTATTATTGGTTATTGAGTATGTCCTAATATATGGCTTGGAGCCAAGTTGGGGAGGTTGCTATTGATTAGCCGATTGCACGGTCATGTGCTATGTCGGTTCCAGTTCAAGATATGCTGGTGGAACAATTTTGGTTTCAGAAATTGAGCCAAGGACGAGTGAAGCATAATTTTGACAAAGGTTATATGGTGCTTCGTAGATATGTGAAAATAATAGGATGTCCTGAGCTATCATTGTTAAAGAATGCTCAGTGTATAGAGAAGGAAGATGTTTGTTTCCACTGGAATGAGATCATATCCTGCGGTGTCAGAGTGCTAATGAGGCACAGATGGTTATGCCCGTTTGATCAGGTAAACTGCAGTTTGAATATGAAGTAAATGACTCTCGAGAATGGTTTTATTGTGTTCAAGATTCTACATGTAACAATCAGGTGTTTTAAGGATTGTGTAGGTGGGTAGAGACTGCATTTTCATTGGAAAAGGTCAAGATGTGTGGTATTTTTATGTTGATTGGGATCCTACGTATCAGTATCTAGAATGTAATGGTAACGAATTCAAATTCGTAGGCAGCTCTTCGAAGTATAGTATTCTGGAATGGGGTATTTCTGGGAACATTTGAGAGAGTATTTAGCGGCCTATGGGTCTTAGACAGTGTGGTCTTATGTTCGAATCTCTTGTGATAAGCCTAGGTTGAGGCATTGTGGTGCAACAGAAAGAGCGAATATCAAGTTGATCATGTATCAGAAAGAAAATTAAATAGATGGAATAGTTTGATAGCGTACCGAATTGGTATAGTAAGGATATGATTAATTCTTTGTACGTGTGCAAGGTCGTGAGCCCTTACAGGTATTGTGCAGTGAAGCTCTTGAGTTCTGACATCTTGCTTAGCTTGGTTTGGATAGCAGGATTCAGTCCTAGCAGTTTAGCTTGTACAAATGGAACTGGGAGAGATTTCTTTTTGAGTTTTACCGTGGTTCGGAGATGTATATATTTTCTTGATGCATGCGAGGCATGGAATACGTAATGATTCTTCTTCTATATGGGATTGACGAAAGGTCTTGGCTAGATGAGTTACAATTCAGTTTTAAAAGAAGTTCATAAAACTCTTAAGTAAAGAGTAGCCTCAGGTAATCAAGGAAATGGTACTGCTAATTGGAAGTGATTTGATAAGAGTAAATGTCTCGGAAGGGTAATGTGATTAGACTGATGACACTACATTAGTATTGCAGTACCTTCTTGCAAGATCGACTGCTGATATCTGAGCGTGTTTGATGGCAAAAGGAAATTTTAGAATATCTTTCGTGGAATGATTGGGTACTTGAGGTGTAATGTGTATTCATACTGCAGAATTTGGGATCAGGAATAGTGACTCGTGTGCCATGAGTAGTCGGAGACTCGGAGTTCTCCTGTGCAGTCTGTGTAGTAATTGTGGATCGTGTGTATTGTATTGGTACTGTTAGCAGCTATTGTTATTTGGAGGCCCGGAGGATCTTTCTTTGCTTGGCATATTAGATTTTTGACATGATATTGGGGTGTAGACTGGTTGTCTCAGTGTTGGTTAATTCTAGACTATTGTGCTATGGGCTATGTCGAAATATTTCATATGTTGCATGGCGAGGTGCATCGGATTATGTTCTACCAGAGTGGTTTGTATTCTAAAGACCAGCAGATGGATGGGAAGGATTGCTTTGCTTAATTAGGCCTTCATGGTGGATGTCAGTGCAGAGGTTTCTACCATTGATTCAGTTCTAGTGTCGAGGGGCTTTTCGGATGTGTTTCTTGTGACCGGGCATGCCACCGGGAAGAGCAGCTACATGCTCTCGATCTGGTGTCGGGCACCTTATCGATCTGGTGTCGGGCACCTTTCGGTCTCGATCTGGTGTCGGGCACCTTATCGTACGGCTCCGGCAGGATTTATAGTAGTGGGAAGAGCAGCTACATGCTTCTTGGTATTGAGTTCGTTGGCAGGCCGAGGTTAGCTGCGTATTTAGCTTGGTTTAGCTTGGTCGGCCCCAAGTTGTGTTGTTGAGGGATAGGTAGATTCAATTGTTATTGAGCTTGTTAGTGATCTATGAAGATCTGTGAGTTGCTTTTATGTGCTATGAGACGTTAGGATTTGTTGGATATGGGCACATGTGGTGTAGTTCTATTGAAGATTTAGAGGGGAAGTCGAGCGGGAAGAGTAATTGAGTGTTTCTCGGTGTATGGAGTATTGGTTATGGCCTATCGGGTTGCATATCGTGTGTTATTTGTTTCACTGTGGGTGGAAGGAATTGCTTGGTTGTAGACATCAAAAATTGCGCGTGGCTGTTGATTTTGAACATAGCGACTTGAGATGCTTCATGTGTGACAGTGTGTGGATAGGATAATGCATTTTAGCAAGGCTACGTGGAGTTATGACCCTTTGGGGTAGATTCAGGTATTCTATTTCTGTGATGTGAGACGGGGTCTCAGCCTTGTGTTGTGTTGGTACTGATGAGCTTGAGGTACAACTCTTTCGTTTGAGTCATTTGTCATGATCTGAGTATGTTCAGACTGTTCCTTATTGGTGTGTGTATTATGAAAGTTGTGGCTTAGGCATGCATCGAGGTGTCACATCACCAGAGTGATGTTTTGGATTCGAGGTGATCGTTGGAGTCGTTGAAGAATACGAACAGATTTGATTTTGGCTTGTTAGAAAGATAACATCGATGTTCGGCCCGGAAAACTATTGTGGTATTAGTCAAAGGGAAGTGGCTTCATGAATGGTTGATCCGAGACATGGTTATGGTTTCTTGCGTGTTTCATTTATCGTTGGTAGTATATGAAAGTGTTTGAACGAGACTTTAGCTAAATAAGAGGTTTTCTATCGGTATTTGGTTGTTGTGGGTAACTACTGTTAATAAAAGTTGTCGTTTCCAGTGCTTGTATTATGTAGTATATCATGTGATTATACGGAGGTTGCAAGTATGGGTTAGTACATCTAGCTCGGGACTATTCAAAGTATAGGTGTGAGGTTGTGATCGTAATGATGTTTTCAGAACTGAAAAGGTAGTTCTATGGTTTATGGGGTATACTGGATTGGGTAATTTCAGCTATGTTGTGTTGTCGGACCTATGTGAGATAGGGTGACATGGGATCACCCTGGGTATATTATTGGTAATGTCATTCAGGTATTGGTTAGCTTCTAGGACAACTCTGGGTACGCTCGAGGACGAGCATTTGTTTAAGTTGGGGAGGATGTGATGAGCCGACCCGTCGTCTCATGTTTTACTACCCCATTTTCCCTATTTATTTCTTCTTCATGTTTCATTATCGGCATTGGGTGATTTAGAGTCAAGTTGGTTTGGTTTCGATAGGAAATGAGACATTTAGTTTCCTTAAGGAAGGCTTATATTGGAAAAGTCAATCAGATGTTGACTTATAAGTTAGAGGGCTCAGATGGGATTTCCGGTGATTTTGTTATGTTCGGGAAGCGACTTGTGACTTAAGAATGCGATCGGAATTGATTTTGGAGGTCCGACATAGAATTAGGCTTGAATTGGCGAAAGTTAGTATTTTGGCGAATTTCGGTTGATATGTGAGATTTTGATCCGAGGGTCGGAACGATTTTCGAGAGTTGCATTAGTTCCGTTAGGTTATTTTGGATGAGTGTGCAAAATTGCAGGTCATTCGAAGGTGTTTTTGTCGGGTTTTTGATCAAATGCGTATTTCAGAAGTTTATAAAGTTTAGGCTTGAATCCGATGAGAATTGACGATTTTGGTGTTGTTTGATGGGTTGTGATGACTGGAAGAAGTTTGAATAATATTTTAAGATATGTTGGTGCTTTTGGTTGGATAACACCGCTCCAAGTCCAATCTGTGAGGCATCACAATAAACTATATAGGACACCGAACTAATAGGCAATCAAAATAGGGGCTGTAGTCAAAGCTGTCTTAGGCTTCTGAAATCTCGCCTCACACTCCTCTGTCCACTGAAATGGAGCACCCTTCTGGGTCAATCTAGTCATAGGGGACACAATCAATGAAATCCCTTCCACAAAACAATGGTAATAACCCGCCAAGTCAAGGAAACTGCAAAGCTCTGTAGCTGAGGAGGGTCTGGGCCAACTTTGCACGGCCTCCACCTGCTTCGGATCCACCCGAATGCCCTCACTCGATACCAGGTGGCCCAAGAATGCTACAGAACTGAACCAAAACTCACATTTTGAGAACTTTACATATAATTTCTTCCCTATCAGGGCCTGAAGCACTGTCCTCAGGTTCTGCTCATGATCTTCCCAACTCCAGGAGTATACAAGAATATTATCTATGAAAACAATGACGAACGAGTCGAGGTAGGGCCTGAATACATTGTGCATAAAATGCATAAAAGTTGTTGAGGCATTGGTCAGCCCAGATGAAATAACAAGGAACTTGTAATGCCCATACCGAGTCCTGAAAGCAGTCTTCGGGATATCCGGCTCCTGAATCTTCAATTGGTGATAACCCGAGCTCAAATCAATCTTAGAAAACACCTTTACGCCCTGAAGATGGTCAAATAATACGAGGCAAAGGATAATGGTTCTTCACTGTAACTTTGTTCAACTGACGATAATCGATACACATGCGCATAGAACCATCCTTTTTCTTCAAAAACAAGATAGGAACACCCCACATTGAAACACTAGGTGGAATAAAACCCTTATCGAGTAATTCCTGTAACTGATCCTTCAACTCCTTCAACTCAGGAGGAGACATATGATACGGAGAAATGGAAATGGGCTGAGTGCCCGACAACAAATCGTTACCAAAATCAATGTCTCTATCAGGTGGCATACCCAAAGGATCAGCTAGAACAACATCGGGATAATCCCGTACCACTGGAAAGAATCAACAGAAGGGGTATCAACACTGACATCTCTCACATAAGCTAAATATGTGGTGCACCCCTTCTCAACCATATGTTGAGCTTTAAGAAAAGAGATAACTCTATTGTGAGTGTTATCTAAGGTACCACTCCACTCAATACGCGGAATACCTAGCATAGCCAGCATCACGGTCGTGGCGTGAAAATCAAGAATAGCATGATGGGGTGACAACCAGTCCATGCCATAAATAATATCAAAGTCAACCATACCGAGTAACAATAAATATGATCCGGTCTCAAAACCACGAATAGTAACCAAACATGATCGATAAATGCAGTCCATAAAATGAGAATCTCCCATGGGAGTAGAAACATAAACAGGAGAACTCAAGGAATCAGGGGCTACGCACAAATGCGGAGCAAAGTGAGAAGACACATAAGAGTAAGTAGATCCTGGATCAAATAGAACCGATGACTCTCTGTGACTAACCAACATAATAACTATAATGATAAAATCGAGGCAATCGCGTCGATACGAGTAGGAATAACATAATATCTGGCCTAGCCTCTCTAGAGAGAGCGACCTCTAACTCCCCAACCTCTGCCCCTAGCTAGCTGGGCAGATGGGGTAGCAGCGAAAGTTGTGATCATGGCCTGAGAACTTTAAGGAGAACGTTGTGGCTCAGCAGTCATTGGAGGTGCACTCTTCCCAAGTCTAGGGCAATCCATCACCACATGAAGGGTGTTACCATACTCAAAACAAGCTCTGGAAGAATGTGGTGGATGTAACTGGCAAGGTCCAGGTCTACTGAACTTACCTCTGAAATCACCCCGCGCAGGAGGCGCGCTAGAAACTGGATGTGCATAGTAAGGCTCCTGAGGTATAGGCAGAGCTGGAGTACTATTGGCTGCTGGAAGAGCTGAATGAACAGGGTAACCTACAAAACCCCTACCATGTCGACCAGGTGCTAGGGTACGAGTACCAGAGTAGTGGCCCGACTCTCAAGACCGTTTGGCCTCTCTCTCCACAATCTCCCTGGCAAGCATACCCTTGATCCTCCTAGCAATGCTCATTACCTGCTGAAAAGGAATGTCCATCTCCAACTCTCAAGCCATGCTAGATCTGATGGATGGGATAAGACCCTCAATGAACCTGCGAACTCACTCGCGGACTGTAGCAACCAAAGCCAGTGCATGCTACTCTAAAATAGTCATAGCACCCATGTGCAAATGCTCAAACTCTGTACGCAATGCGTGGTTGAGACTCTGGGGGACAAACTCTCTTACAAAAATCCCCGAGAACTAGGTCAAAGTCGGTGTAGCAGCCTCGACTGGACTATTAATCTCATAAGTGCGCCACCAATCATAAGCGGTTCCCCAAAGCTGAAAAGCCATAAAAGAAACTCCGCTGGACTCTACTATGCCCATAGTATGAAGAATATGGTGACACTCCTCCAGAAACCCCAAGGCATCATCTGTCACTAATCTACTGAAAATCGGAGGATCATATTTCTTGAACTCTCCAACCACTGATGCTCGTCCTCAGACATAGCTGCCCATCCGCGTATTGATCTGGCACTGCAAGTGGTACATGAATGATCTCTGGGACCTGCTCCATATGCACTCTCTACTCAGGAGTATGGGTTGTGGGAGTTTGGGCCCCTCCCCCTACCTGGGATGTGGCTGGAGCGAGGGGCAGCATCCCCGCCTGAGCTAAGGTGGTGTACATAGACATGAACTGAACTAATGTCTCCTGCACGGCTGGAGCAGTAGTGGCGGTAGGAGTGTCAGGTGCCTGAACTCTGGATAGATCTACTAGTGGTACCTCAGCGGCAGCTCGCGCAAGTGCTTTAGCTGTACCACGTGCGTGTCCACAGCCTCTGCCCCGGCCCCGACCTCTGACAGCTGCAACATGGGGTGTGGATGCCTGATCATACCGAGTAGTGCGTGTCCTCACCATCTGTGAGATAATAGAAGACGCAGGTTTTAGAATTGATATCAAAATATAGCACGACAAGGAGTTCAATGAAGTGAAGAATTTTCCTAACAGTTACATAGCCTTTCGCAGATAAGTACATGCGTCTTCGTACCAACCAACGGGACTCTAATAAACGGCTTGTGTTCCGTGACTCCTATGACCTAGATCTTTGATACCAACTTGTTACGACCCTAGTTCACCATTCGTGAACATGTCATGACGGCACCTAGTCACTATGAATAGGTAAGCCTGACAGTGCGGAAAACAATATCATTTGTGAAAAATAATCAATTAAAATTGATAACTTAAGAAAAATTGTATATGATTGTTGCTTGGAAAATACAACTCAACATCACAAGACTAAGACAAAATCCTAAAACCCGGAAACTCACGGGAAACACAGGCTAACAGAAACATAGTACGCTGCTCTAATTCTAGAATATCTAAACACCTGAGAGAAAATGAATAAACTAAATTCTAAAGCTGGAACAGAATAGAGACTCCTGGTCTGCGGACGCGGCAGATATACCTCGAAATCTCCATGTATCTCCTCGCCTCAAGGATAGTTCGCCTAGGTGGAGGTACCTGGATCTGCACATAAAAAATATGCGCAGAAGATCCATGAGTACACCACAGTGGTACTCAGTAAGTGCCAAGCCTAACCTCGATCTGGTAGTGACGAGGAAGGTCAATGCCCTACTGAGATAAAATAAAATAAATAATAATATAACAAAAACAATTTAAATAAAGTCCACAGCGAGAATCTAGATCGGATATTAAGGAAAAATAGTAATAAAAAAAAGAGGTAACAATACAAGGAATACTGCTCACAACACGAACTAATAGCCAGGGATCTCTTGGTATCCCGAGGATCTCTTGGTATCCTTATCATATACGACACGGATTTCTTGGTATCCCGAGGATCTCTTAGTATCCTCAATAGGTAAGCTGGGGATCTCTTAGTATCCCAATATATATAAATACATATGACAGGGATCTCTTAGTGTCCCGCACCCTCAATCCAGAACATATCAAGTACAAAGAGATCTCCCGGGAAACCGTCCCGTAATCCCAAATGAAACACATAACAACAACAACTCATAAATCTCAGAATAAATGCTAAAGCCAGAACAAGAAATGGCAAATTCTAGCATAATATGATTCATAGAGTGCAAATAATACAGTTAAACAATTAAGAAAGTAATTCAGCTAAACATGCTCCTCTAAGCTAGCACAGGTTAAACTTACAATCTAAAGTGAACAAGTAAACAAGAATCTCAATTTAAATATTCCAAATATAAATGGGTTTACAAAAATTAGCATAAGTACGCATTCGTCACCTCACGTACGAAATATTCAAATAACAAAGATCATGTCCTAAGAGGAAAAGTCCCCCACACAAGATTAGACAAGACACTTACCTCAAACTGGCTCAATAATCAACTAAGAAACACGCCCTTGCCACGAGTATCCGAATCCAAATAGCCCAAATCTATTCAATTCAATTACATATCGTAAATAATATTGCAAACAATTGATTCCACTATTAAATTTAAAGCTAGGGCACGAAAATAGATAAAATGAGCAAAACTTCCCTTAGGCCAACATCTTAGAATCGAATAATTTTTATATTTTCAGAATCCTCGTACTCTCACGAGTCTAACTATATAAAAATCTCCCAAACCGGAGGTTAAATGCCCACCCAAAATTTAATAGTTTGGCCTAAGAAGTTTTTCCAAAAATTTTGATTTCAAATTCGAAATTAGATGATGGATTAAGCTAGATATTGAGAGAATACAACTAAATAGGATTAGGAAAGCGTTACCCAATAATCTTCTTTTCAAAATCCTCTAAAAATCACCCTCTCCCGATCTCTCAATTGATTTTTCAAATATTGAAACTCAACCCTCGAAATTTCACTTTTTCGAACAGGCATTTCCGCTTCTATGGACAATGGATCAGTTCTGCGGTCTCGCTTATGCGGAAAAAGGACCTCTTATGCAGTTTTCTTTAAAGGGCTCAGGGCCGCATCTGCGATGGAGACTCGCAGGTGCGTAACCGTATCTTCGGTAAAGCGTCCGCACCTGCAAAAACTGAAAGAGCCCAAAAGTCACATCGGTGATGGCCCAGCCTCTTATGCTGCTCCGCATTTGCGGAAGCCAAATCGCAGGTGCGGTTATGACAGTAGACAGAAGCCTTCAGCAATTCCTTCAACTCCAATTTCTTCCGCCAACCACCCGAGATCATCCCTAAGACCCTCGGACCTTAACAAAAAGCACCAATACCACCTAATACCTTATTCAGACTTGTATCAATCCTTAAAACACCTAAAACAATACCAAAAATCCGAATTAATCGAAGATTCAAGCCTAAGAACTTCAAATTTCTCCCAAATATGCTTTCGATCAAAAATCTAACCAAAACACGTCCGAATAAACTGAAATTTTGTACACATCCCAAATAACATGACGGCGCTACTGCAACTTTCAGAATTACATTCCGACTCTCGGATCAAAAACTCACTATCGAACCGAAAACTTCAAAAATACAAACTTCAGCATTTCAAGCCTAAATGAGGTACGGACTTTCAAAATACATTTCGAACACGCTACGAACCCCGAAATCACCTATCGGAGCTAACGAAACTATCGGATTTCCATTCTGAGGTCGTCCTTACACTGTTCCTATTACGGACCACTTTCTAACACTTAAGCTCTCATTTAGGGCTTAAATGTCCCAAAACACTCTGAATCATAACATCGAACGTCCTGACAAACCAAGATAGCATAAAATGAACTTATGGGAAATAATTAATGTGGAACCGGGACGTAAATTCCAAAATGATCGACTGAATCATTACATATGTATAAAGAGGAGAACCTTTACATTTTTTGGGTCACTAATGGCATGCATATGAAATTTAAAGCAATAAATTAAAGTTTATTTTTAGTTTTCAGTAATTGTTCTAGTGTTCTTCAGTTGTTCATTCTGTTAGTTGCAACGCAGATCTATTCTGAGTGCTCGACTGAACCGATCGTTAACATTTGAGTCTAATGTCAGGCTTAATCACTTCACCACACTTGGTTTAATTTGATCATTTTAGTTTTTTCAATTCAATTATTTAGCGCTCTTTGATTATCTGTGTTAAATTAAACCATGTAACTTTTAAGCCACATAAAACTTTAATTTTTATCCATTTTAAGGGTAAACAATACTAATAATTACATAATTAAAATTTTGATTTTATTGTAATTTGCCTATATTGATCTTCTTCTTCCCTTGCGCTCTGTTGTTTTGTTAGGTTTGCACGGAGATATTCCATGGGAATATTCTAACTCTCTAGAGAAGACCGACTCCATATTGTGATTTAATGAGTTCTACAACTTCCCCTTTTAACATCTTCAATGTTTTACACCTGCATCTGAAGGTCAACGTAAAATATGACCAAATAATAATAAAAGACCTTGTTTCCATTTATCACGTATTTGTGCTACTTACATTTTTTGCCGACTCTCATTTCTCTTATTTTTGGCTCTTTTTGTAACTAATTTTCGGGTTATTCCTATAGCCACTTGTCAATGGCCTGTCAAATTGTCCTTAGCTTGGGCTAATCTAAGTTCTCTACACCATAAAACTTTTGACGGGAGCCTCTCAGTATTTCTGGAAAACGTTCATTATTTTCTCCCTACTGTATTCATCATTCACACCAGTGAGATTTTACTGATCGTTGTTGTTGTATTCATTATTTACAAATAGACAAAGAATGGAGTTACAGAACTATGCTGGGGTACTTTCATTTAGAGCCCCTAAGGTAATTCAGGTTTTGGAAAGTGGCAATTGCATGTGTGCTCATTTATATATCAAGTGATTGGCATCAAAATTAGATTGAATATAATTTTGTAAAAAGCAGTTTTCTCAATTTTAGAAAAATATTTATCTCTTTCATAAACTGTATGATTAGCTGTATGCAAGTTTTTTAAACTTCACATAAGTTGTTAACACTTTACAGGGCAAAGTCGTACTTTGATTAACATTTTGACCATAAGACGTGTATCTATTACTTTCTCAAAACTCAATATGCTAAGTTCCACTTTCGAAAACGTTATCTAATGACTACTCGAACTGATAGATACTCCCTATAGATGGATTTATTAATAATTGTACTTTATATTAGTCAGCTGTCACCACACGTTGCATAGAATAGAATAAAACGGAACAAGGACATCTACCAAAAGAACAATAGATAACCTCTCGAACTTCCGTGGCAGTCAGGTTTATCGTTTGGCCAGTGACGAACGCTTGACAAAAATATAGATCTTAATTAGTAGTGGCAAAATGTTTTAAACAGTTAACTACTATAGTATCCATTAAAAATAAATTGGATAATAAACTTTTTAAAAACGGATCAAATATGGATAAGAAACATATTATACATATAGAAAATAGATAATCAATGAATAACCAATGAGTTTAACTTTTATATTTGTAAAACTTCAAATTAGGGGTTCCTCAAGTTTGGAAGACTAATAATTCTCCCAAAAATGATTATATTCAAAAAGTCATGGATAATATAGTTACCCATATTATCCGTCGATTAACCTGTTTTTATCCGTATTAAATATGGGTCAGGTCGAATAATGTATCTGTTTTTCATTACCCCATTTCGACCCGCCCTTTTGCCACTCCTAATCTTGGTTCAAATAACTAAATTTATACAAATGAAGATTTATTTTGATTAATAATAATATCCTAATTCTCGACAATGTAATAAATAGCATGTATATCTATCCCAAAAGCTATGGCGAAGCGCAAGTTCAGAGGCGGATCCAGAATATAAGGTTTATGATTTTTACCATAATTTCAAATTAATATGCAATAATAAGTGGTTCACAGTTAGATATTTATAAATATTTAGTGAACTTTTTAATATAAATACAGGATCTACGCAAGAGTTACTAGGTTCCAGAAAATCCATACTCAATGTTGTAAGTCCGCCCCAACAATCAGTATTTAAAAATCCAAATAGAAGTAATGTAGCATTCAATAATGACGACCATTAATAAATGGTATTTATGTAAACAAACGCAAGGGAGTTACTTGAGAAATGGTGAAATCAATGTACATTTTTCTTATTATTGAGAGTGATGGATAAGCCTTTGAATAAAAGGTTGTGTTTTGTGATAAGATTTCTGTAAAGTCAAAGTATATTTTACAAATGAATATTTATTCTCCCCTATCATTGTATCTCTTTATCTTTAGATGAAACATGTTTCTAGAAACCCAAACAGTAGAGGTGTCAAGAAATCCAATAGAATACTCTCTTTCATATCCTATCTTGAAACTAACCATTATAACTATGTCAATGGTACTCGACCTCGCCTCGATGTTACACCATGTGCATCTTAAGGTGACGTATAATGAATACGAGACTTATTAATAATGATTTAAAAGAATTTAAAGTCATAATATGACTATATATGATATGTGGATAGAAAATATAAAGTTTGGGAAAAATCGAATTTATGTTGCAGAAAACCGACTATTTGCGTTGTACGGAATTTTTGAGAAATAATCTTTGTGTGCTATATGAGGTCTCTTGGGACATATTATACCCCAAATTGAAGGTCTTGAAATATAGTTTTCAACGTATTTAACTGTTTGTTCATACGACATTCGGATAAAAAGATATAAGCGGCGAATATGGGCCAATGCGAGGGTGCCAAGCTACTCTTTCACTTTTCAAAAGATTATATATAGATTTTAGCTCGTCTCTCTCTCTCTTCACCTTTACATAGAGCCCGACCAGAGAACACCATAAAATCTATCCTTACGCTATCCAAAGGGTTTCAAAGAATACTAACATTCAGGGTATGAAATCGAGAAGTGAAAACATTAGAATGATCCCTATGATGTAAGTATCACTATACCTCCTCTTTTTTTTCTTTGTAGTTCAATTTTTGCAAGGTACTTCTGTTACATTCCGTACTTTTCGATAGAGGATTTGTGACTATAAGACCACGTAAGTTCAACAACCTTGATATTGTTATATCTATTGGATATGATATTTTGAGTGGAATATATTTGTAAAAAGTTTAAAAAATATAATTTTATATAATTATTAATAGTACTACTTTCGAAAATATTTTAAATTATACACATAATATGAGATGTTTATAAAGGAGATTTTCTCTATTATAAAGATAGAGATTATTTTCTTACAAGAAAAGAATATTATCTTTTTACCATTTTAAAAATTAAGTGTGCGAAAATTTTTACTTTTTATATGAGATTAGGAAAATTATAAGTTGAGAAAATATATGTATTTTTATATGAATATTTTAATAAAATAATCGTGTATATATTTATTTTATATAGTACCACATGACCATAATAGCAAGATATATAATTTATTTTAAAAGTGAGTAATTAAAATAATTCTTAATTATATAAATAATTGATTAATTGTCAGAATAATTATAATTAAATGGATAAAGATTTTTTTGTGGCTGCCACTTGGCATCAATCTAAGCCAAAGTGGCAGTAGTAGGCATGATGAGTCATAAGGCATGAAATGCCTTGTTTACACTTCCAAACCTTTTGGATTGAAAAGCTAGGTTAAGCCTTTCTTTGTCTCTTTACTGAGAAGTAACATGAGGTTTTATAAGAATCCTCAACAAAGATTAGTAGTTTCGATGGTAAAAAGAGAACATCTAAGTGGGATGGTTTCTGTCTTTGAGTACAACAACAATAATTCAGTAAAATTTCACAAGTGAGGTCTGGGGAAAGTAATATATACGCATACCTTATCCTACCCTGGGGAATAGAGAGGCTATTTTCAGGAGACCCTCAGCTCAAGACATCAACAAGAGACAACAAGTTAGTACTATCAATAAACGCATACTAAAAATGACATAAAACACACCATATAACATAAAATAATAAAATAGCAGCAATATACGGAATACGAAATAAAAATAGATGATATAGATGAAATAGGAAAGGTATACTAATATCCAACAGATAGCTCCCTGAATCGGTAGCTGACTAGTAACATCCTAAGATTACCTTATAGCTAGCTATTCTCACTCTAGTGCGCTGCTGAAATATCCACAACTTCCTCCTAACCTAACCTAACCTAAAACTTTAATGCTCGACCTCCACAATCCCCTATCAAGGGTCATGCCCTCAGTAATCCTAAGACACGCTAAGTCCTGTCTTATCACCTCTCCCCAATGCTTCTTAGGTCTACCTCTACCTCTCATCATGCCCCCCCATAGCCAATCGCTCATACCTTCCCACCGGTGCGTCAGTGCTCCTCCTCTGAATGTGCCCGAACCATCTGAGTTTTGCTTCCCGCATCTTGTCCTCTATGGGGGCCACACCCAACTTCTCTCGGATATCTTCATTCCTAATTTTATCCATCCTTGTATGCACGCACATCCACCTCAACATCCTCATCTCTGCTACTTTTATCTTCTGGGTGTGTGAGTTCTTAATCGGCCAACACTCGGTCCCATACAATATTGCAGGCCTAACCACTGCGCTAAACTTACCTTTTAGTAACGCTGGAACTTTCTTGTCACACAAGACTCCCATCGCTAACCTTTACTTCATCCAACCCACCCTTATACGGTGTGTGACATTCTCGTCGATTTTCCTGATCCCCTGAATAACTGACCCAAGGTATTTGAAACTACTCTTATTAGGGATGATTTGAGAGTTAAGCCGCACTTCCACTCCTGCTTCCGTCGGCTCAGCCCCAAATTTGCACTCGAGGTATTCCGTCTTTGCCCTGCTCAACCTGAAACCTTTAGACTCAAGGGCATGTCTCCAAACCTTTTGCCTTTTGTTGACGCCGCGTCGTGTCTCGTCAATTAGGACTATATCATCACTAAATAGCATGCACCATGGCACCTCTCCTTGAATATGATGTGTTATGTCATCTATCACCAGAGCAAATAGGAAAGGGTTGAGTGCAGACCCTTGGTGCAACCCCGTAACAACTGGAAAATGCTCAGAATCGCCTCTTACTGTCTTAACCCGAGTCTTAGCTCCTTCATACATGTCTGTAATCACCCTAATGTAGTCTACCGGGACCCCTTTAACCTCTAAGTAGCTCCATAAGACCTCCCTAGGAATCCAGTCGTATACTTTCTCTAGATCAATAAACACCATGTGGAGATCCTTCTTCTTATACCGGTATTGTATAGCGATCCTCCTAATAAGATGGATATCTTCTGTGGTAGATCGCCCCGGCATAAATCCGAACTGGTTATCTGAGATACACACCGTCCTTCCCACTCTCATCTCTACTACTCTCTCCCAGACTTTCATGGTATGACTCAGTAATTTGATACCTCTATAGTTGTTACTACTCTGGATATCGCCTTTGTTCTTATACAACGGAACCATTATACTCCACCTCCACTCTTCAAGCATCTTATTAGTCTTGAATATCATATTATACAACCCATTAAGCCATTCTAATCCTGCTCTATCCACACACCTCCAAAGTTCAACCGGAATTTCGTCTGGCCCGGTAGCTCTGTCCTTTCTCATCTTATGCATTGCCTCGATGACCTCATCGACCTCAATGTCCTTACAATAACTTAATTCATGGGAGGTGTCGGTGTTTCTCAATCCATCTAGTACACTATCCTAATTCCCTTGTTCATTTAGAAGTTTATGAAAGTAGTCTGCCATCTCCTCTTAATCGGGTCATCCCCCATCACAACTTTGTCGTCCTGATATTTTATGCACCTCACCTGGTCCAGATCCCGAGTCGCCCTCTCTCTCAGCTTAGCGACTCGGAATAACTTATTCTCCCCTCCTTTGTTACCTAGCTCCTCATACAAACGAGATAAAGATGTTGTCTTAGCCTCCGTTACTGCTATCTTCGCCTCCTTCCTAGCTACCTTATATCTCTCATTGTTCGTTCTCTTCTCCTCCTCACTAGTGCTCCCTACTAACCTTAGGTAATCTGCCTTCTTTGATTCTACTTTAACTTGGACAATTGCATTCCACCACCAGTCTCCTTTATGGCCACCGACGCGGCCAGAAGATAACCCCAACACATCTCTTGCCGCCTTCCTTATATAGTCAGCTATCGTCGACCATATAGTGTTTGCATCCTCACTACTTCTCCAGGCTCCCATTTCTGATAACTTTCCTTCCAACTCCTGAGCTTTATCCTTAGTCAAGGCGCCCCACTTAATCCTCGGGCGGCCTCGTATTGATCTCTTATTCCTCCTTATCATAATGCCAAAGTCCATCACCAAAAGTCTATGTTGTGTTGCAAGGGTCTCACCCAGGATAACTTTGCAATCCACGCACCATCTTATATTGCCTCTGCTGAGGAAGAGATAGTCAATCTGAGTCTTCGCCACCGAGCTTTGGTAAGTAACCAAATGCTCCTTCCGTTTCGGAAAACT
This sequence comes from Nicotiana benthamiana, assembly GCA_034376525.1. Taxonomy (NCBI): domain Eukaryota; kingdom Viridiplantae; phylum Streptophyta; class Magnoliopsida; order Solanales; family Solanaceae; genus Nicotiana; species Nicotiana benthamiana. The sequence continues at coordinate 34,025,230 of CM067337.1, forward strand.
TGAGTTCGCAATCACTAAGTCGAATGCCTTGGCAAAGTCCAACAGCGAGGTGGCCCCTTCATTTCGCTCCCTGAAACCAAAGCACCATGTACCTCCATATAACCAGCCGCAGACGATCCAATAAGACCATTAATATCTCCTCCTATGAATAACCTCTCGGAAAGCAGAATACTACAAACGATGTAGTCCAACTCCTCCCAAAAGCGCCTTTTAGTCTCCTCATCCAAGACTACTTGCAGCGCATATGCACTAACAACATTAAAAGTACACTCACCCACCACCAATTTAATAGTCATTAGTCTATCATTCACCCGCCTGACCTCTACCACCGACTCTGTAAGATGGCTATCTACTAGGATTCCCACTCCATTCTTACCCTTCATGACTCCAGAGTACCACAACTTATACACATCCGCGTTTATCGCCCTCGTTCCGACCCACCTAGTCTCTTGGACACACGCTATATTAATCTTCCTCTTCTAAAGGATCTTCGCCAACTCTATAGACTTACTCGTAAGCGAACCTATGTTCCATGACTCGATTCTCAACCAATAGGCTCCTTTGCCCCTATACCTCCCCTGCCTCCCGTCCCACTCCTTGAACCCGGCCCCACACTCTGCCCCACCCGCGGACATGCCCTTAATCTATCATTCCAGACTGCAGCCACTACTTCTACGACAAATCAAAAGAATACTCGGTAGTGCTCCATGGACAACGAGTCAAACTAGAAGGGAACACGTAACTGAAGGTACACTAGTTGAATGATCGAACTATTGCAATCTAAAGTAACAACAATTTAGCTAACACCAAAGGGGAAACAATAGAACGGGAGGTACCAAGTCCCGAGGACCAAACCAGTGTTGAATTGTTGTACTCGATGTAGTTGTACGCTAACTCACCGCTACCCACCGCTCTTTGCTGACGCTCGTCTAAGTTTCTCTTCTTTGCTAGTGCTCGTGGGCCAAATTGTCTCCACCAACTTCGAGAATTTCCCTAAAAAACGCAGCAGATACCCCGATCCAAAAACCAAAAAGGGCTGTCACCGCTACCACTGATGTAGCCCTGATGAAAATGACTGAAATCTAACAATCGAATCCTCGGATTTCAACCAGTTGGACCGAATAATTGAACAAGAACACAAAGTAAGAGACAATTGAAAGAAAGTCAAAGAGATAAATCATTAACTAATGCAGATCTGAAAAAGGAAAACAGTAAAGAAGGTAATGAAAGAAGAAGAAAAAACCAATATCTGTGTTTTTTTTTCCGATGAGGAATCTCTTTGTGCGAAGCTTCTTAGATATGTAGTCCGTTAGTTTTCTCACGAAATCAGATCCGAAAAGAGAATGTGTGATTAAGAAAAAAAAGAAAAAAGAGAAGATTAAAATAATAAGTGGGTTTAATGTTTCGAATAAAGAGATCCTGAAAGAAAATTAACAGAAACTGTTATAATTAAGTAAAAAAAATGTACACCATAATCATAAGAGATAAAATCAAGAAACGTAAACAAAAGCGAAACGCTGAATAGAAGCTGAGTCACGGGTTGGATTCAAAGTCAGAGTTTGGATCTTATCATAAAACATTCCCAGAATTGTTGCCCTCGGAGAAGGGTTGGATATAGTAAGGAAAATGACTGATAAAGGAATGAAGATCAATAATCTGCAAGGTGATTGGCTTGTATTCCCAATAATTCTTTCGAGTATAATTGACAAATTGAGATTTCTATGTATATTTTTGGGGTCATTTTTAGTCTTGAAGTACCAAAAGACAATGGAAAGACCAATAAACAATGAAATTGTCAAGGGCAGCTTCTTAAACTTTCTATTGATGCATAAGGTGTTACAATTGAACCTAGTAGATTAGATGAATTAGAAGTGAAAGAGTGTTTATTGAAAATATGCAACTTTTTTGCACGTGTTTATGTGGTTTCAGTTAAAAGCTATAGGTTTGCTTGAACACATTGAAAAGGGCCAAATCTGCCACATAAGTGTAGGAGGTGGAAGTATACACGAAAGCCGGATAACAAAAAGAGATATATACATATAGGGGCAGTGACGGATTCAGAATTTTGTGAAAGCGGATTTAATTGGAGAAGTCCATAACTAACATAAGTAGTATAAACCGTATAAGCGGATTCAAAAATAATTTCTATATAAAATTTACCTTGATTTAGCCATAATTTATACATATACATAGTATTATCTTTTGACGAAGCAGGTTCAGTTGAACCCACTTCTCTCCACTTGGGACCGCCCTTGGGGGAGATGAAAAAGGTAGTAATTGGTGCCTTGTGGTGCAATGTTTCTCAAGAATATCATAAGATTTTCTCTACTTTGATCTTACCATTAATGGTCATAATTAAAGTGTATTAGGGCGATTTTCAAGAGAACCGACTCAGGTATTTAAGGCTAATCCTTTCTTCTTTTGGCATGATCCAAGTAACGCTACATAAACGTAATGCTATTCCATAAAGATTCTACTCTTAGAAGTTTAGTATGTGTACGTTATTCATTCTTATGAAATATAATACAAAGCATGTCTAAGTTCCTAAGTCTCTATTGAGGTATTTGATAAAGACGTTAATATTTATAACATAGTAATACGTGCATCTTCATCCATATGCATTTACCATCGTACTACGGTCGGTTGAGAGGTAATATATTTTACTACCATACTACGGCCGGCTGAGCAGACATGCATTTACCACCGGGCTACGGCCGATCGGGTAATTACTACCGATTGAGTAGTTATGTGTCATTATTTATCAGGTTGGACATTCATACATTTACCACTGTGCGACGGCCGGTAGGGCAGTTATCATTTATTAGTTGAGCAGCCATGCAACATGCGATATGGATAATAGTCTCAAAGAGAAGCATTATATATATATATATATATATATATATATATATATATATATATATATATATATATATATATATATGTATGTATGTATATATATATATGTATGTATATATATATATGTATGTATATATATATATGTATGTATATATATATATGTATATATATATATGTATGTATATATATATATATATGTATATATATATAATGCAAGTATGATATACAATGGCACTTCAGAGATTCAGGTTATAGTTATGTGTCTTTAAGTAATGTTGACTAATTTTTATGTTGCAGTTCTGCCTTACATACTTAGTATATTATGTGTACTAACGTCTTTTTGTTGGTGACACTACATTCATGCTTGCAGGTATAGATAGTTGGGTTGACGAGCCCTTATAGTAGACGAGATTGGCATTCAACAAAAGCTTGGTAAGACTCCACTTCACTTAGAGTTCAACCGAGTTTATGAGTCATCGTGTGATAGTTTTTTCTATAAACTTATGGGTAGGCTGGTACCCTATCCCATTTGATATCAATTAATTTTAGAGGCTTTGTAGACAGATGTTAATTTTGTATAGTATGTCAGAGGCCTTGGCGACCCATGTGGATTCACATTTTAAGGGAAATAATTTAGTGATACAATGTTGCCCGTTTATAATTATACATTACGAATTTTGACCATGTTGGCCCATAATAGATATAAAGAAAAAAAGAGTTGCAGAGTGTTTCACTTGGGCCAGTGTGGCATCGGGCGCCAGCCATGCCTCATCGAGTTTGGGGTGTGCCAACTTCATAGTGAAGAAATGTCGAATTTCTATATTAAGTGTTTAAATATCAAGGAAGGTTGATAAAGTGGTTTCCTAATAGATAGAACTCACGAGACGGTGGTTTGAAGCCGTGAGTTCAATTATTTTAACTTTTAGTGGACTATTTTGTAATCTATTTGTGCTGGACTATTTTTTTTTATTGATTTATGGGTTTGAAAGGATAAAAATGAGTGGAGAAATGGCATATGTTGTATGGTATTAAGTTGGTCTTTCATCGTTGCATTTTCAGGATAATTGATAAGTTGTTGATTGGGTGTGTTATGGTATATTTGAGGCTTTTGCTATATTGAAGGTCCCGAATTATAATTAGGTTGGTTTTGTGTTTCTGATTGCATTATGTTTCTATCTCGCCTATAGTAGGTTTGAGGGAGCAGTAAAATCAAGAGAAATGTTGCCCGTTTTATTTTAGAATCGAGTTATCGTTTGAGATATGTAATACACTAGCACCATCTAAGTCGTACATGTATTTCTTTATTATAGGGTTGGCACACTAGTTATCATAACCTTGTCGTGGAGTTGCATTTACGACATGAGTTATGTTAAGACTATCCCTCATTTCTTTTTGAAAATGATCCATATGATACAACGAAACGAGCAAGAACAACTTTGACAAATGATTCTATTCTTATATGTACTAGGGTTTCCTATGTTCTGGATTCCTCATATGTCTTATTATCATATCGTCTGTTCATGGGTCTCATGATGTTCTGAGAGATCTTATTGACTTACTTCATTATGAATTGCATCCATTTATACATATGTATATACCCATGACCAGATGAGTTATATGCGTGTATAGTATATATGTGGGGTATGGGAAAATGTTATGACGTTATATATGCACCACCACCTTATCATCAGGTATACGTCTATGATTTCTCCCATAGAGGCTAATATCATATGATGGGATGCCCTCAAAGGCTTGATGATGTTATCTACGTATAAACCTATGCTTGACATGATATTTATATTCATATGCATGACATTATAAATATCTTATGATTCACGGAGCTATTCAGACTTATAAGTTGAGTCATTTACTTCATGCTTCTTTCATATCTTTTATATAGTGATTTTTATGCTATACATACTCGGCACATTATTCATACTAACACCCATATTGCTTGGTGGCATGCCTTTCATGCCAGCAGGTGCAAGTAGAAAGGCTGACGGTCCCTCTTCGTAGGATCCTTGCTCAACGAGAAATGATGTGCTCCATTTGATGAGGAAGCTGCTATTGAGTATTGGTATGATACTTATATATATATATATATATATATATATATATATATATATATATATATATATATATATATATATATTCGAAATACGGCAGAGAGCAGACAAGGACACACACTACCTAACTGCACATGACTGCTGGCCCTGCCGTATTTCGAATATATATATCTTCTAGGCATGTTTTTTCACATATTTTATTCATATGAATCAGTATTTTATTGCTAGGTGTTATGCATGACCTACACTTATTTCATGTTTATATCTTAGACATATGCTTAGGGGTGTTCGATAGGTAGAACTAGGGCATTTGTCACGCCCCATCGGTTTGGGTCTTGACAAAAGTGGTATCAGAGTAGTTCGATCCTAAGATTGTCTACAGATCGTGTCTAGTAGAGTCTTGTTTATGAGTGTGTTGTGAACCATACTTATAAACATGAGGCTGTACATTACTATAAAAAAGACCTTTGGTGGCAATTATTTAGCGGCAATAAGGCAATTGCCGCTAAAAAATTCTTTATGTTGAAATATTAGCGGCAGGTGACTATTAGCCAATAAAAAATATCATTTTACCGATAATAAAAATGAATTGCCACTGAATAATTACTAACTTAAATCAATTTTATAATTTTCACGTTCCCTCATATGATGAAAAAAATATTTCCCTCCAAATGTTTTGGACAAGAGTTAATTATCCCTCCAATTACAAAATAATAGGAAAACCTAATATCGCGCCTCGCCAGCCTTAATCGAACGGATACAGAATTGCGCCTTCCCCATGTTTTATCGAACGACAGGATTAACAAAAATGGGCATATCAGGTATCCGACCATCTTTTCCCCAGACAACTCCTCTTCTTGCTTCTCTTCTTACCCAGTAGTTTCAATTTTGCCATTGATTTTGGATTGGTGATTCTCAATTATGGTCAATATTCGTTTTCACTGTTCTCCCATTCATTCGTATTTAACTTTTCTTTTCATGTAGGTTCAAGATTGTTGTAGAAAACGTTCCTCTCCTTCACTTTCTAGTCTTTATCGGCAAAAAAATCTGCTACCTGGTACAAATTTGTGCTTTTTTATATCCAACTCAAGGGTGTTAAACAGGTCAACCGGGCCTGTCCGGGTCCGAAATTTTTCGACCCGTCCAGGATCCGAGCCTGGCTGGTCCGGGTTGCACAGTGACGGTTTCGTAGCGGGCTAGGTTAGTTCGGGTTAAAATTGAACCATACGGGTTGTGGGTTGAAGGGGGCCGGGCCAGGCCGGGTTTAGTATATTTTCATTTTTTTTTATTTATGTGTAGTATAACTATTAAGTTATATTAATACTTTGTAATAATTGAATGAATACAAGTAAGATAGGAAAAAATTGCACTAATTGCAAGTCTCTTTTTGCTTCTGCAAGTAAAATTTATAGCATATTTTAAAAATAATACGTTACCATCATATTATATGATTTGAGCATTTATAGTTTTATATCCTAAATATAAACACTATATGTTATATTCCAACAATTTTAAATTATGTTAATTAGTATACAATGATTGGTATATTTATAGTATATTTAGAGTATTTTATAGTATATGCGTAGTATATTCACGATATATTTACGGTATATTAATGGTATATTATAGTATATTCGTGGTATATTCATGTTATATTCAGTTGAACCGGGCCGGTCCAGGCCGGTCCAACCGGTTCAAGGCACTATTTAGTGCAACCGGGCCGGTCCGGGCCGGTTCCAACCCCAAAAATTCCAAACGGACCAACCCCTCCCCCTCGAACCCAGCCCACCCGGCCCCTTAACCGGGCCGGTCCGGTCCCGGTTTATACTTTGAGGGTAAGGATATTTTGAAATGGGAAAAGGTTCCTCTCTCTTCTAGCATAATAGATTGAACTTTTAACTGCTTGTTAATTGAATAAGTTGCTTGTGCCGTTATAATTACCTTCAGATACTTTGTCATCTTGATATTCTTTCTGTGTATGAAGCTATACATTCGAGTTAGTACATTTCTGGTACTTAGCTTCTGATCTACAAATTCAAATTTTAAAGGTTATTGTGTTGGAATGAATAGTAATTTTAATGGTTCGGGTCTAAATGACTCTGTTGCTGGTGAAGCTGCAAGGGTCTCTGTTTTCTTGAAGGATGCTTATCTATATCTGTCACTTATTGAGTTGGAAAGCCTACAATTACAAATCGTGAATGAATTTGATTCCTATCATACACAAGCAAGCATACATCCAATGAAGATGGTTAACGGTATTAAACTAAGAATTTGTTTTTGGTAAATAGAATACATTACCTTGACATTTTTTGATTCTTTGCCTCTCTATAATAGGAACTCTATGTGGTATAGATTTGAATTGCGGTGCACAAAATGATGTGGAACTTGCTTTTATTCCTCTGGCTGATACAAACGTTGACGTAAGAATTCTTCATAGTGTTCTTTATTTTGGGCTTTAGAATAGATGGAACTAATAGTTATTTTTTGGGTGCAGCCAAGAAACATGAAGTTTAGTGCCTTTGATGTTAGTTATTTACTAGAGAAGAGTCATCTATGAAATTCGTATATTTTGTGGAAATATTCCACTAAATGGTGGTCATCAATTCAGAAAGGCAGTAAGTCCAGGTACATTTTTATGCTCTTAATATGTATGCATATTCATGAAATATACTTGTTGTTGTAGTTAATCTAGGAAAGAAGCGCTTTCGTGTTAACATGAAGAGATGGTGCTTATATGTTACCTTCTTCAAAAAAAATGAAGAGATGTGGCTTATATCAGAACCTTTTTCTTGTGGCTAGAAACAATCCCAACTTTACAGCTTTTGTATTGCTTGAGAAAATCAACCAATATTTCACGACACAATGTCCATCCAGCCTAATGTTAATTTGTATAAGCCATACATTAACTTGTTTAACTTCATTGACAATGGCACGGCAAGAAACGCATTCCTTCAAACGAGGCACATAACTCATAGGTGCAAACATCCTTTGCCATGTAGCTGCCAATATATGTGCCATCCTTATTGTCAACAAAAGTCCATGTTGAAAACCCTAATCTATTAACAGAACCAATCTTTAACTTCAACTTTGACTGCTATAAGAGGATTGGATTAGAATATGAATCCATGAGTCGTACTATGATTTCATTCTTTGTCAGCTTTGCTACTTTTGGACTGAATTTCACAGGTCCAGAAAGAGATATATTAACTTTGCCTGCACCAAAACAATGAAACATCAGAGAAACTTGAGAATCAGAAGATTTAGAACAATCTTTGGTGCAAAATTTTTTTTCAAATAAACCACTCGGCTTGATTCCTTCTGGGGAATATGTAAATAATAATCCAAAATAGGAATCCAGTTATTACAAAATTGTATAGAGTGTAGAAAAGGTACAAAAGCCAGAAAATCTAACAGTTACAAATTCGAAATACTGGACATATTCCAGATTTAGGTGATTTTTGTCTCCTCTATTCAATTGCATAACCTCCACATAGCACCTCCTGAGCTCTCACCTGGCGCCATGTTTTGCGATTGAATTGTGAGTGTCCAAGTATTACCAATTAGCTCTTGGTCTATCAAATACGTAATGGTGATTGCATTCATCTCATGGATTTTATTCGTAGTTGTTCTTCTTGTATGCATCTACTACTTTGTAACTGGACATTTGCATTTCTGCACTCATTGTTTGGTTGTATTTGTACTATTCCAACTCTTGCTACTATATGTTTCTCTTTACACCATAAGTTCACCCCAGATTGAGCATGATATCTTGCTAATACCAATGGGAAGCATCCTATAAGTGTTTAGAAAATCTGGTATAGTAGCCTAACACTCTATACCGTCAGTTGCATTTTATTTTTTCCCGTTACATTTGTTGATAGTGAAGTATAAGCTCCAGTTATTGACTGCTCCTGCTCGAACAGTAATATCACTGCCTTGCCAAATCATTGGCATTAATGTAGCTGTTTTTCCTTTGTATTGACTGGCAGTAGAGGTACTACTGTTGTAAGATTACTGTACAACAGCTCCATGTTTGCGAATTGAAACTTTTGGAATTGTCTGAATCAATTACCTACAAGAATTAATAGAGAGACTAGTGGTAAAAGATTTTTGGTATCAGTTGTGTGAGGGTTGTTGCGGACATTAGAATCAAGCTCCTTTGCTATATTGATCTTGTTGTCAATCAGATTTTGAATCTTGTGTTTCAACGAGCGACACCCGTCGATGGTATGGTCTTTTATCCCGGAATGGTATGCATAAGTCTTGTTTGGGTTGATCCACTGGGAAGGGTTTTCTGGAGTTACGGCTGGGATCAGGGTAACGTAGCCCGCTGCCTTGAGCTTTTCATATAAATGGCCAATTGGCTCGGCTATGGCGGTATATTGTCTGGGAGGTTTACGGTCGAAATTTGGTCTAGGTCAAGGGAAGTTTTGGCAGGTAGGTGGTGATGGGTAGTGGGAAGGTTGAGAGTTATATGCTTGGTATACGGGTGCGGGTTGGGAATATCTGGGTGAAATGGGTTGATATGTAGGTGGTGGAGGTGATTGGTAAGCAGATGGTGGAATTTGGTAAGTGATTATGGTGTTTGGTAATTTAGGGTAGGCTGATATGTGAGTGGAGCTGAGGGATAGGTCTGGTATTTCATAGGGGAGTTGTTCCTTTACGCAACCATTACAGAATTAACATCCTTTTCTTTGATGAGCCACTAAACTGTAAAGCCTTGTTGGTAGCTTGCAATGCCTCGAGGTTAGTGACCATACTGTTTTTGATGCCTTCTTTAATCCTTTCTCCCAATTTGATGATGCCGGAGAACTTTTGACCCACAATTAGCATTAGTCTCCATTTTGTTGCGGACATTTGGAGCGGGTTCCTTTGCCACAATAATCTTGTTATCAATTAAAGTCTGGATCTTTTCTTTTAAGGAACGACATTCATCGATGGTGTGCCCTTTTATGCCAGAGTGGTATGCACGGGATTTGTTTTGGTTAACACACTAAGAAGGGTTCTTAGGGGTTGCAGCAGGGATATGGGTGACATAACCAACAACTTTGAGGCTCTCATACAACTAGTCAATAGGTTCAGCAATGGATGTATATTATTTTGGAGGTCTGCGATCAAAATTTAGCCAAGGTCTAGGAAAGTTTTGGCGAGCAGAAGGTGATTGATAGTTTGATGGTTGAGTATTATAGGTTTGATAGACATGAGTGGGTTGGGAATATCTGACGAAGTAGGCTGACATATGGGAGGTCGAGGTGATTGATAAGTGGGTGGTGGAGCTTGATAGGAGGGTAAGGGTGCTTGGTAGTTTGGAGTTGGCTGATATGTGAGTGGAGATGTTGGGCAAGTTTGGTATTTGATAGGAGATTTGTTCCTTTGTGCAACCATCACGGCTTCTACATCCCTTTTGTTGGACATACCATCGGACTGCAAGGCCTTATTTGTAGCTTACAAGGCCTCGAAGTTTGTAACAATTCCTCTTTTGATACCCTTTTCAATCCTTTCACCTAGTTCGATAATGTCAAAGAATTTGTGGCTCTCGATCATCATTATTCGTTCATAATACTGCGGGTCCTGAGCCCGGACAAAGAATTTGTTCATCTATTCCTCCTCTAAGGCAGGTCTGATCTTAGCAGCTTCGGACCTCCAGCAAGTGGCATACTCACGAAACATTTCTTTAGGCTTATTCTTTAGATTCTGAATACAACACATCTAGAGCATTCTCTATGTTAAACCTGAACCTATCCGTAAAGTCGGACCATGCCTACCCAACTTTACCACTTCTTTGGATCTTGGCTGATGTGCCAAGACAGTGCATCTCCTTTCAAACTCTTCATGAATATCTTTATGCGGATTCTCTCATCTTTCCCTACTCCAACCAGTTTGTCACAATACGTCCTCAAATAGACCCTTGGATCACTTGTACTGTCAAGCATTTTGAACTTCGAAGGTTTGTACCCCTTGGGCAGTTCGACATCGGGTTGTATGCAAAGAACTTCATAGTTTAGCTCCTCATTTCCATTTCTTCCTTCAACGCCTTGAATCCGGCTAATCAATTTCTTAAGTTCCTCAGCCAGGTTCCTAATGAGCAAGTCTTTGTCATCAGACTCGGGTGTGCTTGAGAAAGGTTGGGTGGAGTTTGCATGGTCTCCACGTAGATGGGGGTGTTATGGTGGGTGTGAAAGTGGTCAATTATGGAGTTTTGGAGTTCTGAGATGAGTTGTGGAGTGTTGTTTGGGGTATGGCAGGTGTTGCATTGGGAAAATTGGTGGAATAGTGTGAGAAGCGGGATAATTTTGTTGCTTCAGGATGTTTTGAGGTGATGTGAGGTTTTGAGTATTGGGAAAGGTGATATCTGGGGTGCTGAGGGAAAATGACAGGCTTGCCAGATTCCGAACCTGATCGAGCTCTTCCTGGAATTTTAGCAATTTCTGTTCAATCTGGGATACATTTTCCTTAGGAAGCTGAGTACCATGACTGTTAGTGGGCTCTACCCGTTCAGTTGAATTCTCCTTTCTGACGTTGTTCAAATCTTCCATCTTGCCTTTGTTCTTGTTTTTGATAGGACTAAGAGGGGGAATGGGGGGAGGGCCCCAGGATCTCATGGAGTAGGATGATGTTGCCAAAGTGCACAAACTAACCTTTGGGGAGTGGAATAATAAAACAAAAAGGTAAGAAAGTTAGTGAGGATCATAAAAAGTATTGCAACATGGTGCATGAATGTAAAGTGTCCCCTAATTTGATTTGGGGACCTCTTTGTACCCGAGGTAGGCCTAGCGACAAATTGGTTTGGAGAACTTAAAATGCAAAATGCCTCATTTTATTGATAGAAAATAAGATGAATCCAAATTGACACTAAATAAATAGGAAATGAAAAATCACTAATGGCCATTTGCCTTATTACATTTATAAAGCAAAAGGATAAACTCCTATCTATTTGGTCCCAGAAGAACCTTCCCCAGACTCGGCATTCTTGGCTCAATCTAATATCTTTCCCAACTCGCAAAGTCCCAGCAATAGGTAGGCCCTGGCTAGATGTCCACCTTCGGTCCCTTCAGCATTTTGGTCGTCTTTGACCCTTTTGAGAAACTTTCTCTCCAACTCCACTATGCCTCGCTCCAAGTATCCAGTCGCTTGTTGGGACTGACAGCCATGTCCTTCCATTCCTAAATTAGCTTCTGGTTGGACTCTTGTATCTCGCGGTATTCGCTTTCATACTCCCGGATTCTTTTGCGCAGTTGGTTGTATTTGACCTGTGCCTCATCCCTTTCATCAATAATCCTGTGAGCTCGAGCAAACCCTGGCCGGCCTAGACCATCATGACTGTCATCCAACCAACCTAACTAGAAAAGAGCACAACCAGCATGATACCTATCTGGCTCGATGGTATCTCTCCCTGTTATGATCTTGCAGTGCCATTTATGCTGAGCTTGGCACTTGTAAGGGTTATCATCATTTTGGAAGTCAGCCTAGAAATGACTCATCTTGTCGACCCTGGTTATAACCTGCTTCCTACCAGCTTGCCTCATAACTCGGAGAGGGATGTAAGGATATGTTCCTCTCAGACCGATTGGTATCAGGAAAGATGCATCTCAGGATAGGGAGATGAAATCCTTGGTTGGAAATCATTCGATCACCCATTTGACCTGTTCTTCAATTAGATTATCAAATAGCTCTATCCATCCTTTGGCATCTTCTGGCTGAGCGAACATATTGGGTATGTCATTCATTCTCTTTGGGTGATGGAAAGCGATGTGATTATCCCAGTCCCTTCACCGAATCTCCTATCGGTATTCACCCATTTAAAGGTGCTCTATGAGCCAGAGTTGAAGTAATAAATTGTAGACTTTGAAGTGTTTTTCCCCTTGTTGACACTTCTCCAAAGCTCGATATATGTCTGCAATGATCATGGGCACGATACTTAATAGTTGCCCACCAATCCCTTCTATTAGGGTCTTAGTTACCATGGCCAGCCTGGTGTGGATTCTTGCTATCAAAAACACGATCAGCTCTAGAAAACAAAACATGAAGATGAAGACCCTTCGATGGATGTGCCCCAAGGATGTGATGCCAAACTCGTCAAGGTAGGTACAGTAGGATTTGTTGTGATCATACCTTTCATACAAATAGTCAAAGGGGTGTAGGAATCCTCCAAACATGTAAATTCTGGATTCTTCTTCAAACCCATCATCTTGAAGAAACCCTTGCCTTTGTGGTTCTCAGGCATTAACATACCCAAAGTTTCCACACTAGACCGGTCAATCCTCCTATTTCCTTTAGCAAGGGTGTCATTTCATTTTCCCCAAAGCGGAATACAACCCTTTCACAATCCCAAAATAGTGTGGCAGCTTCTATGTTCTTATTATTAGGTTGGATTTCCAAGGGGTATGGAAGATTTCCCAGACATTTCCAGAAGAGAGTTTGATCACTAGAGTGAAGATCTTTCCACCATCCTAGAAGTCTCGGGTAGATATTGGTGACCGTTCCGAATCTAGGCACTTCGTGCCTCATGTTCCTGCAAGACAATTAAGGTTAGGCCCTTACCCCCACCATACTTGACTATTTAATACCAACAATTACCATGAAGCATTTAGTTGTCCAAATAAATGCACAGAACGTGGTGGTGTCTGTTTGGGTTTAGGGAAACCCAGTTCACTTTGTACAAGGCTATCTTAAAGGATCTTTATGTGGACAACATAACTGACCTAACTAGGTTTGAACATGATGCATGCACAATTTGAACAGAGTAAGGTTTCTATAGGGTTTTAGACTGGTACGCTTGAGCGGACAACTCAAGGGGGAAGGCACGGAACCGTCGACTGCACCGCTGATCGACTGGTTTTACCGCAAATATACCTTTCCAAATTTAGGGAGAAACAACATAGGAAGAGAGCAATCACTCATTATAAGCGTTTCTATAGTAATTGTTTGGCACAAGTAGAGTATGATGTTGAGCATGATTATGCAATAATTAAAGCATGTTGGCACGCATTTGCATTTTAAGAAAGCGATAAATACAGTAGTTTCATAACTTAAAGCAGTAATAAAGGAAAGAAACAAAGAAGATAAGTCAGTTTTTCTTTTTGAAAATGAATTTAAACAAGTAATGGCACATAAGGGGGATACAAATTCACAAGAACAATCTGAAGTGGTAAAAACCTAATGTCCCCAGCAGATTCGTCATGTTTTCGCACCCCTTTTTTCTCTCTTTGCATCGGAAAATTGAGTTTATGACATTTTTGGTATATGACAACTCATTCCTTTTGGGAACTGGGTCTTGCATTTGAAGAGTCGTGACCTAATAATTTAAGGTGCATTAGGAAACCTACAAGGTTCGCTTCTAAGTTTTGTTTGATAACCAGATATAGGGTAAATGCTTGAAATTATCCTAAGGAGAAAGTGTTAAGCACCCCTCAGGATCCACTAGTGTGGTTTCCAGCCAGGCAGTTTTGTGAATTTTGTATAATTAGCGCATGGACAAGTATAGGCTCAAATAGAAATAGTATATGGATTTAGGTTTAAACACATAAGAGTTTGAAAGAAAAATTATTAAAAGGCAAATTTTGAAAATAAGTTGCATTTTTACAAATATTTGAGAATGAAAAAAAAAGAAAGGGGTCCTAGGTTTATTTATAATATGACACTCCTCAAATGAGGGGATACACGTGGTGTTAGCATGCAGTAATCATATCTATATCTACCCTTCCCACCCCGTCAAGGTATTAAAGCGTGGATTGGTCTCAGCCTCTATTTTAAGCTATTACCCATCCCATTCCTATCAGTCCCGGAGAAATTTAGGACAACTATTCCTATGAGAGAGAGGATTTAAGGCTGAATCTTAGGTTTAATGGTAAATAGACTAAGGCGACACTCCAAACATACTGGATTGCATATTAGGGGAACATGTAAGCAACTAAGAGGCTCATATATACCTCCTCAAGCAGAGCACATAAATAGCGTGGCCTAAAATCCAAACAGGGTCTGATTATAAAGTACTAAGTCAAGGGGATATTTAATTGTTGAGGTACACCAGTTTATTACATAACTCATATAAGAGATCTGAATCACAATTGCCTGCTGGTTGTAGCAGTTACTGATTAATAAAAGGCGGATTCGATTTTATTGTTTTCACCTAAGTCTTACCTAAGTGTGTTTGGTGAGATCCTATAACATTAATGTCTATTACTGATTAGAGGTATAGCAAAATAGTGACAATTTTAAAACGAGCAATTCGAGATCCTATAGGAATGCATTCTAAATCGTAATAATAAAAGGAGAGTAGGTTGTTTAAAACTAGTTCAGAACAGTATGAGTTAAACTAATTTTAAACTAGACTGGTTTCAGATCCTATAGGCATGATATATATTATTAATAATTTCTAATTCCTATAGACATGCTATCTAGTTTAACATGAAGCGAAGCAGGCAGGATTTATCTGAAATTCCTATAGGCTGATTTCTTGGAAAATACTGATTTTAACCTTATGGACATGGTGTCTAATTATAGCTATTTAGATCCTAAAAAGCATGGTGTCTAAGTGTGGTAATAAAACATGCACAATTTAAAATAGGTCCAATATGCATGTTATCTAAATTTAGAGTTAAACATGCAGAACTTAAAACAGGTCCTATAGGCATGTTATCTAAATGTAGAGTTAAACATGCAGAATTTAAAATAGGTCCTATAGGCATGTTACCTAAATGTAGAGTTACACATGCAGAATGTAAAACATGTCCTATAAACATGTTCTCTACCTTCTAATAGCTAAACATGCATAATTAACCATCTTTCTTCACTAGCCAACCCTGATGTTTATTACAAATTATTACAGAACAAATAGTGAATTAAATCACAAAAGTGTAAAAGAAGAAGATACAACCAGAGGAAGCCTGATTCTTGACTTCCTCTCTGAGTTATGGAATAAACCACCTCAAGCACCACTATTTCATAGGCTTTCTCAGACCTGGGTGTGTCAAAGTTCTCTAAGGGTCTCAAGGGACCCAGTGCAATGTTTACACCCAGGTTTGCATTACCAGATCGAGATGATAGAGATGATACAGTGAGGAAGGGCCAGCCTTTATGTGTCCAAGTTCATAGGGAGCTCATGGGTCCGAAGGCAAGGCTCACATAAGAGGGGCAGAATCTAAGTTCTAAGAGTATATGGGAAGTGCATACATAAAGATTTATCAAAACTGGGTTGAAAATAGTAAAGTGAAAGTGTGATATGAAAAATAATAGTAGTAAAGCTTTACAGAATCAACAGTTACACAAAGGGGTCAAGGGTTTGGGAACACATTGCATGGAGCATAAGACCCTAGGAGGGGTAAGGTTTGGACATGCACAACAATAGATGATGTTGGCATACTTATGGACCAGCCAGGGAACACAAACACATAAGGGGATATGGGGTTCGGTATTCACAAGTTGGTAAATCACAAAATCAAGTGACTGACAAAGTACATACATAAGGCAACACATTAATTTAGAAGGGGGAGCATATTACAACATGCTTAGTAATGAAATTTGATTGCATAAATATAAGTAGAAACAGGCAAGAGTGAAGGAAATAGCTAAAGAAACATGTTGTTTTTTATGCTTGAATATTAATTAGGACATACCAGTAAGAATCAAATGCATAAAGGAAAAGCAAGCAAATTTCCACAGCCTAGCCTGGCTTTCAGCCAGCTAGGCAAAGCAGTAACACAAGTAGTAACAGAGAAAAGAGACAGATATTTGAGTGAAGTGTGTGTTTTAAACTCAGATGGTTCGTTTGTTTGAAATAAAAAGGATGCATGGTATTTATAGCTTATGAAAACGAGCGAAAAGTAAGATAATAAGTAAGTTTTAATACAAATATAGAAACTATCACCAGTCAGAATCAAGTACACAAGTGATTTCCATTAATTAAGGAATCACTGTTTAATGGGTAGTAACATGCTCAAATAAGGAAAGAAATTAGTTTGGGAATAGATTGATTATTTCCATATAAGGGGTAGTAAACGCATGCAATGAACAATCAAGTGTGAGTACAAAAATATGCTTATTTTTGGAAAGGATTCAGCAAGGTAAATATTACAGTAAAGGGAAAAACATCAATTAATTTTAATAGGTGAGTAAAATCAGGGCTCATATAACAGAGCTTTTGAAATCAGTTACAAGATCGAGATCAATCAATGAAGAAACATGATTATGCCCTTCAGTATATAAATAGAGTGAACAAAACATCAGTCATGCGATGCCAAGCACATTGGCAAAAGAAATAACATAAAATAGTAGCAGAAGCATAGGATTCAGTAGATAGTTAGGGCTCACACATATAGCCAAAGTGAAAAAAAAGAGTCGAAACAAGTCCTTACAGTAACAAGTGACGAAACCCTTTTGAGAAATTAGGGTATAAACAAGGGTTGAATAGAAGAGATATTAAAACTCGGAATCCGATAAATCACATAAAGAAGAGAGAGTCAGAAAGAAAGAACTTTTAATCGAATCAAGTGCATACTCAAACAAACAGTTTTAGACCAAGAAGACCTAGGGTTTTTCAACAACAATCGAGTTTAGAAGATGATGAAATAAATAAGTCAAATAAGAACGAGGAACTTAATCAAACAAGTACACATCTAACAAACAGCTTCAGAGCTCGAATGAGACACGAGAAAAATTAGGGTTTTCAACATACTAACTCATATAGAAGAACAACATGAGAAAAACATAGCAAAACCACAAACACGTTAAAATCATAGAAGAGATTTTGAAATAACTTAAAGGATTCACTGTTAAAAGCAAGTGTGTAGGCATGCTTTCAATACAATATAACCCTAATAGGAAAAAAATGAAGAGTCGTTTTGAAAGCAAAGTTAAATAACCTTTGAGAAACACTTAAGAAAGTCATAGTAAGTACAAATCTAAAGCATATCTGAAAGAAGGTTGAATGATCTTAAAGATTAGGGTTTCGAAAAACCCAGAAAAGATGAGAAAAGCCTTGAAAGTTACCGATCTAACCAGGAGAGTCAGGGATCTGACTTGAACGGACATGGTTGGTCGGAGAAAGGTCAGGGATGACCAGAGAAAGGTCATGAACAGTAGTCGAGCAAGGACTAGACCAGATTAGCTTAAGTTATGGCCATAAAACCATAGAAACAAGCACCTAGGAGCCATATGAGACTGATACATGTCTAAAATGACCACGATGGGCCATGGATTAGGGAGGTATAACGGTGGATTAGTGTGTAGTTTGATGGCGGCGACTAGGGTTTATGAGAGTTTCAGAGAGAGTCGAGAGAGAAGGGGGTTCAAGGGCGATGGTAGGTGAGAAATGAGTTAGGTTTAGGAGTCGTTTGGGGTTAAAAAGGAAAGGGAAAATGGTGGACGTTGATCTAAATGATCAACAACCAGGATTAAAGAAGTTAGGTAGGAGACTGGGTTGGGTCGTGTAAATTGGGTTAGGGGGCCAGGTTTGAGTGGGAATTGGGCCGAAAAATCAGGTTCAGATTGGGGAAAAATTAGGCTATAATTGAAATGAAATTGGGCTATCATTTAAATAGTCATTTTCCCCCTTTTAAAATTATAAAAATGGTAAATTAGTTTCTAGAAGTAAATTGAAAGTATTAAAATGATTTATAACATATAATAAATAATTTAAAAATCAAGATTTAATTTTCATGAATATTAACACAATTAAATCCTAAAAGAGGCTAATTATGCAATTTATTTTTAAAAATACTAAATAAATTTATAAAAATATGCAAAAATTACCTTATGTATATTTTAGCCTAAATAGGAAAGTCCAATAAATGAATTATCAAAAAATAATAATTGTAGAAATAATTATTGGGTTTTTATGGATAAAATAGTGGCATAAATTTATTTAAAAACTAAAAAAAAACAATATAAAATTTGGACATACTTATATATGCATACATATGTTATTTTGAAGTTATTTTGTATATTAAAAATATTAAAAAAAATTGGGTACCAACAATAATGATTTAAATGAGTTTAACATCATAGTATAACTATATATGATGTTTGGATAGAATATATAAAGTTTGGAAAAAATCGACTTTATGTTGCAGAAAAATCGACTAAGGATTTTGCCTTGTACATAGCTTTTTGAGAAATAAATTTTGTGTGCCATATGAGGTCTTTTATACCAAATTGAAGGTCTTGGAATGTAGTTTCCAACGCACTTAACTGTTCATTCATACAATATTCGGATAAAAATAGAAGTATTGAAAAATGGGCCAATGCGAGGGAGTCAAGCTACCACCTCTTTGACTTTTAAAAAAATTATATATATGTTTTAGCTCATCTCTCTCTTCACTTTTTACAATGACCCCGACTAGAGAACACCATAAAACGCAATACTTAGCACTCCAAAGGGTTTCAAAGAATACTAGTATCCAGGGTACTAAATCGAGAAGCGACAAAATCAAAACGATTCCTACGACGTAAATACCATTATACCGCCTCTCTTTTCTCTTTGTAGTTCGATTTTTGCAAGGAACATCACAGTTAACAAACGTCTAATTTCTGTAATTAAGTATTTAAATATCACTGAAGGTTGATAAAGTGGTTTCCTAATAGTTAGAACTAACGGGACGGTGATTGGATGACGTGAGTTTGATTTTTTTCCACTTTTAGTGGATTGTTTTGTTATCCATTTGTGTTGGACTATTTTCTTGCTGATGTATGGGTTTGGAATGACAACAAGGTGTGTAGAAACGCCATATGTGCTAGGGCAGCAGGTTGGTCACTCGTCGTTGTATTTTCAGGCTAACTGATAAGTTGTTGATTGGGTGTGCTATGGTATATTTTGGGGTTTTTGTTGTGTTGAAGCTTCCGAATTGTAATTAGGTTGGTTTTGAGTTGATGATTGTATTGTGTTCATATCTCGCCTATATTAGTCTTGAGGGAGCAGTAAAATCAAGGGAAATGCTACCCCATTTTATTTTAGAATCGAGTTATCATTTGAGATACATAATACACTTGTGCCATCTAAGTCAAACATGTATTTCTTTCTTATAGGGTTGGTGCGCTAGTTATCATAAGCTTGTTGTGAGTTGCATTGACGACTTGAAATATATTAAGGCTATCCCTCCTTTCCTTTTGGCATGATCCATATGATACAACGAAACGAGCAAGCATGCAACTTTCACAAATGATTCTATTCGTAGAAGTACTATGATTGCCTATATTCTGGATTCCCCATATGTCCTACTATCATATCATATGTTCATGAGTCGCATGACCGTCCGAGAGATCTTATTGACTTACTTCATTATGCATTGCATCCGTTTATATATTTATATTGACACGTGACTATATAGCATGATATATGCATATAGTATATGTATATGGGATATGGGAAAAAGTTATGACGTTATATAGGCACCACCATCTGATCAACTGGTATATGTTTATGATTTCGACCATAGAGGCTGATATAATATGATAGGATGCTCTCAGAGGCTTGATGATATTATCTATGCATATACCTATGCATGACATGACATTTATACGCATATGCATAACATTATAAATGTTTTATGATTCACAGAGCTATTCCGACTTACAAGTTGAGTCTTTTACTTCATGCTTCTTTCATGTCTTTTATATACTGATTTTTATGCCTTACATACTCGGTACATTAGTTGTACTGATTCCCATATTGCTTGGGAGCCTGCGTTTCATGCCCGTAGGTGCAGTTAGACAGGCTGACGGCCCCCCTTCGTAGGATTCTTGCTTAGTGAGAGTTGGTGTGCTCCATTTGATCTGGAGCTGCTGTTGAGTTTTGGCACGATAATTTTGTATATATATGGGTATGACGGCGCCCAGTCCCGTCCTTTATACAGTGTACAATCTATTAGAGGTATGTAGACAGTCATGTATAGTTAGACAGTATATGTCATTATCGGCTGGCCCTGCCGTATTCCGCGTGTGTGTGTGTCTTTTGGGCATGTTTGTCCACATATGTTATTTACATGAATCAATATTTTATTGTCAGGCGTTATGCATGACCTATAGTTATTTCATTTTTATACCTTAGATGTATGCTTAAGGGTGTTCGATAGGTAGAACCCGAGCAGCACTTGCCATGCCCCATCAGTTTGGGTCGTGACACTCGATCCTTGATGACTCCTCGGCTTCAGTCCATGCTAACGTTTCTTACATCACTTTGACACGTGACGATCTAGGAGCATTTTACCAATACCATTTTGCTTTAAAGTAGGATAATTTGCATCTATACCCGCTTTTTAGGTCACATTTTAACTTTTGCTCGCTTTGCAAAAAAAACTGCAAGGGAACCCACTTATTCGCATAACTTCAGCATATGGGGCTGAAATAGCAAAGACAATCACGCTAAACTTCAGCATTCTAGTAGGCGGGCCTGAAGTACTAAAAATTGTTGAACCAAGTGTGCTGAAGTTTTTGTTTGTAATTGTTGAACTTAGGCATAGTAGCTGAAGTTTTATTCTCTATTTGTTGATGTTTTTGTATGTAATTGTTGAACTTACGCATAATAGCTGAAGTTTTGTTCTCTATTTGCTGAAATTTTTGTTTGTAATTGTTGAACTTAAGCATAGTAGCTGAAATTTTATTTGTAATTGTTGAACTTAAGCATTCTAGTAGTTGAAGTTTTGTTCCATATTTGCTGAACTTCAGCATGTTTTAGCTGAAGTTTTGTTCCATATTTGCTGAACTTCAACATGTTTTATGCTATCATGTAATTAATTTTTTGTACAGATAATAAGTTTGTCATAAGTAGAATTAGTAACTTAAAAAATTAGTAATGATTTAGCACAAAAGGATAAAATGCTAGCTGAATTCCAAAAAAATAATAAAATGTTCATTAAAGTAAATGGACTTATATTTACATATATGTACGTACTTACTTTAGAAAATTATTTATAATTTATTTTTAAGTAATCTGATAAAAATACTTATGGCAACATCATACCCCCATGAACTGAAGTTTCGTAGCAGCACCAGCAGCAGCAGCAAGTTAAAACTTTTTTAAAAAATGGGTAAGGTTAAATTGGGGAGACCAAATAGGGCACCCCATGCAATTTTTGCTTTAAAATATTTTGAAGGTAGATTTTGACCCATATAACGAATTCAGGTTTTAAAGATAGCACATACATGAGCTAATCGCTCAACCAATATTCGAATCGGACTTCAAATCTCAAAGGTTTCAGGAAAATTATATGACCATTTTCAAATATGTATTTTATATATTCAAAAAAAATTCTAAAATTAACAGATTTTGGTGACTCCTCTTTCTCCGAACATAGGTCTGTCTCTAGTTTAACCAATCTATGACACTTAATAGCATATTTGATAAGTATATAAATTCGATCGTATGCTTAAAATCATAAATTTTTTCATCAAAAATTTAAAATATTTTCTTTTTCAAATTTCGGAATCAAATTACACCATATCTATAACTTGAACGGAGATAGTGCAATCGTCTATCTCTGATCTCTCTGTATGTTACTTTGTTTATACCACTACGGAAGTATAATTGTCCTTCCTATTTTCAAGCATTAATTTTATTTATTGTTTTATAATATGGGGAAATCTGTGTTCCCTCAATATAATAAGATAGACTAATTGTTTATTGAAAGAGATTCCTAATGAAGGCATCGCACTTTTTGCAAAGTGTTGAAAGAGGACAGATGGTCCGACTGACATTTCCAACTCAACGTAACCTTACCTAAAACGAATAGTAACGTGTCACCGACTCCTCCTTCGTGTCGGTAACGACATTCAATCTATGGCCGCCAACCTTCCTACGCAGTAATGCTACACCTCCCATTTTTACTTTTCTTTTGACTTTTGTATAATGCAAAGAGCATAACATTTTATTTCATGTTGAATAATTTATAATTTTTTTTCCAATCTAGTCGATATTCTAAATTATTAATTACTGTGATTTATGATATTTTTATGATTTTTTAATATATATAACTTTTATTTTGCAACCTGAAAAACTTTAGGTCCAAATGGATAGTCAAAAATAAATAGTATGAATCTCGAAAAGCTCGTATAAATTATGACAGAGAGTATAATTTAACTTATAATTAATCATCTAATTAGTACTTTACGTTAGCGAATAAGGTGAGATAACGCAAATATTTCATCAATTCGTTCATAAATCATTCAAAGTTCAAACGTAATCGCAAACTCGCGCATGTGAATAACTACTTTTTTGTATATAACGGAGAAACTTTTCGAGAAATGGTGGCGCATAATTCGAATATAATGAATAACCATCTTTTTATTCTTCTTCATTTAAATTTTAAATTTTTATTTATAATAAGATAAAAATCCGTATGCTTATTACATTTTTATTTATATAACAAGATCTATATGTTTTGCTCCAAAGTTATTGATATGCTTTGTGAGCTTTATAAAACAATCAAAAGATAAATAAGGGTAAATCGTAATCAAATATAATTCGTCATAGAGATTAGATAGCGGATATTGACGTTCTAGATCTCAAAGATAGAGAAAATAGACTTAGCTTAAAAGAGAAGCAATAGTAGGAGAAAGAGATAGAGAGAGAAGTTGCATTATTCGAGAATAATAATGCTCCCTATTACAATGTGAATGTCTCATTTATATAGTAGGAGACCTTCCTCGAAATAATCAAAAAGGTACAAAAGTTGGTGGCTTCCACTCAGTGAAAAAGTTGAGCCCTAAATGACGTCGCTTTTACCTTCACGTCCAGACCGTGCCCTAGCTTTGGTCGACGTCTACTCATAGGGCTTGCCCTTTAACCATGGGGACGTCGATGACCAAATTTGACCCCATACAGTTAGTCCCTCCATTCGTTGGAGACGTGCTCAATGGATATCTTCAATTGCCGCACTCACAAGTCTCGTCCTAAAAGAATTTGGCCACATCTTAAGACTTTAGCACGAATGAGACCAAAATACATGACGCAGTTGAACCGTTGATGCATGGTCTCTTTTGGGGATGACGTCATTAGCCGCATGCCTCATCATTACTTTTGTTTCTGAGGTAGTCCAGTTGGTGATGTGACGTTCTAGTTTTCTACGCCCGTTCTGATCATACCTTTTCAATTTCTGCGTAATTTCCTCCTATAAATAGGAGAAAGATTGAAACCGATTCATCTTTCGAACCTTTGAGGATAATTTCTTGTTCCCTTTTCTGTCTCGCTTTCTTGTACTCAACATATTGTGTGAGTTCTTTCCTATTTCTTTGTGGTTATATTTATTATTAACATAATTAAAAAACCCAGTTCATATGGCAAAGCGCCAGAATAGTAAGAAAGGTAAGGGCACCACCCCATCAAGGGTTCCGCCTTCCTCCAGCGGTGAAGGGAAAGAAGTAGAAAAAGCCCTTGTTCCTCTATCGACAGACAATATACTTCCAAAGAATATGAGTGCTCGAAGTGTTTTCAGCACGAAGTGCCCACCTCTTCCTTGGGAGCCAACGAATTACTGCAATCCCACCTAGACGTCTTTATGGTGACATACAACATTCCGGGCCATGTTAAAATAGCCCCGGCTGGGATGGACTATGCCAATGAGCATAGGCCTGTGTTCTGCACATTCTATGAATACCCTCTTTGAATTGGATACAGCCTCCGGCTTAATATTTTAGCGGAGGAGCTCTGCCGCTTCTTCAGAGCATGTCCGGCTCAGCTCACGCCTTATACTTTGAAAGTGTGTAGAATTCTCACCACGTATGCGGCCAAAGCCGGAAGAGTGGTTTCGGTTCACCATCTTTTGCAGATGTTTAATGCAAGCTACTTGAGGGGTACCATGCTCCATTTAAAGCTCCGTGGTACAAAGAGTTTCGTAGTGCAGTCAGATGATAAATCCAGTCGCGGCTTTTGGAAAAGATACTTCTACATCATGACGGAGCACCTGGTGTCTAACCCTGAAGTGTTCCCGGAGGCGTGGAACTTGGAATGTAAGTAACCTTTGTGTGTAATTTCGTAATGATTTTTATCCAGGCGGCTCAGCCAACGTGGTTTCTTTGTCTTTCTTTTGCAATGACGGCTCGCTCGCCCCGAGCTATTGGCGACATCATGTCATAGGTTGAGAGATTGATACCGTATGCGGAGGAATGCCAGACTTGGCCCGAGTTCTGTAAACTGTATGGGCCGGCAGGTAGTAATATATTTGGCTTTGGCTTGAAGTTTCCTTTAGTTTTTGTTATCTAACGTATACCGGAAAGGTCGAAGTGCTTCTAAAAAGAAGAAGAAGATCGTCGTTGTACCGTCTAGGATAGAGGTCAATTCAGACAACGAGGTCGCATCACACGGCTCACCCAATTATAGCGCTCCTGCGGATTCTCAGCAGGGAGCTGTGTCGATGCCTGAAGCTGCGCCAGTGGTAACACTTGAGGCCGTGCCTGTGATGGCCCCTGAGACCGTACCAGTGACGACCCTTGAGGCCGTGCCTGTGATGGTTCCTGTGGCCGCTCCAAGGGAGGTGACTTCTGAAGGCAAAGAGTCGCGGGAGAGAAAGAGGCGGTGACTCATTACCGGCAAGGGGATCGTGACTGAGGATGTGAGGCCTAGTGAGCCTCGCCGAGAGCCAAAACCAGTTTTTATGGCCGAGGCCATTCGTTTAGGGATGTTTCCCCCTGAAGAACTGCCGTTGTTGTCAGCTCAGCCCGCGCCCCAAAAGGGTGGTCATCCTCTGCAGGTGGGGGAGCGGGCGTGGAAATTGAGAGGACAGGCTTTGAGGCCGCTCTTGGAGAAGCAACGGGGGATTCAGCTCGCGTGGAGATGAGGGCGGGCAGGTCTACTCGCCGAATTGTGATCCCTGGTGGGTATAACTTGTTAGAATACAGTGAGCAAGCCGCAACAGACATGACCTTGTTATGTGCGACTGCAGAGCATGAAACGCTGAAAAGCGTTAGTAAAAGGGATTTGTCGAGGAGGGTCACCGGTGCAGCTTTGCAGGTAGCTTTCGGGTTTTCTTTTATGAGTCGTAAGGATGACTTTGGTACGTACTGACTTTTATTTCCTCCCTTCTTTTCAACCCATTATCTTGGAGGTGGAGAGGAGGCGGCGTGAACAAAATAAGGCGGCCACCTTCAATAAAATGGCGAAGAAATACAAGGAGTGTCATGCCAAACATCAGGCGCTGGCGGATGTACTCAAGCAGGACCCTTAGTTTTAGATGTTCCGTGAGGGTCTTGAAGAATTGGAAGCTCTGTTGAAGAGGAGGGTGGCCAAACTAGAGGAGGTTGACGAGCAGTTCATGGCTGCTTTGGCTCGAAACATCGAGCTGGGCACTCTCCTTCAGTCAAAAGAGGAGGAACTGGAGATAAGCCACGGGGTAGCGGCGGAGGCTGCTTAATTGCAGGCCAGATTCTTTGCTTTAACTGCTGAGCTCGGTGCCAAGGCATCCAAAATGGAGACCCTTGATCGGGCTGCCTTATCAAAGCCCGAAGAGGACGCGCATCATGAGACGCAAGAAATGTGGGTTTATACTGAGGCTAGGCTATCCGTGCTTGAGGAATTTTTCTCTGCTGGTTGAGCCACTGAGGTGGAGGTTGAGGAGCAAAAGTGCTTAGGCGGACGGACCACATGGCGGGCAAACAAGGCATGGTGGATGTTGCGGCGAAGGCTCTTAGGGCTTGCGTGTGTATATATATATATATATATATATATATATATATATATATATATATATATATATATATATATATATATATATATATATATATATATATATATATATATATATATATTTCTTGTATGTAACCGGTGCCTTTTTCAGGGTCAGATGTATATGTATATTTTTGGAGATAATGGAGTATAATTTTCTGCTACTTTTTCCTTTGCTTTCTTGCTTTTTTTTGTCTCGTTTCCGTAATTCGGATGCTCGTTTACTTGTTGAGATTTTATTGCATTTTTGCTTTTACGTTTATATGTTTTATGCCGCGATCGAACTAGGCCTTAGCCGTGAGTGTGACTTCGACTATTGTTGAGTTGTTCGCTTATTTGCCATGGTCGTTCTGGGTCGATGTCTGACGGCGATGGCCTTGGCCAGAGTTTAAGTTTATGACCTTTGGTCATAACTTGTTAATGGCCTTGGCCAAATGATTGATTTTGACTGTCGTCGAATCATTTGCTTGCCGTAGTCGAACTAGGTCGACTGTTGGTAGTGATGGTCTTAGCCATGATTAAGTCGATGGCCTTGGCCAGAGTTAACTTGATGAACTTTGGTCATAAATTTTTGATGGCCTTGGCCATATGGTTGATTTCGACTATCGTTGAATCATTTGCTTGCCGTAGTCGAGCTAGGCCGACTCTTGGCGGTGATGGCCTTAGCCATGATGAAGTTGATGGCCTTGGCCAGAGTTAAGTTGATGACCTTTGGTCATAACTTGTTGATGTCCTTGGCCATATGGTTAATTTCGACTATCGTCAAATCATTTTCTTACCGTAGTCGAGCTAGGTTGACTGTTGGCGGCGATGGCCTTAGCCATTTGCGCATCGGAGATGTCTGTAGCCATGTATACACTAGAGACGGTTGTAGACGTTTATGCATTGGAGATGGTTGTAGCCGTTTATACATTGTAGATGGTCGTATCCATTTATACATTGGAGATGGTCGTAGCCATTCATACATTGGAGATGGTCGTAGTTGTTTATACATTGGAGATGGTCGTAGCCATTCATACATTAGAGATCATGTTAGTCCAGTCCCTTTATCATGTCGTCCTGGAGAGCGTATGGAGAGGTTGATATGATAAACCTTTTCCGCAAATATTTCTAGGTGTACCCTCCGCCGTCTCGTTAAAAACCTCCCCAGGAAAACTCAATTGGTACAAAACTCGGGTAAGGGAAAAAGAGTATGACTCAGGAGACGCCTTTCAGAAATGGAAATACTTTAGGTGGGCGACATTCCAATTGTTTTGTAGTGTTTTCCCTTCCATTGTTTCCAATTGGAATGCTCCTTTATTGGCTTCCATTATGATTTTATAGGGTCCGTCCCAATTGGTGACCAATTTTCCTTCGCTTGGGTCTTTGGATGTCAATGTCTTGGCTTTGAGGACATAGTCCCCCAATTTGAGTGGTCTTATCTTGTCCCTCTTGTTGTAGTATCTTTTGACCTGCGGTTTTTGGGCTACCATTCTTATGTGGGTCATTTATCTCCTTTTCTCAGGTTCGCCAAGGTCTTGGAGCTTGTTCATGTCGTTTTCTGTTCCGCTGGTGTGCGAGTACCTAAAGCTTGGTTAACCGACCTCGATTGGTATGACCGTGTTGGTTCCGTAGACCAGTGAGGCAGAGTTTCCGCTATGCTGGATTTGGGTGTGGTCCGATGGGCCCATAATACTTCTGACAGTTGCTCAGGCCATAGCCATTTGGCTTCCTCAAGTTTCTTTTTTAGTATATTTAATATTGCCTTATTGGAGAATTCTTCTTGGCCATTGGCGGCGAGATGGTATGGCGTTGAGAGTATTCGCTTGATGCCATTTTTCAAAGAATTGTTTCATTTTTTGACCTATGAATTGTCGTCCGTTGTCGCAGATGATTTCCTTGGGGATGCCAATGATATTTTTACATATGAAGGCGATGACCTCATGTTCGTGTATCTGGGCGTAGGCACCTGCTTCTACCCACTTGAAAAAATAGTCAGTTAAAACTAGTACAAACCGTACCTTTCCTCGTCCCGCGGGGAGGGGTCCGACTATGTCCATTCCCCATTTGATGAATGGCCATAGGGATGTGACCGAGTGGAGAGGTTCTCCTGGTTGGTGTATCATGGGTTCATACTTTTGGCACTATTCGCACCGGCGAACGTATTCCACTGCTTCCTTCTTCATGGCAAGCTAGTAACAACCAGCCCGTATGAGGCATCGCACGAGGGCGCGGTTACTGCACCAGTCCCAAGTCAAATTTAGGGAACATACCTCAGTATGTTTGTGGCTGATTGGAGGAGGGTGAACACACTTTCCTTCTGAAAATATTTAGTGGTCGTGGTAAGTTTTGCTAGGCTGTCTGCTTCGATGTTCTGTGCCATCAGGATTTGCTCGAGGCGGCACTCGTCGAACTCGACCATCAGACTATGGATTTTTGATTGGTATTTCTGCAGCCTTTGTTATTTTATTTGGTAAGTCCCAGCAACCTGATTTACCACAAGTTGGGAGTCGCAATGGAGGATGATTTTCCGGGCCCTATACTTGATGGCTGGTTTCATACCTGCAATTATGGCCTCGTACTCGGCCTCATTGTTAGTCATTTCGGGGCATCGTATGCAATGGAGAATTGTTTCACCCGTGGGAACCTCGAGGATGAGTCCCAGTCCCGATCCCGCTGCATTGGCGGCACCGTTGGTATAGAGAGTCCATAGGTCGTTGTTGGAGGAGAAACGTTGTGCCTCTCGTTCTGCCCTTAGCTGCGTTTCTGTGCTAAAATCTGCTATAAAATCGGCAAGTACTTGTGACGTGATGGCGGTTCTTGGGAGGTATTAAAAGTCGTGCTCGCTGAGCTCAATCGCCCATCTGGTGAGCCGGCTTGATAATTCAGGATTGTGTAGGACGCTTCTCAACGGGAAGGTCGTTACCACTTTTATGGGGTGGCATTGAAAATATGGTCGCAGCTTTCGTGAAGCTACGAATAACGCTAGAGCTAGTCTCTCAAGGTGTGGATACCATATTTCGGCGTCCACTAATGTTTTGCTAATGTAATAAATAAGAGATTGTGTACCTTTGTTTTCGCGGACCAGGACTGTGCTGACGGCAACCTCAGACACGGCCAGATATACCAATAGGGGTTCGCCTAGGCTCGCTTTCACTAGCAGGGGCGGTGAGGATAGGAACGCTTTCAGTCTTCTCAAGGCTTCGATGCACTCCTTATTCCACTGTAACCCTTGGTCTTTTTTCAGCACATTGAAAAATTTGTGGCACCTGTCAGAGGATCACGAGATGAATCTAGATAGAGCGGCTATCTGCCCTGTTAGCTTATGTACTTGTTTTTTGTTGTTCAACACCTCAGGTATGGCATCTATTGCCTTGGTTTGGTCTGGATTGACCTCGATGCCTCATTGTGATACGAGAAACCCTAAGAATTTCCCTGAGGCTACGCCGAAGGTGCACTTCTCAGGGTTCATTTTAATTCTGTATCTCCTTAATATCTCGAAGGCTTCCTTCAGGTGGTTGATGTGGTCTTCTTTCTTTGCTGATTTTACTAGCATGTTTTCGATGTAGACTTCCATGGTCTTACCGAGTTGTTCTTTGAACATCCTGGTGACCAGTCTCTGGTACGTAGCTCCTGTATTTTTGAGTCCGAAAGGCATTACCTTGTAGAAATATGTCCCTTGGCGGGTGATGAAAGTTGTTTTTTCCTGGTCATCTTCTGCCATCATGATCTGATTGTAACCAGAATAGGCATCTAGTAAGCTCCGCAACTCGTGTCCTGTGGTAGCGTCGATCAGTTGATCGATGTGAGGCAGTGGGAATGAGTCCTTTTGGCCCGCCTTATTTAGGTCAGTGAAGTCGACGCACATTCTCCACTTCCCATTTTTCTTTTTGACCATGACTACATTGGCGACCCAGTGGGGATATTTTGATTCCCTGATGGAATTATTGGCCAGTAGTTTGTCTACCTCTTCACGGACCTCTTCGTTGATAGCGGCATTGAATTTCCTCCTCATTTTCTGTACAGACGGGTGTAACAGGTCAACGTTTATCTTGTGAATGCGATGTCTCGCAGAATCCTTGGCATATCTGAATGGGAAAAAGCAAACAGGTATGCATGGTTAGTTAAAAACTCACGATACTTACTTGGATCAGCGAGGCCGTGACTGATATAGGCTTTCTTTGTGGGTTCGATGTCGTCCAGTTGGACTGGGTCGAGATCTTCCACAGTTGCTTTACAGGCCTTTACGGTATCAGGACCTTTGATGGCGTCCTTTGTTGGGTCGACCTTAGTCCCCGACATAGCTGATTGTTATGCCTCTACACTCGCCCCTTTGAGTTGTTTGGTGTGGGCGCAATCTTGTAGCATTCCCTTACGATGCGCGGCTCATCTCGAATGCTGAATATTCCACATGGGGTAGGGAACTTGATCATTTAGTAAAATCTTGACGGAACTGGTCGCATGGCATATATCCACGGGCGTCCTATGATAGCGTTATATGCCGTTTCCTGGTCCATCACGTGGAAAGTTGTTTCCAGCATGACTCCTCCTATTAAAAGGGGTAGTTATATTTCTACGAAGGTCCGTTGCACTATATTATTGAAACCAGTTAGTGTTATACAGCGCGGTATTATCTTATCCTCGAGTCCTATTAGTATGAGGACCCTCAGGTGGATAATACAAGCACCGCTTCCGTCATCAATCATGATTCTTTTAACATCTGTATCTGCGATAAGTAAAGTGATAACTAAAGCATCATAGTGAGGGAAAGACTAAAGCTTGGCATCAGACTTATCGAAGGTGATACTATCTTCGACGTCGTCATACTGTTCGTGGGCGATAGTTCGTTTCAGTTTGTGCGTGGTATTGAGTTTGACGTGGTTGATTGCTTAGTCATCACCGCCTCCAATGATCTTTTAATCGTACATGCTGGGGAGGGCGGCTTCGGCGGCCCATGGGGTTGATCACGTCCGCGTGCAAAGTTGGTTTTGCCTTGTCGCTGATTAGCTCCCACAAGTACCCCTGATTTAGCATTCTGACCACTTCTTGTCGTAGGCCTATGAAATCCTCGGTTTTGTGCCCTCGTTCCTGATGAAACTCATAAAGGACGTTTGATTTCCTTGTGGTGGGGTCTGATTTCATCTTCGTCGGCCATTGCACCTTGCTGCATAGCTTCTCTAGTACGTACACTATCTCTGCAGGAGAAACACAAAAGTTATGGGCAGATAATAAAGGAGGCATACCTCTTCATTTCGGAATGGAGAAATATGCCGCTATAGTGCATCCGTGTGTCTCGATAGCGGTGGGTGAGAGGATCTGACGTAGGGCTGGTACCTTTCCTTGTTGAGACACGGGATTTGTTCCCGCCGTCCCTCGATACGTCGATCCCTTCTGATTTCTGGATGTATTATCATCAACCATTAGGTCGGCTCGTTGAGGTCGTCTTCATCTGCTCTTACCTCGGCACAGTAGGCATTATGGATTTCTTCCCATGTGGTAGGAGGGTACTTTATGAGACGGCTTAGTAGCTTCTTGGTCCATTCTGGAAAGCAGCCCCCGCCATGCCTTCCAATACGTTGGGTAGGCTCATCCTTACCCTATTAATCCTGGCTAGGAAGTCCTTGAGTCCCTCTTCTACAGTTTGACGGACGGTGAAGATGTCGTTAACCCTTGCTTCTTCCTTCTTTGCTCCCGTATGGGCGGTGATGAACTTGTCCGCCATTTCTTCGAACGTAGAAATGATTTTAGTCGATAGTTGGGAGTAGCAAGTTAGGGCTCCTCCTGTCAGCGTTTTACCGAACTTTTTCAGCAGCAGTGACGGTACCTATTCCTTTGACTGGTCGTACCCTTTACAGCTGTGATGTAGTAGATCATATGATCCTTGGGATCTGTGGTTCCATCGTATACTCTTAGGTATGGCGGCATTTTAAAGATTTTCGGAATGGAGTATGGGGCAGCCTCCTCAGTGTAGGATTGTTCATCAAATCTTCCCACGTCGCGCTTTGGCAGCAACTTGGGTGCACTGGGGATTTTATCTACCCTCTCCTGGTGTTCCTTCATCTGGTCACGAAGCGACCGGTTTTCGTTTTCCATCTTCTTAAGAATGGCAGTGAATGTCCCATCGTTTGCATGTACTTCGCCTGGCATATCATTTGCTCGTGCCATTTCAGGTTCAACTATGGCGGCGGTAAAATCTACTATTGGTGCACACCCGGTGTTACCTCGTGGTGACTTTTCGATCAAGACACATAGGGTGCCTGTTAGCCACTCTTCCAGTAGATTTTCGACCTCCGATGGTACTTCTTTGGTTGTAGATGTAGAATCACCTTTTCCCCCCAAGATCGTTAGATCTTCAGGTGGGGGAGGTGGTATTTCCCCACTTCTTGTGGTGCTAGGGTTTGTAACCGCTTCACCGGCTTCGTTGAGAGGACCGATGAGGTTGGTTGTAACATCTGCTATCGCTTTTATTGTTGCGTTATGTTCAGCCTTTTTTGTGTGGTGTAGAGAATAGTTGTCGATTATTCTATAGGTGCAAACTATAGTTTTGATTCTCGAAATCCCCATAGACGGTGCCAAATTGTTTTGCTCCAAAGTTATTGATATGCTTTGTGAGCTTTATAAAATAATCAAAAGATAAATAAGGGTAAATCGTAATCAAATATAATTCATCACAGAGATTAGATAGCGGATATTGACGTTCTAGATCTCAGAGATAGAGAAAATAGACTTAGCTTAAAAGAGAAGTAATAGTTGGAGACAGAGAAAGAGATAGAGAGAGAAATTGTAGTATTCAATAATAATAATGTCTCTTATTACAATGTGAAGGTCTCCTTTATATAGTAGGAGACATTCCTCGAAATAATAAAAAAGGTACAAAAGTTGATGGTTTCCACTCAGTTGAAAAGTTGAGCTCTAAACGACGTTACTTTTATCTTCACGTCTGGTCCAGACTGTTCCCTAGCTTTAGTCGATGTTTACTCATAAGGCGTACCTATTAACCATGGGATGTCTAGCCAAATTTGATCAATACACTATCGTATATCTAATTCACTTATCAGGTGCTACTCTTATGAAACCTTGATTGCGGTTACTCTTCTTTTGTTTCCGTCAATAAGAAAATATGATAATTTTCATTTTTTCTTATAGATGAAAACAAAAGAAGAGCAAAGGAATCGTTTTTTGTAATAAATATATGAATAGCACACCATTGTAAGCACTTGTTCGGCCACCTTTTTCTCTTCACCGTCTCCTCGTGTTTCTACAATTCTACGCTTTCCTTTTTCGTTTTCTCTTTTTATCATTCTTCTTCTTCAACACCCTCTGAAAACCCCACAAAAATTATTTAAACAAAACCAAAAAAAAGGGCAACAAATTATTCATCGGAACATTTCATTCAAATCTCCCTCAAGGCATCGCCAGGTTGAGATGACACGTCAAGAATGGCGCCCCGTCTCTTCACTTGCTTCGGCAAAGGCTCTCCTCATTCTTCTTCCAAACATCAGACTTCTAACGACAATGCAACGGCGGACTTAACGACGGAGGAGCAGAAACGGTGCGGTCCAGTGGTGGTGGAATTGTTCTCATCACAGGGTTGCGCCACCTCACCTGAGGCGGTGCTGTTGTTTTCGAGGATAGGAAGAGGCGATTTTAACCTGTAGATGCCGGTGATTTTGTTGGCATATCATGTGGATTACTGGGATTATATGGGCTGGAAAGATCCATTTGGGTCAATTTTATGGACCGTTAAACAGAAGGCATATGTTGAGGCTTTAAATCTTGATACAATGTTTACGCCACAAATTGTGGTCCAAGGACGAGCTCAATGTGTTGCCAATGAACAAGATGCTCTCTTCTCTTTCATCAAATCTGGCCCCAGATTCCTGCTCCTTCCTTCCTTCCAGGGTTGTTCTTGTTACTATATTGTTGATTTTAAAAAGATTTGCTTCTGATCATAAATGGAATCATTAGTAGATTTATATAATAAATAAAATGGTGCATTTTGGTGTTGCCAAGATCTTTATCTTTACCACCAAAGGTTGTGGTGCTGAGTGAATGGGATTGTCCTTCCATCAACTAGAGGCCTCGGGTTCGAGCTTTGGTATGGAAAAATCCTTGGTGGGAGCGCTTCCTCCCGAATGGGCCCTACGCAGCGCGAATCCGGATATAGTCATGCTCAATAAGGATACAGAAAACCAAAAGAATTTTATAATTAATCTTCAAAATCAAATCATGTTTGTATTACCAATCTGTCTTGGTTATTCCGTCTGATAAAAAACAATCGTAGTTGATTTTATGTTAGATTCCAATTAATGTAGGATTGATTTAATTCCTTATGATCTTTCACCAAGTTACTGTTTACTGGAAATGATAAGCTAATATGTGCAATCCAAGATTTGATCATTTGGATATCAAGAAAAAGTAACTAAAAATTTTGACCTCAACACATTATACTGATAAAGAATTTTATTGAATTGGTACAGTTTAGTTTAACTACTGTCATTAGACTCTTTTGCATTCGTTGGATAGTACAATTTCATATGGACCACCTCTTATGAAAATGCGTGTCAATTGGAGACGGATTCAAGATTTAAAATTTGATGTATTCCGTCTTTAGGTTTTAAGCTGAGCTTAGTATAATTTTGAAATTATGGGTCAGAAAATTTGCTTCATCCGCCTATATATTGGTAGAGAACATGCTCCATTATCATTGAGCCATTTACCTAAAACTCTCTCAGTTGCTAATGTTGCAAAAGACATGAACAGGCGACATTCGAGAGGCCAACACCAGAATCCTTGCAAGTATCCCTATTAGGATCTCTGAGGAGTAAGGTGGACAACAATGGTGTGAATATCATGATTGCTCTCTACGAATGCGGTTTGGTGACTGATTGTGCTACGGGAGAAAACAAAGGAAAAATGCTTGCAAATGACTATGTTGTTAGAAAGCTGGAAAAGCTCTGTTCAGTCAAGGATATTACTACTGCAAAGAAGACAATTTCTGGAACTGTCAATTTCTCTCTTTGGGATGGCTTCAATAGTAGCAAATGTGTCTTTGTGGAAAATGGCTCTCATCAAATTTGTGGATCACACAACTTTAAATTGCCTGAAAATCTCTGAATAGTTTGATTACTGATTGATACTCTTGATGATTGTGGCTGCTTAGAAACGTGGTTACTGGTTGGATTGCTTGTAATGAGTTTCTTATCAATATTTCTTGCGAAGCATTCCCCAGATACAAACTTGTTCATTATGTATAGGTTGTGTCTGAATGTCGGTGTTAGCTTCTTTATCCGTTTCTTTTTAAAACTCTTTTTTTTTTCTTTTGTTTGACATAGTTATTCTTTCCTTGTACTAAGTGATTGGATTATTAGAAAATGCGACTAGAGATATTTTAGTGTAATTCCTTTTCTCAACTTGTTTGTTGGGTTGAAGACTGCATAGTTCATACTGCATTCTTTCACCTCGGTTTGCTTTTTTTTTTTTTTTAAATTACCAATTTAAAAATTGGTATTTATATGCAATTCCATTTGTTATCAGTGAACACGACGGTCTACACAATTACTGTCTAAACAGACAAAGAGTTACCACATTAAGCATCTTTGTAAATCGTATAGTTGTATTATTTCAATTCCTAGCAGCTACAACGTGCATGAAACTCCTAAGATAACATCCAATTTCCAACTTTAAGCTCTCAATAGTTCCTATGAAGTTAAATGTAGACTACCTACCATATTAAGGAACACTTTAGTTTCTCTCTCTCTGGGAAACTCATACAAGAAGCATTCGGTAGCATAGCCGCTACATGAGCAGTACTCAGTTTTATGTTTTTATGGCACCAAAAGAATATGTTTTTAGCAAAAGGAAATGCAATATCTACAAGAAAACAGCTAAACGATCACACAAACTTTTACCCCATGAAAGGGAAACTAAACCTCTACTCATTATTTGTCCTTACAAGAAGCACCGCACTGCCCTTTTCTCTACCATCCTTTGAAAGAACCAAAGCAGAAAAGGGATGGATCTGGTTTAACACTTCAAATTTGGCAAAGAGGCACTTGCATTAAAATCCGCTAGTGCTTTACACTGAATCAACTGCCTCAACCTGCTGCCGAGCTAGGTACTTCTCCCTTCGCTCCTTCTATTGATGAACAAGAGCAAGCAGAAAAACATAATTAGAGCCTAAAGGAGTCGAACTTGGAAGTATAAATGCCTTGATATACACAGTCTTACCCATTCATCTATTACTAGACCTTCTCCCACAACTTTTGGTCCAGTTTCAACTGGAGGTTTCTTGCGAGATTCTAATGCTGCCTCTGCTTCAGCCAACTGACGTTTTAGCTTTTCCAATGCCTTAATCAATCAAGTTATTTAGTTGGAGAGTGAACTTAGAGCACATTGTACAAGAAGATAAACAGTAACATGTCTAATTCTTACCGGAGAAGGGCGTTCAGGGTCCAAGAACACCACCCGTAGGACACGTTCAATGGTCACTTGATCCTTTTGTTCATCAAACTGCATCAACACAAACCAACAGGATTATAACACTGTTGGATTTATTGACAACAAATTCGAGTCACACTATAGACTTATATTCTGTAGTTACACATCAGATTTTGCACACAATGGCGACTGAGGCACGAGATTCCCACATTTAGTTTTGGGGATGCACATACACAATCGCTTTCCAAGGAGAGAACCCAAGTCAAAAGAGACAGTATGTTGCACCAAGATTGCCTTCCAAGGGAGTATAGAATTATGGTGAAAGAAAAAAAAATCTTTAGTAATCCTGACTATCGCAAAGACAGGACAAGAAGAAATCGGTTATGTATGACATTCTGATGCTCCTAAATTTGATGTTAAAAAGGGACGAAACATTTCAAACTTGGGAGTTGCAGACAAAAGCAACTGTTCGTAAAAAGCATCTAACCTCAATAACTTCATCTATTCGCAGTCTATGCCATTTTTTCAGGATGTTCTAACTGATTAAATTTACAATAAAGGAAAGTACATATCAAGCATCGAACACATTTGACCGCATTTTCCAAAATCTGCTGAAGGCTTTGCCTTGAAGACATCATCAAATATGTTTGTACTGAAGGACATGATTTTAAGACAACACTACAAGGCACAAGCACATCTCTATGTAATTTTAACAATTCTTTTCTTGGAATATACCAAAGGCAACTTATCTAATGTTTAATGCTACTCTACTCAAAAGATAGGAATCAGCTAAAATATCCTTTCTTAACCAAAGCCTACTGGAAAGAGCTCCTGCTATGCAGTGGCGGAGCCAGGATTTTAATCTCATGGGTTCTGAATTTTAGAAAGGTCATTTCAAGTGTTAGTGACTGGGTTCTAGATTTAATATTCGTACATATTTAATGAATTCTAAACACTAAATACCCTGTTTGAGCAAAAGCTACTGGGTTCGGCCGAACCCGTATTTCGGCTTATGCCTCCCGCCCTGCTGCTATGTCACCATAGCCAAGGTGGTAAGAGAAGCTCCTGAATTGAGTGTAGGACAAAGAAGAAGGAAGCAAACTACATGAATACAGCCAACACAAATAAGCTATACATCCTGGATGAACTTTTTGTCTTGAAATTAAGGTGTACCAAAGATCCGAGCTTCTTCTAAGTTCTAATTTACTACTTCTAAGTTCTAAGAAATTATTAACATATTTAATAAGATAGATATACAGGAGCATGTCATGAAGATGTCATCTCAAATAATGCCGACCTATGACAGAGCTCCATATTTACCTGCGTTTTACCATAAAATGATCTATTTAAATAAGCGGTAAATAATATAATACCCCAGCTGAATTTCGTAAAGATGTTCGGATAGATAGGACAGGGTCCATCCTTGCATAAAGAAAAATACATAGAACAGACAGACAAATGAAGAACTCATGACTTTCAGCACCAAAAGGACAAAAAAACAAAAAATGTCCACGATCCAGACAAGTCCATATACACCTTTCCATGTTAATATGTCAAGTTAAAATGCATGAATCATCAGTAAGAAAATTAATGTATTGCACATGATGAGAATTTAAAGTTGAAGAAGCATGATACCCTAACTTACTTTGTGGTTAAAGATGCTGAAAACCCATAAAATTGCCACTTTTAAAAAGACCTAGGAAGTTCAGTTGCTTACCAACTCAGGTACGTAATCTGTTCCTTCTTTAACCTTCAAGCTCATGATCTTGAATTTTACCTTGCTCTTTTGATCTACAGATTTTTCGTTGTTCTCAGGGTGCTCGACAAACTTGAAGACTATCATTCGGTCACAAAATCCAAATATAAGTTGATCTTCTACATCCAAAAAAGATACTGGAAACAAGATAACTTAGGCAAACCAATTACCAGTGGCAATAACGCTTTCACCAGGTTCGAGAATGCCTCCGGGAGGTCGCATGTAGCAGCTCTTTGGTGCAGTAGTTTGAAACTTGAAAAGCAAAAGGAAGAATCAAGGGGAAAAAAAGGTAATAGTCAGAAACTTACATCACTAATTATATGGTGTGAACAGTGAAGGCAATCAGAAATTAAACCTCCATAAATAACAACAACAACTACTATGCCCCAACCCTGAACTAGACAAGGTCAGCTATATTATTCATAAGACTACCAGAGCAACAATTTAGACTTGAAAAGTCTTTGCAAGATGCATCGTCAATTCAACAACTTAAGACAAAAGTTATAAAACAGGGAGCTTCACCTGCACAGCAAAAAAATGATTTTCTTTATTTTATCTTTTTTAGATTTTTGATTACACAAAGATATATAATTATATTAAGCCAGCGCCCTTTTGCGACATCAATGTACTTGAGATTCTGCTTTGTCATTAGCTCACTCGTCTTGGTCTAGTCTTCGACCCAAAAGCATAGAACACACTAATCTGAAATATTGGAATAAGCTTCACAACAAAGAGTAAATGCGAATGGTTTGAAGGCAGATACTATTGGTTCAACATGAACTATCCAGAAGATCCAGATATGGTAAAATCACTTAGGTCTCTTTCTCGTGTTTTTTAATGTAACACCTTCAATTTATAGATTCCAAACACTTGACACAGGTCGCATAAATTAATTAATAAGATTAAAAGCGATTTCTGAAAATTACAGACCTTACTAGCACCGATTGTTACGTAAAGGATCCTTAAATAAATTACCTTAAATGCGACATAAGTTTTGCTAGTGTTCTTAATCTTTACAGCACTCTTCACCTGCTTTCCCGGTTCATCTGCCAAAAAAATATTAAATTATCTCAAAAAAAAAAACAGAACGTAATTGCTACACACTCCAACACAAAATTACATGACTTAAAAAAAACGAAAATTGTTGAGCTAAAAGGAAATGAAAAAGTAATATAAATAAAGTCAAAGATAGTCAACGGCGACGCACAAGGAAAATAGAGATTGTTAGCTGGATCGAGCCGAAGCCTACGCCGAGACGGAAGCAATGATCTGGCAACTGAGGTAACAGAAGAAGTAGAACGAGAATTATTGGATCCGACGCCGTTTTGGTGGCTGTGATTCTGAGAGTGAAGATTCTGTGTAGACGAAGAAGATGAAGAGGTAGTTCCTGATTGCCAAAAAGGACAAAGCTTCCAGCGCTTTCCGTCGGAATTATGTGGCTTGTGGTGATCGGCGATGGCCATCGAGTGGAGTTTTGGCCGGAATTATACTGGAGTTCTCCAATTTTCAGGTCATAAAAATTAGGGCAAAAAGTTGAATTGTCCTTTGTGAGGAAAAACATTCACGTTGACTTAAATGTTATTAAGGTCAGAAAGAAGTCACGTAATGTAATTATATTGAAGTCTTCGGGTGGATTTGTTGCTTTGTTGTAATTCGTAAATTGTCGTTATTTACTGTCTGGAGAAAGTGTTGCAGTTTGATCGAAGTGGAAAGTGCACGGAAACAAGCGCATTTTTCGGACTTCAAATCACAGTTTTAATTTGCATTTTCTTTTTTGTTTTCACGTCCGTTCACAATTACATTAAGTCCTTAACCATTAATTTAGTTAAAAATTCTTGCAAAATTAACATTCTATGCTCTGACAATTACACGAGCCTAAACAACCTGAAGATCATTGCCGGAGTAGTTGTTAATTTATTGCAATCTCTTCTCGATGATTAGTTATTACATATTACACATATAATAATACACAGCATGACGGAGTTGTTAAATTTGAGATTGACGGACGATGGAATTTTTTATATTTGAAGGAAAGATAATTAACGTAAATACTTTTTTATGTTTAAAAATTTCTTGCTTACAGTTCAAGTCAAGTCCTTCTACATTTTCTACTTCTTTCGTGGCATCTCCACTTTGCTCTATCCCCTTATAATGGGAAAATTTTTGAGGAAATTTTGCTCCAATTTTCCTCTATTTTTGTCCCTAAAATAGGAGATGAATAGTGTTCCCTCAAATATGAGGGTACAATATGAGGGTACACTATTCATCTCCCCCATTACTATTCATCAATTTTTTATTTTTATTTGTTGTCAGTTAAGCGGCGGAGCAAATGAAGCAAAGTCAGGATACATCCAAAGAAGGCATCACTTAGCTTACCCTATCAGTTGGAGTGGTCTTTTACATTTTTGCCCTTGTGCTTATATTAGTATTCTAGAATATTCTAGGGGTATTTCTGTAACTAGCTGAATATATACTTAGAGGTTAGGCGGATATTTCTTACATACATGTATATATACATGATACAGTGTACAGAAACAGATAACAGAAAATGGAGATGAAATTTTCACACGTGATTTTTGCTTTCTCATCTTAACAAGCTCAAACATGGTATCAGAGCATAGGTGCTCGATCTTACTGATTCGCTACTATTCTAGAATTTTCTGAATTACTTTCACAATTCAGTAGATTCAGTTTTTTTTTCTTTTCGTTGCCGTTGATATTCTTCGATCCTGATTCTATTGTGATCACTTCATCATTGTTGTTGTTGCTTTATTTTTTGATAACAATGGCTGAGGAAAATTATTTTGCTGCAAATCTGATGGTTGTTGATTGTTCACATCCACTTTATTTGAATTCCTCCGATAATCCTAGGATAAATCTGGTATTCAGCCCATTCGATGGTATTGGGTATGCGGACTGGTGCAAGTCAATGCTAATTTCTCTTTCAGCTAAGAACAAATTAGGTTTGATTAATGGCGGACTCCTCAAACATAAGGATGATTCTCCATATTTTGAGCTTTGGACTCGATGTAATGATATGGTTATGGCTTGGTTGTTGAATTCCTTAACAAAAGATATTAGGCCAAGTGTTCCTCATTCCAATTCTGCAAGGGATCTCTGATAACAACTTGAGGACAAATATGGGCAATCAGATGTGGCTCAATTATTTGGTCTGCAAAAAAAATTGTTAGAAACTGTACAGGGATCTAATGATATAGCTACTTACTTTAATAATATGAAGGCAATCTGGGATGAATTAAATGCTTTAGATGCAAAGGTTCCATGTACTTGTGTTGAATGCATATGTGAAGCAAAGCTTAAGAACAAAGCAATTGAACAAAGACAGAAATTAGTTCAGTTCCTCATGGGATTGAATGAAACATATACTGCATGTAGAGGAAATATAATTATGATGATTCCTACACCAAGCATTGATAAGGCACATTCTTTGCTTCTTCAAGAAGAAAGACAAAGGTCTATCCAGCCTACAGTGAATTCTCCTATGGATTCAAGCTCATTCAATGCCTCAACACAGAAGTTTGGATAGTACTCAGGGAAAGGTAAGCTAAATTTCAATCCCAATGCTAGAGGAGGAAACAGAAACAATGCAGTTAAAGGGTCAGATAGGAGAAATATGTACTACAGTTATTGTCAAAGAACTGGACACACAATTGAGAGGTGTTTCAAAATCCATGGCTATCCAAACAATCCTAAGACAAATGTGCAAGGAAATAGACCAAGAAAGTTTCAAAATCTTGTTATGGTATATGGGAATGCAGTATCTACAGAGGAAGATCTTAATGGGATTCAGCAGTATAGTCAAGGACCTCAACAACAAAATACTTCAAGTTTCATAGGAATAAATCAAGAACGATATTCTCAACTCATGGAAATACTACAAGTCAAAATTGGACAACAATCTGCATCAAGTTCTGAAGTTAATTTCACTGCTAATTGTGCTGGTATAGCCCCTATCCTACCTTCTCTCTTACCTAATAAGTTTTTTGTACACTCTTGGATCCTAGACTCAGGTGCCTCTGAACACATGACATTTGACAAATCCATCTTGTTTGATTTCATTGTTCTAGACCAACCTCTGACTGTTAACTTGCCAAACTCCCTCAAAATCAAAGTTACACATGCTGGAAAAGTCTCTTTGTTTCCAGACATGATCCTAAATAGAGATTTATATGTGCCATCATTCAAATTCAACTTACTTTCCATTCATAAATTTTGTTATCAGTTTGGGTGTGAGCTAATTTTTAGTGCCTTTCTCTGCTCTATGCAGAGCCTTCCATTGAAGAGGCCTTTGGACCTTGGTAAACTCAGTAATGGTCTATACATTCTGATATCCACACACTACCCTTCTGGTCATCCTACTTCTACAGAACATGCTTTCTTTTCATCTTGTGATAATAATTCTGTTAATTCTCCTATTCTTTCTTTGTCTAGTTCTGTAATTTCATGGCAAGATTTATGGCATATCAGATTGGGACATATGCCAATTACTAGTATGAATAAATTGATAGCATACCTCATTTTAAATCCAAGCTAAAAATCCTTGTGCAATCTGCCCCTTAGCCAGGCAACATAGGCTGTCTTTTCCTAATAGCCACATTTCTTGTACTAAAGTCTTTGAGCTTATTCATATTGACACTTGGGGACCATACAAAGCATCCACCCATGATGGTTTTAGATACTTTATTACTATTGTGGATGATTTTAGTAGGAGAACATGGACATACCTATTAAGCACAAAAGGAAATGCTTTTACCCTACTCAAATCCTTCAATTCAATGGTAGAAACACAGTTTAACACAAAATACAGAAAGTTAGGCCTGATAACGCCTTGGAGCTTGGCTCTTGTGTTTCTGCCACCGCTTATTTTCTTTCTAAAGGGATTATACATAAGACAAGTTGTGTAGCTACACCACAACAAAATGGAATAGTTGAGCGCAAACATGGATATTTATTGGAAGTATGTAGAGCTCTTCTATTTCAATCTCATTTGCCCATTAGCTACTGGGGAAAGTGCTTACTCAAAGAAACTTTTCTGATCAACAGATATCCTACCAAATTGTTATACTATAAAACACCTTTTGAAGTCATTTTTCACAAACCACCAAATTATTCTTTCCTAAAATGCTTTGGTTGTTTATGTTATGCATCAACACTTTCCCAAAACATGAGTAAATAGGATCATAGGGCAGTGGCTTGTGTTTTTATTGGTTATCCATTTGGTAAGAAAGGCTATAAACTTTTGAACCTTCTCACTAGAGACATTTTTGTCTCTAGGGATGTGGTGTTTCATGAGTCCATTTACCCATTTGTCTGACTCTACTATACCTCTATTTCCTACTTCTTTTACTCAATTTTCTCCCAATGATCATCCTATCACTATCCCTGTCTCTACTCCCACTTCAACTCCCAATCCTACTTCAAATTCTACAGCTACTTCTTCTACAATCCCTCTTGTCTCCTCACCTACTTATTCCCCTATAAATTTTAGTTCTCCTCCTGTACTTGACCTTTCTAATTCTCCTATGCCTTCCTCTTAAAGCTCTTCTTCTAAAATCCTAACACCAAGATCCTCTCAAGTGTTACCTATGGAGACTGCACTTAGAAGATCTCTCAGAAAACACAAAGCTCCTTCATACCTATCTGACTACATGTGTGGTGTTGTGCATCTAAATATGTCTCAGCTACTTGTTTTCATCTCCTATTACTCCGAATCACTATTCCTTCTCTTCCTTATCTCCTTCCAACCAACTTCTTCTCAATTCCATTCCTCTCATTCAGGAACCTACTTCCTTTTCCCAGGCAGCCATGCACCCTGGTTGGTAGGAAGCCATGACAAAAGAAATTGATGCATTGTTAGCTAATGAGACTTGGGATGTGGTCCCTCTTTCCCCAAGGAAGAAAGCTCTTCCTTGCAAATGGGTTTACAAAGTCAAGCTTAATTCTGATTGTTCTGTGGAAAGACTGAAGACTAGATTGGTAATTCGTGGTGACACTCAAAGGGAAGGTGTTAACTTTACTGAAACCTTT
The DNA here is from genome assembly GCA_034376525.1 of Nicotiana benthamiana. NCBI lineage: Eukaryota > Viridiplantae > Streptophyta > Magnoliopsida > Solanales > Solanaceae > Nicotiana > Nicotiana benthamiana. The sequence goes on from CM067337.1 coordinate 34,070,024, forward strand.
TCTCCCATTGTTAAAATAACTACCATCAGGTGTATTTTGGTCATTGCATTCAAGAAGAATTGGGGTTTATATCAACTAGATGTTAACAACGCCTTTTTACATGGTGATTTATTTGAGGAGGTCTATATGAAGTTTCGTGTTGGTCTTTATCCTCCCTCTCCCAACATGGTTTGTAGTCTAAAGAAATCCCTATATGGTCTTCGTCAAGAATATCGCCAATGGTATGTTTGTCTTACTGCTGCCTTAAATTTCAAGGGATTTTCTCACTCTCTCAACGACTACTCTCTATTCTATAAGAAGATATGAACTTCTGTTTCTTTGGTTGCTATTTACGTGGATGATATTCTTCTTACTGGTAACAATTATCAGGAACTACAAGACCTCAAACATTTCTTAGATGCTGAATTCAAAATTAAGGACCTAGGAAACTTATCTTTCTTTATGGGAATGGAAGTTGTCAGAGAGCCTCATGGTTTGTTCTTGAGCCAACGCAAGTTCTTGCTTGAACTTCTTACTGAGTTTGACTGTCTTGCTCTTTCTCCTGTGAATTTCCCTCTTGACCCTTCTTGCAAGCTATTTTCTAGAGTGGGGGATCCTTTATCTGATCCCACTATATATCGACGCCTGCTAGAGGAACTCAATTTTTTGACTCATACACGCCCTGATCTCTCTTTCACTGTCCAACATCTTAGTCAGTATATACAGGATCCTCGAGTTCCCCATTTTACTACTGCCCAGCATTGCCTTCGTTATTTGCTCAAAGATCCTGGTCTTGGCATCTTTCTCAATTCTTCTCCATCTCTTGATCTTCTAGATTTTTGTGACTCTGATTGAGGTACCTACCCAGATTCTCGCCGGTCCGTTAGTGGTTTCTTAATCAGCCTTGGTGGTAGCCCAGATTCTTGGAAGTCTAAGAAACAGTCTTCTATTTCCCTTTCATCGGCTGAGGCTGGGTATCGATCTATGCGGCGTGTTGTTGCTGAGATCACTTGGCTGGTTCGTCTTCTCGATGATATTTTTGTCTCTTCTTTTCTTCCTGTTCCCCTTCTTTCTGATAGTTAGATTGCGATCCATATTGCTAAAAACCCCGTCTTTCACGAATGAACTAAGCATGTTGACCTTGATTGCTATTTTGTCCTGCAACAATTTCAGGTCGGTCTCATTTCTCTCTCTTTTCTTCCCACTCACTCTCAGCTTGCTGATATCTTCACTAAATCTCTTTTAGGGCCTTACCATCGTCATCTTTTGAGCAAGTTGGGGGTGACTTCCTCCCCCTCCAGCTTGAGAGGGGTGTTGACAGTGAAGCAGCGGAGCAGATGAAGCAAAATGACGATACATCCAAAGAAGGCATCACTTAGCTTACCCTATTAGTTGGAGTGGTGTCACGACTCAAACCCGGTCATGATGGCACCCAACCTTAAGGCTAGGTAAGCTTGACCAACAATCACTTTCAATTTAATACTAAGTCTCAAAACCGATAACTTAAGAATAATAATCCAAGAATATTAATAGTGTAATATAGATAAGTACGAAAACCGATAACACACCCATAAGATCTGGGGTCACGAGTCTAGAGCCTCTAAACAACGGAATAATAATAATATCTGAATAACAATACAAAATCCAGAAAAGTATATAGCAACAGTGAAATGGAACATGAAGAGCAGTCAGGTTCTGCGAATGTCAAGCAGCTACCTTAACGACTCTGGAAGATGTCTGGAGACTACGAATGTCAGCTAAGCCTCCGGTATTCCTGAATCTGCACACAAGGTGCAGGGAGTAGGGGTGAGTACTACCGATTCAGTGAATAATAAGCATAGAATAATGTCTGAAAGCAAGAAATCCAAGAAATTCCACAAAGCAAAGCTAAATCTAAAAGTATTATTCCTTAGCCAAGAACTAACAACAAAGCAATATCAAATACAACAATCAAGTATCAGATAAAGATGCAATGCAATGAACATGAATACGTTGCGGCGTGCAGCCCGAGCCAACCATATTTATTTAACGTCGACGGAACTCACTGAGGGTGTGTACAGATTCCGGAGGGGCTCCTTCAGCCCAAGGGCAATATCAGCCAGGTATTGGCATAAATAGGCTCTCGGCCTCAATATTAATATATATAATCGCTATGGCGTGTAGCCCGATCCAATATATTTAATCGCTATGTTGTGTAGCCCGATTCATGCTCAGTCCACAGTGTGTATAGGAGTCACATAAAAAATTCAACTTCTTTTCCAGTTTCCCAATTCTTAGGAAGAATATAATTTAATTATTTAATTTCAGAAAAAGTGACTTAGCATTTCATTACGGTGATTAAACACAGGACTGAGATTAATGATATTGTAAATCATGTTATCACAAAAATATTCACCCTAGACGAGTACTACAGATCGGCACAAGTCCCCAAACATGGCATTAAGCCCAATTATCAACAACACAATGTGCTTATCAGCCGCCAATTATTTATGTTCCGCTCTCGGGATGTACCAAGTCACAATCCTCAATCATATACCATCCCGCACCTACCATGGAGTGCGAGTCACGCCCTAACATAGCGTCACGATGTGATAAGTCAGGGTTTCAAACCCTCCGGCCATCATCTATACAAACTACTCACCTCTAACCGGCCGTAGACTAGCCCGCGATGCCCTTTCCTCTCGTATCGACCTCTTCACGCATCGAATCTAGTCAAAATTACAACGCATACATAAATATTGGCTAAATAAACATAACCCAACTGAAATTATTCGAAAAACACTAAAAATCACGAAGTTGGCAAAACCCGACCCTCGGACCCACTTCTCAAAAAATTCTGAAAATCACATCTTTGGTTCCTCGTCTCTCTACGAGTCCGTACCTACACAGAACACCAAAATCGGAGTCTGTTTGACCCCTCAAATAGACCCCTATAGGTCTCATAATCTCAGGCTCCGAAATCTTATTTTCTACTATTTTTCATGAATTAATGGCTGGGATTATGGTTTATAATCACCTATAAACGAGTTTTAATAATCAAATAACTTACCTCTGCGATACCCACTGATTTTTTCTCTTAAAAATCGCCTCGGAAGCTTCTTTCCGTGCAAAAATTGGAAGAAAACTCGACCTGCTCATTATAGGTATACTGTTCACGCATTTACTGCTCCAAATGGATTCTTTGTGAAATTCTAATAAATTTACGCTTTTGAATCACTCAATTTGACCTTATAATGAATGAGATATGTAGGTTTTAAGATTTGCAAATAGTGCAGGTTTTTAATACGTCGTCAGGGGCAATTTCATCATTAACTTAAAAATTTGGGCAAATCTTTGTAAAACGGCCATAACATCCTCATACGATGTCCAAGTTCGAAGATTCTTTTTTTTACGGGGTCCATAATTACGATTCGAATCTAGTGCTTCATTCAAAATAGTAATCGGAGCTTATTTGTTCAATATGATATCATTTATGCTTGAAGAAACGACGTCGAAGCATAAGAAAAACAAGCACAACGCAGCCCTAACCTATTCGAAACTCACCCGAACTCCTCGGGACCGCATACGAACATACAAAAAAATCACATATGATCATTCAAACTTAGCTGCACTCTCAAAATACCAAAACTAACATCAAACACCAAATTTACATCGGATTCAAGCCTAAGTTCTTCTAAAACTTCCGAAACACACATTTGATCTAAAAACCGACCTAAACACCACCGAATGATCTGAAAATTTGCACGTATATCCAAAATTACCTAACGGAGCTACTACAACTGTCAGAATTCCATTCCGACCCCCGGACTCCTAAGTCATAAATCACCACCTAAAACTAGTCGAATCGTCGGAAATCCATTCCGAGCCCTCTAACTCATAAGTTAACATTCAGTGGACTTTTCCAAACTTACCTTCTTATAAAGAGACTAATTGTCACATTTCCAACCGGATAACATACGAATTACTTCAAATTCTCCAAACATATAATGAAACATATAGAAACATAAACGTGGAAAACAGGGCGATAATTCACAGGCCGACGGGTCAGGTCGTTACAACATACTCTCCAACTTAAACAAACGCTTTTAATAGGAGCCAACAAATACCTGAATGACCTTACCAACCATATACCCCGGGTGATCCCACGTTGCCCTAATTCACATAGGCCCAATAATACAACGCAGTTAAAATTTCATCCATCCAGACAATAACCGTAGGACCACATTGCACTTTCGAAACCATGCACAAGATCAGAACCTCACATTTATACTCAGACTAAGCCTAAACCGGCTGTAATAACCCATACATGCAACCTCAAGTGCACTCATCTGATATACCGCATAATCCTAACACTTGAAACGATAATTTATATTGGCAGTAGCTGTCCACAACAACCATGTACCGAATAGAAACCCCTTTTAGTTGGAGTCTTATTCCAATACTCCTATACTCTATCAATGATAATGAACACACAGTAGTCCATAACCATTTCTCTGATCAACCATTTACGAAGACATTTCTTCCCTTTTGACTAACACCACAACAGATCTCCAACCGAAACTCAATATTAACCTTCTGAAAAGCTTGAACCAAATCCGTTCGTATCCATTAATGACCCCAAAGGTCTCTTTTGACCAAACACACCATCCTGGTGACATGACACATCAATACGGCCTAAGACACAACATACATAACACCCATACCAATAAGAGACGATCTGGACATACTCAAGTCATGAAAATGACTCAAACGAAAGAGCTGTACTTTAAGCTCATCAATACCATTACAACACAAGGCTAGGACCCTGCCCCACATCGTAGAAATAGAATACCTGAATCTTTCCTTGAAGGGTCTAATCTCCACATAGCCTCGCTATAATACGCGATTTCATCCAAACACCATTTCACACGAAGCGCCTCAAGTCGCTATACTCGAACTTGACCACCATGCACAGAAATATGTCTGAAACCAAGCAATCTATCACACCCTCGGTGAAGCAAGTACTATACACCATTTAATCCTAAAAGGACACAATCTATGCACTATTCCGCGAGCAACTCCCAATATGGACTTTCCTAAGAAACCAAGGAACAAGGCATACAAGGTAACATACGGAAACTATCCTCAACATCGCACTGTTGGGTGCGCAACCCGATCCAGATAACATACCATGTGGCGGCGTGCCCCCCAATCCACTCAACTATCACACATAGGGAGATGCACATCGAGCTGAATTTGCTCATAATCACAGAGTTCCGAGTACCGGTCGCAAGCACGCTAAATGCTTAATCATATCTACTTATGGCGGTGTAAGCTACAAAACTCAACTTCCACTGAATCTCGATAGCGCCGTACCATATGTGCCCATAGTTCGTAAATCATAACGTCTCGCAATGTAGAAAATAGCTCAGCGAGCTCTCCAGATCGCTAATAAGCTCAGAAATGGTCGAGTCAACTTATCCCTCGACAATACAATTCGGAGCCAACAGAGTCGACTCAGACTGGAACACGCATCTAAAAAGTTGCTTAATGCCAGAACTGAATCACTGTTAGAAACCTCTACACTACATCCCGCCTCAAAGGCCAATATTAAGGAAAGAAACTCTTACCAGCTGTCTGCTGGTCCTTGGAACACAACCATTCCGCTGGAACATAGTCCGATGCACCTTGCCACGCAACCTGTGGCATTTTTTGACCTAGCCTATAGCATAATAGTGTAGAATAACCCAATACTGAGACAACCAGTCTACCCCCAACATCATGTCCAAAACCTAACATATCAACAAATAAAGATCCACTCGGGCTTCCCAATCCCAATAGCCACTTACGGTGCCAACGCACACGATACACAACCACTACCTCGACTGCACCAGAGAAATCCTAGTCTCCCACTCCATATAACATACTAATCACTACACCTCGTCCCACATTCCTCCGTAGGAATACATATTACATATCAAGTACCCATTCATTCCACAAAAGATATTCTAAAATTTCCCTGTGCCATCAACAGACTCATATGCCAACAGTCGGTCAAATAGGAAACTGCCGCGATCCCACCGGATTGTTATCAGTTTACATCACCTGCCCCTTTTACTGAACGTATTCTCCCATCAAATTACTAGAATAGTAATACCATTTTCCTTAATCATCTGAGTGTCGCTTCTTCAATCACATACATCTGCCCGAGCTGCTTAAGAATTTAATGACTTTCCATTCGGAACTGAACCGTACCTTATGCACACAAATCCCAATCCTTCACAATAGATCGCACATACCATACCATACTAGGGTAACCTGAGAACTCCATCTCCTTTTTCCTAACCACATGCTATACTTCCAGGACTAAATCCTTCTATCCGCACCAGCCTAAGCAAGCTATCCGAGCTCAAAAGCTCTGCCGCCTAATATCCCGCAAGGGCTCATTACCTCGAACATAAACAAGGAATTGATCATACCTTTACCATACCATTTCAGTCCTATAAAAAGCTACTTCATTTGTCTAGATTTCCTTATGATTCATTTTCAACTTGATATACTCTCTTGCTGTAGCACCACAATGCCTCAACCCAGGCTTACCACACGAGACTCGAACTTAAGACCACACTGTCTAAGACCAATAGGCCACTACACACTCTCTCAAACGTTCCCACAAATACCACTTCTAAAATTCCCTACTTTGAAGAACTTCCTGCGAATCTAAGTCCGCTACCTTTACTTCCCATGTACTGATACATAGAATCCCGTAATTGACGTAAAAATACCACAAGCCTTGACCTGTCCTAATGAAAACACTGACTTGGTCATCACTCAACCTTAAAACATCTGAGTGCTACATATAGAATCTTCAACACATCAAAATCATTCTCAAGGGTCATCCACTCTTATACCCTTTGAAATTACTTGACTTAACGAATTGAACCCCTCGTGCCTTATTAGCACTCTGACACTTCTGGATATGATCTCATTCCGATACAACCAAACAACCTCCTTCTCTTTACACTAAGAATTATCAATCAACAACTCAAGACATCCTATTATTTTCTCACATCTACTAAGCATCATATAAACTCTGTTGAAATTTAGCTTCACTCGTGCCACCCTCGCCTCAATTTCTGCAACCAGAAGGGATTTACCCGCATGCATCAAATCAGAACTAACATATTACCTAATTGTAGAATCAGCTAATCAACGAAAACCTCCCCAACTTAACTAGAAGCCATATATACCACAACACATATACTCTTTTGCTGTCGTATAATCATGATGAGAGTAAAATCACTCCTTCATAGGCTTGTGGAAACACGAGTCATCAGAAATTTTAACTCTTCTGCAATTTTTGCATTCATTCACGTATCAATTGAGCCCACTCTTTCGGCGACAAAATTCTTTACGAAGTCATAGATTTATCAAAAATTTCAGAAGAGCTCCCTTTGTAACTGAGCCTATCCACCTGCCAGAGAATCACCAAAATCATCCTAACAACACGTCCCAACTTTACAATGCATCACAATGTATATCAACAACAATAATCTCCATACTACTTGTCTTATATCATCAAAATTTGATACCTGGGCATGTTGCACCTATTTGATTCGTATCACATGGAATATACCTTCCAGTTACACCTGAAGTCTTCTCACAATATACATAGGAACCATATCACTTCAGAATACTCCGCAGGAGATAACCCACCTCCTTCGCTGCATATAACATTTCTGTATACCTTCCACCGTCATACACATTACACAGCTACTTAGTCTTCCTGAAGTCTGAACTCATATCATATCCTGCAATTTACTTCACTCCTTCTAGGAGACTCAAAAAGATTATCCACGCGCCTACAACTGGGGCTACTCATCGGACCACCATAAGAAGCGAATCGCTTGACAGTTCATCCATTATCTAGCAGACTCCTTCGTCACTACCATGTCATATAATTGCATATTGCAGTACTAGCATACTCATCGCATGGATACCAAACTGCCATTCCGGTTAATAGAAAGAATACCGAACATCTAAGTTTAAAATACTGGCTCACACGATCAGCACCTCAGTGCTCAAGCCTTAGGCAATATCCGGCCTTAAGTCCTCCAGACTGGCCCAACATCAACCTCACGAAGGTTACATCTCGCCCCTCGATCGGGGAATCGCAAAACATCGAAGTACATATAATACCAAGCGCCTATGCGTGCATACAAGTGTGAGGAAGGAATTTCAAGAGTTACTCTTTCAAGCTGAATCAAGGGCGCACGATAAGATTTCAAGAAAGTGGAGTGTTTGCTAAAGGTTATGTAGCCTCCTACTTATAAGTGTGGTGCACAACACACCCATAAACAAGACTTTACTAAACCGGCTCATGACTCGTGAGGCCTAGTAACCTAGGCTATGATATTAACTTGTCACCACCCAAACCCGATCGTGATGGCACCCAACCCTAAGACTAGGTAAGCCTGACCAACAATCGCTTTCAATTTAATACTAAGTCTCAAAACCGACAATTTAAGAATAATAATCCAAGAATATTAATAGTGTAATATAGATAAGTACGAAAAACCGATAACACACCCATAAGATTTGGGGTCACGAGTCTAGAGCCTCTAAACAACGGAATAATAATAATATATGAATAACAATATAAAATACAGAAAAGTATATAGCAACAATGAACTGGAATATGAAGAGTAGTCAGGTTTTGCGAATGTGAAGCAGCTACCTCAATGACTCTGGAAGATGTCTGGAGACTACGAATGTCAGCTAAGCCTCCGGTATACCTGAATCTGCACACAAGGTGCAGGGAGTAGGGGTGAGTACTACCGACTCAGTGAATAATAAGCACAGAAAAATGTCTGAAAGTAAGAAATCCACGAAATTCCACAAAGCAAAGCTACATTTAAAAGTCCTATTCCTTAGCCACGAACTAACCACAAAACAATATCAAATACAACAGTCAAGTATCAGATAAAGATGCAATGCAATGAACATCAATACGATGCGGTATGCAGCCCGAGCCAACCATATTTATTTAACGTCGACGGCGCTTAGTGGGGGGTTGTACAGACTCCGAAGGGCTCATTCAGCCCAAGCGCAATATAAGCCAGGTATTGGCATAAAACAAGCTCTCGGCCTCAATATCAATATATATAATCGCTAAGGCATGTAGCCCAATCCAATGTATATAATTGCTACGGCGTGTAGCCCGATCCACGCTCAGTCCACAATATGCATATGAGTCACATAACAGATTCAACTTCTTTTCCAGTTTCCAATTCTTAGGAAGAATATAATTTAATTATTTAATTTCTGAAAAAGTGACTTTACATTTCTTTACGGTGATTAAACACATGAATGAGATCAATGATTTTACAAATTATTTTATCACACAGATATTCACCCTAAACGAGTACTACAGATCGGCACAAGTCCCCAAACATGGCATTAACCATATTATCAACAACACAATGTGCGTATCAGCCGCCAATAATTTATATTCCGCTCTCGAGATGGAGCAAGTCACAATCCCCAATCATATACCATCCCGCACCTGCCATGGGGTGCATGTCACGCCCTAACATAGCGTCACGATGTGATATGCCGGAGTTTCAAGCCCTCAGGCCATCATCTATACAAACTACTCATCTCTCGACCGTAAACTAGCCCTCGATGCCCTTTCCTCTTGTATCCACCTCATCGCGCATCGAATCTAGTTAGAATCACAAAGAATACATAAATATTGGCTAAATAAACATAACCCAGCTGAAATTATTCGAAAAATACTAAAAATCACGAAGTTGGCAAAACCCGAGCCCCGGGCCCAGTTCTCGAAAAATTCTGAAAATTACATATTTAATTCCTCGTCTCGCCACGAGCCCGTACATATAAAGAACACAAAAATCGGAGTCCGTTTGACCCCTCAAATCGACCCCTAAAGGTCTCATAATCTCAGGCTCCAAAATCCAAGTTTTCTACTGTTTTTCATGAATTAAAGGCTGAGATTATGGTTTATAATCACCTATAAACGAGTTTTATTAATCATATAACTTACCTCTGCGATACCCACTAATTTTCTCTCTTAAAAATCGCCTCGGAAGCTTCTTCCCGTTCAAAAATTGGAAGAAAACTCGACCTGCTCATTATAGGTATACTGTTCATGCATTTTACTACTCCCAATAGATTCCTTGTGAAATTCTAATGAATTTAGGGTTATGAATCACTCAATATGACCTTACAATCAAGGAGATATGTAGGTTTTAAGATTTGCAAATAGTGCAGGTTTTAATACGCCGTCATGGGCAATTTCGTCATCAACTTAAAAATCTGGGTAACTCTTGGTAAAACGGCCATAAAATCCTCATACGATGTCCAAATTCGACGATTCTCTTTGCTACGGCTCCATACTTACGATACCAATCTAGTGCTTCATTCAAATCAGTAATCAGAGCTTATTTGTTCAATATGATATCATTTATTCTTGAAGAAACGACGTCGAAGCATAAGAAAAACGAGCACAACGCAGCCCAAACCTATCCGAAGCTCACCCGAACTCCTCGGGACCGCATACGAACATACTAAAACGTCACATATTATCATTCAAACTTAGTTGCACTCTCAAAATACCAAAAATAACATCAAACACCAAATTTACATTAGATTCAAGCCTAAGTTCTTCTAAAACTTTCGAAACACAAATTTGATCCAAAAACCGACCTAAACACCTCCGAATTATCTGAAAATTTGCACGCATATCCAAAATCACCTAATGGAGCTATTGCAACTGTCAGAATTTCATTCTGACCGCCCAATCAAAATCTCACCTATCAACCGGACTTTTCCAAAATTCTAACTTAGCCAATTCAAGCCTAAATCTACATCAAACCTAAAATTTCAGTTCCGATTGAGCTCCTAAGTCATAAATCACCACATGAAACTAGTCGAATATTCGAAAACTCATTCTGGGCCCTCTAACTCACAAGTCAACATTCTGTTGACTTTTCCAAACTAACCTTCTTATAAAGAGACTAATTGTCACATTTCTAACCGGACTACATCCGAATTACTTCAAATTCTCTAAACACATATAATGAAATATATAGAAGCATAAAACAGAGAAAATAGGGCGATAATTCACGGGACGACGGGTCAGGTCGTTACAAGTGGTCTTTTATATTTTTGCCCTTGTGCTTATATTAGTATTCTAGATTATTCTAGGGGTATTTATGTAACTAGAAGCGTTATCGGATTTCCATCGATGACTTAAGCCTCTTTCTTAAGGGCCTTTAAAGACCGGCCATTATCAGACTCTTCTTGAATATCTAATTATAGGTTAGATGGTTATTTCTTACTTACATGTATACATACATGATACAGTGTACAAAAAGAGATAACAGAAAATGGAGATGAAATTTTCACACGTGATTTTTGCTTTCTCATCTTACCAAGATCAAACATTATTTTATTATTTAATTTTTTATCTCTTTATATATACCTAATTATGTTTATGTAATGTTTTTTTAATATTAATATTATATTGTAACTTTGGTTGTATAATTTTGATAAATTAATTTTCGTACATTTATTATTTTTATGTAAAATTATAAGTTAATTGTACACAAAATATATACTTATGTCAAAATAAATGGTATAATTATAAAATATTAGATGTTAAAATTTAAGGTGCGAATATAATATTATATGTTGCTAAAATTAAAAAGTGAAATTAACGATTTCATGAATCTTTTTCTCGATATAGAAGAATTAAGGATAAAAATACTCATTTTGTACGTTGTAATGCATTAATAGATTATTTATGGGAAAATGCTAAAGGTTGAAGTTGAATATTTATACAATATAAGATCGACTGGATTTGACAGAGGAATAATAATATGACTAGACAACGAATGTGAGATGGCACGGCATATGGCTGTTAGCCAATGACAAAAAACCCATATGACCACGCACACCTACTGGTTAGCAATGTTACGTTATCAATGAGAATCAAGTATATTATTACCTTCAAGGCTAGCAAATATGATGGGATGAATATAAATATAATTCTTTTCCATCAACTACATATTCGGATTCAGAGCACAATAATTCACAATATATAGGAAGCAATTCCTTTATTCAAAAGGCCTTCCCCTGCGAAAATCTAAATTAGTCTGAAGTAGTATGTTCCGAATCCTAGGTGGTGGTTGCATATATAAGGAAAATATCATTCCTTCCATTCAAGAGCAAAGGTGTCAAATTATTTTTTAGTACGAACTTTAATTGTATGAACTTCTTAACCAAAATTAAAATATTTGAAAACTAGTAATAATAAGTGTTTTGCTCAAAAGATCTATGCACTTTATAATTTAAAAAACAATAAAAAAGATATGGAGATAAATCGTTATTGTACTGGGATCGTGATAGATCTTTAAGTTATATAAGATAATAGAGAGTTTTTGCTGTTAGAAAGAGATAAAGAAATGTGAAGAAGTTTGCTTGATAACAGTAGAGAGAGAGAAAGTTGGTATATTCAGAGTAATCAATCGCCCTATTACAAGGTGAATGTGCCCTTTATATACTAGGAGACCTTTTCTCGAGATTCACAAAAAATAAAGTACAGGGGTTGGTGACTTTTTGTACGGCAGAAGCTTGGCCCAAAACGGTGTCGTTCCTCTACTTAGTGGATCAGGACGTCCTTGGTCGGGCCGTCCTCATCTGATTGGCAAGGCTTTGGGGCGGCCTCGTTGTGAGGGGTGTAATCACTTAGACGGCGGCAAGGTGAACTAAATTTGTACCTCATACAGTTAGTCCCTCCGTCTGTTGGAGGCGTCTTCGAGGGGCGTCTTCAATGGACGGACATGTTTGCTTATGTGACAGTACGGGGCCGTTAACACTCTGCTCCTTCTTAGGGGTGATGTCACCAATCACATGCATCATCATTATTTTTACTCCCGAGGCGGTTCAGTTCCTGACCTTGCTTTTGAGTTTCCCGTGCCAGCTTTTGAATGATGCTGTTTCGATTTCTGTGCATCCCACTCTTATAAACAACAGAGTGATTCAAAAACGGTTCACCGTTTGAAACTTTGAAGGATATTCCTCTCTTTTTATTGTTTTATTTTCTTGTGACTACTGCTTTTCTCAAGAACCGTCGCATTCACGAGTAGAGCTTTGCACCTACTCGAAACATTCTTCTTTGGTAAGCATTAATCACGGTGAAACGATCTCGAGGTAGCAAGAAGCCCAGAAACAATGCTCCTACTATGATTTCACTTCCTTCCGACGGTGAGGCGGAGGTGGCCGAAGAGGTTCTAGTTCCTCTATCGGTGGTGAATGTTTTTCCGAAGAACATGAGCAAGAGGAATGATTTTTGCAATAAGGGTTCATCTCCACCCTTGGAACGTAGTGAGTTGGCGCCTTCGCACCTGGATGCTCTTAGGATGACATATGGGTGTCCGGACCATATCGACATAGCGCCTGCCGGAGAAAATAATGCCAACGTGCACAGGCCCGAATTCTGCACATTCTATGAGTATGCATTCCGAATCGGCTACAGTTTCCCGCCCAACCCTTTGGAAGAGGAACTTTGCCACTTCTTCAGGGCGTGCCCGACTCAACTTACTCCTTATACGCTAAAAGTATGCAGAATACTTACCACTCACGCGGAGAAAGCCGGTTGCACGGTCACAATATACCACCTTGTGCATATGTTGAATGCGAGTTATCTGTGGGGTTCGATGTTGCACCTGACACATCGTGGTAAGAAAAGCTTCATGGTGCAGTCTGATGACAAGGCCAATCGTGGCTATTGGTAACGATCTTTTCCCTGCTCTTTTATTTTTTCCTTGTTCTGACTCGGGAGTCCTTCAGCTTGACGTACCTTTTCTTTGGCAGGCCGGGTGTCTCCAAGAGGACCAAGAGAAGGAGAACTGATGTCGGCCCATCTAGAGCGGAGTCGGGCTCTGAGGAGGAGTACGTGCACGTGGAGTGCTTGCCTAAAAGTAGTAAGCTCTCGACTCCTCAGCAGGAAGTTGTGCCGGGAGCGGTATATGATGCGGCAGCCGAGATGATGGCGGAAGAGGAGGTTCTGATGGTTCCCGAGGCTGTGCCTGAGAGGGAGGCCGAAGTTGCATCCGGCAATGAAGCGCTTCCCTTGGAGTAGTCTTTACAGCTAGTGGAGGCGGCTCCCAAAGATGAGGAGTCCCTCGTAAGTAGGAGGCGAAGGTTGATCACCGGCAAAGGGGTGACCGTCGGAGGAAGAGGTTGGAGTAGCCTCGTCGTGAGCCGGGACAGTCGTTTATGGCTGACGCGATTCACTCATGGAGGGCCGCTCCTCAAAAGAGGGCTGATGTTGAAGTCGGTCTGCCTCTTGCTAGGGAGGATGGTTTGTCGGCTGCAGCGGTGGGGGTAGGTTCACCTTTGGAGAGGGCGGTCGGAGAAAGGAACTCTCCGGCTCGTGCTGAGATGATGGTCGGTAGGTCCACATGCCGTATTGTGATCCCCAACAGCTATATCCATTTAGAGAATTGTGGGGAGGCGGCCGTAGACATGAACCTCCTCTGTGCGAGCACCGAGGGTGAACAATAGACGGAAGTTAGTGATAGGGTCATGTCTAGAAGGGTAGCGGGCGCTGCCTCGCAGGTAACATTTGCTATCCTCCCTTTAAAGTCATATGGGTGGTTTGCATGTATACTAACTCTCTCTTTGATATTTTTTAGGTTCTCATTTTAAAGGTGGAGAGGGGGCGACAGCTGGCGAAGAGGGCGGTTGCCCATAAGAAGTTGTGGCAGAGGTACAAATGGGTCCATGATGCACACCAGACATTGGCCGACATGTACAAGCATGACCCCAAGTTCAGGCTGTTCCGCGATGGTCTTACAGTCGGAGGAGCAGTTTAAGAAGCGGTTGGCCGAGTTGGAGAGGGAGGACGAGCAGCTTGTGGATGTGGTCACCCGAAACACTGAGTTGGAGGCTCTCCTTCGAGCAAAGGATGATAAGTTAGAGCTTGGTCATGCCGTAGCGGTGGAGGCTGCTGAGTTTCGAGCCGGGGTTGCGGCCTTGATCGGTGAGCTCAAATCCAAGGAGGAAGATATTGAGGCCCTTGCTCGGGCCGCTTCTCAGGAAGCTGAGCGCCGGGATGCTCACGATATGTGGGTGTACCATGATGCCGGCTAGTTTTTGTATAATAATTCTTAACATCCAGCCAATTGTCTTAGGAGGACGTGGATAGGCAGTGGAGTCTGACTCGGGTTGCTCGTGAGGCAGTCAGTTACCTCTCTGATTCACCCGCTAGGGAAGGGTATAACTCAGAAGACCTTAACCGCATGGCATCTGTTTCTTGGATTTCTAGGGACTGCCCGCCAGGAGGTGGTGACGGTCCAAGTACTGATTGTGCTGGCCAGGGTGATGCGGGTTCCTAGGGTTTGCTTTTGTACCGTTTTGTTGTAAATGGACCCTTTTCTGAGGCCAATCATGTATATACTTTTTGGATATAACAGTACATACCTTTTTTCATTGTTATTCTTTCTTTGTTTCTTGGAACTTCTGTCGTGTTTGCAACTCGTAGTTTTAGCTTAACTCGCCCTTCGTGAAGTCCTTCATTTTCCCGTGGTCGATGTTGTGTCAACTGTTAACGATGATGGCCTTAGCCATGTTTGGACTAAATGGCCTTAGCCGTGCTAGTTTGACTTTGACTGTCATCGAGTCTCTCGTTCTACCGCAGTCAACATTAGGTCGACTGTTAGCGATGATGTCCTTAGCCATTTTAAATCGATGGACTTAGCCATGTAGAATTGAGTGGCCTTAGCCATGTGGTTGACTTCAACTATCGTTGAGTCTTTCATTTTGCCGTAGTCGACGTTGGGTCGACTGTTTGCGGTGATGGCCTTAGCCATTTTAAATCGATGGCCTTGGCCATGTAGAATTTAATGGCTTTAGCCATGTGGTTGACTTCGACCGTCGTAGAGTCTTTCGTTTTGCCATAGTCGACTGTTTGCGCGATGGCCTTAGCCATTTTACATCGATGGCCTTGGCCATGTAGAATTGAATGGTCCTAGCCTTTTCATTCATTGGAGACGGTCGTTGCCTTTTCAATCATTGGAGACAGTTGTAGCCTTTTACACGTTGGAGATGGTCGTAGTCTTTTCACTCATTGGAGATGGCCGTAGACTTTCACACGTTGGAGATGGCCGTAGCCTTGTCATTTATTGGAGATGGCCGTAGCCTTTTACACGTTGGAGATGGTTGTAGCCTTGTCATTCATTGGAGATGGTCGTAGCCTTTTACACGTTGGAGATAGCCGTAGCCTTTTCATTCATTGGAGACGGCCGTAGCCTTTTACACGTTGGAGATGGCCGCAGCCTTTCATTCATTAGAGACGGTCGTAGCCTTGTACACGATGGAGATGGCCGTAGCCTTTTACATATTGGAGATGTTGCTGGTCCAGTCCCTGTATCAGGTCCGGCTGGAGATCGTTTGGAGAGGCGGGCATGATACACTTGTCCTACAAATATCCCCAGGTGTCCCCTTTGTTGCCTCGTTAAAAACCTCCCCGAAAAAACCCAATTGGGACAAAACTTGGGTGAGGGAAAAAGAGTGCGACTTGGGGGACACCTTTTAGCAATGGAAATATTTGAGGTGGGCGACATTCCAGTTGTTCTGGAGTGTTTTTCCTTCCATTGTTTCCAGCTGAAATGCCCTTTTTTTTTGCTATTGCTGTGATTTTGTACGGTCCGTCCCAGTTTATGCCCAATTTTCCTTCGCTTGGGTCTTTGGAGGCCAATATCTTTGCTTTGAGGACATAGTCTCCTACTTTGAGCGGCCTTATTTTTGCCCTTTTGTTGTAGTACCTTTCGAGTTGCTGCTTTTGAGCCACCATTCATAAGTGGGACATTTCCCTTCTTTCCTGAGCTTCATCAAGGTCTTCGAGCCTATTTGCATCATTTTCTGTTCCGCTGGTGTGTGAATATCTCAAGCTTGGTTGACCAATGAGTATGGGGTTTCCCTTGTACTGGACTTGGGTGTGGTCCTGTGCCCACAACACTTTGGGCAATAGTTCAGGCCACAGTCCTTTGGCATCTTCAAGCTTTTTCTTCAATATGTTTAGTATGGTTTTGTTGGAGGATTCTGTTTGACTGTTGGCGGCAGGGTGATATGGCGTGGAGAGGATTCTCTTGATGCGCCATTTCTCGAAGAATTCGGTTATTTTTTTGACTAATGAGTTGTCGTCCGTTGTCCCAGCTGATTTCTTTGAAGATGCCGAAGCGACATATAATGTTCTTCCATGTGAAGGCGATGACCTCCTATTCGCGTATCTGTGCGTACGCACCTGCTTCCACCCACTTGGAAAAATAGTCAATCAAAACAAGCAAAAATCGTACCTTTTCTAGTCCTGTGGGCAGGGGGCCGACTATGTCCATTCCCCATTTGATGAAGGGTCACGGAGAGGTGACTGAGTGTAGGGGCTCCCCTGGCTGGTGGATCATTGGGGCATACTTTTGGTATTGTACGCGTCGGCGGACGTATTCTGCTAGTTCTTTCTTCATGGTGGGCCAATAGAAGCCGGTGCGGATGATGCACCGTACGAGGGTACGGTTACATGTATGAGCGTCGCAGTGACCCTCGTGTACCTCTTCTAGTACTGGACTTGTTTGGTGCGGACCTAGGCACTTGGCCAAAGGTCCGCCAAACGTTCTCTTGTAGAGGTCATTGTTGATCAGGCAATACCGGGCAGCTTTCACGCAGAGTTTCTTTGCCTCTTTTTTGTCGCACGGCAGCGTTCCGTCCTGTAGATAGGATATGAACTGGTTGCGCCAGTCCCAAGTTAGATTTAATGAAAATACCTCGGTGTGATCGATGGCTGAATGGAGGAGTGTGACCACGCTTTCCTTGTTGATGTTTTTGGTGGCTGCGGCCAATTTTGTCAGACTATCCGCTTCAATGTTTCGTGCTCTCGGAATTTTTTCAAAGCGGCACTCGTCGAACTCAGTCATTAGCCTATGGATTTTGCCTGGTATTTTTGTAGCCTCTGCTCTTTGATGTGGTAAGTCCCAGCAATTTGGTTTACCACGAGTTGCGAGTTGCAGTGGAGAAGGACCCGCCGGGCTCCTTATTAGATAGCTAACATCATACCTGCAATAACGGCCTCATACTCGGCCTCGTTGTTAGTCATTGGGGCATCGTAGGGACTGGCAAATCATTTCACCTGTGGAGACCTCGAGGACAAGTCCCAGTCTCGATCACGAAGCATAGGTGGCACCATCAGTGTGGAGGACCCATAGGCCATTAGAGAAGAGGTCGTGCCGGGCTTCCAGCTCTGTTTTTGGCAGGATTTCTGCGCTGAAGTTGACTATGATGCCGGCCAGAACTTGATACTTGATGGCGTGCCTCGGAAGGTACGAGATTTCGTGCTAGGGCTTCAGATTTCTTAGGGCTTCGACGCATTCTTCATTCCACTAGTTCCCCTGATCTTTCTTCCACACATTGAAGAACTTATGGAAACTGTCGGAGGAATGCGAGATGAACCTAGAAAGGGCGGCTATCTGACCCGTCAGCTTTTGCACATGTTTTTTGCTGCTTAGTACTTCTAGGATCGCGTCCATTGCTTTGATCTGATCCGGATTGACTTCGATACCCCTCTGGGATACGAGGAATCCCAAGAACTTTCCCAAGGCCACGTCGAAGCGCATTATTCGGGGTTCAGTTTAATCCGGTATCTTCTTAATATTTCAAAGGCCTCCTTCAAATGGTTGAGGTGATCCTCCTTTCTGGACAACTTTATCAGCATGTCGTCGATGTAGACTTCTATTGTTTTACAAAGTTGTTCCTTGAGCATCTCGGTCACTAATCTTTGGTATGTTGCTCCCGTGTTTTTGAGTCTGAAGGGCATCACTTTGTAGCAGTACGTCCCTCAGTGAGTGATGAAGGTCGTCTTCTCCTGGTCTTCTTTGATCATCATGATCTGATTTTAGCCAGAATATGTATCTAAGAAGCTTAAGAGTTCGTGCCCGGCAGTCGCGTCTATCAGCTCACCGATGTTGGGGAGTGAGAATGAATCTTTTGGGCATGCTTTGTTCAAGTTCGTGAAATCCATGCACATCCGCCACTTCCCATTTTTCTTCTTGACCATGACAACGTTGGCGACCCACTCGGGAATTTGGATTCTCTGATGGAACCATTTGTTAATAGTTTATCTACTTCTTCACTGACGGCTTCGTTGATGGCGGCATTGAATTTTCTCCTCATCTGCCTCACGGGTGGGTGTAGTGGTCGATGTTCAATTTGTTAGTGGCGATGTCTCGTGGTATCCCTGGCATGTCCGAATGGAAAAAAGTGAACAAGTCCACATGGTTAGATAAAAATTCACGATACTTACTTGGATTCGAAAGGCCGTACCCGATGTAGGCCTTCTTTGTGGAGTCATAGTCAGCTAGCTGTACGGGATCGAGATCTTCGACCGTAGCTTTGCTGGATTCTGTGATATCCGGATCTTTGATGGCGTCCTCTGTCAGAAGAACCCTTGTCCCCGACAGAGCTGATTGTTATGCTTCCGCGCTCGCCTCTTGGAGTTGTTTGTGTTGAAAACACGTTCTCAAGGCTTTATACTAAAACGTGTGTTCTTATGTGTAGGATTTGATGAATGACAAACAAGCGCAAATTGATATATGCGAAGTTCAAGTACAAGCGCACAATTGGTGGATAACGAGATTCAAGCACACGACAAAGTTTTATAGTTTAAATGAGTCGTTCTTAATCGTGATCTTGATCCGACAACTTGACTCATGACATGGCTTCTCTCGTAAAATTATTTTTACAAATTCATGCATATTTAATTTAATGCTAAATGATTTTAAATCATGCATATTTACTTTAGTCAAAATGATTTTTAAACATGCCTCTAAAATCTGGACTAAGATAATCGATTATGAACTTATGATAATCGATTATGTTAAGCCAAGACTATATGACAATCGATTGTGAACAAAATGACAATCGATTGTGCTAAGGCAGTGAGCATCAGGTCTTTTCAAATCTGCATGACAATCGATTGTGAACCTTATGACAATCGATTGTGATGAGGCAGTGTCCACCAAAGTTTTTCAAAACTCAGAATAATCGATTGTGAAGCTAATGACAATCGATTGTGATGAGGCAGTATCCATCAAAGTTTTTCAACGCTCAAAATAATCGATTGTGAAGTTAATGACAATCGATTGTGAAGAGACTGTGTCCATCAGATTTTAAAAGTCACAAAATAATCGATTGTGAACATATGACAATCGATTGTGTTGAGGCAGTGTCTTCCAGGCTTTTTCAAAATTATTAAATAATCGATTGTGAGTATAAAACAATCGATTGGCAAGAGGCAGTGTCTAAAATGATTTTCAAAATCTGATAAATAATCGATTGTTAACATTGCACAATCGATTGTGAAGCTGACCGTTGTCGTAAAGTTTTCAAATACCGTCAGGTAATCGATTGTTGATTTTGTACAATTGATTGTTGATATTAAAATCTGAAAAAGATTTTTTGAACATTGCTGAATAATCGATTATTGATTCTGTATAATCGATTGTTTTACGTAAAATCTGGAAATGATTTTTTGAACGTTGCCAATAATCGATTGAGGATCTTGGACAATCGATTGTTAAGCGTAAAATCTGGGATTGATTTTTGGAACGATTGACAAACAATCGATTGTGGCTTCTTGACAATCGATTGTCACACAGTAAAATCCGCAACTCTTAATTGGCAATTAGGCAACGGTAATGCAAAGTTTTTCAACTATAAATACAGCTTCATTTCAGTGTTTTAAACACAACAACACACAACAACTGATCATTCTATTGCAATAAGCTTGCATACTATTGTTTATCATTTTATATCCATTTCATAAAGCTTTTGAGAGCCAAAGTCTTGTCCATAGTTGTTGTGATCTTGAGCTTACTTCTTTTACTCATATCTACTCATTAAGGAGTGTTTTGTTTGAGTGTTTAGTGTTTTGTACACTTGTAAGAGAATTGTGATTCTCTTGTTGTAAGGAACTTGTGTTTCCTTGGTTGAAGTCTTGGAGTGTTGTATCTCTGAGCAAAGGTGTTAAGGCGTGTGTCCTTAAGTTGTAAAGGTTTGTTGAGCACCCGTAAGCTTGACAAGTTAATGGAAAATCTCGAGAGAGTCTCTCGGGGACTGGACTAGCCACGTGTTGTGGTGAACCAGAATACATCGGTGCGTTCTTTCCTTTTGTTTATTTAACGCACTTAATTATTTCCTGCAAATTTTAATTTCCGCAAGTCTACGCTAAATTTTATTATAACGCTATTCACCCCCCCTCTAGCGTTAAGCGTATTATCTAACAATTGGTATCAGAGCCCAACTCTCTGAAGACTTAACAGTTTGAGAGAAACTTCCATGGCTTCTACTCGTGATTCTTTTGCAGGAATAGAGGAAGGACAGTGCTCCACCCGACCACCACTATTAAATGGTACTAACTATACGTACTGGAAGGAGAGGATGAAAATCTTCGTTCAAGCAAACAATTTTCATCTCTGGAAGGTGATAACAAAGGGAAATCAAATTCCAACCAAAAAGGTTGAAAACGAATGGGTTCCCAAGTCCGAAGAAGAATATGACGCGGATGATATCCGAAAGGTTCAAAATAATGCTAAAGAAATTAATTTATTATATTGTGCTGTAAATGCTGACGATTACAGGAAAATATCATGTTGCACAACGGCAAAGGAAATGTGGGACAAGCTGGAAATTACGTACGAAGGTACGGACCAGGTAAGGAAAGCTAAAATTGATTTCCTAACCCATGCTTATGAATTATTTCACATGAAGGAAGGTGAAAAGGTGGATGAAATGTTCGAATGATTTTCAATAATCGTAAATGACCTACATGCCCTCAAGAAGACATTCACGGATAGAGAACTTGTTCGAAAAATTCTTAGAAGTCTCACTCCGGCATGGCGATCAAAGGCCGACGCAATCCAAGAATCCATTGGCGTCTCAAATGTCACCATTGACGCATTAAGAGGTAACCTTAAGACTTATGAGTCTACTATACTTAACCCTCTTCTTGATGATCAAAGGAGGCACAGAATAGCGCTTAAGGCAAGCACAAGCCAACATCAAGTTGATGAGGACGGAGACAACGAGTTTGGACTCGTTATCAAAAGATTTCAAAAGTTCATGCGAAAGGAGTATGAACGAAAGGGCAAAAAGCAAGGCGAGCAAATAAAGTGCTATGAATGCGGTGAAACCGGGCACATCAAATCAAATTGCCCAAACATCAAAAAGGAGAAGAAACTTTTAAGAAGCAACGTGCATACATTTCTTGGGGAGGAGACTCCGGAGATGAGTCAAGCGAAGAAGAAGAAGACGAAGCCGCAAACCTTTGTCTTATGGCGCAAGAAGTTAAGCAAGATGAGGTATGTCAAATCTCTTCTAAAAATTTCTTTACTCTTGAAGAAATGCGAACTGCTTTTGATGAGCTATATACTGAATTTATTAAGGCTTCAAAACTGTCAAGAGCATAAAAGAAAATGCTTCTCTAAAAGAAAAAGATTTCCAAAAACAGCTTTCTTTGAAAGAAAAGGATTTAGAAAAACTGGTTTTAGAAAATGAGAAGCTGAAAGAGGAAAACAAGTTTTTCGGAAAAAGAAGCGCCGACAAGCCCGAAAGTTCTATTAAAAACTGTTCTTCTTGCATGCATCTCGAAAATGAGGTAGATAGACTTAAAGGTACATTAGATAAGTTTAATTCTTCCCACAAAAATTTGAATAAGGTCCTTGTTAATTTGAAATCAACCAAGCATGGCATATGCTTTAAGAATGAGCCTAAAGAAAAGGTTGACGCCAAACCCCAACCACCTAAGGCTCAACCTAGGATTAATAAAACAAATGCTTATCGTAGAAATAGCAATCCTAGAACAAATATGCATGCTAGACCAAATGTTGAACATTTTAGAAGACCTAGAAATGACTTACCACCTAGAAATGACTACCCTAGAAATGATGCATATTCTAGGCCAAACACTAGAAGGAGTTTTGAACCTTTTAGAACATCTAGACATGACCATTACTCTAGAAATGCTGCTCATTTTAGAACTAATAGTAGGAGAAATGGTTCTCATGAAATACGCAATAGTCATAATGAAAATAGAGTAATTCATTTTCGTCCATCAAGTTACTATGAACCTAGAAGGATGCATAACCCCAACGTGACTTGTCATTATTGTAGACGCATTGGTCATATTGCCCCTGCATGCTTTACACGACATAGACATATCACTCAATCGCATCATTATAATATGCCTAACCCTCAAGGACCCAAAATGGCATGGGTACCTAAAACGCATTAACTTGTTTTGTAGGTATGTTTGAAGGGATCAAGTGTACTATGGTACCTTGATAGTGGATGCTCCAAACATATGACGGGAGACGAATCCAAATTCCTTCAACTAGAACACAAAGAAGGAGGAAGTGTGATTTTTGGGGATAACAATAAAGGAAAGATTATTGGCATCGGATCGGTCGATAAGGATGAAAATTCCTCTATTAAGCATATATTACTTGTGAAAGGTTTATAGCATAATCTCTTGAGCATAAGTCAATTATGTGACAAGGGAAATCTTGCCCTATTTGATTCGGATGAATGCTTAGTGTTTAGACGTAGTGATTTTAAAATTATCCTTCGTGGTTTTAGAGTGGACAATATTTATATGGTTGATCTTGCTAATTCCTCACCCGAATATGTTGATTGTCTTATGAGTAAAGAGGATGATACTTGGTTATGGCATCGTAGAGTAGCACATATCAACATGCATCTTTTGAACAAATTGATTTCTCAAAACTTAGTTATTGGCCTTCCCAATTTAAAATTTGAAGATGACTCTATTTGTGATTCATGTCAAAAAGGGAAGCAAACAAAAGCATCTTTCAAATCCAAAAATATTGTTTCAACTTCTAGACCATTGCAATTGCTTCACATGGATTTATTTGGACCATCTCGCATTGAAAGTCTAGGAAGAAATCGTTATGCTTTTGTGATTGTTGATGATTATTCTAGATTTACTTGGACTTTATTTCTTGCCAATAAAAGTGATGCTTTTCAGAATTTTAAATATTTTCTTAAGCGTGTTCAAAACGAGAAGGAAACAACCGTCACTTCAATTAGAAGTGATCATGGGGGAGAGTTTGATCACAATCTCTTTGCGGACTTTTGTGACGAACTCGGTATCGAGCATACCTTTTCCGCTCCACGTACACCACAACAAAATGGGGTGGTGGAAAGGAAAAATAGGTGTCTCGAAGAGATGGCTAGAACCATGCTCGAAGAGGCTAAGATTCCCAAACATTTTTGGGCGGATGCCGTGAGTACCGCACGCTACATCTTAAATAGAGTAGTCATAAGGCCAATACTCATGAAGACCCCTTATGAACTCTACAAGGGAAGGAAACCAAATATCTCCCATTTTAGAGTATTCGGTTGTAAATTTTTTATTCATAACAATGGCAAAGATCAATTGGGAAAATTTGATGCTAAGTCCGATGAGGGAATTTTCATTGGTTATTCTTCACGTAGCAAAGCATATAGGGTTTTTAATAAAAGAACCGAAACTGTGGAGGAATCCCCTCATGTTGTATTTGCCGAAAAAAATGCTCGCTTGGCGAGAAAGGATTCCGGTTTTGATCTTGCAGGTATTTTAGATAGCTTGAAAGACAAAATACAAGAGGAAACGCCTAAGGAAAATAAAGATGAAATCTTGGAACAACCAATGGAGGAAGCGCCACAATTGGAGAAAGAAACGACAATGCCTAACGAATGGAGGACAATCAAAGATCACCCTCTCGAACAGGTAATTGGCGACGTCGGAGAAAAGGTAAGTACCCGAAACTCCCTTAAGAACACCTTAGGAAATACTGCTTTTGTGTCTCAAATTGAACCAACAACCATCTCCGAAGCAATTGGGGATGAATTTTTGGACCTTGGCAATGCAAGAGGAGCTTAACCAATTCAAACGGAATGACGTTTGGGATTTGGTGCCAAGACCCGAAAATCATACCATAATTGGTACGAAATGGGTTTTTCGAAACAAACTAGATGAAAATGGTGTAATCACTAGAAACAAAGCTAGGCTTGTAGCAAAAGGCTATAATCAAGAAGAGGGTATTGACTATGAAGAAACATATGCTCCCGTAGCTAGATTAGAAGCTATTCGTCTATTGCTCGCTTTTGCCTCTTCTATGAATTTCAATTTATATCAAATGGATGTGAAAAGTTCTTTTCTAAATGGTGTTATACAAGAAGAAGTTTATGTTGAACAACCCCCCGGTTTTGAAGATTTTAAATCTCCCGATCATGTTTTCAAACTCAAAAAGGCTCTCTATGGTTTAAAACAAGCTCCCCGAGCTTGGTATGAAAGATTGAGTAAATTTCTATTGGAAAATGATTTCATTAGGGGGAAAGTTGACACCACCCTTTTTGTTAAGCATAAAAACAATGATATTTTATTAGTTCAAATATATGTGGATGATATCATATTTGGTGCTACTAACAATGTCTTATGTAAGGAATTTTCCGATTTAATGACAAGCGAATTTGAGATGTCTATGATGGGTGAGCTAACATTCTTTTTGGGATTACAAGTAAAGCAAATGAAAGAAGGTACGTTCATTTGCCAAGCCAAATATTGCAAAGAATTGCTGAAACGATTTGAAATGAACAATGTAAAAGCAATGGCGACTCCCATGAGCACATCCGATCATCTCGACAAAGATGAGAAAGGTAAGGAAGTCGACACTAAGAAGTATCAAGGTATGATTGGCTCTCTTCTCTATCTTACTGCTAGTCGTCCGGACATCATGTTTAGCGTGTGCTTATGCGCCCGTTATCAATCGTGTCCGAAGGAGTCTCACCTTACTACGGTAAAACGGATTTTGAAGTACCTTGTTGGTACTACAAATGTGGGTCTATGGTACCCCAAAGGTTCTTCATGCCAACTCGTTGGCTATTCCGACTCCGATTTTGCTAGATGCAAATTGGACCGTAAGAGCACTAGTGGCACTTGCCATTTGCTCGGTAGCTCTCTCGTTTCTTGGTTTAGCAAGAAACAAGTAAGTGTTGCGTTGTCCACAACCGAGGCTGAATATGTAGCCGCGGGGAGTTGTTGCGCTCAAATCCTCTGGATGAAACAACAACTCTTGGACTATGGCCTAAGTCTTGATCATATCCCTCTTAAATGTGATAATACTAGTGCCATATGCTTGACGAAGAACCCCGTTCTTCATTCGCGAACAAAACACATTGAAATTAGACATCATTTTATAAGAGATCACGTTCTCAAGGGCGATGTCGAAATCGAATTTGTTGAAACCAAAGACCAATTGGCCGACATCTTTACTAAGCCCTTAGAGAAAGAGTCCTTCTTCCGAATTCGTAATGAACTCGGGATTCTTGACTCCACGCTGATCTAAGTCATGCATTGCATCTTTTTTATTTTACATGATTTCTAACTTGAGCGTCGGAGACGTCTAACGAATTTTTGCAGGTATCGCCCTAAAGGTAGAAGGAATTATAAAGCATGACGTTTTCTTGTATCAATAATCGATTGTTCTGCTATTACTTGAGTTATTGTACTCTCTTTAAGTAATCACGTTTTCTTTCCAATAAATAAACAAGTTTTAGTTACATCTTTGGCATCTTCTTATATTATTTTTGCTAATGGCAAAAGGGGGAAGATAACGGGTATGCACTCTCAATATTAATAAGCTTATATTGAGGGGGAATTCATATATTGAGGGGGAACTAATCGCATACTTATTGCATATCTTTACTTGTCTTGAATCGTCATTATAAATTGTTTAAGTTGCATATCCCGCTTAAAGTTTGCCATTATCAAAAAGGGGGAAATTGTTGGAAACACGTTCTCAAGCCTTTATACTAAAACGTGTGTTCTTATTTGTAGGTTTTGATGAATGGCAAACAAGCGCAAATTGATATATGCGAAGTTCAAGTACAAGCGCAGAATTGGTGGATAACGAGATTCAAGCACAAGATAAAGTTTTATAGTTTAAATGAGTCGTTCTTAATCGTGATCTTGATCCGACAACTTGACTCATGACATGGCTTCTCTCGTAAAATTATTTTTACAAATTCATGCATATTTAATTTAATGCTAAATGATTTTAAATCATGCATATTTACTTTAGTCAAAATGATTTTTAAACATGCCTCTAAAATCTGGACTAAGATAATCGATTGTGAACTTATGATAATCGATTATGTTAAGCCAAGACTGTATGACAATTGATTGTGTTAAGGCAGTGAGCATCAGGTCTTTTCAAATCTGCATGACAATCGATTGTGAACCTTATGACAATCGATTGTGATGAGGCAGTGTCCATCAAAGTTTTTCAAAACTCAGAATAATCGATTGTGAAGCTAATGATAATCGATTGTGATGAGGCAGTATCCATCAAAGTTTTTCAACGCTCAAAATAATCGATTGTGAAGTTAATGACAATCGATTGTGAAGAGACAGTGTCCATCAGATTTTTAAAAGTCACAAAATAATCGATTGTGAACATATGACAATCGATTGTGTTGAGGCAGTGTCTTCCAGACTTTTCACAATTATTAAATAATCGATTGTGAGTATAAAACAATCGATTGGCAAGAGGCAGTGTCTAAAATGATTTTCAAAATCTGATAAATAATCAATTGTTAACATTGCACAATCGATTGTGAAGCTGACCGTTGTCGTAAAGTTTTCAAATACCGTCAGGTAATCGATTGTTGATTTTGTACAATCGATTGTTGATATTAAAATCTGAAAAAGATTTTTTTGAACGTTGCTGAATAATCGGTTATTGATTCTGTATAATCGATTGTTTTACGTAAAATCTGGAAATGATTTTTTGAACGTTGCCAATAATCGATTGTTGATCTTGGACAATCGATTGTTAAGCGTAAAATCTGGGATTGATTTTTGGAACGATTGGCAAACAATCGATTGTGGCTTCTTGACAATCGATTGTCACACAGTAAAATCAGCAACTCTTAATTGGCAATTAGGCAACGGTAATGCAAAGTTTTTCAACTATAAATACAGCTTCATTTCAGTGTTTTAAACACAACAACACACAACAACTGATCATTCTATTGCTATAAGCTTGCATACTATTGTTTATCATTTTATATTCATTTCATAAAGCTTTTGAGAGCCAAAGTCTTGTCCATAGTTGTTGTGATCTTGAGCTTACTTCTTTTACTCATATCTACTCATTAAGGAGTGTTTTGTTTGAGTGTTTAGTGTTTTGTACACTTGTAAGAGAATTGTGATTCTCTTGTTGTAAGGAACTTGTGTTTCCTTGGTTGAAGTCTTGGAGTGTTGTATCTCTGAGCAAAGGTGTTAAAGCGTGTGTCCTTAAGTTGTAAAGGTTTGTTGAGCACCCGTAAGCTTGACAAGTTAGTGGAAAATCTCGAGAGAGTCTCTCCAGGACTGGACTAGCCACGTGTTGTGGTGAACCAGAATACATCGGTGCGTTCTTTCCTTTTGTTTATTTAACGCACTTAATTATTTCCTGCAAATTTTAATTTCCGCAAGTTTACGCTAAATTTTATTATAACGCTATTCACCCCCCCTCTAGCATTAAGCGTATTATCTAACAGTTTGGTGTGGGTATAGTCTTAAGCTATTTTGTAGCATTCTTGGGCGGTGTGGGTTTCACCCCGTATGCTGAATATCCCCCATAGGGTAGGGAATTTGATCATATGATAGAAGCTGGAGAGGACTGCTCTCATGGCATGTATCCATGTCCGTCCAATGATGGCATTGTATGTTGTTTCCTGGTTCATCACGTGGAAGGTGGTTTCAAATGTGACTCCTCCTGCCAAGACAGGCAGCGTTATTTCTCTAGAGGTTCTTTCTACTGCATTGTTAAAACCAGCCAGCATTATACAACGCGGTATTATATTATCCTCAAGTCTCATAAGTGCAAGGACCCTTGTGTGGATAATACAAGTGTCGCTTCCAGCGTCAACCATTATTCTCTTAATGTATGTATCTACAATGCGCAAAGTAATAACTAAAGCATTGTAGTGAGGAAAAGACAAACCGTCGGTATCAAAATTATCGAAGGTGATACTATCTTTGAAGTCTTCATACTGTTCGTGGGCGATAGTTCGCTTCATCTTGTGAGTGGTGGTAAATTTGACATGATTGATCGCCGAGTCATTGTCATCGTCGATGATCATATTGATTGTGAGTGTTGGCGAGGGCGGCCTTGGTGGCATGTTGGGTTGATCCCGCCATCGTGCGAAGTTGAGTTTCTCTTTATCACTGAGTAGTTCCCTCAGGAATCCTTGGTTCAGCATCCTGACCACCTCCTGCCGTAGCCTATGCAGTCCTCGGTCTTGTGCCCTCGCTCCTGGTAGAACTCGCACATGGCATTAGATTTCGAGGTAGTTGGGTTTGACTTCATCTTTGCCGGCCATTTTACCTTGTTGCCCAGATTTTCTAATGCGTACACTACCTCTGAAGGGGAAACACAAAAGTTATGTGCAGACAGTAAATGAGGCATACCTCGTTTGTTTCGTAGGAGGCGACGTGTCGCTGTAATGCGTCCGCGTGCCAGGGTGGTGGCAGATGGGATGATATGATATACGGTTGATGCCTTTCCCTGTTGGGATGCGAGATTTGCTCTCGTCGCCCCTCATTGCATCGGTCCCTCCTGGTCTCCGGAAGTATTGCTATTAGTCGCCGGGTAGGGCCGTTAAGACCGTCCTCATCTGCGCATACCCCGGCACAGTACGCGTTATGGATTTCTGCCCATGTGGTAGGGGGATATTTCATGAGGCGACTTAGCAGCTTCTTGGTCGCCCTCGAGCCGTCCCTATTTAGCCCGTTGTGGTGGCTTTTCAACCAAATCGTTTAGCGTGCTTGCGAGCCATTCTTTCAGTAGCTTATTGACTTTCGGGGTGCTTCCTTTGATGTAGATGTAGAAGCTCCCCTTTCTCATGGTTACGTCGGGACTGCGAGTGGAGGAGATGAGGTTACTCCGCTCATCACGGTACTGGTGGTTGCGTTCAAGAGATTATTTATTCCTACCTCGTTGAGCGAATCCATGAGGTTAAGCCCAACCCCATCTATCGCTTTCATTTTCGCACAATTGTCAACCATACTTGCTTGTGTGATGTAAGGGATGGTTGTCGGTAGGTTTCTAGGCACAAACTATAACTTTGATTCTAAAAATCCCCACAGACGGCGCCAAGTTTTGCTCAAAAGATCTATGCACTTTATAAGCTAAAAAACAATCAAAAAGATATGGAGGCAAATCGTAATCAAGTACTATAAGTCCAATAAATGGTTATTGTACTGGGATCGTGATAGATCTTTAAGGTATATAAGATAATAGAGAGTTCTTGCTATTAGAAAGAGATAAAGAAATGTGAAGAAGTTTGTTTGATAACAGTAGAGAGAGAGAAAGAGAGTTGGTATATTCAGACTAATCAATCTGCCCTATTACAAGGTGAAGGTCCCCTTTATATACGAAGAGACATTTTCTCGAGATTCACGAAAAATAAATTACAAGGGTTGGTGAATTTTTATACGGTAGAAGCTTGGCCCAAAACGGTGTCATTCCTCTACTTAGTTGATCAGGACGTCCTTGGTCGGACCGTCTTCATTTGATTGGCAATGCTTTGAGAGCGGCCTCGTTATGAGGGGCGTATTCACTTAGACGACGGCGAGGTGAACCAATTTTTTACCTCATACAATAAATCCTAGTATAATTTGCAATAGTTATTAATTTAGAATAATTTTAAAATACTTTAAAAATCGTGATAAATATATCTACTCGTATTTAAATAAAAATTAGATAACATATGCATCGAGGGAAATAAATTAATTTTACATTTGAACCAAAGCCAATAATAGATTTACATTACTGGGCTACCCTAACATTGTAGCATTTCTCTCCAGCGCCGCTTCACTGTAGCATGCGTGGACAGTACATTTCGCTACTGTTCATCGTGCGGATCATCGGATTTTGCCGTTAGTTTCTCACAAAATTTGCGTCACTTGATCCCCTTTTCTTTGGGATCATTTCCCAATTGAAATTTTCCTCTAATCCATAAACAGTTATCCTACATCTTAAATCTATGATTTGCGAGTTGCTGTAGCATCAGTTTCCGAATTTGAATTCCATCAAATAATCCACACAATATTTGTGATGGATTGCAGTTTACTGAGCTCGCATCGATGGAAGTTACAGACTCTCCCCAGCTTCGTGCTGTGGGAGAGGATATTCAAAACTCTTCAGAAAATAGGTTAATTATCGGGACCAAACCAAGCTACGCAGCGTTACTAGCTGGAAAACAGTCTGCCGAGGCAAGTTCAAAGCTGGAACTCAGTCCAGTTTCTGTTCAAAATGGAATTCCTACTGTTGAATTCACAGTAGAAGAAGTTAATTCATTTACTAGAGAGGAAGGTCTTCATCAAGCTGTTGTAATCAAATTTTCATATGGAAAACCTGGGATCCAGGAGTTGAGACAGATCCTGCCGAAACCTTTCGACGTCAAAGGAATAAGCAACATCGGACAGTTAGAACATCGACATATTCTGGTAAGATTCGACTTATTCGAAGATTTTGCTAATGTCGTATCAAGAACATCTGGTTATGTTCAGTCCAAAGGAGACGATTTCTTCTTTAGGACATTCCCTTGGACTATGGGATTCAATCCCCGTGAAGAAAAGTCAAAAGCGGTAGTTTGGATTTCACTGCCAGATCTGCCAACAAATTTCTTTGCAAGGAAATCACTGATGTCCATTGCATCTGTTGTTGGGAAACCTCTTGCCGTAGATAAGGCAACTAAAGAACGCACACGACCTAGTACGGCACGAGTTAAAGTCTTGATTAATTTGATAGACAAACATCCAAAGAAAATCAAGATTAAGGTTGTTGATATAAAATCTGGAAAATTGGTTGAATATGACCAACAGATCGTATTTGATAATCTTCCAAAATACTGTACTTTCTGTTATCATCAAGGTCATGAGAAAAAATTGTGTCGTTGGATTACAGAAGATCGTAATGAGAAAGCAGTTACTGCTAATGTTTCTGAAGGCAGGGGTAGTATGCCTAAGTCAGGGCGTGATGCCAGGGAAATATTGTGCTGGTCGAAGAGGTGAAGTGTTTCAACATTCTAAGAATGTAGATGTTGCCAAAAAGACTGTCACTGTTGCAAATGCTAATGCTGCAGAATCTCTTCCAATTTCTCCTCTTGTCCAACTTCGTACAGAACCATCTTCAGTTAATTTGTAGCAGATATCGAATGTTTTACCAGAAACGAATCTGTCAAATATGCCTTTAGTGACACAACAAAACAGTACATGAGCTGATCACCAATCCAAGGAGTTACAAGACTGTGATGATAATTCAGTAATTGAAGTAACAAAAGTTGTACAACAAAATGCAATTCTGGATGAAGGTAGCACTGCACAGCAGAATGCAGTACTGATCAATAATTTTGGTCATCTGACTGTAAATGATGTTACAAAACAGAATGGGTATATATAGACTATTCAAACTTCTGTGATTGATACAAATGTTGTTGATCACCATATGCTGGGAAATCAGCTGTAGCAGCTGATAAGTTGGAGACCTCATATGTTGCATCTTCAGTTAAGCTCATCAATGAAGTGCAGCCTAAGTCTACAAATCATGATAGTTCAAAGGCTGTTTCGAATGGGAAATATCAGCCAACTGCAGGTTGTATCAACACTAATGCACTGGCTAATCAGTTAATGGAAAGGGATGGACAACATTCCAAGGGTATTGTCCAGCAACAAGACACTTTCATTCCTAGACAAGATTTTGGTTCATTACTGCCAGTTGCTGAATTGCCTAAATCTAAGGCTACTCTGCTTTGTAATTATTCTGTGAAAGAACCATCGACTTTGAATGGTTTAGCTGTATCAGCTGAACCAAAGGAAAAGCAATCACAGATTTGTTCTGCACCTCCAAGATGCCCAGATATGATCCATACAAAAGTGACCCAAAGTTTTACTGATATGGTACAAACAGAACATACCATTTCTGAGGCTGTCTCTACAATGCCTAAGCTATTGTCCAGTGAGTCAGTACAACCTCCTAATGATGCATCAGGTATACTAACAGGAGAAAATGAAAAAAGGCCAGTATTGGTATTGACAGCCTCCACTGTGCACAATAATCCTACAGAATCCTCAAAGCTAAACTCCCATAGTGCAACTCTTTGTAAAGCTTCAGCTAACTTTCCACTGAAATCTCCAAAAATGAGTTGGCTGGAAAACAGTCAGCTATGCTTGCACCAAATCTGAAACATTCTGATGCATCAACCATTCCAGCAGAGGAAATGACCAAAAGGACAGACCAATGCTTAACAAAGTCTTCAGTGCAGATTAGAACCATCGAGCAGCAGCATTTGGCACAATGTAAAACAATTGGTGCATCTTTTAAACCACAGGAGAAGTTGACACAGGTTACGGATCAAAATGTTTCCAACAGGTCATTGCCAAAGGAGGATTCTACATGTATAATTCATAATCTTGATGATCGAGCTACATCTGGGGCAGAGGATTCAACTCAGGCAACAAGCTCAGATGAGTCGATGGAGGGAATAATGAAGGATACTGCAGGTTATGCAACTACAAGTATTCAGACTAACCAGGTGAAAGATCTGGAGGCAAAAGATCACCAAAGTCCAAAGGATGAACTTGCTCAACAATGTGCCTCGGCAGTGTCAACTCCAGTGATTATTCCAGCAAATGTTTATGCCTGAAAAATAGAATCATAATGTTTCTTATGATGCAACAGAAGCTGGCAACACAAAAATTCCAGAAGCTAGACTAACAGAACAGCAACATCCTTTGCATAATTCATGCAACAAGGTCGTAATGCAGGTTACTCAAGCAGATGCTATTAAGGAGGAGGATGCAGACTACAAAAGTCCACTTGTACAGACATCTCCAAAATTAGTTAATGCACTGGCAAAAATAGACAATAAGGAATCAACTAAATCTGGACAGAATAGGCAGAATGACATTATTCAATGCTCGACAATAGTATCTTCTTCCAATCCACATGTCGAGACATCTTTCAAGGATTATGGAAAACCATCAACTTCCAGTGGAAGTAATAAACAAGTTTTCTTTACCAGGAGGGACTTGGTTATTAATTCAAAACTGTAGAAAGACCAACGAGATTATGACGACGACGAGGGTTGGGGAGAAGGATTTGCTGCTTTTTCATCGTCAGACGATGACCAAGATTTTGAGGACGATACTTATGGAGAGGACAGTGATGATCAGTTATCAACTCAAAGGAAGTTAGCAAAAATTAAGGGTAATGCTTATCCACAAATAGTCCCAAAGTCAAGATCCAATTTGAATTGCAATACTCCTGTTTTTCTTCCAAGAAATAATTCAAAACCAGGTGCAAGTCTAGCTGCTAATCGAATCGCAACATCAATGCCTATAAATGTCCAAAATCAGATTGTGTCAAATAAACCAAACAATTTTTTGGGGAAAGGACAACAACAGATTGTGTTAAATGCTTTAGAAGTCAAGCTACAGAATACTCAATTCATGAAAGAGGAGATAGGAAGACACATATATGAAGAGGGGGGAGGAAGAAGATATCTTAGCACATTGCAGAGCAGAAGCGACAAGTAATGGAGATTTATCACCGATGCATAGTAAAACACTTAAGAAATCTCGTGCAAGAGATGCAAGTCGTGATGACAGGATGGGAGAACTCGATAACATAGGGAGACCCCCGATGAGAATCACAAAGCAAAAGCAAGTCATGCAACCTTCGGTTACAAAGCCTAATCGTTCGAGGAACAAGCGAGAAGTTTAAAGGCAACTGGAGATAATTGTTCACAAAAATGAAGAAAAGGAAGAAATACATCTTTTCTCTAGCATCTCTTTAAGTTATGCTTCTTTGTATTCTATTTCGGGAAGCTTTTTAGGGCCTCGATAGGATTTATAAGGTAAGGTTACCGCCGGTATTTGTTATATGGGTGACAATACTGGTGCCCCCTTATCATATAAACATATCTTTGTGTATTTTTCCTTTGCTTGTTTGTACCATTATCACAATAGGCTGAATACGGTAAGGTTAGACCGGTTGTTATATGATTAACAACTCTGGCGATATGATTCCCTTACTTATATTCTACCTATTTGTGGTATTTTTATTTTCTCCTATTTATAAAATCTAACCCTAGACTTTGCCTAGAGGATTGACAAAAAACAAAATTGCTATTTGTCAACAAAAAAAAATAGATTTACGAGCGAAGGAAGATAGAGGGGGTAATAATTGATACTTCCTCCGTTGTACAAAAATAATTGGTGTTTAATTAAAGACGAAGGTGGCTGAATGGACGCCACTCATATACGACATTTATATTTGTCGGCTAGGTTTGTTGGCGTAGGTTAGTTAGAGGGTAGGAATTAATTAGGTAATTAAACAAACACTTTTCAGGTGACTTTGACCCTCCACCCCTTTTCATTCCCTCAAGAATTTACTACTCCATTCTCTTGCTCCTTGGTGGAGTAGTAAAATGTCCAATCATGGTCTCACGGCCTTCTCCCCTCTCTTTATAATGCAGTCCATTTTTTATTTTTTATTTTTGTCAAAATATAACTTCAATGCTTCCTTATTTCTGCCCCAAAATGGAATGAATAATATTACTTTAAATTTGGAGTGACACTTCATCTCCTTCGTTACCGTTCAGTCTTACTTTATTATTATTTTTACTAATTTAATTTTTTTAATTTACCCCCTTATATATACATACTTATATTTATATAATATCTTTATAATATTAATTTATATTTTAACTGTGGCATATAACTTTGATAAATTAATTTTCATGTATTTATTATTTTTATATAAAATTATAAATTATTTTTGTTATAAGTTATAATTGTACAAATAATAAATAATCATCTCAAAAATAAATGATGAAGTAAAATATTAGATATTGTAAAATCGAAAGGTGCGAATATAATGATGTTGCTATAATTAAAAAGTGAAAATTAAAAACATATTAAAAATTAAAAATATATTAAATTAAAATACATAACAATTGAAACTACGGTAAATAGCGTAATAACTTCTTTGTATTTTCATGGTTTCACTTTTATTTGAATTATCTGTACATATATATACTCTATAATATTTGCTTACAAATTATATTATTTAAAAACTTATGGCATAAAATAATTATATATTAAATTATATGTGATGAATAAGTCAAAAAGGAAAAAGATAAAATTTCTTTAATAGAAATAAGAAAATAAAATTTAAATAAAAAGTAATAATATAAAGTATATAAAATAAAAGTGAAAAATAAAGTAATAGTTGGAGTAACTTTATTCAATTTTGGAGGAGAAAATTGAGGCAAGGGTTGGAGATTGCTCAGTACCATCCACCCCATCCACTAAACTATAATAATACTATAATGATAATAACAAAAGAAATATACAATTTAAGTTATATACTCTTCCCGTCACATATTACTTGTCCACATTACTAAAAATTTCAGTCCCGAATTACTTGTCAATTTTACAAAACCAAAATTAAAATTTTCCCATTTTACCCGAAAAATTAAATCAGTTTTGATGGTGTCTGTTCATATGCTTTATGCTAGTCCGTCAACGAGAACTTTTGGATAAATGATTTGGGTACACTTTGTTAACTTGAGTTTATTAGTTTGAGCCTTTGAGGCCACTTAATTAGTCAAATAGTAGATACTAAAAAAAGTTAAAGGGTAAATTAGTAAAAATATCTTTCTTATTTATGCTTTTTAAGGGGGTATAAAAGAAAAAATGGACAAGTAATATGAGAGAGATGTAGTATATTATGATATGAAGAAAATATTATTGGTATCCGTTAATTTTCTTTTCCACATTATCAATTATTTATGTTTTTAATGCGATTAGTCTTTGTGGATCGCATTTCAAAGAACTTGAAATCGTAAAAGTTTTCATAATCAGTATGTAAACGGTAAATTCTACTAATAACATAGCATAAAAAATAATTGAATATTAATGCAATTGAATTGACTTGGGTTTCTTAAATAAACTGAATGCATTTTTCAACACCAACAGTGAAGGATACTTTTTCTTGAAACTTAGTGAAAATGTACGTTACTATTCAAGGCCTTTCTCAAAAGTGTACTCGTGTACGGTAGAAATCGGAGCTACTTGATTTTATTCTTTGATCGAGATAAGAATGTTGCGTCAAAGAGCTAGGATGTCAAGTTTGGACCGAGGTCGACATCAATTGCAGCCTATAAGAGATAGCCTTCGAGTAACATCAATATAGCTTGATAACAGAAAAGGTGAGATATTCGCGATTGGTCGAGAATCGTGGCGTGAATCTCGGAACGAGTTAATCTGTGGCGGTTAATCAAATATTAATATGGTTTCATATTATAATTAGAAGTGTACCTTATTTATGACTCCTCAATTATATAAAGAGTGATCTCATTCATTTGTAAGGATCATCATTATCCACTAATAAGAATACATACACTCATTACTTTACTGCAATTTCTCTTACTGTTCGTCAGAGTTGCTTTATCATTTACTATTTTTACAATCCCACCTCGAGACAATCCCAAGTCGAGGTTGAAACCTGGTTAGCGTACTCGTTTGGTTTATTTTATTCTCAAATTTATTCATTTATTTCCTTGCTTATCAATTAGTATTGAACGAAATCCCATACCCTTAAAATCATAATAT
This sequence comes from Nicotiana benthamiana, assembly GCA_034376525.1. Classification (NCBI taxonomy): domain Eukaryota; kingdom Viridiplantae; phylum Streptophyta; class Magnoliopsida; order Solanales; family Solanaceae; genus Nicotiana; species Nicotiana benthamiana. The sequence goes on from CM067337.1 coordinate 34,107,783, forward strand.
ATGTTTAATTGTTATCCGAATTTGAGGGTAAACTGTTTGGCGCCCACCGTAGGGCTATGGATAAGAGTGATTGTTCGGTATTGATTTTGATAACACACATTATTTCACACTTGTTCTTGTCAAGTATTTTTGCTCTTAGGTTAAAATATGTCAAACTCACATAATCCACCCACACATGGTGAATATGGTCTCGGGTTTCACAGGGAAAACGACCACGTAATTGCTCCAAGAGCCGAGGTGCCACCGACTAATCTCGGGGGAGTATCGGTTGCCAATCTGGTTGATGTCAGTTCGCACGTCGCTTTAAATGCAGACCTTGGCGCGGACACCGAAGGGAGCGTATGCAAGGAAGATTGATCTGGTGGCCAAGGTACACAAGGCAGAGGAGACAGAGGAGTTAGTCTCCAAGTGATATTAGAGATGCTACATGCTCAGCAAGCCGCTATTGCTCCGCTACAAAATCAACATAGGACTCCGAGTGGGGTCGACCCAGAAATCACTTGTCTTACCGAGCCACTGCTAGAGAGGTCAAATGGTAATAAATTGGGGACCGATACTGCAATAATGAAAATGCTCAAGGAGCTCACCAAAAAAATTAGAGTCAGGAGAGAATAAAATCACAACAAATGATAAAAAAATGGAAACATACAACTCTTGAGTTTATCAGATACCGGGGGCACCACCAATCTTGAAAGGGATAGATTCAAAGAAATTTGTACAAAAGTCGTTCCCTCTAAGTGCAGCACCGAAACCCATTCCAAAGAATTTTTGTATGCTGGACATACCTAAATATAATGGGATCACCGATCCCAACGAGCATGTCACCTCCTACACATGCGCCATCAAGGGTAACGAATTGGAAAATGATGAGATCGAATATGTTTTTTTAAAGAAGATCGAATATGTTATATTAAAGAAGTTCAGGGAAACCTTGTCGAATGAAACAATGATTTGGTACCACATTCTACCACCAAATTCCATTGACTTGGTTGCCATATTGGCGGAATCTTGTGTAACGGAGCCATAAAGGTTGCGACAAAGAAATCAGAACTTTTCAAAGTGAGATAGAGGGATAATGAGATGTTGAGGAAGTTTGTATCCCGATTTCAAATGGAACGCAAGGAGTTGCCACCAATGTTCAAGCTTTCACTCAGGGATTGAATGAACGAAGTGATGTCAGCTGAAGCAAAAGTTGATGGAGTATCAAGCTGTAACTTGGGCAGATGTACACAATAGTACCAATCTAAGATCACGGTCTAGGGTGAACAATTAGGAGCTCCCTTCAGTTCAGTGCACTCAAATAGGCCAATAGCTAAAAATAAGAGGGACATCGACAATGATCCAAGATTGAACAAAGATCGATATCAATGGTACACCTCAGATCGCAGGAATAGTGGTCCAGGATGCAATTCCGTCCTGAACGACTGAAGAAGCGATCGAGGATAGAATTCTCAGGGACTCATGAGCAAAAGTGGTTTTGATAAGTAAGCCGATCCCACGGAGGCACCTCGATTGTAGGAATATAATTTTAGTGTCAATGCGTCCGACATTGTATCGAAAATTAGAAGAATCAAAGACCAGATGGCCTAGGACTATACAGACCGTCCCTTCCCAAAAGAACCCCAATCTAATGTGAAAATCTCATGGCATGCATAGTCACAAGACCTAGGATTGCAAGCAGTTGACAGATGAGGTAGGACGTCTGTTCAATGAGGAACACCTTCAAGAATTCCTAAGTGATCGAGCCAAGAATCATTTCAATGAAAGGGACGCCAACATGAAAAAAGAACAGGAGGATCCACAGCATGTAATTCATATGATCGTTGGAGGGGTCGATATTCCATAAGGGCCCTTATTCAAATGCACTAAGATATTAATTACTCGGGAGAAACAGACCCAAGATTATGTGCCAAAAGACACTGTATAATTTAACGACGAGGAAACAGAAGGAATCACTCAGCCTTACAACGATGCTCTGGTAATTTCTATCTTATAAAATAAAGTTCAAGTTAAGCATGTTTTAGTAGATCCAAGTAGCTCGATATCATCTGATTAAAGGTCGTTGAATAGCTCGCCCTACAATATCAGATCGTGCCTGCAGCTCGGGTCTTGAACAGTTTCAATATGGCCAATGAAACAACTAAATGAGAGATTATCCTATCGATGAACGTGGCTAGAACTATCCATGATATCAAGTTTCACGAATCGATGGCGACATGAGGTAAGATGCTCTGCTCGGGAAGCATTGGATCCACAACATGAGGGAAGTCCCATCAACTCTCCAGCAAATGATGAAATTCCTAATGGTGTATGGGGTGAAAACAGTGTACGGGGAGCATCATGCTGCAAAAGAAATATTCGCGGTCGATGAGGTCATACCTATATCGGCTCTATCAATATTGGAAGGATCAAGCATGAAGGGTAAACAAGAAGCAGTGTATCAATCACCACCAGCCTTGACAGAATCAGAGAAGTAGGAAAAAGAAGAGGAAAAGGATGATTTTTTGACCTCTCGAACTTTTGTTGTTCCCGAAGATTCCAACGCCACCAAAGCAATGATCGAAGAGGTTATATTAATTGAGTATCTGCCCGAGCGAAAGGAATACCTAGAAATGGGTTAACCCCCAAACTCACAAAAAAGATTATTCAATTTCTTATTGATAGAGTAGGTTGTTTTGCTTGGTCCCACTTAGACATGACATGGATCCCTTTGGAGATAGAAACACATCGACTAAGCCTGAACCCAAAGTTTAGATCGGTGAAACAAAAGAAAAGGTTCCAGTACGAGGTAAAGAACATATTCATAAAGGACGAGGTAACTAAATTGCTCAAAATAGGGTCCATTCGGGAAGTCAAGTATCCCGAATGATTAGTCAATGTAGTCGTAGTTCCTAAAAAAGGGAACAAACTTAGGATGTGTATAGACTATAAGGATTTAAACAAGGCATGTCCCAAAGATTCTTTTCCACTTCTTAACATCGATCGCATGATCGATGCCACGGTAGGCCACGAGATCCTTAGTTTTCTCGATGCCTATTCCAGGTACATTCAAATTCAAGTGAACCCGGAAGACCAAGGAAACACTTCATTTATCACCAAGTATGGAACTTATTGTTATACTGTAATGATCTTCGGGCTAAAAACGCAGGAGTTACCTACCAACACCTAGTAAATAAAATGTTTGAAGAATAGATAGTTAAGCCAATTGAAGTGTATATTGATGACATGCTAGTTAAATCCTTGCGCACAGAGGAACATTTGACACATTTGTAGGAAACATTCGAGATACTAAAAAAATACAACATGAAGCTCAACCCAAAGAAATGCGCTTTCAGGGTGAGTTCGGTCAAGTTCCTTGGCTTCATGGTGTTGAATCGGGGGTTCGAGATTAAACTCGGAAAAATTAAGGTTATCAAAGACATCATCGTCGTAGATAACATTAAAGCCGTGCAAAGGCTGACAGAGCGGATAGCTGCCTTAGGCCGATTCATCTCGAGATTGTTGGATCGAACTCATAGATTCTTCTCTCTACTCAAAAAGAAGAACGATTTTGCCTGGACCCTAGAATGCCAACAGGCATTAGAGACTATTTCTTAACACTCCAAAGGAAAACTCTACTTGCACTTGGCAGTCTCAGCTATCGCGGTAGTGGTGTCCTAGTTCGAGAGGAACATGGTACGAAATTCCCTGTTTATTATGTAAGTCAAACTCTAGGATAAGTAGAAACTAGATATCCACACTTAGAGAAATTGGCATTTGCACTGATAAGTGCCTCTAGGAAGCTGAAACCGTATTTCCAGTGTCACTCTATATGTGTATTAACCACTTACCCCCTTCGTACTGTTATGCATAAGCCCGAACTATTGAGACGATTGGACAAACAGGCCGTCAAACTCAGTGGGTCTGATATCGAATGTTAACCCCGAACGGCCATCAAGTTTGAAATTTTAGCAGACTTCGTGGCCGATTTCACACCAACCATCATACCCGAAGTCACGAAGGAATACTTATTAAAATTGGGTACATCATCGGGGGTGTGGACCATTTTCAAAACAACACTTCGAATGTGAAGGGGTTTGTTTAGACATCATTTTGAGGCTACCTATAGGCAATAAGATTAGACAATCTATCAAAACCCCTAAGTTGACTATCAATGAGGCCTGGTATGAGGCCACAATCGCAGCTCTTGAGCTAGCTAAGAGTTTGGGTGCTGAGGTCATCGAGGCCAAGTATGATTCCTAGCTCGTGGTTAACCATGTCAACAAAACCTTCAAAGTCTGAGAAGACCGAATGCAAAGGTACTTGGATAAATTGAAGGTAACCTTACACAGGTTCAAAGGATGGACCCTACAACAAGTACCTCAAGAATAAAATGGTGAGCCCGATGCCCTTGCAAACTTAGGGTCATCAGTTGGAGATGATGAAATTAGCTTGGGGACTGTCATCCAACTGTCGTGATGTGTGGTTGAAGAAGGTCACACTGAGATAAACTCCACAAGCTTAACTTGGGCATTGAGTACTTGAAAAATAGAAAGCTCTCATCGGACCTTAAAGAATCGAGGGCCCCATAAACAAAAGTTGCTCGATTCACATTGGTTGAAGATGGAACATTGTACAGAAAGACGTTGGACGGACCATTAGCAGTATGTTTGGGACCAAGGGACACCATTTATGTTCTACGAGAAGTCCATGAAGGTATTTGTGGGAACCACTCCGATGCCAAATCGCTAGTTCAAAAAACCATCAGAGCGGGATACTATTAGGATAGTATGGAAAAAGGCGCTAAGGAGTTTGTTCGAAAATGTGATAAATGCCAAAGTTATGCGCCAATGATCCATCAGCCAGAGGAAAACTTTATTCGGTCTTATCCCCATGGCCATTCATGAAATGGGGGATGGATATCATCGACCATCTACCATCGGCTCCAGGTAAAGTTAAATTCATTTTTTTATGACTACTACTTCTCTAAATGGGTGGAAGCGCATGTCTTCAAGAAAGTCAGAGAAAAAGAAGTTATATACTTTATCTGGGATCACATCATATGTCAATTCAGGATACTTACCGAAATTGTATGCGAAAACAGAAAGCAATTTATCGGACGCAAGGTAACAAATTTTCTCGAAGAATATAAAATACAAAAGGATCATATCAACACTTTATCATCCAAGTGGAAATGGACAGGCCGAGTCAACGAACAAAACTATCATTCAGAATCTAAAGCAAATATTGAACGACGCCACAGAAAAATGGAGAGAAATTCTACTCTAGGTCTTTTGAGCATATCGACCAACACTAAAGTCCAGTACAGGTGCAACCCCGTTCTCCTTAGTAATGGCTTCAAAGCTTTTATTCATGTCAAAGTTGGGGAACCTTTCACTAAATTTTGACATACAGCAGAAGAATCAAATCATGAGGCTATTGTCACACCTCCTTTTTGCGCCCCCGCGAGGGGTATAGGAGTTTTTCCAATAAAAGGACAATTGAACGGGATTTGCTTTTTTATTTCAGAGTTGCCACTTGGGAGATTTAGGGTATCTCAAGTCACCAGTTTTAATCCTGAATCGAGGAAAGTAATTGACTCTAAATTACAGTCTGCGTACCAAATATCCAGATAAGGAATTCTGTTAACCCAGGAGAAGGTGTTAGGCATTCCCAAGTTCTGTGGTTCTAGCACAGTCACTCAACTGTTATATTTGGCTTATTTATCTCATTTTTAATATTTGTAAATTATGTGCCGATTTTAACTTTTAACCGCTTTTATTCAATTTATTAAAGAAAATTGAACGTCGTCTGAGACATGTCTTTGGATTGCGCTGCATGAAATGAACCCGCAATCCTGAACACATCCGATTTGACTTTTTGGGATTTGGATTTGGATCGTATGAAATATACACCCGACTTTAGGGAAGATAACATTATTAGATACGCGCCTAAAGATGCTAACACGTTAGTATTTTTGATAAGGCCGTGAAGTTTGCTAAATGGTATGTCCTGAAATTTATGCATTTTAATATCTACATTTAACAAGATCCCCACAATTTATACTTAATCCGGCGAGGCACACCTCATTTATTTTAAAGGATCATCATATAGTGACTATGTTTCTATTTCCTTCCGTCTCTAAAAATGAAAAGAAAATTCCTAATTTATTTATATGCTTACAAGTTATTATAGTTGGGTCCTGAATATGATTCATAAAATATGAAAATGAAGCAACACATGGGCAGTTCGTTCGCCAATACGTGCCTATCTCCAACGTATATGGGGTAAAACTGGGCCTGCGCCATTCTTGTTCAGATGTTGGGCCAAACAAATTATCTTATGCATGTTTGAAACTTTAAAAGGCAGGAATGAAAGTGCCATCTAATTACACAATTTCTTGAAAGTTTAGATAATCAATTTGTTGACTGTAGTAATTTAAACCATGTAGTAATTATAGCCTAATGCCTAGCATACATGTGAAACAGACTACATAAACTAGAAAACTAAAATGGTCGGAATATCATTTACTACAAGCATACATAAATAATTTTCCAACTTAAGGCCATATATAAATGTTAAGTTTCATTACAACTATCTACATGGTTCTTAGTAAAGAAAGTGAACTGTTCTATATACAACTAACTGCTATATATACTACTAAAAATAAATTCAAAACAACTTTGATTCTTCATTTCATGTTCATGCCTCAATTCTCAGCTTACAAGAAGTACCAGTTGTGTACCTGATATTGGAAAAGCAAAGAAGAAGAGGAAGACCAATAGAAGCAGCAGTGGCACACACAACAACACAACAGAAATCCCAGGTAAGATTAAAACCAAGCAACAGATCCAACAACCAAGCAGGAAACCAAACTCAATGAAACAGTACTCAACTAGGAGCTTCCAAGAAAAGTTTACAGAATACTGATTTTGTTGCTTTGATTCTATAGACATAAACTGACTTTTTAAATTTTAAAGGACTAGCCTTAACACTCAAAATTTTTGAGAATAAAACTCACTTTTTCCAATTCAAAGACCAGCCTGTATTTTTTTTCTTTTAAACTCTCAAAACTGAATTCTAAGTGTAAGAATGTAGCCTGTATTTCTCTCTCAAGTTCTGAAAATCTCCTAACATTGAACTTTTTTAATGTTAAAATTCAGTTTTCTAAGCTCTGAATTCTAATCTCAAAATGCAATCCTTATTTACTCCTTACTATATGTATTTATAGTAAACTATAAACCGACCCTCCTTTGAAAAACTGCACTTACCCGACCAACCACCCCAAGAAAATCTGTCTATTTTTAACTAAATCCCACTAAGGAAGGCTTTTCCTTATTTTCTTCCCTAAATTAAGGCATGATATAAGGGCTTATTCCTCACTAGCATTAAATTAATGCAAAAGTTCTTGTCTTATTATTGCTTGACTAACAGACCATTAATTTGGTCAATTCTGACCACTTTCAATTCCCAAAATACCCCTGTAATGACAGCCCATTTAAACTGTCCAAATTACCCTTTAAACTTTCTATTAATTACTGTGATTAACCTGAAGTTGAAGGACTGAGATCACTACTATTTAATATGGCATTTAATCTCTGATTTTAGGCTTTAAGCTTATGATTTCTACAGCTAATACCAATTCTAAGTTCAAAAAGACAGAAGGGGGAAAATTCAAGGGGAGTGATCTGCTCAGTTTGGTAAACCAAACTTGACCAGACCCAATACCAATTCAAATCAAGCAATTGATATTACAAGTTGAACAAGACTGGACAAGTATATTGATACAAGAGGAAACATACCGGCAATTATACATTTGAACAAATATTTCATACTTCTCTAATTTCTAGTGAGTTCATTGATGACCTTTATTTAATAGACTATATGAATTACACTAAATGGCCAACAATCAATTAATGTATCAGGCAGGTTATAGGATTTCAGTGATTTCAACAATGAACCTAATATGAACTTACTTTACGATTCTACACATGCTGAACACACAACTCACAATGAAACAAACAACAAACCAATAGAATTAGATGACCAAATAAAAGGTCTGTCGAAGATGAGAGATTTGACAGAAAATCATTTAAATTAAAACAAACATGCAAATGAACACATAAACACATAAATAAGAAAAGGGAAGGAAAAAGAAGAACTTATATCTGAAAGCTAATGGGTAAATGACCCCAGTCACGGACTTGACTAGACCATTTGAGGTCGAACAGACTCTAATCGGGGTGTTCTCAGTTGAGAACACCTAGAATAGAGTCTATTAGACCCCAATCACCCCTTAATTTGAACAAATACCCAACTCTTAGATTTCTAGGGTTCCTATGAGTGATTTGGGATTTTCTGGATGGATTCGAACCAAACCTTTGTCAGTTTAGGTACGAGGGAGGTCAGAGGAGTGTTTGGTATCATTTTTTGCTTGGTTGGTGTAAGTTAGGGTTTGACTCGAATCTTCTAATGAAGATTCGAGAAGATACCATTTGATTCAAGACCAACAGATAACAGAGTCGTGTTTAGGGTGTCGAGGTTAAGGGGTGTTAGTTTGGTGGTTACCGGAATCGTTGTCGTCGGGTCTTAAGCTTGGGGGTCTAATGGCCGCTAGGGTTTGGGGGCATGGTCTCGTCTTTGAGTTGAGAGAGACGAAGTGAGGAGGGGGGCTGGCTATGGGGGCGTGGGCTGTGACAGATAGGGTTTATATATGGACGAGGAGTTGAATCTTGGCCATTGGATCGTCAATGATCAACGGCTTGGATCAAATTGCTTAAATGAAATGGGGTCGTTTGATGTAAGTACGGGGTCGTTTGGTTTAGTAAGGGGAGTGGGTTGGCTCGGGTCGAAATGGATCGGGTTATAGCGGAGGGCTGAGATCGTTGGATCAAATGAGATGAACGACTCAGATCAACTGTCTTTATACGACGTCGCTTAAGTTAGTGATGGGCAAGATCTGGGCCATTCATTTGACTTGATCAACGGCTCAGGATTGAGGGTTTCAAAACGGCATTGTTTGGCTACGGTCTCAGAGACCTGGTCTTTGGACTTGGTTAGGTTTGTTTGGGCCTGGTTTTCTTTGCATTTTTAGCCGTTTTTCCTCTTTCTTAGTTAACCAAATTCAAATTCAAATAAAATCCTAAACAAAGTTTTTGTAAAAATCAAAAGAAATGAGATTGCACACCTATTAATTAATACCTACAATAATTAACACAAATTACACATTTAAATAAAATCAGACAATGACAAAGCACAAGAATGCATATTTTTGTAATTTTCTTTTAACCAAATTATGGTTAATTAATTCCGAAAAATGCACAATTAACTCCTAAATGCATGCAACATATATTTTTTGTATTTTTAATTGACCACAACAAGCGGAGCATTTACAGACAAAACAATTACCAAAATGTCACGCAAATTCTCAAAATTGTACCCGAAGGTATCTTGTTTTATTTTTCGATTTCCTTTAGGAGTGATTTCCATGAAGCAAAAATCACGTGCTCACAGCTGCCCCTCTTTGTCCGAAAACACAAAGAGTTTTCGTGCAAAGATAGAGTGAGCGAATACGAGCAATTTTTGCCCATCGGAATACTCCGTGTGAAGCATTTTTTTGAAAAAGATTTAACCGAGCCTTTGCTTCAAAGGTTTCCTACATATCCCTGGCTAAAAGGGAATCGGGTTAATGTTGTTCGGGAAGTTTTGGTAGCTGGGACTACCGGAGAACTGTGGTTCTGCTGTTACTGCTACTGTATGCCATTACTATTGCTTTACCGATCTCCTTATTACACCGTGCTAAAAAGAAAACAAGAACCTAGGCTAGACTATGGATCACAAGATCTGATCTATCTTCAATTTGTTTTTTCCATCTTGCTTTCTTGTCGGCTTGGGCTCCTTCCGGTGCTTCTTTCTTCTGCAAACTTGGGGATGACACTGGCCTTTTGATTTTCCGAATACCTGTTTTCATCGTCTCGTTCGGTCCGCTGGGGATGTAGTTTCATTTATTAAGCTTTTGGCGGTTACTCTGGGGATATAACTTTCTTCATTCGATTTGTTATGCTGGGAACAACTAAGGTTCAAGGGCCGCTTCTCTCAAGATTTGTCTTATGTTCCTTTTGACTCATGCGATTGAATTTGCGCTGGGGCCTCTTATTGTATCCTTCTTCCTTCCGGTGGGTTATTGATTTCAAGACCTGAAATGTAAAGACTAAAAATATTCCTCTTGTTATGCAGGTGGGCGCCTATTTATCTAAGGACGTGAAAAATATTCCTCTTGTTATATAGGTGGGCGCCTATTTATCTAAAACATGAAAAATATTCCTCTTATTATATAGGTTGGCGCCAAAAAACATGAAAAGTATTCCTCTTATTATACAGGTGGACACCTATTTATCTAAAGACATGAAAATATTCCTCTAGTTATACAGGTGGGCGCCTATTTATCTAAAACATGAAAATATTCCGCTTATTATACAGGTGGGCGCCTATTTATCTAAAGACATGAAAATTATTCCTCTTATTATACAGGTGGGCGCCTATTTATCTACAGACACGAAAAGTATTCCTCTTATTATACATGTGAGCACTTATTAATCTAAAGACATGAAAAGTATTCCTCTTGTTATACAGGTGGGCGCTTAACTTCATCAACAACTTTGAAAATAAAATGCATTTGGCAATGATTGATGACATATATATTTTGGCAATGTTTATACAAGCAGGACCATTCGGGTCGAAATAAATTAAATTTCCTTTTGAGGAAGGATTCACTTCAATATCCTATTCGAGGGCGGACAGACCCATCGTATCCTATTCGAAGGCGGATAGACCCATTATTATCCTATTCGAGGGTGGATGAACCCAAATTATCTTATTCGAAGGTGGACAAACCTAAAGTATCCTATTTGAGGGCGGATGAACCCAAAATATCCTATTCGAAGGCGGATGAACCAAAATATCCTATTCGAAGGTGGACAAACCTAAAGTATCCTATTTGAGTGCGGATGAACCCAAAATATCTTATTCGAAGGCGAATGAACCTAAAATATCCTATCGAAGGTGGACAAACCTAAATTATCCTATTCGAGGGCGGATGAACCCAAATTATCCTATTCGAAGGCGGATGATCCTAGAATATCCTATTCGAAGGCGGATGAACCTAAAATATCCTATTCGAAGGCGGATGATCCTAAAATATCCTATTCGAAGGTGGATGAACGTAAAATTATCCTATTAGTGGGCGGATGAACCTATATCAAAATATCCTATTTGTAGGCGGACAAACCTATATCCAAATATCCTATTTGAAGGTGGACAAACCTATAATATCCTATTCGAAGGTGGACAAACCAAAAGTATCCAAATACCCTATTCGAAGGTGGACAAACCCATATCTAAACATCCTATTTGAAGGCGGACAAACCTATACCCAAATATCCTATTTGAAGGTGGACAAACATATAATATCCTATTCGAAGGTGGATGAACCTAAAATTATCCTATTTGAGGGTGGATGAACCCAAATTATCCAAATATCCTATTCGAAGGCGGATGAACCAAAATTATCCTTTTTGAAGGTGGACAAACCTATAACCATTTATCCTATTCGAAGGCGGACAAACTTATAATATCCAATTCGATGGCGGATGAACCCAAATATCCTATTCGAATGCGGATGAACCTAAAATATCCTATTCGAAGGCGGATGAACCTAAATTATCCTATTTGAAGGCGAATGAACCTAAATTATCCTATTCAAAGGTGGACAAACCTATAACCAAATATCCTATTCGAAGGCGGAAAAACCTATAATATCCTATTTGAGGGCGGATGAACCCAAATATCCTATTCGAAGGCGGATGAACCTAAAATATCCTATTTGAAGGTAGATGATCCTAAAATATCCTATTCGAAGGCGAATGAACCTAAAATATCCTATTCGAAGGTGGATGAACCTATATCCAAATATCCTATTCGAAGGCGGACAAACCTAGAATATCCTATTCGAGGGTGGATGAACCCAAAATATCCTATTCGAGGGCGGATAGACCCGTTTTCAAAACTTGAAGTTATCTTATTTCTGACCTGTTTCTCTTAAAATTGTGCTGTCTTGCTATCCCTTAAAGCTTGAATTGATTTCCTCTTTCCTCCGAGAAAAGTTTCGACAATGGCAGAAATATGTTTGCCCCAGTTTTCGTACTCTTCCTTGTGGCATGTTTTTTCGCCATTAATAAGATTTCCTTTTCCCGATTCAAATCAAAGAAAATCTGTTGGTTTTAAATGGTGAGTGGTCGTGCCGCTCCTGCTGGGGATGGTTTTTCCCTTTCTCCCTTCCCGCTCTGTGTTTTATTACACTATCAAAGCTTGATGGGGATTATTTTACTGCGGATGAATTTTTCTTTTCTTCCTCCCCCACTCTGTGTTGTCCGACCCTCTTGGAACTTGGTCGAAAATCTGTTGGGGATGCTTCTACATCCCGATGATCTGCTGGGACCCTCTTGGAATTTGGTCCACAATTTTCTCAACTGTTGTTTTCCTATTTTTCTCCATACTTTACTTGACATTTTAGAACAATATATTATTCAGCCTTGCAACAAACTTCTTTTTGCCTTGTCTCTGGCCTGTCCTCTTCCCATTTTGCTTTGTACCATTTTAGCAACTAGTAGTAATCTCTGAAAGATCTTTCTCTAAAATAAATTTTTGGAAAAAGTCTTTCAAACAAAGAAATGAAAAGATAGAAAAAGAGAAAGTATTTCTGAACAAATACTGGGGAAAAGAAGAGAAAGGAACTTTTCTGGATGGTATAACTAATCCCAACGATCATGTTGTGCATTCCAGATTAATTAACCCAGTCTATTTATATCAATCAATCTTTCTGATGTCTTCACTTGCTGGGGATAAACAGGTGGCCAACTCTTCGCCAAATGTGGATCTATTTCGCCAATCTTATCTCGTCGCCTCATAGTGCCCTTCAAAGGGTTTTCACTAATAAGACTCTCTCATTTCTCTCAGCTCTCGTCGCCTTATGGTGCATGTGAAGGTTTTTACTGATAAGACTCTCTCGTTTTGTTTCTCAGTTTTTGTTGCCTTATAGTTCCTGTGAAGGTTTTCACCGATAAGACTCTCTTGTTTTGTTTCCTCAGCTGGGGATTGGAGTGTTACCGATAAGATTCTCTATGCTGGGAATTCTTTTGGCTAACCATTCTTTTCAGCTCATGATCCTCATTCAGTCGGGGACCATTGTGTTATTCTCGGCTTTCATTTGTATTTCTTGGAACCTATTGGTTACTGATCGGGAGGTCTTTTCCGGACATCAATATGGGTTTTATGTGGGGTTTAAAAGAAAAGGAGATAAAAATTCAAAATAACTTTGATGGGTAAAACATTACAACTCTTGGAATCAAACCTCTTTTAAAAATTTAAAAAACTAACTTGTGCCCCAGTTTTCTTGCTTGGGGGGGGGGGGGGGATTTTTGATTTTTGTGACACTTTGTCACACTATGATCGAGTTGTGAGGCGCCTATGTATCCTCTTTGAGGAATCATTTCAAACGTAGTTCACTTGATTCCTTATTTTTTCTTGTGACTTCCTCTTTGTTTTTGTTATCATTTTTCTTTCTTCTTTTTTTCCACTTTTTTTCTTTTCATTTTTTTTCCATTTTTCATTATCATTTTTCGTTTAATGATTCCAATAGAGGTGTATGAAAGAATAAATAAGGCTCAATGGGGAAGCAAAGGTTGAAGTATTTGGATAGTAGAAAAAAATTGCCTCTGTCATTTCATTTTCTGATTAATGCCAAGTGCAAGCAAACAGATAATTATAAACAAATAAATCATACAAAATAACTCTTGACTATGTTAGAATTGATAGCCATGTCGATACATATTCCCTCGACATCTGTTAAACATAAAGCATTATAGGATGACACTCTAGTCACAATGAATGGTCCTTGCCAGTTCGGGTCGAACTTGCCCTTTACTTCGGCCTGATGTGGCAGGATTCATTTCAACAGTTGCCATTCAAATTTCCTTGGACGTATATTCTTATTATTTCTCTTGCCATTCTCTCTTGATACGACTGACCATGACTACTGCTGCCAATCTCTTTTCATCATTTAAGCTCAACTGCTCCAATCGGGCTTTGACCCATTCATCATTATCAATCTCCTTTTGTATTATTAGTTCTTAATCACATTGATTTTTTAGATCGGGTTGAAGATCCATCGTGCATGCCATGTCATTAGAATCAGTATAAAGAGAACTTTTCAGAAAGAGAAAAAGAAGAAAACAAAAATAAAACAAAATAAGAAAAGAAAACTTTCACTTTATTAAAATGTGGAATAACAGAGTTTCACACTTTTGCTGAAACAAAAAATGGATTACAACCATGAAATAATCCAGACAACTGGAAAGAAAAATCAGAGCCCACTACTAAGACTCCCTCCGGGCAGGAAGAGGAGTAGCGTCCAATTGTTGATATTGTCCCTAAGCCCCACAAGCTGTGTATTTTCCCCACTGGACCCTTTTCCCAACACCATACCGGATTTGTCATCTACCTTTTCCAACTATACCACCTCTTTTCCACTGGTCGACTTTTCTTTTGAACCAGCACAAATCATCATCACTGTTTGTGAGGGTTTCTTCAGCTCCTCTCCTTCGTGCACTAGCTCGATTATATGGGCTTCATGGTGTATCGGCAATGGGTTCTGATTGATGTTGGGTGCCTCTAGTGTCTGAACCTCAATCTTGTTGGTGTCAATAAGATCTTGCACTGCATGTTTCAACTTCCAACACTTCTCGGTATCGTGTCCGGGAGCCCCCTTACAATACTCACAGCTTACTGAGTGGTCCATATTTTTGGGAAGGGGATTTGGCAATGTGGGAAATAGGACCCAACAGGCCTAACTGCCTTAATTTGTTGAATAAGGCAGTATAAGTTTCTCCCAACTCAGTGAATATTCTCTGTACCCTTTCATTTCTAAAAGCCTGATTCCCACAGAAACTAGTCCCTGAGGGGTTCCTGTAGGCCCTTGGTGGTGGATATGTATTCTGTGGAGGTGGATATGTGTTTTGGGTAACCGGCGTGCGCCATTGCGGGCGAGCCGGAGGCTGAGTGTATGTCTGGGCTTGATGGACGGCGAAATGTGGTTCTTGTGGTGGGTAGTAATGCTGTGGAGGGTAATTTGGAGTGTGCGGTTAATTTGGGTGATGGGGTCTGGATTGGTGATACGGGGAAGGACCTCTAGATCTGGACCAGTTACCTGCCTCTATTGCTGCGACCTCTTCTCTCTTTTTCTTTCCGAGTGCACCCCCCGTGCCGCTCTGAATAGCCTGGGTTGTTTCCATAAATGCCGAGTAATTTAGGATTTTATCGAACTTCAGTCCCTCTTCTATCATAATCCATATCTTTACTACTTCATTGAAGGATTTTCCAACTGTCGTCACCAACTGACAAAAGTAAGTTGGATCCAGCGTTTGCAGGAAGTAGTCCACCATTTCCCCCTCTCTCATGGGAGGATCAACCCTGGCTGCCTGTTCTCTCCAACGGAACCCGAATTCATGGAAGCTTTCTCTGGGCTTCGTCCCTGTCCGCAGTAATGTGAGATGGTCAGGGTCTTTCTCGAGATTGTATTGGAAGTGACCTGCGAAAGCCCGCTCTAGGTCGTCCCAGGTGTACCACCTGCTTGGATCTTGTCTTGTATACCATTCTAGTGTCAATCCGATCAAACTCTGGCCAAAGTAAGCTATCAGTAGCTCATCTTTTCCTCCTGCTCCCCTAATCTTGCTACAATAACCCCACAAATGAGCCATAGGATCGCCACACCCTTCGTATAAATCAAACTTGGGCATCTTGAACCCCACCGGTTATTGGACGTCAGGAAAAGGGCATAGATACTTGTAGGCTACGCTGGCCTGGTTGCCTAACCCGTGCATGTTCCTGAAGGACTGCTCCAGGATTTTAAACTTCCGCATCACCTCGTCCTGCTCTAGTCTCTTAGTCGGCTTTTCAGTCTCCGCCGGGACCTCAAAGTATGGATTATAGGTATGTGGCTCAGGTGCTTTGAATGTGAGTTAAGGGGGGTAATATTGTGTATCATGAGCCTGAAACAATGGCTCACTAGACGATTTGTGCAATGGGGCTGGGGGAGGTGCCACAAAGATGGGAACATTTGGTGGATGAGGGTTTTGATTGGGTGGTGGAGCTTGGGGATCATAGGCCTCTATTCCCTGATAGTAGTGATGGTTCGGGAAGCTTGTTGAGGGGCCAGAAGAAGGGTATTCTGGCATGTGTCTGGGTTGGAGAGTAGGAGTAACGGGTAGTTCAGGACCCTTTTGCACTCTAGCCAAGGCCAGCTGCATTTCATTCATTTCCAGCCTCATTTTTTTCCATGTTTTCCATGGCTTCCTTCAACATCTGATTTGTCGTCTTTTCCGACTCAACGATGTTGTCTGATCCAGTCATGCTTTCTGGTATAGTCCCTTTCGATCTTGTTTCCTCTGGCTACTAAGATGTTTCAGTTCGCAAGGTTGTCTCTTGCCTGCCCTCCGGCTTGGAGACATCAGAGGAAGACCATCATCTCTATCCGGGTATGATCATAGCTTCATTCATTTGCTGAACCTTGGGAATCACCATTAGCATTGAGGTCAATCACCACACTACCTCTATCATACATACGACATTACATGAAGCGAGAGTGCACAGTCAACACACACCAAAAGCGCCTATGTTTCGCTTGCAGCCAATACAACCACAACCTAACTTGCACGAGATTCAACAACCGAAGTTACTGGTAGTCCCGAGGTGGCTACATCCTCCTATGATAGTTAGCAGTACTAAACAAGCGAGTCATCGGTCCGAGGAAAGAAAAGGACCGCCTTTGAAAATAAAAAGGAACTCGCTAGGCCTTCAGAACAAAGGCGATTTTGTTCATGCTTCAGACAATTTGCTAATGGTTCGTTGCCAGTACGCTCTAACAAACTAACTGATATTGATTGGAAAAACAACGAACTTGTTAGCGTTAGAGTTTTAATAGATAATGTAATTGCATATTGGGGAATGCAATGCTCTTAGGTAGTCAACCATTTTTAACATGTTATTGCTTCGACCGCATACATCATCCCGGTTTATTTATTTATTTTTTGCCCCTTACAAGTGTTTCAGAAAACTTCTCTTTTTCTTATTCTCTCTTTTTTTCGGGTTTCCGTCACTCCTTTTCTCTTATTCACCTTCTCACCTTTTTTTTTATTTTTTAGCAGTGGTCGAATCTTATGTGTATTGCCTACGTATCATGTCCCCACATGAATCAGACCTTGCGTAGTTCGGGCCAATAAAAGTTAAACGACACAATTTTTTTTTTTGGATTTTCAAATTTTCATTATAAAACTAACTTAATTACAATGGTTCAAAAAATGACTAAACATACAGACTTGAAAATTAAATATACCACATATTTTAATATAAAGAATTACAAACTCAAAAATAAACAACCAGATTCCTTTCCTTTGACAAATTTAAACAAATGACTACTTTTGCAAACGTGGCCCCTTCCCAATTTCTCATGAATTTTGAGGCCGGAAAAATTATTTCACAACACTCCAAAAACTTGTCCATTCTTTTACGAAAATTGTCTTTCGACAACTGAAGGATACTCTAAATCAATCTTGGCAAGAACGGTTTAAGACATCGCTGTAACTAGCTCGACTAATTGTAACCAAAATCCAAATGGCGCTCACTTGCCCACTGACTCTTTTCTAAATTGAAATAAAAGACCTGGTATTGCAAACACGGCCTTTCAGCACCTCGGGGATGAAGATTTTAAGGCTGTACGGGTCAACGGGTCAAAATCTAGAAAATGACTTAAAGGTGACCGTTTATGCCAAATCAGCCTTCCGGGAACATTCGGCTATTTCTGACAAACACAGCATCACCCGACTTTCTTTATGACGAAAAATAAAAAGTTTGATATTTTTCTGCTATTTTTTGCAAAGGGGAGGTTGAACCCGATGAGGGTTGCCTACGTATCTCACACCCTGTGAGAATCAAACCGGCGTAGTTCGCAAAATAACTAACTAAAATTTTAAACAAAACTCTTTTTCAATCTTTTTCTATTTTTTGGAATAACAACCTTTTTTTACTTTCCAAACAAAATGTTTTTTAAGAACTCTTTTTTTTTCTATTTTTCTTTGGCTTTTAGTAATACTACATATAAAAAATGTTTTCTTCTTTTTTTGATATGTTTTTTAAAAATTTCGGCAGAGTTTCGACAGTATTGGACATTGGGTTTTTCTAAAATAATCAACTAACTCTCCAACAACTATTTTTCTCTTTTTCTCAATTTTCCTAAAGTTCTCTAACAATCCCGAGATTCGGGAGCCGGTCAACATGCATGTCCGAAACAAATAAATGCACATAACACAAGTAGAATCCATCAAGATAGTCTTTTCTATTTCAGGTTGCTATTCCTAGACGGACCCAACCCCTGTGTTGAGTCCCCTAAGTCAACAATGCACATGATGCAGATAAGCGTTCCTACTAGGGATCCAGCATGAAGTTGAGTTATTCTAAGTTCAAAACCTGGGTGTTTGTTCTAGACCTGGCTTACCCGAGCGGACAGCTTGAGCCAGGGGGGCAGCGTACCGAGGATACAGAAGCTAAACCCGGCTTTGCAACTTATCCGAACCTCGTTCTAAAAATGGGATTGACTTTAAACAGAAAAGAAGTCACACGAAGTGCACCCTTCTTCATGATTTAGATGACTCAGAGAGGAGATGGTTTCGCACAGTTTATATATAGTTCATGAAATATCAAGCGGTAAAAACACTCAATTAGCACATTAAGCACAAATCATGTAACAAAATCAGATAAAGCTAAACACAACAATTTATTCTAAGCTCGAATTCTAACCCTGAACTAGTGGTTCTGGGTCAAGTCCCTAGCGGAGTTGCCAGAGCTGTCAAACCTCCTTTTTGCGCCCCTGCGAGGGGTAAAGGAGTTTTTTCCAGTTAAAGGACAATCAAACGGAATTTGCTTATTTATTTCAGAGTCGCCACTTGGGAGATTTAGGGTGTCCCACGTCACGCATTTTAATCCCGAATCGAGTAAAGCAATTGACTCTAAATTATAGTCTGCGTACCAGATATCCGGATAAGGAATTCTGTTAACCCGGGAGAAGGTGTTAGGCATTCCCGAGTTTCGAAGTTCTAGCACGGTCGCTCAACTGTTATATTTGGCATATTTATTTGATTTTTACATGCTGTAACTTAGGTGCCGATTTTAACTTTTAACTGCTTTTATTCAATTTATTAAAGAAAATTGAACAACGTCTGAGACATGTCTTTGGATTGTGGCGCATGAAATGAACCCGCAATTCTGAACACATTCGATTCGACGTTTTGGGATTCGGATTTGGGTCGTATGAAAGTCACACCCGAGTTTAGGAAAGATAACATAATTAGATACATGCCTAAAGATGCTAGCACATTATTATTTTTGAGAAGGCTGTGAAGCTCGCTAAACGGTATGTCCCGAAATCTATGCATTTTAATATCTACATTTAACAAGGTCCCCGCAATTAATAATTTATCCGGCGAGGCACACCTCATTTATTTTAAAGATCATCCTAGTGACTATGTTTCTATTTCGTTCCGTCTTAAAAATGAAAAGAAAATTCCTAATTTATGTACATGCTTAAAAGTTATTATAGTTGTGTCCTGAATATGATTCATAAAATCTGAAAATGAAGCAACACGTGGGCAGACCGTTTGCCAATATGGGCCCATGTCCAAGGTATATGGGGTAAAACTGGACCTGGGCCATCCATGTTCAGATGTTGGGCCTAACAAATTATCTGATACATGTTTGAAACCTTAAAAGGCTGGAATCAAAGTGCCATCTAATTACACAATTTCTTGCAAGTTTAGATAATTAATTTGTTGACTGTAGTAGTTTAAACCATGTAGTAATTATAGCCTAATGCCTAGCATACATGTGAAACAAACTACTTAAACTAGCAAACTAAAATAGTCGGAATATCATTTACTACAAGCATACATAAATAATTT
Source organism: Nicotiana benthamiana (assembly GCA_034376525.1). NCBI lineage: Eukaryota > Viridiplantae > Streptophyta > Magnoliopsida > Solanales > Solanaceae > Nicotiana > Nicotiana benthamiana. The sequence goes on from CM067337.1 coordinate 34,127,825, forward strand.
TCCAACTAAAGGCCATATATAAATGTCCAGTTTTATTACAACTATCTACATGGTTCTTAGTAAAGAAAGTGAACTATTCTATATACAACTAACTGCTCAATATACTACTAAAAATAAATTCAAAACAACTTTGATTCTTCATTTCATGTTCATGCCTCAATTCTCAGCTTACAAGAAGTACCAGTTGTGTACCTGATATTGGAAAAGCAAAGCAGAAAAAGAAGATCAGTAGAAGAAGCAGTGGAACACACAACAACACAACAGAAATCCTAGGAAAGATTAAAACCAAGAAACTGATCCAACAACCAAGCAGGAAACCAAACTCAATGAAACAGTACTCAATTAGGAGCTTCCAAGAAATGTTTACAGAACACTGATTTTGTTGCTTAGATTCTATGGACTTAAACTGACTTTCTAAATTTTAAAGGACCTGCCTTAACACTTAAAATTTCTGTGAATAAAACTGACTTTTTTCAATTCAAAGACCAGTTTTTTCTTTTAAACTCTAAAAACTAAATTCTAAGTGTAAGAATTTAGCCTGTATTTCTTTCTCAAGTTCTGAAAATCTCCTAACACTGAACTTCTAATGTTAAAATTGAGTTTTCTAAGCTCTAAATTCTAATCTCAAAATTCAGTCGTTAATTATTCCTTAACTCTATGTATTTATAGTAACCACTAAACCTACCTTCCTTTGAAAAACTGCACTTACCCGACTAACCACCCCAAGAAAATCTGCCTATTTTCAACTAAATCCCACTAAGGAAGTCGTTTCCGTACTTTCTTCCCTAAATTAAGGCATGATATAAGGGCTTATTTCCCACTAGCATTACGTTAATGTAAAAGTTCTTGTCTTATTATTGCTTGACTAACATACCATTTATTTGGTCAATTCTGACCACTTTCCATTCCTAATATACCCTTGTAATGACATCCCATTAAACTGCCCAAATTACCCTTTAAACCCCCTGGTAATTACTGTGATTAACCTAAGGTTGAAGGTCTGAAATCACAACTATATAATATGGCATTTAATCTCAGATTTCAGGCTTTAAGCTTATGATTTCTACAGCTAATACCAATCCTACGTTCAAAAAGGCAGAAGGGGGAAAATTCAAGGGGAGTGAGCTGGTCAGTTTGGTATACCAAACCTAACCAAACCCAACACCAATTCTAACCAAGCAATTGATATTACAAGTTGAATAAGACTGGACAGGCATATTGATACAAGAGGAAGCATAGCGGCAATGATACATTTGAACAAATATTTCATACTTCTCTAGTTTCCAGTGAGTTCATTGACGACCTTTATTTAACTGACAATATGAATTACACCAAATAGCCAACAATCAATTAAACAAAAATGTATCAGGCAGGTTATAGGATTTCAGTAATTTAAACAATGAACCTAATATGAACTTACTTTACGATTCTAAACATGCTAAACACACAACTCACAATGAAACAAACAATAAACCAACCGAATTAAATGACCAAATAAAAGGTCTGTCGAAGATGAGAGATTTGACAGAAAATATTAGAAAAATCAATTAAATAAAAACAAACATGCAAATAAACACATAAACACATAAATAAGAAAAGGGAAGGAAAAAGAAGCACTTATCTCTGAAAGCTTATGAACAAACGACCCCAGTCACGGACTCGACTCGACCATTTGAGGCCGAACAAACTCTAATCGGGGTGTTCTCAGTTGATAACACCTAAAATAGAGTCTATTAGACCCCAATAACCCCTTAATTTGGACAAATCCCCAACTCTTGGATTTCTAGGGTTCCTACGAGTGATTTGGGATTTGGGGTTTTCTGGTTGGATTCGAACCAAACCTTTGTCAGTTTAGGTACGAGGGAGGTCAGAGGAGGATTTGGAATCATTTTGGGCTTGGTTCATGTAGGTTAGGTTTGAGTCGAATCTTCAAATGAAGATTCTAGAAGATGTCATTTGATTCGAGACCAACGGATAAAAGAGTCGTATTTAGGGTGTCAAGGGGTTTAATGGGTGTTAGTTTGGTGGTCATCGGCATCGTTGCCTCCGGGTCTCAAGCTTGGGGGTCTAATGGCGGCTAGGGTTTGGGGGCATGTTCTCGTCTCTGAGTTGAGAGAGACAAAGTGAGGAGGGGGTGGCTATGGGGGTGTGGGAGATAGGGTTTATATATGAGACGGGGAGTTGAATCTTGGTCGTTGGATTGTCAATTATCAACGGCTTGGATCAAATTGCGTAAATGAAACAGGGTCAATTGATGTAAGTACGGGGTCGTTTGGTTTAGTAGGGGGAATGGCTTGGCCCGGGTTGAAATGGATCGGGTTATGGGGGAGGCCTGAGATCGTTGGATCAAATGAGATGAACGGCTTAGATCAACTCTCTTTATATGATGTCGCTTGAGCTAGTGAATGGCCTGATCTGGGCCATTCATTTGACTTGATCAACAATTCAGGATTGAGGGGTTCAAAACGGTGTCATTTGGCTACAGTCTCAGAGACCTGGTCTTTGGACTGGGTTAGGTTTGTTTGGGCCTGGTTTTCTTTGCATTTTTAGCCGTTTTTCCTTCTTTCTTAGTTAACCAAATTCAAATTCAAATAAAATCCTAAACAAATTTTTTTGTAAAAATCAAAAGAAATGAGATTGCACACATATTAATTAATACCTACAATAATTAACACAAATTACACATTTAAATAAAATCACACAATGACAAAGCACAAGAATGCATATTTTTGTATTTTTCTTTTAACCAAATTATGGTTAATTAATTCCGAAAAATGCACAATTAACTCCTAAATGCATGCAACATATATGTTTTTGTATTTTTAATTGACCACAACAAGGGGAGCATTTACAGACAAAACAATTACCAAAATGTCACGCAAATTCTCAAAATTGTACCCGAAGGTATCTTGTTTTATTTTTCGATTTCTTTTTGGAGTGATTTCCGTGAAGCAAAGATCACGTTCTTACAGCTATGAATACTAACCTTGAACTATTGGATTAAAAACAAGAAGCCATGCTCATTCAGATGGTTGCACAAAAACAAAGAATTTAGAGATATTATAATAGAAGAACAAACCTTCGCCAGTTCAGAATCGAGTATTTAGTCTTAAGGAAAGTCACCATCAACACTCGAGATCCAAATGAAAGAAAACTCAGCCCAAATTGGGAAGGAACCTATCAAGTCCTCGATATCATTGGGAAGGGATCTTAAAACTTGGCACAATTGAGGGCGAACAATTGCCAAACAATTGGAATATATCACTCCTCAAATGATATTATTGCTAAGGTATGACTTTCTCCCTTTCTATTTGTATTTGATACTAATTATTGCAGGTGTTCGATCTAAGACGTTGAGAAGCTCTTCAACACGAGGACCTTAGGTTTTAAAGCACGCGTTGTACTCTTTTTCCCTTAGATCAATTTTTATCCCAAGTGGCTTTTTTTCGGCAAGGTTTTTAATGAGGCAACAATTATATGTGCTACTAGGGACAATTTAATAGTATTCGAGGCTTCTATATATTCAACCTCGAATATTGGGGGAATCACCCTCGGATAATTTATTTTCAAGGGAAAATATTTAGTGTCAAAAGGGCTTCGATAGGGAAAATTTATAATGGGCCAAGTGGCCGAACAAACCGTCCATGTATATTTATCGATCTCAATAGAAAAACATGTACGCATGTATAAATTATTCAATGGAGCATTTTTCCTTATCAAATATATTGTGCCTCAAAGAAAAGTTTCTACTATTCAAGCTCCATGCTTATGATTTTTGTGAAAAATGGCTCAAGGTGCAAGTACAACTATACCTCGAAAGTAAATGGCTCAAGGGCCAAGTACAAATATACCTCGAATAGTAAATGGCCCAAGGGCTAAGTATAAATACATCTTGAACGGTCAGCCCCATACTCCGGGACTGCCGTTGAAAATCAATATGTCCGAATTATCGAAAGACCTCAAAGAGGCACCCCTCGATTTATAGGCTAAGGTCATCATTCTTGGGGATTAACACTTCGAACAAGTTCGAAATGTTGATGGGAAAGTAAGTCCAAGAGTCACACCCAAAGGCTACGGCCAAACTAACTCAGCTCAGAGACGTCTGAACCCCACAATAAAACAGGCCTTCAAAATTTATCATTTAATATTATAGTAGCTATGCATGGACTCTCGTCACCCGGCACGTACGTGGCCCCCGCATTTAATAGTAATTTATCATTTATTAGTCCTAATGGGACAATTCCTTGTCGCGAGGTTAGAAAAGAGACTCACCTCGCTCTGAAGCACACCTCCGAATATCAAGAACAAGCCCGAATCCTCAAAGTGAAGCCGAAAGCGCACAAACTAATCAAACAATGTAGGAACTAATCTACAAGGGCTAACAAGGTTGAGTCCCAACTATATAAATGATTTCCCAACCTTTTTCGCAAGTTTCCTAATTTTCAACCCCGGGCCCACTAATTGGGGCGGACTAAAACATAAGAAAGAGTGAACGCGACTACTTAAAACCCAATAGTGGTATCGGGGTCAAAAATTCCACAGAGAGCTTCAAATTGGAATTGAGCATTTGCTAAGCCTAGAAGTGCGTTTTAGCTTCTATTTGATCTTCTATCATTTTTGTTTTTTCTTTCGTTTAACAACTAAATTTATCAACTACTAGTGTAAACTAAATTATGCTAAGTAATGATGCTAGTTGCATGCAATAAGAGAAAGGCACTAGGGTGGTAGCACTCACTTAGGTGGCTAATTAACGGGTATAGAATTCTAACACAAGGATGATAATTACGGGGAATATGGATAACCGTTACACTTTAGTACTCACTCTCATACCTCTCGGTAGAGAGAGTGATTTTGCCTAATTGACTCTCGAGAGAGAAACTAGGTAGGCTAATTTTCCCAAGCAACTTATGGTTCAAGTGGGGTGATTACTCTCTCGAGGTTTAACCCGTTACTTGGGACCACCATTCTCATGGGTCCATCCCAAATCCTTGTTGGGTTGAATGTGAGGTCGTAGAATCTCTTTCTCAAGAAGATTCAAAACCCACTAAGCTAGACTTAGTGTTTGCAACTACCAAATCTAAGTGAAAACATACAAATAACCCAAATACCAAACACCCAATATCATCCAAGCATCAAGCAAACACACCCATTAATTACCCACACTAGGGTTGAGCCACAACCCTAGCTAAGGGTTTAGCTAGACATGGAAGAAGTAGAAAAAGAAGAAATACAATAAGAAATTAACATTATCATTAACTACAAGCTTAATCTACTTGAATCCACATTAATTACAAGAGAAAATTGCCTAAAGTAGGCTAATATGAACTAGTCTTGTGCTCAGCTGCTACAGAGATCATAAAACATCACCTAAAAAGTAAAGTGTTCTATTTATACTACGAAGGAAAAACCATACAAAAATACCCTTGAGGGTCTGGCAGGGACCTCATAGAAATGACATGCGGCCGCGTAAGGCATGAGGTCTTCAGATCTGTGCTTCTGGACTGGGAGATGCGGACTGCATAGAAATGCCACGCGGCCGCATAAGTTGAATGAAGCGGACTTCATGAAAATGGTGCACGGCCGCACAGGTTGACTTGTGTGGACCGCGTAGAAATTGATACGCAGTCGCACTATAGACCTTGGCAAATTGTTGACTCTCTAATCTTTTACCCACACGGACCGCACTATTTTGGTGTGCGGCCACGTGGGATTGTGCCTTGAATTTCTGAGCATATGATATCTTGTCAGTGCGGACCACATGGAAATGAATGTGGTCCACGTGGGATTTCATCATTTTTGATCACTCTCTGAACTTTCCTGCACGGCCACGTGGCAAAACAGGGCGGACCGTGCAGGTCAGGCCTGACTTGGCATTCTGTAGAACTCTTCTGCGTGGCCGCTCCGAACAGTGCGGTCCTCGCAGGTCACCTTTTTCCCACTTTCAATTATCTTTTGGTGCTTGACAGGTTTCACTCCTCTTTTGAGCTGATTTGTGATATGTGTCATCTGGTCGCTCAAACCTGCAATCAAACACACCTTGTAAGCAATTTAGAACTAATTTAAAGCACTTTATGCACAAAGCTCAGGTAAGAAAGGCTATAAAACATGTATTATTCACAATTATCAACTACCCCAAACTTAAACCTTTGCTTGTCCTCAAGCAAATAAAACGAGACCTATCCCTCAATGAAAAACCCCCCAGTAATTCATGTTCTTCCTTAGGTAACCTCAACGAGACTCAGTTGGGACTAACAATTGCCCTCAATGCATATGTATCATTAACACATTTAAAACTTTGAACACTTATGGATCAAGTATGACACAATAGCATCAAGGGTTGACACAACTCATCGAGGAGCCTTTCTCAAGTACTTCGGTCATTGTGGAACCTTGACTCACACATCCTCGACTTTCCCTAAGTGGACCTCACCTTCTAGAATAGTTGCACACAAATCAAGGTAAATGAACTCTCTTTCATCTCTTACAAAGAAATGGCCCTATGTTCGGCTCTAAGTACCATATGCTTGCCTTTCATGTAAGTATCCACTAATGTAGGATTCTCTCAACTCAAGATCAAATAGGGCTTTTGAGGAGTCATTGTGAAGGCTTTTGGGTGAAGGTAGGATATGATGTGTTTCCAATGGTTTCAATCTCCCCATAAGCACTTCGTTTGATACATTTTGGCACACTTTCTTGACTTAATTGAGTAGTTCACTTCTTTCAGGGGGCTAGAGGGATACAGTATCACTCTTTCTTTTGCAATTCAAAACCTTTCTCCTTTTGTATACTTTTCTACACCTTTTTCACTTTTTGTTGTCCTTTTGATTACCTTTTTGATTCTTATTCTCTTTTTGTCTTTCTTTTTGTCTTTTTCTCTTTTTCATTGCCTTCCTTTTCTTTTGCTTTTGTGCCTTTCTACCAGATTGATGCCTTTCTTGTCCTCCCCCCCCTAAACTTAGTCATTTCCACAACTCAAGGGAAGATTTGGGTGCCAAGAGAAGGTCTAATTGAGAACAGGAATAGGCTTGTAATTTGGCTCATAAAAGAATAAGGTTCAAGGCTAAACAGGGGTGAATTAGGGATCATTTTATTGGTAGGTCATGGAATTGCTCAATTTGGCACTTTTGGATCAAGGAGAGCCTAAAATCATTTCTCAAGTCGAGATCCACCTATGATTTCACCTCAACAAAGATTCGGGGCAAGTTCTAGACCATCGGCACGGTACTTGGGCTCAGTAAATTGAATTCTCACCATATGCACTCAAGGATTGCCAAAAACGTAGTCGAGGGACCACAACAACATTAGATATGATTCAAGCGCACAATGGCCCAACATGACCATATGATGATTGTTTGGTCAACACAAGAGTCTCAAGGTCACGACTTTCACCATCCTAAACACAACTTAATGTATTTGACCATAAGATCAAAGGCAAATGTGCTTGGCCCAAGTGAAGCTTTGGCTGAGGTACCCTTAACTACAAAAATATGAAAACCAAAACTGACTCAACCCTTAAGAAAGTTGTCACTCTATCTATCATTGGGAAGAGCCACCCGATTCGAACAACATTCTACCCTTGGAAAGAACCGTGGCATTAAGAAAACCAAGGCTTATTGCCAACGCCAAAACAAAGACAAATAAAAAAGGCTACGAGCTTAACATTGCAACTAAAACGAAAAAAAATATTTTTAACGAAAGTAGAAAACACCAATGAAAACCAACTGAAATCCAAATGAATATGCACACAAGGGGGGTAGAATATACAACTAAGGGTGTTAAGAATAAAGATTTATATACACATCATCTATATCTACTAATGTACTGAAAGTAAAGAATGTGTACAGTCATCCAATAAAAAGGTAGGGCCACACCCCCACGAATAAAAGCTAGCATTGTCCCCAATTCTAACTACCAAATAAAGCATCAAAAAGAGCAAAGGATATAGAACGGCCCCTCAAGCCTCATAAGCTGCTCTGTGCTGGTCAATGGCTCCTGTGTCCTCTATGCTGGCAGGGACCTCAGACTGGTCTCCAACCTGCTGCTGCTATGCTACTGGGATAGGTGCTTGCTCCTGGATCGGCTCATCAACTGAAGGGGTACTGGAGGGACCCTCAGGTTCTAGCCACTTCTATCACGACTACGTCGATCTTGGGAGTTTCCTCTTCTTTTTCGGCATGTGCTTCTCCTCCTGCGACTGCCCAATTGGTGGCTTTACGGCCGTCTCCTAAAATAACAAGTCTAGCGGCAGTTGATCCGCTACTAGCTTTTCTACCGGTACCTTCAGTGCCTCTACCGACTCCTTCGACGCCTTTGTTTTTCTCAGCTTCCGAAGCTCCTCTGGCCAGATCCTTTAGAGCCTTGCTGTGATCCCCAATGGCCTTCGCCAATCTACCCTGCTCTGCTAGCATATTTTCCTAGTTGGCCAAGATTTTCTTCAAAGTCTCATCAATAGAAGCATGGATCTCAATAGTCACCGGGGCTCCCTGTGCCTGAACGGCTGTGGTCAATATGGACAACTTGGATGTCGCAGTCGACATTCAATTGTTCAAACCGGCAAGTGAGTGTGTGGGCTGGTTAGCGGTGAATCTGTAAGTCTTCAATACCGAGATCGCCGGATCAGCTGAGGAAGAAGGAGGTGCTATGGAAGGTCGGGGAGGCAATGTAGTGGGCTCCGTGAGCTGCTCAGTGGCAGCTGGCTCATCAGACTGGCCAGCTGCGGAAGAGGTGGAAGCCTGACTCTTCTTGGCACTTTTAGGGTTGTCAGGACACGTCTGATCATGCCAGGATTAAGGGCTCATCGGAGGCACAATAATATCATATCTATTATGTTTCACCTTCATTTCTTTGAAGTACATGGTCATTGTGTTGGGGAAGGGGTAGTTTGTCTTTGTTTCGTAGCTTACAATAGCAATCACTCTCTGCTTGATGTTGCCCATGTTTAACGGGAATCTTGCAATGATGGAGGAAACTAGAACATCACGATTAATGGTAACGGAGTGGTCATGTGTGGTTGGGTCAAGCCTGTTGCACACGAATGTCAACCACCCTTTTGCTTCAAAGCTAAGGGTGTTTCTGAATATCTTCTCATGTTTTCTTAGCCACACAGGAACTATAGCAGGAGCTGCTACAATCCCGGCTAACCATGGGCGAACTTCCTCTTTCATAGCTAGCTTCTCCAAGTACTAGGACTCACCTTCTTATGCAAACCCCAAAAAACCATTTAGTGTCTTCCCATCAAACAATATAACCTTGTCCCTCACTTTTGTAGCTGTGGAACCCTAAACTACATGGTAGACATTGCTGTAGAATTCTTTCACCATGTTCTCGTTCACCATGTCCAGTTTTTCTTTGAAGAACCCCCAGCCCTTTCTCGTACGGAATTGAGCTTGTACGTGAGGGTTGTGAGGGAGCAAGTATGCATCAATAAATCTCTGCTTCGGAATCAGCTTCTTCTTGGGCCACCACTCCCTGTACCGGTGTAAAGCAGCCTCACTCACAAACCTATCTTCCCAGGCCTTGGGTTTCCTAGTTCACTCTATGCCTCCGACTTGTGGCTCACCACCCTCGGCATACCCTCCACTCTCCCCTGATATTAAAGCTGTGCGAGAAATGGAGTATTGCTCTTCTGTTCCTTTGTCAGCTCCAAACTCATCAGACGAGTCTGAAACCACATTTACCGGCTGCTTAGAGGTGGCCACAGATGCATGCTCAAGAGAATATCCCTCAGGTACTGGGACCTCTACTGACATATGAGTGGGGCCAGACTCAGAAGTTATATCCTGGGAGGGTTCGTACTCACTCTCTATTGAATGAAAAGCAGCCTTGTCAGCTGCACGGATTAACTTTTTATTGTTCGTAATTGTCTCACTGTCTTTGGGAGTGAGTTTCATCACCCTTCTCATATTTTCCCTCGGGAAGCACCACCCCTACGGGGTTGTTTTTCCTTTCCCCCACGTTTTATTTGGTTTCCTCCATGTTTTTGCAGTATTGTCTGCAAAGAATAAACATCAAATGCTGTTAGTAGAAGCACAGAAGGAGAAACAGACAGTTCTAGTTTCATTTCAAAGTTTCAGAAATCATGTTGCAGACAGGGGTCACGCGGACCGCACAGAAAAATCACGCGGTCCGCACAAGCAAAATTATTTCAACACTCAGTTCTCAGAAAGGACCTATGCAGACCGCAATGTTTTGGATTGCGACAACGTAGGATTGATGCGGACCGCCAATAAATGGATGCGGTCCGCATAGGTTAACCTCAAAATATGAACCATCTCTGACCCTTGTCCACACGGTCCGCACTGATTTGGACCGCGGCCACAATGGGTTCACGTGGACCATACTAAAAGGGACGCGGTCCGCACATATCAATCTTTTAATATGCTACCTCTCTGAACTTCTGGGCATGTTGTCCGCACTTATTTGGACCGTGGCCGCAGTGGTCTCACGTGGAGTCACGCGGACGCGCTGAGAGGGTTCCACAAATGTCAATTGAACACACGCGAACAACACAAAAATGTTGTGCGGCCGCGTAGGGCAAATGAAACTGGCATGTCCTATTTGTTCTTTTCAGTCCAAAATTTAGCATTAAGGGTCCTAATTGTCCCTACTCAGTTTTTTTCAGAAGAATACATGCCCAAGGTTCAACAAAAGTTAGCCAAAACCTACTCTAACAATTAACTAAGAAGAAAGAAAGAAATTAAAAAGTTATACTAATAGAAATCAATGAAAATATACAAAAATTAAACTATGAATTGAAATGAATGTGAGTTGTTAGCAGGAATTAATGAGGATGCAAAGATGTGTACAATTGATGTGGGTGAATGGTAGAAATCTATGCTCTGATTAAAATTTGGGAAAAGGTTTAAAGGGGACCTTAGGCTTCTATTAATAGAAACATGTGCACAAAAATGGCACGCGGACCACGCAGTATTTTTATCCTTTGGATCATGAAAACAGCCCACGCGGACCGTACTGCTTTAGCGCGCTGTCGCGTGGGAACTTCGGAGACTTGCATAATTTGGCCATTCCCACGAGGACCGCACTGGTTTGGACCGCAGCCGCATGGGAAATTTATCAGAGGGATGGCCATTGTTGATTCTTCCAGCGTGGATCGCAAAACAATTCTATGTAGCCGGTTGGGTCTTCTGAGTTTACACCTTTAGTTGATCAAGCCCACGCGGACCGCACTATTTTGGGGTGCGGCCACATAGGCACTGTTCAGAGGCTGTTCATTTTTTTTCATTATACTCTGCACTGGTTCAACATTATCCCCGCAACATTTCACAAACTATCAGCTCAAAAATCCTATTCTACAATAGAAGAAACAAAGAAAAACAAAAGACATGTGTTGCCTCCCAAGAAGCGCCTGATTTAACCGATACGACGCATGTTACCATCATTGTCATTTCAAATGAATCGACGCCACCACGTGGCTGTCATATATCTTGCCCAAAAAATGCTAGACTCCATGCCCATTGACCCGTAATACCTCACCATTCTTGTTTTTTAGATCAATGGCACCAAAAGGAGTAACACCAACCACTTCAAAAGGACCGCTCCACTTGGACTTTAGCTTTCCCGGAAACAACCTTAAACGGGAATTGAAGAGAAGAACCATCTCGCCAACCTTGAATTCTTTCCCCCGAGCATACTTGTCATGGAGATACTTCATCTTATCCTTGTACAAGGACGAGCTGGAGTATGCATGAAACCAAAACTCATCAAGTTCATTCAATTGTTCAACCCGGAGATTGGCCGCAACATACCATTCTAAATTAAACTTTTTCAAGGCCCACATGCATTATGCTCTAATTCCACCCGGAGATGACATGCTTTTCCAAAAACCAATCGATATGGAGACATACCAATTGGATTCTTGAAGCTACGCGATAAGCCGAAAGAGCATCATCCAATTTTTTTGACCAATCGGTCCTATTTGCATTGATAGTCTTGGACAGAATACTCTTGATTTCTCGATTTGAGACTTCAACTTGGCCACTCGCTTGAGGGTGATAAGGTGTGGTCACTTTGCGGTTTACCCCATACTTGGTAAGTAAATAATCGAAAGCCTTGTTGCAAAAAATGAGAGCCACCATCACTAATTATGGAACGGGGTGTGCCAATCCTAGTGAAAATGCTCTTCTTCAAGAAAGCCACCACACTACGAGCTTCATTGTTGGGTAAGGCGATGGCCTAAGCCCATTTCGAAAAATAGTCCACTGCTACCAAAATATAAGCATTGCCACAAGAACTCACGAGTGGCCCCATAAAGTCGATCCCCCAAACATAAAAAATGTCGACCTCAAGAATCGTGTTAAGGGGCATCTCATCTTTCTATAAATCCCCTCCGTCACGTTGACACTCATCACATCTTTTCACGAAATCACCGGCATCCTTGAACAATGAAGGCCAATATAACCCACAACTCAACACTTTAGACGCCGTCCTCGCCCCGCCATGATGGACACCATAGGGCGAAGAGTGACAAGCTTTAATAATACTCAATTGCTCTTCTTAGGGAAAACATAGGCGAATTACACCATCGGTGCAAATTTGAAAAAGGTACGGCTCATCCCAATAGAAGTCCAAAGCATCCATTTTAAGTTTCTTCCTTTGGTTGGAAGAGAGCTCATACGGGACCACACCGGTAATCAAATAATTTGCAATGTCGGCAAACCACGGCATGTCAAGCATAGAAACTGAGAGGAGTTGTTCATCTGGAAATGAATCATTTATCTCAAGGCCATTCGAAGGTCTCCCTTCCTCCTCCAATCTAGACAAGTGGTCCACCACTTGGTTCTCACTTCCCTTTATATCGAGATCTCCAAATCAAATTCTTGTCGAAGAGAACCCATCTCATCAATCTTGATTTTGAATCCTTTTTAGCTCAAGTACCGCATGGCGGCGTGATCGGTATGAATAATCACTTTGGCCCCCATAAGGTACAAGCGAAACTTTTCCATGGAAAATACAATGGCAAGCAATTCCTTCTTGGTGATCGTATAATTTCTTTGTGCCTCATTCATTGTCTTGCTAGCATAACACACTTGATGGAACAATTTGTTGATTTTCTGGCCGAAGGCCGCCCCCACCGCAACATCGCTAGCGTCGCACATGAGCTCAAAGGTCAAGCTCCAATTGGGTACGGTCATGATGGGGGTATTCGTCAACTTTTGTTTTAGAAGATCGAAAGCCTCCATACACTTTTCGTCAAACACGTATCTTGCATACTTTTCCAACAACTTACACATCGGGTTCACTACCATAGAAAAGTCCTTAATGAATCTCCGGTAGAAACCCGCGTGTCCAAGAAAACTCCTCACCCCTTTGACAGAGTTAGCGGGAGGAAGCCTTGAGATCACCTCAATTTTTGCTTTGTCAACCTCGACCCCCCTTTTTCGAAATTTTATGACCCAACACAATTCCTTCTTCCACCATAAAGTGGCATTTCTCCCAATTGAGCACCAAATTTGTGTCTTCACAGAGGGCCAACACACGATCAAGATTTTGCAAACATTCACCAAATGAATCCCCGACCACACTAAAGTCGTCCATGAAGACCTCCAATATGTCTTCCACCATGTCGGTGAAGATTGGCATCATACTTCTTTGGAAGGTCGCTGGAGCATTACATAGTCCAAATGGCATGCGCGAGAATACGAATGTGACGTAAGGACATGTGAAGGTTGTCTTTTCTTGGTCCTCTGGGGCAATGAGAATCTGGTTATAGCTGGAATACCCATCCAGAAATAATAGAACGCCCAGCCCGCAAGACGGTCAAGCATCTGATCCAAGAATGGCAAGGGGAAATGGTCCTTTCTTGTAACATTGTTCAGTTTTTGGTAGTCCATGCATACCCCGAACCCATCACAGTACGAGTCGGAATCAGTTCATTATTATCATTGGTCACTACCGTCATTCCTTCCTTCTTTGGCACACATTGTACCAGAGAGGTCCACGAACTATCAGAAATTGGATATACCACACCGGCATCAAGCCACTTGATGATTTCCTTTTTAACCACCTCTTGCATGGACTCATTGAGTCTCCTTTTATGTTCAAGAGACAGTCTCGCATCCTCCTCCAATATTATCTTGTGCATGCAAAACACGGGGCTAATTCCCCCAATATCCGCCAAGGCCCATCCAATCGCTCGCTTGCGCTTTTGAAGAACCGCCAAAGTGGCGTCCACCTACACATTAGTCAAGAAAGAAGAAATAATAGCCGAGAAAGTGAAATTAGGACCAAGAAACTTATACGTGAGATGAGGAGGAAGTGGCTTCAACTCCAACACCGGTGGCTCCTCAATGGATGGCTTGGTGGTGGTGTTTTGCAATTTTCAAGATCAAGAGATAGTTTCCTCGGCTCATAGGAATATGAATCCATGCCATGAAGAGCATTCACACACTCCAACCTTTCAGGAATATCATCAACTTCCATGTTCAAGATCACGGCCTCGAGTGGGTCCTCAACATTCGCAATTGCGCTTGTGTTATCCACTATCACCGTCGTGATAATGTCAACAAACGAGCACATTTCGGTGCTATTTTATTGGCGCATAGACTTGCATACATAGAAAACCACTTTTCATCACCAACACAGAAGGTCAATTCTCTCGCCTCTACATCAACCAAGGCCTTCCCCGTAGCTAGGAATGGCCTTCCAAGAATAATAGGCACCTCGAAATCCACTTCGCAATCCAAGATCACGAAATCGGCCGTTAATATGAACTTGTCAACACGAACAAGGACATCATCAATAATTCCCAAGGGTCACTTAATGGATCGGTCTTCCATTTGAAGCCTCATAGAAGTCGGTAGAAGTTTCCCAATCCCCAAAGTTTTGAACATCGAATAAGGCAAGAGGTTGATACTTGCCCCCAAGTCACATAGGGCCTTTGCAAAATCTGCGCTTCCAATGGAACATTGTATTTTGAATGCACGGGGATCCTCTAGTTTCAGAGCCATGGAGTGCACAATGGAACTCACTTGATGCGTCATTTTAGTGGTTTTGCACTCCATAGATCTCTTTCTAGTAACCAAGTCCTTCATGAACTTTGCATAGCCGGGCATTTGTTCAAGTGCCTCTACCAAAGGCACATTGATGGTCAAACTCTTCATCATCTCAATAAACTTTTTAAACTGATTACCACCTTTTTTCTTGGTCAATATTTGAGGATATGGCAGAGGAGGCCTAGGTAAGGGTGCCTTTCTTTTGGCACCATAGGTTCCGACATTTTAATGACGTGTTCCCTAGACGGGTTCACGGCCTCTTGGGTATCCTCCTCTCCCTCATCGATATCTATTCTCACTTCATTCCTCACACTTGGTTCAACAATATCTTCAACCACTAATGGGACATCATTTACCCGCAACTCCTCATCATTGACCCTAACTTGACTTTCTTGCATATCACCCCCTCTTCCGCTACGCGTTTTCACTGCCATGACATGGCTATTGTGCCCACCCTTAGGGTTCACCACTGTATCACTTGGTAGTGCACCCTTCAGGCGAGTGTTGAGAGATTGTGATATTTGTCTAAGTTGCACTTCTAGCTTATGGATCGAAGTGTTGTGGGAGGCTAATTGGGCATCTGAGTCTTGATTCTTCTTCATCATTTGTTCGAACATGTTCTTAATTCTACCCATCTTTTGATCCAAAGAACTTGACCCTTGAGATTGGACGGGGGTGGGTTGTTCGGTTGTTGGTACATCGGGGGCCTTTGAATGCCATGCCCCCGATTACCTTGGTTACCTCCTTGATTATTGTTCTACCCACCATTGTTGTTGTTGTTCCAATTATTATTGTTTCCGCCCCAATTGCCTTGATGACCTTGATTACCCCAATTATTGTTCCAGTTTCCACTATTTTTTTGGTCCCCCAATTGCCTTGGGAACGCCATTGTTGATTCCCTTGATTTCCTCTATTACCTTGGTAGTTATTTACATATTGGACCTCCTCACTTTGGTCCTCATAACATTCATTTGAATAACCACCATTCCCATCATCAAAGTTGTCAAATTTTTTTGGAGGTTGTTGTTGCCTTCTTTTCATCATATGCACTCCTTCGATTGCATTGACTTGGCGCGGATTTTGAACTTATTGAAGTTGCGCCTTATCCAATTGGTTCATTATTGTTGTGAGTTTGGCGATGGCTTGGCTGTGGTCATGAAACTCCTTATGCAAGTGTATAGCATTGGGGTCACCTTGAGGAACATTAGCCCGGCTGTTCCATGCCGAAGTAGTATCGGCCATTTCATCAAGAACATCACAAGCTTCGTTGTATGGAAGCTTCATAAAATTACCATCAGCCAACTAATTGACAATGTACTGATTTGTTTTGTTTATACCTCGATAGAACGTTAGTTGGATCATAACATCATTCATATCGTTGTTGGGGAATTCTTTTACCATTGTCCGAAATCTCTCCCATATATCATGTAAAGGCTCCGTCGGCTCTTGCTTGAAAGCTAGGATCTCATCTCTAAGAGCCGCCATATGACAAGGCGAGACGAACTTCACAATGAATTTATCCACCTACTTATCCCAAGTAGTGATGGAATGATTTGGAAACCTCTCCAACCAATCCAGTGCCTTCCCCCGAAGTGAGAAGGGGAAAAGCCTTAACCTCAGTGCATCTTTCGAAACATTGGTCTGCTTGCTCCCCCAACAAATGTCCACAAACCTTTCAAATGCTTGTAGGCGTTTTGGTCTGAGGCGCTTGTAAAATACCCCTGTTGTTCGAGAAAATTGAGCACGACATTGGTGATTTGGAAGTTCCCCGTCAGGATTCGGGGAGGAACTATTGCACTTACGTACTCTTGATTGGGTAGAACTCGTGGAGCAACTCTTGGTGGAGGTGGAGGAGGGACTGATATGCTTTCATTTACATTTACATTAGCATTTCTACCCCGTTTTTGTGCTTGGGGTAAAATATGTGAATATAAAGCCATTGGTACCTGAGTGAATTGAACAAACAAAGTAAGTACAAAGAAGGAAAAAGAAGCAAAAACACAAAACTAGCCAACAATAGTCAAACACCATAAAGCTCCCTGGCAACGATGCAAAAAAGTGATAGGTGCGGACTCAATCTTAAGAAAGAGTGGGCGCGACTACTTAAAACACAATAGTGGTACCGGGGTAAAATCCACAGAGAGCTTCAAATTGGAGTTAAGTATTTGCTAAGCCTAGAAGTGCGTTTTAGCTTCTATTTGATCTTCTATCATTTTTGGTTTTTCTTTCGTTTAACAACTAAATATATCAACTACTAGTGTAAACTAAATTATGCTAAGTAATGATGCTAGTTGTATGCAATAAGAGAAAGGCACTAGGGTCGTCGCACTCACCTAGGTGGCTAATTAATAGGTATAGAATTCTAATACAAGGATGATAGTTATGGGGAATATGGATAACTGTTGCGCTTTAGTGCTCATTCTCACACCTCTCGGTAGAGAGAGTGATTTTGCCTAATTGACTCTCTCGAGAACAATTGGGTAGACTTAGTGTTTGCAACTACCAAATCTAAGTGAACACATACAAACAACCCAAATACCAAACGCCCAATATCATCCAAGCATCAAGCAAAAACACACATTAATTACCCACACGAGGATTAAGCCCCAACCCTAGCTAATGAGTTTAGCTAGACATGGAAGAAGTAGAAAAAGAAGAAATAATAGAAGAAATTAACATTATCATTAACTACAAGCTTAATCTACTTGAATCCACGTTAATTACACGAGAAAATTGCCTAAGGTAGGCTAATATGAACTAGTCTCGTGCTCAGCTACTACAGAGATCATAAAATTTGACCTAAAAAGTAAAGTGTTCTATTTATACAACACAGGAAAAATTGGACAAAAATACCCCTGAGGTTTTGGCGCGGACTGCATAGAAATGACACGCGGCCGCGTAGGGCATGAGGTCTTCAGATCTGTGCTTCTGGACTGGGAGATGCGGACCGTATAGAAATGCTACACAGCCGCAGAGGTTGAATGAAGCGGACCGCGTAAAAATGGTGCGCGGCCTCACAGGTTTACTTGTGCGTACCACGTAGAAATGATGCACTTCCATGCTGTAGAACTTGGCAAATTGTTGACTCTCTGAACTTTTACCCATGCAGATCACACTGTTTTGGTGTGTGGCCACGTAGGATTGTGCTTTGAATTGCTGAGCCTTTGATCTCTTTTCAGTGCGGACCGCGTGGGATTTCATCATTTTTTATCACACTCCGAACTGTCTTGCGCAGCCGCATGGCAATAGAGGGCGGACCTCACAAGTCATGCTTGACTTGGCATTCTGTAGAACTCTTCTGCGTGGCAGAACATCAGAACAATGTGGTCCGCGCAGGTCACCTTTTTCCCACTTTCATTTATCTTTTGGCGCTTGGTAGGTTTCACTCCTCTTTTGAGCCGATTTGTGATATGTATCATCTAGTCGCTCAAACCTACAATCAAACGCACCTTGTAATCAATTTAGGACTAATTTAAAGCACTTTATGCACAAAGCTCAGGTAAAAAGGGGGATAAAACATGTATAATTCACAGTTATCACCCACGCGCTTGGATTCCCAGATTTTGTTTAAGAACGTAGTTCTCTATCACCTAAGGATCACAAATATATGATTTCTAGTTCATTATGTAGTCATTCATGTGGTTAAATCTAAAGTTTCTTAAACCCTAGGTCCAACTCTAACCCTTTTATTTTACCACATTTTTAGTGTTTAATCTACCCATTATACAAGTACTTAAGTTAAAACTGTGGAGGGATTCCTTACCTTGCCAATTTATGAAGAAACCCTCCCTTGGAAGCTCCAAATTCGCCCAAATGTAGAGTGAAAAATAGAGAAAATGAGTTTGAGTTCATCTTTGATGAACCCTTCTGCCCTGCGTTTTCCACTTCTGCAGAATCCACTTCTGCGGTTTTGGAGAAGTTGGGCTAAACCGCTTCTGCAGTCAGCCGGTCAAAAAAGCAGTGCAACTTTTGTTGTCCCCAAGACCGCTTCTGTGGTTTCCTCTGCCTGGCCCCTTTTCGCTTCTGTGCTTCTAAGACCGCTTCGGCAGGCCAAAAACCGCAGAAGCGATTATGATAGAAGCAGCAGGTTTGGTCTTTCTCTAAGTTTTAACTTTGCTCGAACCTCGATCATTTGATGCTCGGGGCTTCCGGTCCCCGTCCAAACATA
Source organism: Nicotiana benthamiana (assembly GCA_034376525.1). Lineage (NCBI taxonomy): Eukaryota > Viridiplantae > Streptophyta > Magnoliopsida > Solanales > Solanaceae > Nicotiana > Nicotiana benthamiana. The sequence goes on from CM067337.1 coordinate 34,147,004, forward strand.
CCGATAAGCCTGAAATCACAAGGCGGACGTAATCGAACCCTTTAAACACTCAAAACAACACTATTTCAAGGAATCGAACCCCAAAACCAATTGAATCAACTCAATGAACTTCACGTTCTAAATTTTCCTTCAACGGGTCAAAATGCCCTTAAAATATTCGGATCTACACCAAATTTTACGGGTGGGTCTTAACTGATATTTCCGACTTGTACCAAGTTTCGGGACTAGAATCTGAACCCGATACTTAGTTTTTTAATGAATATTTAGATTCTTTAATTCTTTAATACTCTAATTTAATAATTTTACATAAAAATTCCGTACTCGGGCTAGGGACCTCAGAATTTGATTCCGAGCATACGTCTAGGTCCCATATTTTCCCATGGACCTTTCGAGACTGTCAAATCACGAATATGAGTCCATTTCCCAAGAAAGTTGACCAAAGTCAAGTTTGGCTTTTAAAGAAAACCTTAAGGAAATAATTGGGTTTATTTTCACTCAAAGCTCTCCTAACTTCCAAACTAATTGCCTTCGAAAGTCATAATTTAGCTAAGGAAAGCGTAGGAAGATTTATTTAAGGGAAGAAGGTTCTAAATAGTAAAACGTCCAGTCAAGTTATTACAGTCAATCAACCTAAAGACCTCTCAGATTTAATAGTCAGTAATATGGCTGGTGGAAGACCCGCATGCATGATTTTACGAAGAAGACTCAGAACTATATGAGATCATTTGTGACGGTCCACATGTCCCTATGAAGAAGCTTGAAGAAATGGGACCAATGGTGCTGAAAGGCAGAAAAGAGTACAATAACATTGATAGAAAAGAACTATCGTGCCAAGAAAATCTTGGGAGTGTGGCATAGGACATGATGAGCACAACTGAGTCTCAGTATGTGACACTGCCAAATAAATATGGGAAGCGTTGCAAACCGCACATGAAGGAACTACTCAGGTCAAACAGTCCAAGATCGACATGCTCGCCACGGAATATGATCTCTTTATGATGAAGGATGATGAGTTTATACAAAATATGCACACCAGATTCACCTCCATCATAAATGAGCTTCATTCATTTGGAGATGTCATCCACAGAAATAAGCTTGTAAGTAAAATCCTCAGTGTTCTACTTGGTTCTTGGGAAAGTAAGATAAATTCCATCACTGAAGCTAAAGATCTAAACCATGGATGAGTTAATTGGTAATCTAAAGACATAAGAGATGAAAATAAAGAAAGATAATGAAAGAAGATAGCCCAAGAAGGAAAAGAACCTGGTACTCAGAGCAAAAAGCAGTGATTCAAGTGATGAAGATAATGACATGGCCTATCTTATTAAGAGATTTCAAAAGATGGTTCGAAGAAATGGTGGTATACCAAAGTGGGGCAGTTCAAGTAAAGCAAGGAACAACGGTCTTTGTCACAGATGTGAAAAGTCAGGGTATTTCATCAAAGACTACCCACTCACAAAACAGGAGCAAAACAAGCAAAATCCCGATAAAGCAACAAAAAGGAACTTGATTCCAGACAAACGATTCAATCAAAAAGGTGTTGCTGACAATATTGTTAAGCAGGCTCTTGCTGCTTGGGGAGGCTCTTCTAGTGAATTTGAAATGAACCAGATGCAGAAAATAGTTCCATGATGGCAGTAGAAACTGAAGCAATAAAGTATGATTCACTATTCATGCTGATGGCTTAGTCTGATGATTATGGAAAAGATACAGACGATGAGGTAAACTTCAGGGATATTCAGAGAAATCTAAAATCCTACTCTTCTAAGAATCTAAGGTAGTTAGTTAATGTCCTAATTCATGCCTATTATATCCTTGTTAATGATAAGGAGATCCTGACTATAGAGCTAGGAGAGGTCGAACAATCAAGAGATGATCTGATAGTCTGTGTAGTGGACCTAAATGAGACCATAGCTAATCTTGAAAAAGAAAAGGAAGCTTTGAATAATATATAACTAGTGTGGGAAATGAGAGTCGACATGATGGTAGTAGTTGTTGACCTAAAGGAAACAATATAAGGCCTTAGGATTGAGAAACACACCTTAGAAGGAAAAATTGCATCTATTGAAGAATACGGGGATGATCCTTTAGTGATATGCACCTGTTGGCCCAAGCTCAGTTGAAGTTTTGAAGAATGACAAAATGAACTCAGTGAAGGACCAGGTCCATCTTAGGAGACACAGTTTTATGGCCCATGCACATGAGATGCACGTGAAGAAGATAAGCCTTTGGGATCAAGAAACAATATCTTCTAAATATCTTCTGAACTGATTGAAAAGATTGCATATGGGATAAGGAGAATAAGTCTCTTTATGAGAAGAGAACGCATCCGGATAAGAAATGAAGTTTGGATTGGTGTAGGACTCAAACTTAATAGAGGGTCAGAAATTGGGTCATAAACAAACTATGATTACTAACCTAATAAATAACTGAGTTGTTATCATTTACAGGTATGCACACGCACTGAAGTTAAGCTAAATTGAGAGCAAGAGAGCAAGGAAATTTTGCAAGAAATTTATGTGAGATCTTGTGTGCGCGCCTGCAACTACTTGAACAAGATAGAACAACCAGTTCCATTGTATTTATTCTTATTCTAGTTCAATTGTAGCAGGTGTTTTAAAATTTGTACCTTTCCAGCTTTCATATAAGCAATTGTATTAGGTACTTTGAGTATTCAAGTTAGAGTTAACTTGAAACTATTGCAACAGTTGAGGTTGTGTGCCACACTGGGATTAGAGTTAATCCTTAGGTTTACAAGAGTTTTGTAAATGTTGTTATTGGCTCATTAATATTAGTGGATGTTTGGGAAAATCCTACTATGTAGTAGGTCGTGGTTTTCTCACCTTTTGAGCTAGGTGTTTTCCATGTAAAAATCTCTGTGTTTTTTTTAATTTTTTTATTTTAATTCCGTAAACAGTAGTAGTTAGAACACATAGAAGAACCAGATTCTTCTAGATGGAAAATTGGGTACCACACAAATCATACCCCCCCCCCCCCCTCTTGTGTGGTATTGACATTTGGAACATCAATTGGTATTAGAGAAGGTTATCCTTGAAGAGGCTAACACCTTAGGAAAAGATCAACATGAGTGCACCACTTGAGAATTGGGAAGGGCAATCCACTTCCAGGCCTCCATTGTTAAATGGACAGTATTACTCATTGTGGAAGAATAGGATGAAGGATCATATAGGGGAAGACTATGAACTCTGGGACATAGTCACTGGTGGTCCTTTGGCAACTACAATGAAAAATGAGGAGGGAGTGGATGTACAAAAGACAAGGGCTGACTGCACTGCTGAAGATTTGAAAAAGTGGGAGAAAAATGCTAAGGCCAAGAAATGGCTTGCATGTGGACTGGGTCAAGATGAGTACAATAGGATCCAAAGCTGTACTACTTCTAAAGAGATATGGGACACATTGCAAGTGGCTCATGAAGGAACACTTAAAGTGAAGAGATCCAGAGGAACACTGTTGTATTCTCAGTATGAAAATTTTACTATGAAAGATAGAGAAACTATTCAAGAGATATATACTAGGTTCACTACACCGACAAATGAACATAAGTCTCTCGGAAGAGTTATTCTTGAAGAAGACAAGGTTGAGAAGATCTTAACAAGAGTTCTTCTAGTTGTTTGGGAAAGCAAAATCACTGCCATTCAGAAGTCCATGAATATGGCCACTCTTAGACTGGATGAATTGATTGGAAATATTACTGCTTATTTACTGAGAAGGCAAATCAGGAAGATGGATACACCCAAGAAGGAGAGAAGCTTAGATATCAAAATTACAAAAGGTTCAAATCTGGAAGATGATGAGATGGCTATGATCACTAGAGATTTCAAAAAGTACCTGATGAGAGGAAATGGTTCATCAAGAGGTACAAGCTTCAACAAGACAAGAGCTTCTAAGAAATAGACCAATGATGGCTGCTATAAATGTGGTAAGACTAACCACATGATCAAGAATTGCCCTCAATGGGAAATTGAGTGGAAGAAAGAAAGGGCTGAATGAAGAAATATGAAGAAGGGACAGGTTTAACCCAAAAGAAACAAATGTTCAACCAAGGCTATGGTTGTTGCTTGGGGTGAAACCTCTGATGAAGACTCAGAAGATGAAGCTGAAGAAAAGCAAGCTCTTATGGCCATTGGAGAATCGGATGATGAGCAGGAGGTAAGTATTTTTCCTCACAAGGACAAAACTAAATTTCGGTCTAAATAAAGGGTTGCTGAGCTATTATTGGACTTCATTGATGAGTCAGAAATAGTTAACAATGAAAAGAAAGTTCTGTCTAGGGAATGTGTTATCCTAAAAGTAAAATGCAAAAGTCTAGAATCTAGAGCTGATGAGAGTGATAATAAAAACGCTGAGTTGAAGAACTAGGTTCTTGAACTTGAAAATAGTATTCTAGAACTTAGGTCAAAAAATCTAAAACTGAAACTAGGAATAAGAAAGAAGAAAGTTGATCACTCATTTCTCACTCTAGAAAAAAATCTAGGGAAAAAAAAAGATGAACTGTACAAGAAAGTTGAACTGATTAAGATTCTAAAAGAAGATCTTGGGAAGGTGAAACATGGACTAGACAGAACTTGCAAATGGAACAAAGCTTCTGATGCTCTCTCATGGTTGCAAGAGCATCACAGAAGCAATAAGAGAGGACTTGGTTATGTGACTCAAGCTCTAAAATAGGACCCCAAAAATAAGTACCTCATACTTCTTGATAATAAGATCTGCACACATTGTGGTAATACTGGCCATTTTAAAAATGAATGCAATGAAAAAGAAAATGCTAGTCAAAGGAACAAAATTTTTGTTCAAGAAAAACACAAGTTGCCTGGTTAGGCAAGAAAGAATCTGATTCATCTTTTTGCCCATGGAATGGGACCCAAAATAGTTTGGGTTCCTAAGACTAACGCTTGATTTCTTTTTGGCGGTTCAAGTGAAAGGGTGTAGCCAAATATGGTACATGGATAGTGGCTGCTCAAAATACATGACTGGGAATAAGGACCAGTTCCTTTCACTTGAGAACTTGAAAGGAGGTAATGTCTCCTTTGGAAATGGAAAGAAAGGTGAGATCAATAGGGTTGGAAAGGTAGGTAAGACAGAATCTCATTACACTGAGAATGTATACTTGATAGATGGCTTGAAATATAGTCTAATCAGTGTGTAACAATTGTATGATAGAGGTAACCTTGTAGCTTTAACCTCTACCAAATGCTTTGTAATTAACCTTACCACTGACAAGATTATTTTGCAGGGAAAAAGAGTTAGCAATATTATATTTTACATTTGTCAAGTTTTTCAGAAAATGAACTCACTTGTATAACTATGTTAATTAATGATCCCCTCATGTGGCACAAAATACTTGGTCATGCTAGTCTAAGTCAGCTAAACAAATTAATCTCCAAGGACTTAGTGATAGGGTTACCTAATATCAAGTTCAAGGAAGACAAAGTTTGTGAGGTATGTGCAAGGGGAAGTAGGTAAGGTCATCCTTCGAATCCAAGAAAATGGTACGTACATCCAAGATGTTGGAACTAGTTCATATGGATCTTTGTGGTCTAATGAGAACCATGAGCAGAGGTGGAAAGAAATATGTGATGGTGCTTGTTGATGATTTTTCTAGATTTACCTGGGTACTATTTCTGACATCTAAAGATGAGGCAATTGAAATGCTTACTGCCTTTGTTAGAAAAACTTAGAAATAATTAGGAAATTGACTTGCATTCATTAGGTCTGATCATGGAACAGAATTTAAAAATGTAAAATTTGCTGAATATTGTGATGAAAATGGTGTAGATCACAACTTCTCTGCCCCTAGGACTCCTCAGGAAAATGGAGTAGTTGAAAGAAAGAACAGGACCCTTGAGGATATAGCAAGGACCATGCTTCTCTCTAGTAAATTACCCCACAGCTTCTGGGAAGATGCTGTAAACACTACATGCTATGTAATCATTAGATGCATGCTAAGACCTCTTGTTGAGAAAACTCCCTATGAGTTACATAAAGGGAGAAAACCAAACATATCCCACCTTAGGGCATTTGGTTGCCAGTGCTATGTGTACAATAATAGAAAAAACTCCCTAGGTAAGTTTGATCCCAGAAGTGATGAGGGAGTATTCTTCGGATCTTCTTCACATAAAAGCATATAAAGTATTCAATAAAAGAACTTTTTCCGTAGAAGAAAGTGTGCATGTTGTATTTGACGAATCTAACATTTTTTCTAAGAGACATGAACAGGAAGATGAAGCTATTGGTGGTTTGATAAAAGAATTGACCGAAGCAGCATCAAAAGAAGGAACATGTGATGGAACAGGTTCATCCACTCATGGTAACCTGACAGGGGAATTAATCAAAGAGAAAATGAAACAAACTCTCCAGAAGAACCTGTCCATGAACCAATTTCTCAGCAATAGAACAAAGGAGAATCATCTAGTAGAAACCAGTTGGTGGTAAAATCTCATAAGTATCAAAGTTCTCATCCCATTGAGAACATCATTAATGACCCAACATCCGGAGTCAAAACTAGATCACAACTACAGAATCTGTGTGTATTTTATGATTTTCTATCTCTTATTGAACCTAAAAATATTGTTGAGGGTTTGAAGTATGCAGATTGGATCAATGCTTTGGAGGAGGAACTCAATCAATTTGAAAGAAGTCAAGTCTGGTATCTAGTTCCTAGACCCAATGAAAAATTAGTCATTGGTACCAAATGGGTCTTCAGGAACAAACTTGATAAAGATTGAACTGTTACAAGGAACAAGGTAAGGATGGTGGTTCAGGGCTACAGCCAAGAGGAAGGCTTTGATTATGATGAGACCTTTGCTCCAGTTGCAATACTAAAGGCAATCAGATTGCCTTTGCAGCACATATCGAATCCACTCTCCATCATATGCATGTCAAAAGTTGTTTCCTAAATGACTCCCTCAGGGAAGAAGTGTTTGTAAAACAATCTCCAAGATTTGAATGCAAGAAATGTCCTAAGCATGTGTACAAGATGGACAAGGCTCTATATGGGCTCAAACAGGCCCCAAGGGCTTAGTATGAATGACTACCAAAATTCCTACTGGAGCATGGGTACAAAAGAGGTAAAATTGAAAGCACTTTGTTCCTAAGGGAAAAAGGTAAAGCCCTCCTTGTTGTGCAAATATATGTTGATGACATAATATTTGGGGCCACTACAGATAGGTTGAGTAAGGATTTTGCAAAATTAGTGAGAACTCAGTTTGAAATGAGTATGATGGCGAACTACTCTTCTTCCTAGGCTTGCAGATCAAACAAAGTCCAAATAGGACCATGATCCATCACCAGAAATATACAAAAGAACTAATCAAAAAGTTTAAAATGAAGGACTCCAAAGAAATAGATACACCTATTGCAACTGCCACTAAATTAGATGTTGATGAACCTGGTTCATCAGTTGATCAAAAGTTGCATAGGAGTATGATTGGTTCACTTTTGTATCTTACTACCAGCAGAACTGATATTGTTTTCAGTGTAGGTCTTTGTGCTCATTTCTAGGCAAATCCAAAGGAGTCACACTTGACTGCTGTCAAGAGGATATTGAGTTATGTGAAAGGTACCATTTATTTGTGTCTTTGGTATTCCAAAGGTAGTAATTTTGATCTAGTAGGATATGTTGATGCTAATTATGTAGGTTTATTAGTGGTCAGGAAGTGAATTTCAGGTATGACACATTTCCTGAGGTCATGTCTAGTGTCATGGGCTACCAAAAAGTAAAATTCAGTAGCCCTATCTACTGCTAAAGCTGAATATGTTGCTACTGCTTCTTGTTGTGCTCAATTGCTATGGATCAAACAACAACTGGTAGCCTTTGGAATTGAAGTGGGATGTATTCCAATATTTTGTGATAAAACTAGTGCTATATGTATGACAAAGAACCATGTTCATCATAAAAGAACCAAGCACATAGATGTTAGACACCACTTCTTAAGAGATAACTATGAGAAATGGTTAATCTCCATAGAATTATGTGCTACTGATAAACATATAGCTGACATCTTCGCAAAAGCACTGAGTAGAGAAAACTTGAAAGGAACAAGTTGGAATCAGGGATGACTAAGATCACCTAAAAAGGTCTAGTTCAGAATGCACAATGAAAAAAAACTGAGGGAGTTCTTAATCTAATGTAAATATCTAGTCTAATTCTTACCCAGTCTCATACTTTAATTAGTATACTCATGTGACATGTGTTTATATGACTCACTAATATCTTACAAAGGTGTTCTATTCTATCATTTGAGGCATGATCAAGAGAAGTTTTACTTGAAAACCCTGGTTCATCAGTATATACTCATGAGAAAGTTCATGTATGTGTCTACACTTTGCACAATTAGAAAAATACAATTACCAATCATGAGCAGAAATCCTAGTTACACCAAACCTCTAGAAATTCTATCCGTTGAGCATTGAACAAGTTTCATTATCCTAGGAGTCTAACTAAAATGGGATTTTACCTAAAAACTAGCATCGCTCATTAATCTCTAAAGAGACCAGAATTCTAATGTGATTAGACACCTAATTGACTACTGAAAAAGCAGTCGTTATTTCCTTAATCATGACCCCTCTTTAAATACTCACCACACTATCTTTCATCACTCAAAACTGTCATTTCTGATAATTCCCTCTCTTCTCCAAAATTCCCAAAAGATTTCCAAAAATACTGCGCCATGACTAACCCTCAAGATAATCCTGGAACTCCCTCACCACTATCCCCTAACACTTTATCATTAACACCTCCTATTGAAACCCAAAAACCTAGATTTTGCTAGCAGAAGATGTTAGCCAGAAAAACTGTAGCATCTGGTTCTTTGAGAAAAGCCTTAAACAAAATATTAAAGGCTAGCCAAAAGAAAGAGGTTCCAACTGAAGAAGCTGACTCAAGCTCTGAGTTTGAAAAATTTATTTCTGCTAGTGAAGGAGAACAACATGTGTCTTCTGAAAATGACAAGAGTCAAGAAACCCAAGTGAGGTAAACATGTGTTTTATATTTTCTGATGGCCAAAGAGGAAACACGGTAGGTTTGTGTTAGTGGGTCTGTAAAGAAAGTTGAAGGGGCTGAGTCTAGTAGGAGGAGAAAGAAAAAGAAAGGAGAGGTTCTTGCTATCTGTGGTAGTGTAGAAGATTGTGTCTTAAAGTCAGGGGGAAGAGGATCTGGAGAAGCTGTTGAGGGACTTGTTCATTTGAGTGAGCAAGAAGGTGAACCTGGTTCATTTATATAGGAAACCTTAATGGATATTCTAAAGAAGGTGGGGGCCAGTATTGACCCAATGAAGCGCAAGGCGTCTTCACAAAGGACTCCAGTTGCTTCTAAACCAACAAAGAAAAGCAAAGTATCATCTCCCAAGACTGTTACTCCTTCTGTACCTATGGGAAGAGCCACAAGGAGCAAAGTGAGGCAGAAATACAGAAAACTTTAGAGAAGAGTAAGAAAAAGAAGAAGCAAAAAGGAAAAGAAAATGTTGTGAAAAGCTTTGGGGCTGCTGAAGAAGAAGAGGAGGAGGGGATGGAGCTGGTCCATCGAGAGAGGTATGACTGTGGAGGTTCACATTGCCAAAACAAAAGGAACCAAGACTCATGCAAAGAAGTCTTTAAAATCTGTATCTGTTGAACCCTCCTTGGACAAAATAACTAGGTCTACAGTGAAGGGAAAACAAGTAAAAGTTACTGAAGAAGAAGAAGAAGAAAAGTGGAGTGGAGAAGAAGAAGAGGAGGAGTCTGAAAAGGAACAAGATCGTTTTATCATTTTTGGCAAGAGAAAGGTATTAAAGGTAAGGTTGCTGAAAGACTTGGAGGAGCCAGGCATGCTTAGGTTTGTGGATGCTTTAGCTGCACAAGGGTGGAAGGACATGGTCCTTCAGATGGATAGAAGACAAGCTAGAAAAGAGCTGGTTGAATTCATGGCAAATGGCTCTGGGAAAAATGGACTAGTAACCATTGTAATGAAATGAGTGAAGGTGCAGTATGATGCACCTGAATTGGGCAAGATTCTAGACATTCCAAGTGAGGGGCATGATGATTACACCAGGCAAAGGTGGCCTTGTCTAGATGATCAGCCTACTGCACTCGAAATCACCAGGAACTTCTGTGATACAAAGGATGCGGAAGATATGCACGAGGCAAGATTTTTTCAAAAGAGTGAGATGAAGCTAGAGCATAAAGTTCTCTTTAAGTTTGTGAAAAAGTGCATGCTGCCTAGACAGGAGAGAAAGCATACTGCAAATTACATGGATCTAGTTCTCATGGAGTGTCTTGTGAGGGGTAAGCAGATTAACTGGCCTGCTTTCATTGTTAAGCTGCTAGACAGAGTCACCAATGGCTCAAAGGCTCATGCTACTCCTTATGGATTCATTTTGAAAATTGTACTAGACAGACTGAACGTTCCCTTGAAGAAATGGGAAATGGCCTCCAGTAAGGAGCACTTTGGAATCAACACCCTCCAGGCTTGTCACTATCTCCTCAGTGTAGGCCCTGTTGAACCTGGTTCATCCGTGAAGACTCCAGTAAATTGCAAAGTTAGGGCCTTGGTTCAAGATTGTGGGAAAAAATATGATAAAATTGCGAGGCTTCAGGCTCGTGTTGCTTAGCTAGAAGATAAAAGGAATGGGCTGAAAGCTGAGCTAGCAAAAGAAAAGGGAAAGAATGAAAGGATGCTACAAACAATGCTCAACCTACTCCAATCCCAACCCTCTAGTTCTTCAAAGCCCTAGGTCTCTTTGTCCTATCTTTGAACCATTTTAGTAACCCCTCAGTGGCCCAGATTAGGGATTTTTCTTGTTTTTTGCTCATGGTTGGTTGTTTTTGTTCTTTTTTTTTTGTGGATTGTTTTGTAGAAGCACTAACTTATCAATGACAATTTGAATTTCTCTTGTTTTATGAAGATTCTGATCTTAATAATCATTTTGTCAAGTTGATTTTTGATTAACTAAAGCATGCTTTCACTTGAAGTTGCCTCAGTGGCCATGAGTAAAGATTAAAATTTTGGGATTCACATTTTTATACAACTTTTCGATGATGCCAAAAGGGGGTAAGATATTATGCTTATGATGAAATTGTGTCTATTTTATGAAACAGTGATATTTATGACATAATTAAATCTGGCCCTAAATGATGAGTTAAAATTTTTAAGTGTTGATAATTTAGCTGAGTTCCACAGGTTCTCTAATCAGTAAAAGCACAGAGTTTGTCATCATCAAAAAGGGGAAATTGGTTGACCCAAGCTCAGTTAAAATTTTGAAGAATGACAAATGAACTCAGTGAGGACCAGGTCCATCATAGGAGACACAGTTGTTATGGCCCATGCACATGAGATGCACGTGAAGAAGATAAGCCTTTAGGATCACGCAGCAATATCTTCTGAATATCTTCTGAACTGATCAAAAAGAATGCATATGGGATAAGGAGATGAAGTCTCCTTATGAGAATAAAACACATACGGATAAGGGTTGGAGTTTGGATTGGTTTAGGACTCAAACTCAATGGACGATCATAAATTGAATCACAAACAAACTCTGAGTACTAACCTAATAAAGAACTGAGTTGTTCTCGTTTATAGGTATGCATATACGCTGAAATAAAGCTAAATTGAGAGCAAAAGAGCAAGGCAATTTTGCAAGCAATTTATGTGAGATCTAGTGTGCACGCATGCATCTACTTGAACAAGACAACCAGTTCCATTGTGTTTATTCTTATTCTAGTTCAATTGTAGTAGGTGTTTTAAAACTTGTACCTTTCCAGCATTCATAGAAGTAGTTGTATTAGGTACTTTGAGTTTTCAAGTTAGAGTTAACTTGAAAGTGTCCCAATAGTTGAGGTTGTGTGCCACACTGGGATTAGAGTTATTTCTTAGGTTTACAAGATTTTCTAAATGCTATTTTTGGATCATTGAGTTTAGTGGATGTTTGGGAAAATCCTACTGAGTAGTAGGTCGGGATTTTTGTAATGATCTAGGCTTTTTCCACGTAAAAATCTCTGTGTTCTTTTATTTCTGTATTTTAATTCCGAAAATAGTAGTAGTTACAACACCTAGAAGAACCATTTTTTTCTAGATCAAAAATTGGGTACCACACAAATCATCCCCCTTATGTGGTATTGACGTTTGAAACATCAACACCAATCCAGAGGACACCATTGAAGGACTTATTAGAGAATATAGGAATAAGAGTCTTGGGAAAGGGAAGGATATAGCTAGTGAGACACACATCATGCTTGAAATGAATTAACTATTGTGAAAACCAGTCTATGTAGTGAACTTGGGAAGAATCAAAACTTCAAGCTGAACTGGAGAAAGTAAGAATTGATCTTGAGAAATCTCTGAAGTGGACCTGGTCCTCAGATGTTGTCACCGCCATATCTTAATAATAGTGGGAACAGGCAGGGCATTAGGTTCCAAAGGGAGAAAACTCCTTACAACCCTCACAGCAAGTATGTCATTGTACCTGATAACTAGCTATGTACCCACTGTGGAAACAATGGGCATTTTAAAGAAAATTACTAGGCCAGGGTTCAATCTGCTCAGGAAAACAAAGTGTTTACTGATAAAGAGACTATTAACAAAAGACCAAGTACCACTCGCAAGAAGAGGATGTTGCCTGCATGGACAAGGATTGCCATCATTTATCCTTTCCATCATAACAAGAGACCCAAACTAGTTTGGTTTCCTAAATCTAACCTTTGATTTGCATATGCAGGGAACAATAAGAGGAAGCTTACTGCGATGGACTAGGACTGTGGATGCTCAAAGCATGTGACTAAATACATCATGAAATTGTTCTCATTGAAAGCCCTATAGGAAGGAAATGTTTCCTTAAAAAGAAATGAGAGGGTACATTCTCAAAAAATATGAAGCTGGTGGTATAAGATGGGTGAAGTCAAAAATCTGGTATGAAATGATACATGCAAGCTTCTCACCTCTGAATAAATTAACTCGGAAGAACTTGGTGCGTGGTCGCTTAATATCAGGAGTCTCCTGAAAATGGGTTTACAAAATAAAGGAGGAGACTCTCAAGTGTTAATGTCTCTTGTCAAGAAGATTCAAGTGAAAGCAAAAAAAATGAGGGGGGTCACGTACAATTTGTCTACAACAAGGTCTCCACAACAAAATGGTATTGCTTAAAGAAAGATCGAAATTGGAAGATGTGGCATGGTCCGTCCTGAATCAAAACTCACTATGAGCTGCCAAATGAAAGAAAATGCCTTCTTGACTGAAATTCAATGGGAAGGATCATCTTGGCAAGTTCAATGCAAAAGCAAAATGAAGGAATCCTTCTGGAGTACTTTCCACAAAGAAAGGCCACAAAGACTACAACAAAGGGATCACTAAATGGAAGTGCTCATGATATATTAAACAAGATACCTTCCTCTTGCCAAAGAAGAAATGGTGATGATCAATATGATGAACCAACTCTGGTCCCTGGAAAATTTCTAAGGCTTCAAATGGGGAGGGTGATAAAATGAGTACGATGAAGGAGACTAGTGAAAGACAATGCAACATCATCTTCCACTTCTCACAAGGAACCTGGTACTTTACTTACTACCACTAATTCAGAAGAAAGAGTGGAGATGCAGCTCATTGCACCTCTCAAGCAATAGAACACAGAGTGAGGGGAAATCAAATTCTTCCAAATCTTCCTTACCAATCAAACTTTAGTCCCAAACTGGAAGTACAAAAGCTCACATCTGTGTGATAAGTGAATCACTTTCTTTTATTTTAGAGTTAGATAAGCTTTTCAAAAAAAATCTTTACTTCCTTCTGTATCACTATTCCTGAATAGAATCTAAAATGAAAGTCCGTAGGAATCCTACTTGAAGGCTGCTCACAGATAGTTGAGATACCTTAAGGGAACATAGGACCCGGTCCCGTGTTACCCCTTAGGTGACAGCGCTTTTAATCCTATTGGGTATGAAGATGTTAATTGTGCAAGTTTTTCTGCGGAACGGAAAAGGACTTCTGGAACGGTTCACTTTCCACGGTCATGCCTCATCTCTTGTGGGACAAGGAAGCAAAAATCAATGGCCTTGTCAATAAATAAAGAAGAATCTCAAAACAGAAGGACCAAGCACATTGAAGAGTGGGACTATCTTTTGAAGGTCAATATGAAGAAAGGGCTATTCTGTGGAAAGTCTTGCAGAAGAGAAGACAAATTCCAGATATCTTTGTCAAAGCCTTGAGTAGAGAATATTCTGGATCAAACAAGGTGAAGATGGGGTCATAAGAGTCTAATACAGAACCTGATCCTCCACTAGCTGGCTATGCAAGACATCGTTAGGTAAAGTTAGCTAATGTTTTTTCTAACCAAGCCTAACTCACATCAATACTGTTGCAGATAAACACACATGAAGATCATAGAAGCTAAAGGTACAGTGTGAACAACGAGAGAGGAGCTGCTAAAACCTTTTTCAAAAATTTTGTCTGGCATCAGGTCCTTGTATCGTAGGTCAGTAGTAATGTGCTTATTATCCATGCCTTCAGCAACTAACAAAACTTAATTAACAAAATTAACTCAACTGCAGATCATCCGGCTATTCAAAGTCTGCATCATGTATTATCTTTCAAATCCTTTCATCCCCTCTACACGGTAACGCTTTCCCACAAACCTACCCCCATTTTCAAAACTATCCAGAACCTGTTTCTCTCTCTCTCTCTCTCCTCTCATCATTAGCCCTTCTTCCAATAAAACTTTCTTTCTCTCTCACAGCAAGTCACGAACCTTCATTTCTTTTGTGTAGATGTGATCCTCTTTTCATCTCTCTCTCTCTCTCTCTCTCTCTCTCTCTCACTCTACTCATCTACCAAGTATTCTTATAATGGCAATCGAACAATTGTCTCCTTCTCCCACCATTAACACCGCTCCCACTTCCTTATCATTCTTGAAATCATCCCTAGAACGTCATTATTTCACGCTTTCTACTACTTTACCCACTCCTAGCTCCTCCTCTGTTCCTACAGTTTTCCCTTTTATGATAAACCTTGTTTTCCATCATTTTGAAACCCCCATGTCCAGCCACTCCTATGATCACATCAAAGAACACTCAGGAGGTTTTGCCTCTCATGTGTCAGGATGATCCTGACCAATATCTGAACTCCTCCATCCTGTACTTAGTGACACTCTTAGAATCACCAGAAAAAGAAGCAACACATAACATCATGGCTATCACTGCTGAGAGTTTGTTAAATGTAGGAGCTTATCTCTCATATGAGTTTCAAGGGTAAGAAACTCCATTCCTAGGCGAAGTAAGAACCACAGTTCTCCTCGAGTCTTTGGCTCGTGAGACGTTCTCAGAAAAACATTCTGAAGAACCTGATTCTCTCCCATGAAAACCCACTCCTGCAGCTCCTGATCATTCTAAGCTCATAGAGTCCTCTACTAAGTCTCCCACTATCAGGTCACAATAGCCAGAGAGTTTTGAATCCACATTGTAGAAAAGTAAGAGGAGTGTCAAGACAAGGAAAAAGAGGAAAATGAATCAAAGGGAATTTGTCACTAATAAGAGTGTGTTAGTAAACCGGATTGATAATGATGCTCTAAGGGAACCTGGTTCCTTAGTACAACAATCTATGAAAGCTCAAAAGTTTATGGAAAAGGCTTTAGATGAAACTATTGAGCAATAGAAAAGGTCATCCCGGAAGGACAACAGCAAGTCTAAAAGGAGTCAAACTGAGCTAGCCATGTCTGAAAATGATAACGTGGGGATAACAAGATGGAAAGGAAAGTTTGTTGAGGGGTACAGTAAATGAAAATGGGAAACTGTTAAAGAACCTGGTTCTGTAAGGTCCACTCTTTTGATAGTGGTCTTTGACAGCAGAGATTAACAACTTAGAAAGTCTTGTGGGGTCGTACATTTGATCCAGCAATTTTGAAGATGGCTGGTATGAGACAAATTCTGGAGATTGTGGAATTTCGACAATAGAAACACTTGTTTGAAGGGAGCATGCCTCTGGTGTATGAAGATGCGGTACAAACTTTTTACGCATCTCTTTTCACTATTGAGGGGGATCACATTTGTGTGCTAGTAAATATAGTAGACATTGTACTCGAAGGTTCAACATTGGAAAACGTTCTCAGAAATCCATGTGAATGAATGTGCTCAGTTAAGGGTGTCGGTGGTGTGAACTTTAGGACAGCCATCATGAAAGAGCAAGCTATTCAGTAGGTGAACATGTGCATAAGAAGATATTGCTTCTTGAGTATCAGTTTCTCTTTAAACTGGTCAATAAAGTGCTCTTACCTCGTATTGAGAGATGATCTATTGCTACAAAATCGGATATGGTCTTAATAGAAGAACTTGATGAGTTTGTCCCAATCAATTTGCAAGCAATCGTGATAGATCATATGCAAAAGATGTCAAACTTTAAAGGTGGGAATCATGGGCTACCATATGGATTTCTCCTCATTCGGGTGTGCAGATTCTGCAAGGTTCCTTTGGGGAATCCCAGAGTAGGCACACAAAAGAAGACCTTCTCTAGGACCACTTTAGAAGAATGTGAATGTATAGAAAGAGTTGGTGGAATCACCTCAACTATTTCTCAGCTGATCAACGCTCAAAATATCGTTTTTGAATAGATCAGAAGGTTGAGGGATCGAAATGCTATACTGGTAACTGAGCTCAGTCAAGCAGCTAAAGGACCTGATTCTGTTAATGAAAAAGTTGCACAACTGACAAAGGAAAATGATAAACTTCAGGTACAATTACTTGAAGAACAACTGTTTGCAAATGCTCTACTGGACCTGGTTCTCAAAACCATTGTTCTCTGTTCATCCAAGCCTCCTTCTTCTAATGTCCCCTAGGTTCCTCTTAGTGTCCAAATATTTTTGCTCCAAAATCTTATGGCTACTATTTTATTTTTGTTTGCTTTTTGTGTGATGGCATGTAGATATTAACCACTACTACTCCTGACTTGCTTAGTCCAATGTAAACACTAATAAAATAGCTTCCCTTTTTGCCTGTACAATGATATGTTCCTCTGGCTTCTCTTTTCTGTCATGTTGTGTGCATATATGTGGAATGAGCTAGATGTGTTAGACTTCTTTATGCTAATTGCCTACTTGTGCTCTTTTTAATAATGTCAAAAGGGGGAAGAATTTTCAGGTGATTTCAGGGGGAGTGGGAGCTATGATATTAAGGGGGAACTGGTTCCTTTCGTGTAGTTCCTAGGATACCAACTCTGAGATTAAGGGGAAATCAAAAAGGAAAAGAGATCTGAGATTAATGGGGAACTTTGTGTAGTTCTGGTATCTTATCTGGTTATTTATCTGGTTATTTTGCTCTAAACAAATACTATCCATGCCTAAGTTTGTCATCATCAAAAAGGGTAAAATTGATGGATTTTCAATGATTTGGCCTTATGCTTCTTATGTTTTGATGATCTAACAAACTTGTTGTGAAGAACCAGATAGAGAACCTAGTCCACAGGGTATACATTTCACATGACCTGGTCGAAGTCTAAAAATCAGCAAATCAATGAACTCACATGGAGGAACACAATAGGGATCTGGTGACATGGTCCCTTAGGGTTCTCTAACACAAGTATAAGTCAGTAAATGTCTGCAATCATTGTAAAGAGGAACACAACAGGGACCTAATCACTTACAAAGTCAACTGAACAGCTAGGTAGCAGCAGAAAGTGACCATCTCGCAACTATTATAGAAGAGGAACACAACTAGGAACTAGTCCATCAGTGTCCTCTAACAGAAGTACTAGTCGACTATCCAGCTGGAACGCAACTGCACAGAAGTGGTTGTGCAAATAGTACAACAGTCACTTCTCATTGGGAAGAACCGTGCACCAAGAATTGGCGTCACTACCAATTGTGATATCTTTTGTGATATAACAACCTGGTGCAAGATACAACACCTTTGTGCATTTAGTGGTATTATCTAAAGCATAACAGTGTTCATACTGCATTGAAGTCACTGGTGTGTCAAGAACAAGAAGACAACTCCACTAAGGATCAGTTTCTTATTGAGTTTATGTACATCCGTAGTTGAGTTGTATTATTGTTATTTTTTCTTGATTGTATTTCCTAGTTTGCTTTCTTAGAAGCTTTGTCTTAGAACAAACCAAAAATTCGTAAACTTCCGAGTTTATGTTTGACTAGGAATGTTCAAAAGTTTAAAGCCTTTCTAACTAGGATAGTTATAAAGTGGCTGTGGTGGGTGCATCACAAGTTAGTTGAAGTCTTTGAAATATGGTTATTGCAAAGTGCCCTATAATAGGGATATTTCAAGTTAGTGAAGCTAAAAGCCTATAAGAGTAGGTCGTAGTTTTTTCTAATCCCCTTGTGTGGGATTTTTCAATATAAAAAAACATCTTGTATTCTTTAATTTTAGTCTATATAGCATTCTCGGCTTCATCTCATATTGGAATAAGTACTCTATAATTTGGTAGACTCATATAAACAAAAACTCATCATCAGAGAGCAAAGTTTTGGCCTCGGCTTCCAATGCTTTTGCATTCTCAATATCGGCTGTGAGATTAAATCCACGAGCATGAACCTCCTCGAGAGTCTCCCTCTGTCACTAACATTTGGCATGCTTGGCTACGCTGGATATCGAACCTGAGCAGCATTGGAAAATTCCTTCGCTCGAGCATTAGCATCTTCAACGTTCGCTGGGTAAACAACCACGACCGCCTTTGCGTCGACCTTTATTTTTTTTGGCTACAGATGCGACCTTTGCAATCTTAGCAAACAAAATTTGACGGCTACCCCTATCATAACCGCACCCAATTGGAGTTTACCCTTAGAGCCCATGTGTGACGCTAGTGATGTTGCGGTGGCGGCGGTCTTGGGCCAGAAAATCAATAAATTATTCTATTTGGTGTATTATGCTAGCAAGACGATGAATGAGGCACAAAGAAATTACACGGTCACCGAAAAGGAATTGCTTGCCATTGTATTTGCCATGGATAAGTTCGCCCGAACCTAATGGGGGCCAAAGTGATTATCCATACCGATCACGTCTCTCTTAGATACTTGATGACTAAGAAGGATTAAAAATCAAAATTGATGAGATGGTTGTTTCTTCTACAAGAATTTGATTTGGATATCGTTGATAGAAAAAGGAGTGAAAACCAAGTGGTGGACCACTTGTCTAGATTGGAGGAGAAAGGGAGGCCTTCGGATGGACTTGAGATATATGATTCTTTTCCAGACGAACAACTCCTCTCAGTTTCTATGCTGTACATGCCGTAGTTTGCAGAGATTGCTAATTATTTAGTTATCGGTGTTGTCTTGTCTGAGCTCTCTTCGAACAATAGGAAGAAGCTTAAACGGGATGCTTTGGACTTCTATTGGGATGAGCCATACCTTTCCAAAATTTGCACCGATGGAGTGATTTGCCGGTGTGTTCTCGAAGAAGAGCAATTGAGAATAGTGGAAGCTTGTCACTATTCGCCCTATGGTGGTCATCATGGCGGCGCGAGGACGGCATATGAAGAGTTGAGTTGTGGGTTCTATTGGCCTTCATTGTTCAAGGATGTCGGTGATTATGTGAAAGGATGTGATGAGTGTCAACGTGCCGGAGGAATTTCAAAGAAAGATGAGATGCCCCTTAACACGATTCTTGAGGTTGACATTTTTTATGCTTGGGGGATCGATTTTATGGGACCATTCATGAGTTCTTCTGGCAACACTTACATCTTGGTAGATGTGGATTACGTGTCAAAATGGAATAGGCCATCGCCTTACCCAACAATAAAGCTCGTAGTGTGGTGGCTTTCTTGAAGAAGAGCATTTTCACGAGTTTTTGCACACCCCATGCCATAATTAGTGACGGTGGCTCTTATTTTTGCAACAAGGTTTTCGATTCTTTTCTTACCAACAATAGAGTAAACGACAAAGTGACTACTCCCTATCATCCTCAAGCGAGTGTCCAAGTTGAAGTCTCAAATCAGGAAATCAAGAGCATTCTTTCCAAGATTGTCAATGCAAAAAGGACCGATTGGTCCAAGAAATTGGATGATGCTCTTTGGGCCTACCATATAGCATTCAAGACTCCGATTGGCATGTCGCCATATCGGTTGGTTTTTGGAAAAGCATGTCATCTTCTGGTGGAATTAGAGCACAAGGCGATGTGGTATTTGAGAAAGTTGAATTTAGAGTGGGATGTTGCGGCGAATCTCCGGGTTGAACAATTGAATGAGCTTGATGAGTTCTGGTTTCATGCATACTCCAGCTCGTCCTTGTACCAGGACAAGATGAAGTACATCCATGACAAGTATGCCCGGGGGAAAGAATTCAAAGTTGGTGATATGGTTCTTCTTATCAATTCCCAGTTAAGGTTGTTTTCGGGAAAGCTTAAGTCCAAGTGGAGCGGTCCTTTTAAAGTGGTTGGTGTTATTCCTTTCGGTGCCATTGATCATAAAAACAAAAATGGTGAGGTATTCCGGGTCAATGGGCATCGAGTCAAGCATTATATGGGTAAGTTTGATGATAGCCACGTGGTGGCGCTAATTCACTTGAGGTGACTGTGATGGTAACATGTGTCGTGCCGCGACGTTAAATCAGGAGCTTTTTGGGAGGCAACCCATGTCTTTTGTTTTTCCTTACTTTTCTGTTGTAGAATAAGATTTTTGAGCTGATAGTTTGTGAAGTGTTGCAGGGATATTGTGGAACCAGCGCAAGGAAAAATGTAAGAAATGAACAGTCTCTAACCAGTGCCCACGCGGCCGCACCCCAAAACAGTGCGGTTCGCGTGGGCTTGACAAATTGAAGGTCTAAAGCTCAGAAGACCCTACGCGGCTGCATATGTGCGGTCCGTGTAGGAAGAATCAAAAATGGCCACTCTCTGATAAATTTCCCACGCGATCGCGGTCCAAATCAGTGCAGTCCGCGTGGGAATGGCCAAATACACCAAGTCTTTGAAGTTTCCCACGTGTGTGCGGACCGCATCCATTTCTTGGCGGTCCAAGTCAATCCTACGCGGCCTTGATCCAAAACATTACGGTACACGTAGGTGCTTTCTGAGAACCACCTATGTAACAATTTGGCCAGTGCAGACCGCATGAATTTTCTGTGCGGTCCGTGTGACTCCTGTCTGCAACACATATCCTCAAATTTCTATTTGATGCTATAACTGTGTGTTCTCATTCTGTGCTTCTACTAACAACTTCAAGCGCTTATGCTTTGCAGACAATGGTGCAGAGACGGAGTGGTAAACAAATACAATGTGGGGGCTCGGATAAACAACTCGGGAAGGGTAGTGCTTCAAGAGAAGAAAACTATGCGGAGAATAGTAAAACTCACTCCCAAAGATAAGGAGACACCGAAGCAGTAGAGAAAGATCATTCGGGCAGCCAACAGGGCAGCGTCTCATTCATCTGGGAGTGAGTACGAACCCTCCCGGAACATCACTTCAGAATCCATCCCCGACCACATGACAATAAAATTCCCCATACCTGAAGACTCTTCTCCAGAGGCTGCAACCATGGAAACTTCCAAAAAGCTAGTTAATGTAGTCTCGAGCTCATTTGATGAGTTCAGGACCAATGACGAAGAGGGAAGCCGATACTCCACCTCTGCCACAGCTTCAATATCAGGGGAGAGTGCAGGGTATGTTGAGGGAGGAGAACCAAAGATTGGGGGGATTGGCAGAACGAAGAAGCCGGAGGCTTGGGAGGACAGGTTTATTAATGAGGTAGCCTTCTACCGGTATAGGGAATGGTGGACAAAGAGAAAGCTGATTCCGGAGCGGCATTTCATTGATGTCGACTTGCTCCCTCACAACCCTCACGTACAAGCTCAATTCCGTACGAGAGAGGGTCGGGGATTCTTTAAGGAAAGGGTTGACAATGCTAACGAACACATTGTGAAAGAATTTTACATCAATGTTCCCCATGTGGTTCGGGATACAAAAGCAACAAAGTTGAAGGACAAGACGATAGTGTTTGATAGGAAATATTTAAATGACTTTCTGGGGTTTGGGGAGGAAGATGAGTCTCGGTACTTGGAAAATCTTCCACTGAAAGAAGAAGCTCGCCCGTGGTTAGCCGGGATTCTAGCTGCTCCAGGTACAATTCCTGTGTGGTTGAAGGCACAGGAGAAAATCTATAGAAATACCCTCAACTTTGAAGCCAAAAGGTGGTTGACCTTCGTGTGCAATCAGACCCGACCACACATGATCATCTCTTCCAGTTGATCGTGTTGTTCTTGTTAGCTCCATCATGGCAGGTTTTCCGTTGAACATAGGCAACATCATGTCTCGGGTGATCTCTCGTATGGAGAATGAGACAAAGACCAACTACCCTTACCCAACATATTGACACTCTACTTCCGGGAGATGAAAGTGAAAAAGAAGAAATTTGACATCATGGTACCCCCGGTGTGCCCGTACTCTTGGTATGATCAAAAGGGTCCGGATAACCCTAAGGGCTCCAAGAAGGGTCAAGCCTCCAATTCCTCCACAGCTGGCCAGTCTGAAGAGCCAGCTGCCGTTGAGCAGACTACTACTGAGACACTGCCTCCAGGCCCATCCACAGCTCCTCCTACTGTCACAGACGACCCGGTGATTCCGGTGTCGAAGACTCACAAATTCACTGCCAATTAGCTCACGCACACACTTGCTAGTTTGAACAACTGGATGTCGGCTGCGACATCCAAGTGGTCCATATGACCACTGCAGTTCTGGCAAAGAGAACCCCAGTGACTATTGAGGTGCCTGCCTCCATTGATGAGACTTTGAATAAAATCCTGGCCAATCAGGAAAAGATGATTGCAGAGCATGCAAATTTGGCAAAGGAAGTTGGGGAGCATAGAAAAGCTCTCAAAGACTTGGCTAAGGAGCACAGAAGTTAAGAAAGAGGAAGGCGTCCAAGGAATGGGTGGAAAAGTTGCAGGTACAGGTAAACAAGTTGGTAGCGGATTAGCTACCACTTGATTTATTGTTTGTTGAGCCGTACGTGGAGCCATCGGATGTGCAGCCATAGGAGTAGGAGAGGCCGAGGAAGAAGAGAAAGCTCCCCAACACTGAGGGAATCGTGATAGCAGTGGCACCGGTTCAGGAGGGCCCATACAGCACTGAAAATATTGAGCCTCCTCCAACCCCAGCAGTAGTTGAGCCAGCTTAGGAGCAGGCACCAGATGTCCTAGTAGCACAACAGCAGTAGGCTGAGGGCCGATCTGAGGTCTTGGCCAGTACAGAGGACACGAGAGCCATTGACCAGCAGAGAGCAGCTGATAAGGCTTGAGAGGTCGCTCCTATATCCTTTACTTGATTTTGATTATTTATTTGGTAGTTAGCATTGGGGGCAATGCTAGCCCTTATTCGTAGGAGTGTGGCCCTACTTTTTGTTCATATTTGGATGATTGTACATATTGACTACTTTTTGTACATTCGTAACTCTAGTTGATTTGTATATAACTTTTGATTCTGAACTCCCTTAGTTATATATTCTACTTCCTCTTTGTATATATTCATTTGGGTTTCATTTGAGCTTTCTTTTTATATTCGTTAAATTTTTTCATTTAAGTTGCAAAGTTAGGCTCGTAGCCTCTTTTTAGTTTTAATTTGGTGTTGGCAATAACCCTTGGTTTTCTTAATGCCATGGTTCTTTCCAAGGGTAAAATGTTGTTCGAACCGGGTGGCTCTTCCCTATGATAGATATCGTGACAACTTTCTTAAGGGTTGAGTCAGTTTTTGTTTTTTCTTTCTGATTTTAAAGTTTTTTGTTGTTAAGGGTACCTCCGGCATGGCTTCCGGGCCTAGCACATCTGCTTTTGATACTATGGTCAAAGACATTAAGTTATGTTTAGGATGGTGAAAGTCGTGACCTTGAGACTCTTGTGTTGACAAAACAATCATCATATGGTCATGTTGGGCCATTGTGCTCTTGAATCGTATCTAAGGTCATTGTGGGCCCTCGACTCCATTTTCAGCAATCCTTGAGCCCGAAAGTTTGTTGAGGTGAAATAATAGGTGGAAATTGACTTGAGAAATGATCTTAGGCTCTCTTTGATCCAAAAGTGCAAAATTGAATTATTCCATGACCTACCAAACAAATGATCCCTAGTTCATTCCTTTTGAGCCTAAAACCTTATTCTTTCGTTAACCAAATTACAAGCCTATACCCGTTCTCAATTAGACCTTCTCTTGGCACCCAAATCTTCCCTTGAGTAGTGGAAATGTCTAATTTGGGGGGAGGGAAACAAGAAAGGTGGAAAGGCACAAAAGCAAAAGAAAAGGAAGGCAATGAAAAAGAGAAAAGGACAAAAAGAAAGACAAAAATAGAATAACAATAAAAAGGGAATCAAAAGGACAACAAAAATGAAAAAGGTGTGGAAAAGCATACAAAAAGGAGAAAGGTGTTGAATTGCAAATAAAAGAGCGATATTGCATCCCTCTAGACCCGGAAGAAGTGAATTACTCAATTGAGTCAAGAAAGTGTGCAAAAATGAATCAAATGATGTGCCTAATGGAAGATTGAAACCATTGAAACAACATCAGAAGGGAAAAAGTACATGGTTAAGGCAGCGCACGTTAAAATGCTCTCGGCGCATTTTAGGCAATAAAACAGTGTATCCTCTGGCGTACGTTAGCAAGGAGCTAAACCTGCCAGAAAATGGCTCGCCGGCGTCGTCCATAACCTTCAACTGCCTCACAGAACGTTACTCCAGCTCCAATGGAAACTAAAGTACCTGAACCTCTCACTTTTGGTAGTTTTTTACCACCAGTTCTGCAATCGAATGAAGCAAAATTGGGTAAAATTACTGAAAATTGCATGCAAGCAGTGGAGAATCAAAATGAAGAGATTGTAAGGAAATTGCAGTTTTCGAATGTTGTTGATGCTGAATCCCCTCCCCCAACGTTTGCTGAAGCTGTTCGAGGGAATCGTCTCACTCAAATGGGTAATTCTCTTAAGTTTGTTCCACCAGTTAGTAGGGATGGGAAGATGATAGTTACTATTAGTGAGGAAGAGTTAAAACCACAAGCTGAATATTGGAAGGACTCATTAATTGGGTATGTAATTGGGGATAATCCTACTGAAAAAGCTATGGAGAATTTTGCCTTGCATGTTTGGAATTTTGTTTCTAAGCCACAGATTTTAATGCATTCAGAGGGTTATTGTATTTTTCGGTTTATGAGCAAAATGGATATGGATCTGGTGCTACAATCTGGGCCATATTCATTTAGGAATAAACCGATGGTGTTGAGGCCATGGGAAACTGATTTCTCTTTTCAGAGTGATGTCTTGAGTACAATACCTGTTTGGGTAAAGTTCCCTGGGCTGCCAGTTAAGTATTGGTCAGTAGAGGTATTAAGCAAACTTGCTAGTGCAATTGGAACACCATTGTACACTAATAAGATCACAACCCACTATGAGAGAATTTCATTTGCTCGTGTACTAGTGGAAGTTGATGCCTCTCAGCCCCTGCCTGATCACATTGACATTGATACTCCTTATGGCCATAAAATACAATTGATTGATTATGATTGGAAACCCACTTTTTGCAATCATTGTCTAAAGTTTGGTCATGATACTAGTGATTGCTGGTTCAATGCAAAGGATGATGAAGTTACAAAAAATGAAGTTCAGGAAGCACCTAGGAGGCCTAGTAAACCAATCAAAGTTACTAGGCAGAGGTGGACTGTGAAAAACGCTCCTGCTGTTAAGGTATCTCATGTTGCTGAGGCTTCTCTTGAGGTAAATCAGACAGTGGTAGGGAGGAGAATGGACCAGATTACTCAACAGTTAAATGATGATCAAACTGATGCTGTCAACTTAGAGGTAGTATTGGTAAATAATGTGGGGAGCCTGTGTCAAACTACTATGCAGTTAACAGATGTTCATGCTGTTGATGCCAACTCAGAAGCATAAATGGTTAATGAAGATTTACCTAGGAGTATAGAAGCAGAATTGGTGGACAACTGCAACAGGGGAAAAGCAAAAATGGAGGTAATTGTGGCTGGTAGGAAAGGCCAGCATGATCCTGGTCCCTCATATACATGATAATTGTTTCATGGAATATAAGAGGGCTGAATTTAGCCCATAAGCAGAAGGAATTGAAAAGTTTTTTGAATGTAAATAAAGTAGATGTATTAGGGTGCCTTGAAACTAGAGTAAAGGAACATAAAGCTCAGAAGATTCAAGGAAGGATTGCCAAAGGCTGGAAGGTGTTTTCCAATTATTCTGAGGCTGTGAATGGCAGGATTTGGGTGATCTGGAAGCCTCATATCCAGGTCACTATTTCCTGTGTAACTGATCAAATGATTCAATGTCATATAGAGGATCCTTATAGCCATGTGAAGACTCATCTTAGTGTAGTATATGCTCACAATACTAGTGTTCAAAGAGAAAGACTGTGGTCTGATCTTAAGGCTGTTTCTATCCCTAGCCAAGACCCATGGTTACTTAGTGGTGATTTTAATAATGTTCTATCATCTGAAGATAGAATTGGATCTATAGTGACTGATGCTGAAGTAAGGGGGTTTAAACAGCTTATTTATGAGCTGCAATTAACTCCACTCAGAAGGATAGGCTGGAACTTCACTTGGACAAATAAACAAGTGTATAGCAAGATTGATTGGGCATTGGGTAACTTTCAGTGGGTGCAGCATTATGGACATATTGAAGCTGAATTCTTAAATCCTTCTGTGTCTGATCATACACCAATTTGTATAAAGTTTGGTAGCCAAAAACTATTACATCCTAAGCCTTTTAGGTTCTACACTGGTATCATGGAATTCCCACAATTCCATGATATAGTAAAGGCTGTTTGGCAGTAGGATTTTACAGGTAGTGCTATGCAGCAGATATGGTCTAAACTGAAGTTTTTGAAGATGAAGTTAAAGGAGACAAACAGTTATATGGCTTCCTATAAACAAAGAATTATCCAGGCTAGAGAACAACTTGATATTGTGCAGTCCCAAATGAAATTTAATCCTCATTCACAGGATTTATTCATTGAGGAAAGGAAAGCTTTGGCAGAAATTGAAAAATGGAGCAAGGTTGAGGAACAAGTTATGAGGCAGAAATCAAAGGCTATATGGATTGAATGTGGAGATGCAAATACTAAATATTTTCATGCCCAATGGAAGATTAGGAATTGTCAGAATACCATTACTTCAATTTATACTGATACTGGTATTCATATTTCTGACCCTGCTGATGTGAAGCATGAATTT
Source organism: Nicotiana benthamiana (assembly GCA_034376525.1). NCBI lineage: Eukaryota > Viridiplantae > Streptophyta > Magnoliopsida > Solanales > Solanaceae > Nicotiana > Nicotiana benthamiana. The sequence goes on from CM067337.1 coordinate 34,174,145, forward strand.
ATCACAGTATTTCAAGAGTTGTTGGGAGGATGTGCTGAAGAACTGATTGGTATAGATGTAGCTACTGTGAAGGAAGGTAAATGTTTGAGTCTAGAGCAACAAAGGATGCTAATCAGGGATATAAGTATGGAAGAGATTGTTGATGCTTTGAATGATATGCCAAAGGATAAAGCACCTGGTGTGATGGCTATCCTGTGGAATTCTTCACCAACAACTGGGAGGTTATCAAGTATGATATTTTAGCAGCCACAAAGGAGTTTTTCAAGACCAGTACTATGCCACATTTCATTAATACTACAGTTATTGCTTTGGTTCCTAAAAACAGTTCTCCTAATACTGTTAAGGACTATAGGCCAATAGCTTGTTGCACTACTTTGTATAAACTTATATCCAAGATAATCACAAGAAGACTAAAGGGTGTTGTTAGTGATATTGTGGGATTGTCTCAGGCTGCTTTCATAGAAGGGAGGAGTATTGTTGAAAATATCTTACTCAGTCATGAGATATTGAAAGGCTACTCTAGGAAAGGAGTTTCTCCTAGATGTGTATTAAAGGTGGACTTGAGGAAAGCATATGATTCTCTGGAGTGGTCTTTTCTTAAACAGATTCTAGTTGCTTATGGATTTCCAGCAAAATTCATCAATTGGATCATGGCTTGCACTACTACTGCTTCATTCTCTCTTATAATGAATGGTGGATTCACTAAACCATTTAAAGCCAAGAGAGGAATAAGGCAGGGGGATCCAATGTCCCCTTACCTTTTTGTGATGGCTATGGAATACTTGAGTAGAATCTTGGGACAGCTACATAGGAATGGGTATTTTAATTTCCATCCTAAGTGTAGAAAGTTAAATTGCTCACATGTGTGTTTTGCAGATGACTTACTTATGTTCTGTCGGGCTGACAATATTTCTATACAGATCCTCCATCAGGCTTTCTTAAAATTCTCAAAGGCTTCTGGATTGGAAGCTAATCCTAACAAAAGTGCAATTTATCTAGCAGGGGTTAACCAAGAGGCCAAAGCAGACATGATTGGAAGATTGGGATTCAGTGAAGGTGTTCTTCCTTTCAGGTATCTGGGCATTCCATTGGACTCTAAGAAACTTTCTGTTCAACAATATTTACCTCTCATTGAGAAGATCACAGCAAGAATAAGCTGTTGGTCTGCAAAGCTGTTGTCATATGCAGGGAGATGCCAGCTTATAAAATCTGTTATTTTTGGAATTTAGTCATATTGGTCACAGATATTCATATTACCAAAGGGTGTTCTCAAAGTAATTGACTCAATCTGTCGTACATTCCTATGGACTGGTTCTGCAAATATTTCTAGGAGGGCCTTAATAGCTTGGGAAAGAGTTTGTTCTCCTTTAAATGCTGGTGGACTTAACATAATGAAGTTGACAATTTGGAATAAAGCAGCAGTAGCCAAACTACTATGGGACTTGGCAAGAAAAAAGGATTGTCTATGGGTGAAATGGATCCATTGTTATTACATAAAGAGAGAAGAAGTTGAAACAGTAAATGTTCCTAAACAAGCTGCCTGGGTAGTCAGGAAGATCATACAGTGCAGAGATGCATTGCTGATTCACATTCGAGGCCGACACAGTCGAAGATGGCAACATGGATTACAACAGCTAAACAGTTTTCCTTAGTTGGAGTTTTAGAAACTGTAAAGCTCATACATAGTCATTGGAATTTTTTGAAAGAAGTATAGGCATGACACTGTAATTAGAATGTTAGAAATTGAATAGTAGAAGTCCAACCTACTACCTTAGGATTACATTGTATAAATTTTTTTGATATCAATACAAAGTCGACAGTTAAAAAAAAACAACATCATATCATACCTCTACCCAAAAGCCTTCACAATGACTCTGCAAAAGCCCTATGTAATCTTGAGATGAGAGAAGCCTACATTAGTGGATACTTACATAAAGGGCAAGCATATGGTGCATAAAGCCGATCTTAGGGCTGGATCTTTGTGAGAGATGAGAGAGAGAGTTCATTCACCTTGATTTACCTGCAATTATTCTAAAAAGGTAAGGTTCACTTAGGGAAAGTCGAAGATACGTGAGTCTAGGTTCCACAATGACCAAAGTGTTTGAGAAAGGCTCCTTGATGAATTGTGCCAACCCTTGATGCTCTTGTGTCGCACTTGATCCACAAGTGTTCAAAGTTTTAAATGTGTTAATGATACATATGGATTGAGGGAAATTGTTAGTCCCAACTGAGGCCCGTTGAGTTTACCTTAGGAAGAACAGGAATTACTAGGGTGTTTTTCATTGAGGGATAGGTCTCATTTTTATTTGCTTGAGGACAAGCAAAGGTTTAAGTTTGGGAGAGTTGATATCTTTTAATTATACATGTTTTATACCGCTTCTTACCTAAGCTTTGTGCATAAACTGCTTCAAAATAGTCTTAAATTGCTTACAAAGTGCGTTTGTTTACAGATTTGAGCGACGAGATGATCTATGTAGATAACCAAAGTGGGAAGAAGGTCACCTATGCGGACCACACTGTTTTGGTGTGCAGCAGCACAAATTAGTCTGCAAGAAGCCAAGTCAGAAATGACCTACACGGACCGCACTGTTCTGGTGTGCTACCACGCAGGATAGTTCAGAGAGTGACCAAAACAGAGGAAAACCCACGCGGACCGCATCCATTTCCACGCGGTTCGTACTGACAAGAGAGTAGAAGTTCAGGAACTCAAGGCATCAGGCCCACGCAGCCGCACAACAAATCAGTGCGGTCCGCGTGGCATGCAAATTGGGAAAATCTCTTGTGCGGCCACATGCCACTTCCACGCGGTCCGCATCACCATAGATATGCGGTCGCGTGCCATATTGCACGGGGTCCGTGTAACATGACCTATGCGGCCGAATGCCACTTCCATGTGGTCTGCATCCTTAAGTCGAGAAGCCAGAATTGAAGACCAAAATCCTGATACGGCCGCATGACATTTCTATTCGGTCTGCAACAGACCCCCATGGGCATTTTTGTCCGATTTTTCCTGTGTAGTATAAATTGAACTCTTTACTTTTTTAGGTTAAGTTTTATCATTCTGTGTAACATCTAAGCTCTGACTCTCGTATTTAGCCTACTTTATGCGATTTTCTCTTGTATTTAGCGTGGATTCAAGTAGATTAATCTTGTAGTTAATGAATATGTTGCTTTCTTCTAGTATTTCTTCTTTTTCTACTTGTTCCATGTCTAGCTAAACCCATTAGCTAGGGTTGTGGCTCAACCCTAGTGTAGGTAATTAATGGGTATTCTTGATTAATGCTTGGATGATATTGGGTGTTTGGTATTTGGGTTGTTTGTATGAATTTACTTAGATTTGGTGGTTGCAAACACTAAGTCAAGCTTAGTGGGCTTTGACTCTTCTTGAAAAAGAGAGTCTATGACCTCACATTCAACCCAACAAGGATTTGGGATGAGCCCATGAGAATTGTAGTCCCAAGTAATGGCTTAAACCTCGAGAGACTAATTACCCTACTTGAACCTTAAGTTGCTTGGGCAATTTAGCCTACCCAATTGGTCTCGAGAGAGTCAATTGGGCAAAATCACTCTCTATACCGAGAGGTGTGAGAGTGAGTGCTAAAGTGCAACGGTTATCCATATTCCCCACAATTATCATCCTTATGTTAGAATTTTATACCCGTTAATTAGAAACATAGGTAAAGGTCATGACCCTAGTGCCTTTCTCTTATTGCCTAAATCTAGCATTAAAACTTAGCATAATTTTAGCTTACAATAGTAGTTGGCAAATTTAGTTGATAACAGAAATAAACCCCAAAAATGATAAGAAAACCAATAAAAAGTCAAAACACATGTCTACGCTAGCAAATACATCAACTCCAAATTGAAGCTCCCTGTGGAATTATCGACCCCGATACACTATTGGGTTATTAGTAGTCGCGCCCACTCATTCTTAGGTTTGAGTCCGCACCAATCAAACTGCATCCTTCAGCATCATATTCCACTCATGCCAAAACAAATCCCATAGCAATGCTTATAACTAGTGGTTGTGCCCTTCCGATATTATAACCCGATAAATGTGGCAAAGGCATATTTGCGGTAATCCAGTCGATCAATGGTGTATTCAACGATTCTGCGCCTTTCCCTCTTGAGTTGTCCACTCAAGGGTACCTTGCCTAGCACTTCAAAAGTAGAAACCTTATTCTATTAATTTGCTCATGCATCATGGTCAAACTTAGTCGAGTCGGTTATGTTGTCCATATAATGACTCATTAAGATAGCCTAAACTAAAGTCCATCGAATTTCCTCGAAAGCCAAACAGACACCTCCACGTTACGTGCATTTATTGGAGAACTAAATGCCTTTATGCTAATTATTAATTTAATTAGTCGAGTTTGGCTCTAACCTTTTGTTTTGCAGAAAATGAGGCACGTAGTCCCCAAATTCGGTATGGTAACCAACATCCACCCAAGGTTTTTAAGCTGGTGGGAGGACCTTCATGCGAGTGATCAGAACCTTGTTCGCAAATATTTAGGAAATTTTCCTTCACTTTTGGAACTTAAGCCTGACAACAAGATTATCGAAGCTACTACTTTATTCTGGGACAGTGATAGGTTCGCTTCGGGGACCTCGAGATGACCCCTTTGCTAGAAGAAATAGGGTCTAGATTGAATACCTTGGGAGACTCCAGGTCTACTTATGCCAGAAAATCGCAAAGGAAGGGGTTTTGTCAAAATGATGGGACTCAAAAAGAACCCCGATTTGACTTGTCTAAAAGAGTCCTATATACCATTTGACTTCCTATACTTAAGGTTTGGCCACAGCAAGTCCTACCGCTGATGAGTTTGCCCTTACATCTTTGGGACACATTCATAGAAGGGTCTTTGTGTTCATGTTCTACTTCTTGGGTATAATGATCTTTCCCATGAAGAAAGCTAGGATCTACACCAAACTAGCTATGGTGACCAAAACCTTGATGAAGGATATTGATGGGTAGTCTTTCAGCATAGTGCCCATGATCATTGCCGAAACGTATCGAGCTTTAGAAAAGTGTCAAAAAAGGGCCCCACACTTTGAAAGGTGCAATCTATTACTTCAGCTTTGGCTTATAGAACACCTTCAGAAAGGCAACTACAGACAGGAAATCACACGTCGGGATTGGAATGACCATATCGCTTTTCATCACCCAAAGCGAATGAACTTTATTCCCAACATGTTTGCTCAGCCAGAAGATGCCAATGGATGGGTAGAGATGTTTGAGAACCTAAATGAAGAACAGATGCAATGGATGTATGAGTGGTTACCAACCAGGGAATTTATTGTTCGTTCTCGGGATGCACCGTTCCTTGTACTCATCGGCTTAAGAGGAACTTACCCTTATATCCCTCTCCGAGCCATAAGGCAAGCTGGAAGAAAGCATATCATACCAAGGATATAGAAAATGAGTCATCTCAGGGCTGAATTTCAAGATGATGATAGCCCGCATAGGTGTCAAGCTCAGCACATGTGGCACTGAGAGCTCGTCTTATGGAAGGAATCTATTGAACTAGACAGGTATCATGTTGGGTGTGTGCCGCACTACACGTGTTGGTTGGAAGATGATCACATTGGTTTAGGTCGCGCAGGGTTTTTCCATGGTCATAGGCTTATAGATGAGAAAGCTACAGCGTAAGTCAAATACAATAAACTACGCAAAAGGATGCGAGAATGTAAAATGAGCATCGGGAAATACAGGAAGATAACGAGAAGCTGATCAACGAATGAAAAGATATGGCTGTCAACGCCAATAATTGTCTAGGGTATCTGGAACGAGGTCTAGTGGAGCCGGAAGGGAAGTTCTTAAAGAGGATTGAAGGTTGCCAGAATGTCGAGGGAAGTGCAGGCGGACATCTGGCTCAAGCCCATCTGCTGTTAGGACTACGCGAGTTTATGCAGATGTATGAGGGAGGCAAGAGTACCGAATATGGGGAAGATCCTTCTCGGACCAAGTAGCTAGGACCGTTTTATTCTAATGCTTTCATAATGTAATAAGGCCGCTGTCCATTAGTGACGTCTTCTATTATTCAGTCATTTTTTTAAGACTCATCTTGTTTTTCTCAATAAAATGAGGCATTTAGCATTATAAGTTCTCCAAATTCAATTTGTCTCTTGGCCTATCTCAGCCACAACGAGGCACCCAAATTAGGATACGACCTATTTTCTTGCACAATCTGTTTAAATATCCAATATTTTATTTCTCAGAATCTGCACTAACTTTTTACCTTTTTGTATCTTTTATTTTTATTCCCCTCCCCAAAGGTTAGTTCATGCATTCTGGCACCACCAGCTTACACAACAAGATCAAAGGGCCCTCCACCTTCTCCTCCTCCGAGTCCTACCAGAAATAGGAAAAATGAAAAATGGGAGATGCAAACACTAGAAAAGAACTCGAGGAAACTTCTTAGAACACTTCAATTACCAAGGAGACTTTTGCTCATCTTGAGCAGAATTTGGTGAGATTTATGGAGGAATTGGATCAAGTCCGGAACCTGGCAAGCCTGTAAATCACTCTTGTCGCCCATGATGTTAACGCCCAGAACCCCATACCTCCAAAAAAATACCCCACAACCTCCAATACAACATACCCAAGCCTACAACACATGCAACAACACTCCATTACTCATTTCCGACCCCAAAACACCACAAACGACCACATCCACAACAATCCTATATTTTTGGACATTATACCCCACTAGACTCATTCAATCACAAGTGTACCCGAGTCAGATGACAAGGACTCCCTCATTCAGAATTTTGCCGATGATTAATGAAAACATTGAGTGAAGCATACGTTCCCAGCAACATAACGGGAGGCGAACTGGAGTGTTGGAAAGTCACAAGATCACCTTCCAAGAGGATGCGCTACCACTAGAAGGGCTTAGTCACAACAAGGCATTGCATACCACTATGCAATGCGAATATTATTTCATCGCCAGGATCCTGGTCAATGGGGGATCCATCCTTAACATTTGTCCACTAATAACCCTAAAGACATTGGGGAAAGGACTGCATGAGATCAAAGACGGAGCTATCAGTGTTAAGGCTTTCGATGGGTCTCAAAGATCTATCATTGGAGAAATTAGCATGTGCTTACAGATGGGACCTACCTGGTTCGATGTTGACTTCCAAGTCATAGACGTGCCAACATCCTTCAATTTATTGTTGGGACGACCCTGGATCCATGCCTCTGGGGCTGTGGCGTCAACCCTACATCAAGCAGTCAAGTTTGAATGGAATCATCAGGAAGTGATCATTCATGGCGACTGTAGCAACCATATATACAGTCGCCAAACAATCCCGATGATCGGAGGCAAAAAGAGAATAGGCGAAAAACATACCATCACATCGAGTGAGTCAATGCCATAGACAAAGACAAGTGGTGGGATAATAAGATTGAGAGTATCCTTAATTCGAGTGGATATGAGCCTGGAAAAGGACTTGGCAAGAACCTCCAGGTTATCACCAAACCCATCAAACTAAAAAAAACATGGAACTACTTTTGGCTTAGGGTATGAATACACTTGGGAGGAGTTCGACCATTGGTCACCACCATGGCGCAGCCACTACTATCCATTGGAGAACCCTATACCTCTGTTGGAGCAGACCTTTCAACCAGCTGATGTTATATACGGATCAGAACATGATGAAATACTAACAGTGATGAAGAACCTATTTCTGGAAGAAGATATGGACTGATGTGTTCTCTTCGAGGAGGAAGAGGAGGAAGGCCCTTCCATTCAAGCTGTGAACCAAGGAGAATGCCTCAACAATTGGTCAGTCAGAACCACCAATGCTCGGAGAGCTTCGGGGTAGCAAGGCTAAACGACACATTACGCATCGTATCTTACTTTTTAGTTGATTTTACTTTTCCGCATTGTCTTTACTTTTTAAAAGAGCTCCGATGTTTCGAACAGTTATGAATTTAATCAAAAGCATTTACCAAGTTTATTTTTATATCTCGCTCTTATTACTTTTCTCTATCATTTATTTTATTTCACACAGCATTAGTATTACATATCTTGATGATAAACCAATGACTGTGACTTGCAACGAGGCAATGCAACAAATGTACATATATTCAGAAGAGGATGATATACCAAAAGAGGTTTTCCGAGAAGTCAAGAACTTTGAGAATAGACCCAAATCCAATTTGGATAAAACTGATATTGTTAATTTGGGGAATACCGAGAACGTCGAGGAAACATGTATCAGCGTGCATTTGTCTCCATAAAAAAAAGAGTACACCGAGTTCCTAATGGAGTATGAGGATATCTTTGCATGGCCGTATGATGACATCACCGGTCTTCGCACATCTATTGTGGCTCACAAGTTGCCAACAGATCCGATATGTCCGTCGATAAAGTAGAAACTCAAAAAATTCAAACCAGACATGAGTTTAAAAATAAAAGAGGAATTTACCAAGCAAGTCAAAGCCAGGGTTCTCAAAGTGGTAGAGTATCCAACATGGTTAGCCAACATCGTGCCTGTACCGAAGAAGGATGGGAAGGTTAGAGTTAGTGTCGATTACCGGGATCTCAACTGGGCAAGTCCCAAAGACGACTTCCCGCTACCTAATATACATATCTTGATCGACAATTGCGCCAAGCATGAGCAGCAGTCATTCGTTGATTGTTTTGCTGGGTACCATCAGATATGTATGGATAAAGAAGATGCAGAGAAAATAGTGTTTATCACGTCGTGGGGGATGTACTGTTACAGAATAATGCTGTTTGATTTGAAGAATGCTGGTGCCTCCTACATGAGAGCCATGACTACTATCTTTCATGACATGATACATAAAGAAATTGAGGTGTAAGAACAGTATATCTTTTTGATATACATACAATTGGGGATGAATTTTGGACCTTGGCAATGCAAGAGGAGCCAATTCAAACGGAATGACGTTTGGAATTTGGTGCCAAGACCCGAAAATCATACCATAACTGGTACGAAATGGGTTTTTCGAAACAAACTAGATGAAAATGGTGTAATCACTAGAAACAAAGCTAGGCTTGTAGCAAAAGGCTATAATGAAGAAGAGGGTATTGACTATGAAGAAACATATGCTCCCGTAGCTAGATTAGAAGCTATTCGTTTATTGCTTGCTTTTGCCTCTTCTATGAATTTCAATTTATATCAAATGGATGTGAAAAGTGCTTTTCTAAATGGTGTTATTCAAAAAGAAGTTTATGTTGAACAACCCCCCAGTTTTGAAGATTTTAAATCTCCCGATCATGTTTTCAAACTCAAAAAGGCTCATTATGGTTTAAAACAAGCTCCCCGAGCTTGGTATGAAAGATTGAGTAAATTTCTATTGGAAAATGATTTCATTAGGGGGAAAGTTGACACCACTCTTTTTGTTAAGCATAAAAACAATGATATTTTATTAGTTCAAATCTATGTGGATGATATTATATTTGGTGCTACTAACAATGTTTTGTGCAAGGAATTTTCCGATTTAATGACAAGCGAATTTGAGATGTCTATGATGGGTGAGTTAACATTCTTTTTGGGATTACAAGTAAAGCAAATGAAAGAAGGTACGTTCATTTGCCAAGCGAAATATTGCAAAGAATTGCTGAAACGATTTGAAATGACCAATGCAAAAGCAACGGCAACCCCCATGAGCACATCCGATCATCTAGACAAAGATGAGAAAGGTAAGGAAGTCGACACCAAAAAGTATCGAGGTATGATTGGCTCTCTCCTTTATCTTACTACTAGTCGTCCGGACATCACGTTTAGCGTGTGCTTATGCGCTCGTTATCAATCGTGTCCGAAGGAGTCTCACCTAACTGCGGGAAAACGGATATTGAAGTATCTTGTTGGTACTGTAAATGTATCCCAAAGGTTCTTCATGCCAACTTGTTGGCTATTCCGATTCCGATTTTGCTGGATGCAAATTGGACTGCAAGAGCACTAGTGGGACTTTCCATTTGCTCGGTAGCTCTCTCGTTTCTTGGTTTAGCAAGAAACAAGTAAGTGTTGCGTTTTCCACAACAGAGGCTGATTATGTAGCCGCGGGGAGTGGTTGCACTCAAATCCTTTGGATGAAACAACAACTCTTGGACTATGGCCTAAGTCTTGATCATATCCCTCTTAGATGTAATAATACTAGTGTCATATGCTTGACGAAGAACCCCGTTCTTCATTCACAAACAAAACACATTGAAATTAGACATCATTTTATAAGAGATCACGTTCTCAAGGGCGATGTCGAAATTGAATTTATTGAAACCAAAGATCAATTGGCCGACATCTTTACAAAGCCCTTAGAGAAAGAGTCCTTCTTCCGAATTCGTACTGAACTCGGGATCCTTGACTCCACGTTGATCTAAGTCATGCATTGCATTTTCCCTTTCACATGTTTTCTAACTTGAGCGTCGGAGACGTCTAACGTATTTTTGCAGGTATCGCCCTAAAGGCAGGGGGAATTATAAAGCTTGACGCACAGAACAATCGATTTCTCTTTTATATAATCGATTATCCAGTATCAATAATCGATTTTCTTGACATTATTTGCGTTATTATGTCTCAAATTGCAGATTTAATAAATAAACAAGTTTTTTTTATTATTCTATATTTCTTTTTGCTAATGGCAAAAGGGGGAAGATAACGGGTATGCACTCTCAATACTTATCGGCATAAATTGAGGGGGAATTCATATATTGAGGGGGAACAAATTGCATATCTATATACTTGTTGCATATCTTTACTTGTCTTGAATCGTCATTATGAATTGCCTAATATGCTTATCCCGCTTAAAGTTTGCCATTATCAAAAAAAAAACGGGGAAATTGTTGGAAACACGTTCTGAAGGCATTATATTAAACGTGTGTTCATATTTGTAGGTTTTGATGAATGACAAACTATGCGCAAATTGACATATGACGAGGTCCAAGCACAAGCGCAAAATTGATATATAACGAGATTCAAGCACAAGACAAAGATCGAGATTAAGTTTTATATGATTCGGTTTTTAATTGTGATCTTGATCCGACAACTTAAACTCAAGACTTGGCTTCTCTTGTAAAAATATTTTTAACAAATCATGCATATTTAATTTAGAGAAAAATGATTTTAAATAATGCATATTTACTTTAGTCAAAATGATTTTTAAACATGCCTCCAAAATCTGGACTAAGATAATCGATTATGTACTTATGATAATCGATTATGTTTAAGTCAGCTGCTTGACAATCGATTGTGAACTTATGACAATCGATTGTGTTAAGGCAGTGCGCATCAGATCTCTCAAATCTGCATGACAATCGATTGTGAACCATATGACAATCGATTGTGATGAGGCAGTGTCCAAAGTTTTTCAAAGCTCAAAATAATCAATTGTGAAGCTAATGACAATCGATTGTGAAGAGACAGTGTCCATCAAAGTTTTTCAAAGCTCAAAATAATCGATTGTGAAGCTAATGACAATCGATTGTGAAGAGACAGTGTCCATCAGATTTTTCAAAGTCACAAAATAATCGATTGTAAACTTATGACAATCGATTGTATTGAGGCAGTGTCTTCCAGACTTTTTCAAAGTTATTAAATAATCGATTGTGAACCTATAACAATCGATTGTCAAGAGGCAGTGTCTAAATTGATTTTTCAAGACTGATATATAATCGATTGTTAACTTAATATAATCGATTGTATAACTGACCGTTGCCAAAATGTTTTCAAATACTGTCAGGTAATCGATTATTGATTTCCTATAATTGATTGTTTTAATTAAAATCTGGAAAGGATTTTTTGAACGTTGCTGAGTAATCGATTGTAGATTTCTGACAATCGATTGTTTTAAGTAAAATCTGGAAATGATTTTTTGAACGTTGCCAGTAATCGATTATTGATCTTAGATAATCGATTGTTATGCGTAAAATCTGGGATTGATTTTTGGAAGAACTGGCAAACAATCGATTGTGGTAATTTGACAACGGATTGTCACAGAGTAAAATCAGCAACTCTTAATTGGCAATTAGGCAACGGTAATACAATGTTTTTCAACTATAAATACAACTTATATTCAGTCTTCTAAACACAACAACTGATCATACAATTGTTAAAGCTTGCATACTTTATTGCTTATCATTTTATATTCATTACATAAGCTTTTGAGAGCCAAATTCTTGTCAAAGTTGTTGCGATCTTGAGCGTATTCTTTTTACTCATATCTACTCTTAAAGGAGTGTCTTGTTTGAGTGCTAAGTGTTTTTGTACACTTGAAGGGAAGTGTTAGTCCCTTGTGTTGTAAGAAGGAACTTGTGTTTCCTTGGTTGAAGTCTTGGAGTGTTGTATCTCCGAGCAAAGGTTGTTGAGGCTTGTGTCCTCAAGTTGTAACGGTTTGTTGAGCACCCGTAAGCTTAACAAGTTAGCGGAAATCTCGAGAGAGTCTCTCGAGGACTGGACTAGCCACGGGTTGTGGTGAACCAGGATACATCGGTGCGTTTGTTCTAATTTATTTACTTATCGCACTTCTTTATTTCCTGCAATTTTTAATTCCGCAAGTTTACGCTAATTTTTATTAAAATGCTATTCACCCCCCCCCCTCTAGCGTTAAGCGTATTATCTAACATTATTAAGGTGTGTCTAGGCAAAAGAAGCAACCAAACTATTGGAGGAAGTGCACGCAGGAACCTGCAGACGGCACATGAATGGTTTTGCTTTAGCAAAGAAGACACTCCGAGCAGGGTATTTCTAGATCACAATAGAAAGGGACTGCATCCAGTATGTCCTAAGGTGCCATCGCTGTCAGATATATGTAGATATGATAAAAATATCTCCAAACGAGCTCACTACAACAAGGTCACCTTGGTTGTTCGCCGCTTCGGGAATGGATGTTATTGGGCCGATAGAGCCTGCCGCATCAAACGGGCATAGGTTCATCTTAGTGGCAATTGATTAATTTACCAAATGGGTCAAAGCAGCATCATATAAAGCAGTGACCAAGAAAGTTGTAACACATTTTGTCCGCGAATGTATTGTTTGTCGGTTCAGAATTCCGGAATCAATCATCAGTGACAATGGCTCTAATCTCAACACCGACTTGATGAAAGCAATGTGGTGAGACTTTCAAGATCAAACATTAGAACTCCACAGCCTACATACCGCAGATGAATGGAGCTATGGAAGCAGCTAATAAGAACATCAAGAACATACTAAGAAAGATGATTGAAAGGCACAAGCAGTGGCACGAGAAATTGTCATTCGCCTTAGTGGGTTATCGTACCACGGTCCGCACATCAACCGGGGCCACTCACTACATGCTGGTTTATGGTACAGAGGCGGTCATTCCCGTCGACGTAGAAATTCCTTCCTTAAGACTCATACCAGAAGTAGAGTTACATTATGCAGAATGGGTAAAAGGTTGCTACAAGTAATTAGCCCTTATAGATAGAAAGAGAATGAATGCAGTTTTCCAGTGTCAGTTATATCAGAACAGAATGTCAAGAGCTTTCAACGAAAGAGTTAAACCAAGGAAGTTTACACTAGGACAGCTGGAGTTGAAAAAAATATTTCCACATCAAGATGAAGCTAAGGGGACTCTCCCAATTGGCTGGGTCCGTACATGGTTCACCGGGGTTTTACTGGAGGATCCCTCATTCTTGCAGAAATGGATGGAGAAGTCTGGTCGAAGCCTATCAACTCAGACGCAGTGAAACAATACTATATTTGACCATATACTTTCCCTTTATGATGTAATTTGAACTACGCCTAACCTGATTCCCGTTTAAGAGAGGATACGTAGACAGCCTTATGGGTTCGGTCACATTTTAATAAATTTTCCATTTTCCCCAACTATCGGAATAGGGGCAGAATTTTGAGGAGGACCCTCAAAATTCCGAAGTCAGTTTGTCAGCCTCCTCATCAGCATCGACCCAGTAAACTGGGGCAGAATTTTGAGGAGGACCCTCAAAATTCTGGAATCGATCCGCTTTCAATTATTCAGCACAGCCGTCAGCAGCACTAGCAGAGTAAACTGAGGCAGAATTTTGAGGAAGACCCTCAAAATTCCGGAACAAACAAGGTTGTCGTGTCTTGAACCATGTTGCAGTTGTTGGTTCATCCAAAAAAAAAATTCAAAATATACTTACATTGTATTTACTAAATCATGCATAAATATCATTTACATAATTGTCGTTTAGCAACGCCACCCCCAATGGTGCACGACGTCAAGAGACAGGGGATACGAACTAACATTCCCCCTCTACAGAACTCACGATTTTTCTTTGGATGCAGGCACCCAGGTCAAAAATCATTTGATATATTACACACTCGTACTCTTCAGGGTTGGAACTTTTAGAATGATCGTTTATGCACAGATTTTTTTACCTACACCCAACATCCCCAGTATCCACGATGCCGCAATCAGCTGTCAGCTAAGAAAATCTCACTACTATTCACTCTTTACATTTCTGCATTTTGCATAAGGCTACTTTTATGCCTTCTAAGATTAAGCTCGACCTCCATCCTACATAAGGCTACTGGTCTGCCTTTCGAGACTAAGATCTGTCTCCCTTTTGCATTTTGGCATAAGGCTATCTTCTGCCTTCTGAGGTTAAGCTCTACCTTCATCCTGCAAAAGGCTACTTGTCTGCCTTTCGAGACTAAGCTCTGTCTCTATTTTGCATTTTTGCATAAGGCTATCTTCTACCTTTCTAGGTTAAGCTCTACCTCCATCCTCCATAAGTCTAGCTATCTGCCTTTTGAGACTAAGCTCTGTCTCCATCTCCATTTTTGCATAAGGCTACTTATCTGCCTTTCGAGACTAAGCTCTGTCTCCATCTGCATTTTGCATAAGGCTATTTTTCTACCTTCCAAGATTAAGTTGTACCTCCATCCTGCATAAGGCTACTTATATTCCTTTCGAGACTAAGCTCTATCTCCATCTCGCATCCTGCATAAGGCTACTTATCTGCCTTTCGAGACTAAGCTCTATCTCCATCTGCATTCTGCATAATTACTTATCTGCCTTCCAAGACTGAGCTCTGTCTCCATCTGCATTGCATAAGGCTATTTTCTGCCTTCCGAGACTAAGCTCTATCTCCATCCTGCATGGCTGAAATATCACCACTTTATTTTTCGAGAGGCTAAAATATCGCCACCTGTATTTTAAATTCTCGCTCTGGCTGAACGATCGCCACCCTTTGCATTCATTTGCCTAAAATATTTCCACCTGCATTTTAAATTCTCGCTCTAGCTGAAAGATCGCCACCCTTTGCATTAATTTGGCTACAAGATTGCCACTTTTTCATGGGCTGAAAGATCACCAACTTGTTCAAAGGCGTCATAGTTCGGAGGCACCATATGTATATCCCGAGAACACCATTTCATGGCCTTTGAATCTTTCCATTTATGCTCTTCATGGCCCAGGATATCATAGTCCGAGGAGGTCATCTTAACCGTCCGAAGACAACATTCATAGTCCAACGGGAACTTGCATCATGTTTTAATTATGCACAGTGTACGCCATATTTCGTACTTGCAGGTACACTTGCTATCCGACGGCCATCTCAGCAGGAGCGATCCCACTCCGGTTCTCCGCAACCTATTCCACTCCGAACACCTTTTTCTAATCCAACCCTCGCGCCCGTCTTTTCGATTCTCCATCGGCATACTCAGCCAACGGTTCCTGAACTACATATGACATAATTCCTCTAAAACCAGGGACACGTAGGCAGCTCAGAAACCAGAGCACGATCAAAGTTCTTTCACAATCGCCTTTTCCAGTCAAAATTGGGCATCTTGTCTTTACCCTATAACTCTTTCATCCTCCTCGGGTAAAGAGGGGCAGCTGTTGATACCCAATTTTTTCCTATATATATTTTTTATATACTCAAACGCTTTCAAAATAGTATATGTATGCATATATAAGCATGCCTATAAGTTTTGGTATTTTTACTCAATTTTAAGGGTTTTTATAATCAATTTGTTGTCTATTTTAACAGTACAAAATCCAAAATTATTCTCAAATTATCAATTTTTGGCGAATAACATATTTCCTTCTAATATTTACAACAACGTATAATTAATATGATTTCTGCATATTTTAACAAATTTGTTTGGAATTCTAAAGCTAAATTGCATGAAATTGCAATTATAGCCTATGTTACAATTAACCGCATTTTATAATTATAAAATCATTTTTGGTATTTGTAAATTAATATTTATATATTATTAATTAGTTCTGTATTTTCAGTTTATTTTTCAAATTATTCCTTGCTATTTTATAAAATAAAAAAGAGAAATTGGCTATTTAAAACTTGGCCAGATTTCATAGCAAACATAGCCCAAATTGACCACAATTTTAAATCTAATTTCAGCCCCATCTCAAACCACCCATACCCAAATCAATTGACCCGGCCCAGCTCTAATTCAATCCGAGCTGTTGATCAAACAAGATCAATATCCCAGATTCATTTGCCTAAAATAAATCAAATGACCCCTCCCCTTACCCCTCATTCGCAAAGAGACCGGTCTCTCTCTCTCTAACCCTTCACCTCCCCCTTCTCTCTAGAACCTTCTGATTCACCTTCTCCGATGGCTCTCATCGCCTCTCCGACCAACTCCGGCCTCGCCTCTTTCAATCATCAGCCGCCGTGAAACCTTATCTCACCGGCTCCCTCCATATTTGAAACTCTAAGAGTTTCCACCATGCAAGACGGTCCCTAAAATCCTTATTTAGCTTATCTCCAGCCTTCTCTCCGGTGGTTTCAGTGTGATGGTGCTATAAACACCATTATTAACGAGTTTCACAGCCAGGTTCCTTACCTCACTGACTGTTATTACAAAACCCTATTTTTTTCCTAAACCTCTTAATCTATATCTTTTAAAATTATTTCCAGTTTATTCTTTCTGTTTTATACTACTCACTACTCAATTTCTTCGATTAATTTAAAGTTTTCCAACATTTGTTCTTTTCTAAAAAAAACTAGGGTTTCTTAATCCCTTTTTCAAAATTGCTATGTCTTCTGTTTCTTTTGGATATTATGTGCGCCTGTATTACGTGTTTGTTTGTTTACGAGCCTATTTGTTTCTAAGCTCCATTTTTTTACTAGGGTTCCAGCCCTCTACTGCTTCTATGATTTCTTGCTCCATTTGTGTTTATAGGTCTAATTATTATTCGAATGATTCTGTGCATCTCTTTGAATCCCTGATTTGCATGTGTTTTCCTTAAGGGTTCTTACACTTATTTTTGAATTATTTCCTTACTAGTGAGATTCTCTCTATACTTGGTTGATTACCTCTGATTTTGGACTTGTCCGTGATTATTTGACTAATTTCAGAGTTAATTTATATGTTTACCATATTTGTGTACTTGAACATGTTGTTTGAATACTCGGCATATATTTTCCTTATATGGAGCATTATGTACTTGGACTTTATTACATGTTTCATGCCTATTAATCGACTGATTGATTCTTTCCTTATCTGATACTCCTATTTGAATCATGAATCCCTAGTTTATAGGAATTAGGTCCTGATTGATTCAAGTTGGTACTGTTTCTATAATTATGTACTTGTTACCCTATTCTCTACTGGTTTTCAAAAACTATAAGTACTCTTCCTCTTTTCTCACTTCATACGGAACAGAATTCATTCTGAACTCTCTCTCTCTTACACAAAATATTCATTGCTCTCTATATTGCTGCTACTTCTCCGCATTGTTGCTTGCTCGAGTCTGCTATTGCTTCTCACTTCTATACTACTATTGCTCTCTCTACATACTCTCTCCATATTGCTGCTCACTCCCTTGCACACTATTGCTCCCCAATTTGCATATTATAGCTTACTACTACCTTGCATTACCTTGCCTTCAACTGGGATGTCTCCTATTTGTTTACAACTTCAAAACAATATGTTTATATTTGTATTGCACTTTCTCTTATTTATGGTATATTTCTACTTAGGATTTTGTTGTTCTTACCGCAATTAGTATGCCTCTGTGTTGATTAATAGGCATATCTTAGTCTGCATGCCTATTCTTTTTTTCTGCGTGTTTTTCCTTACCCCCAAACTCAAAAACATTATTAGCATGCTATTCAGGACCCTTTTAGCTATTAAGTATCCCTTAACCTCTTCTTGATATGTGAATCTGGCAAGCTAATGCTGTTAAGACCCAGACCCCTTTGTGTGAAACCCGTTTGGTTGTTTAAGTTCTGAAGTGCTTCTTTCTTATGTTTGTGTATATGTAACGGTATTCTCATTTGTGAGTTACTTGTTCCCCATGTCCTCTACCTCTGCTTGTGCTTGCCTGATGTAGTATCTTTTGTTGCTTTTCTCTTAAAACTGTTTCTCCATGGACCCTCTTTCAAACTGTTTTTCAACTCAATCTCTTTAAAACTCTATCACAATCTCACTACTCCTAGAATTTAGATTCTACCTCCTTAGTGTAAGCATTGCTTTGGGTACCTTGAGTACCCACTGAACTTTGATGCACAAGGCTGGTAATTTCACACTTGCACTGGTTTATTGTTAATCTATTTGGGTGCCTGGTATTGGCCAGTGGCCCTTAGGGAGCTTTTCCGCACCCAAAACCTTGGTAAAGGATGTGAAGCTCGAAAGAAGTGAGGTTGGAGATTTGGGCCTGGTTGAAGGCTCCCTATAGATTAACTTCTTATTTTAACTCTTCATTACTATAATCTAATAGCATTGGTCTGTAATAATTTGTAATGAACGATGGGGGTATATAGTGAAATTTGGTGGGATTATGCATGCTTAGCTTTAAGTAATGGGTAGAGAATATGTCTATAGGATTTTACTTACCTACTTGTAAAATCGAAACCATGTCTGGGCATATATCTCATACGACTAGAAATCTTGTCTTTAAGCTCTTTTTGTTATTTATTTTATAGTCACAATCAATTAATAATCAATAAGTCACTGCCATTGCATTTAGATACCATGTTTTAGGACCTTTGTGTGCATTAGATATCATGTATGAAGGGGTTTATTTGCAACTGTTAAATGCTTCACTAATTTCGTTTAACAGACAAAAGCCTTCGTAACAAGTTTTTTTTAAATACCGGAAAATAAATATGCACGTCCACTCTCTTTTTAATTAAACAACGTCTAGGAAAGCCTTAGGCCGGATAAATCAATTGGCAATCTTAATCATGTTTAAAACCATTCAACATCTTTAGACTGCCCGAATTTGTTTCCCTTCTCTGAGATCCTCTTGGTCATCCTACTAGACTTCTGTCCTATTATCTAACTAATCATATCTGTACAAATACGTTTTACTTAGTTACCTTTTCCAGAATTGCATTGTTGTTTTTCCTAAAACTCATCAGGACACTATGTCATTAATGTCTTCTGCAAATTTTCAAAACTATAGTTCAAAACTAATATACTTACATGCTCTCTTTTTACACTTCTGGATGGTTTTACATCTGTTCTTCTACCTCTCTGGTCCAAAAACTATTTTTTCTCAATTGTGTTAAAAGAAAAAAAATGTTTCTTCGGATTCCTAAACTGTTACGTATCTACTACTTTTTTCTCAAGTTCTAAAAATTTCGTCCAACTCTTTTCTGCAAATTCTGTCTAAACTTTTCAGCATCTATTTTAACCCATTTTCGGACATTCCAGCCTTTAAATCTCATTTCCTTAGACCTTAAATGTGTTTGAGACATGCTAATTATATGTCTATCTATGGAGGGATGTTTGAGCTTTTTACATGCTCTTTATATGATTCCTTTAAGTGAAGTCTTATTTGTTTTGTATGTCGCTTAGCATTTTGACCTTTAAACCTAAGGGTTCAGCCTAGTTCTTACCTTGTAGGAATTGTGGTCCTAAAGACCCTCTAGGTCCTATAGGACGGGACGAGTAGTAGCAGACAATAAGCATTTGGGACCAATCCACGTGTTATAATGACCCTTACGCGACGGGAAGGGTAGACTATGAATATGATGACCAGTACGCTAATATCTCGTGCGAGAGTAATTGAAGGGTATTGTACCAATGTGATCCATATTGTATTTAAACCTAAGACCTCTTTTCCTTTTTCTTTACTTGTATAATATTTTTTTCCTTAAATTTATGTTTCAATTAATCCTTTTCTTTTAAAATCTCTTATGCCCTTCCCCATCCTTTCTAAAATTTCAAATTTTGTTTGTAACTACTGTATGCAAACTCTATGTGTTTCTTTCTACTCTCCATAAAGTCAAAATTGAGCATGGCAGGGAACCACACTAGTGGATCTTGAGGGATGCCTAACACCTTCCCCTCGAGATAATCTCAAGCCCTTACCTGAACTCTGATTTTCTTTTAAAAATCTTTTTCTTTTATTTAAAAGAGTCTTAATGCACTATAATCAGTAGGTGGCGACTCTTCAAATTCCATAACCCAATTCCTTAAAAGGAAATAAGAGTTGTTTTGCCCATAATGTCGTAAACCCGATTCCGCCTATCTTTTAGGAGGGAAAAGTGGGGCGTCGACAATTAGAAGTGTACCTTATATAGGGCTCCTCTATTATATAAAGAGGAATCACATTCATTTATAAGGATCATCATTGTTCACTGATAAGAATATATAGACTCATTACTTTTTTGTCATTTCACTTACTATTCATCAGAGTTGCTTTATCATTTACTATTCTTACTATCCCACCTCGAAACTATACCAAGTCGAGGTCAAGACCTGACTAGCGTATTGGTTTGATTTATTTTATTCTAAACTTTATTCATATATTTTCTTGCTTATATTGAACGAAATCATATATCATTAAAATCACAATATAAGTTTAATTATTATCCAATTTGAGGATAAACAGTACTACTATGAATATTTTATAGCATTCTTATTTTACAATCTTTAACTTCAAATGTAAACCAACTTACTCATAGCCCTTTGCAGGAAAGCCTTTAAGCTAAATTAAAAATTGATCCAGGTTTTCACTCTTCGCTTGACAAAAAAATTTAAAAATTGTCGAATTAATACTTCTCGTAAACTCTCATATTTTTTGTAGTTTTATTTTTGGATACCTGTATAATTTATTTAGTTATCACATTCTACTAACAAAATCCAAGCGTTACATAATTAATAATATCGTTTCTTGAAAACAGTTTGTCTATATTGAAAAAATACCACGCTTGCGTTGATTTAAAAAAAATGGAAATCCTGTTAACATTCTTTTGTTTCGAATAAATACCACATATAGATTGAATTGAACAAAAACCTGAAAATAACTGATAGAAAAAATGGGCCTGATAGTACTTTGTGAATAGGAATTTTTTTCTGTCTATACCATATATGAAATTTTATTATTAAAAATATGCATGTTTTCATTATTATCCGCTATGTTTATATATTTTCGACAAAATTTATATCATTCATTATATACCCAATATTAAGAACTGATTTCTTTTAAATTAGGCGCCTACAAATCTGCGATAAATATTTAAATATCTTATTCATTCCAAATTAGGCCCCTAAAAATTTGGGACTAAATATTATTTCATATTCACATTATATTTGTTTCCTTATGTGATATAGGAAGGTAAAAATTTCTTTAAAAAAAAAACTTTAAAGGTAATCCAGTCACTAAAGTCTTAATCCGGTCATTATTCTTCACTTACGGATAAATAATATAATATATTGTAAAGGACCAAAATGAAAATGTCATAAAGGTCATGTAAATGCATTAACGTATATAACACAAGATTGTAGTGACGTGTTACCCTTAATAATTGTATAAAATAGTTCTTTTCAATACAAATCCTTATCTACAAAATTCCTACAAGTAAACTACAAATCAGTTTTAGTATTGTATAAAGTTGTATTGTTAATAAAAGGGTATCTATAAAATTACTACATTTATACGATAATTAAACTACAATCTATGTTGAAAAAAAAATATTGATTATAAAATTTTCTCTTCACCTACAAAATTTCTTTCAAAAGAACTACAAAATTCTTTCAAGAAAACAAGAAATGTAGCTGTGGCCAATTCCAACTTGAACAACTTTCATGTGTAAACTGTTTTCAGATTGTAGTTATAGTGTAGGTTAAATATAGTTAATTTGTAGTTTTTGTAAAATTTTACAGACAATTTGCAGATTAATTATGGATGTCACATTTCTACAATTGGCTCTTCATCTACAAAATATCTATAAATAACTACAAATAAAAGCTGCCAAAATAGCAATTCATAACATTCCAATCAAGAAATATGAGAAGAAGTTTAAAAGTGATTTAGTGTCACGTCTTTTTCCATTAATTGGATCGACACTAACATATCGCCCATGTTGTTTTATGACACTTGATGACCGTGATGGTGATGCCTGCAATCTTGATTGTTACGATGGTGATGCCTGCAACTGTTCGACCAGGTGACATCGAAACGGAATTCAAACAAATTATTTTCAGAAAAAGTGAATTTTATTTGGTTACAGAAGAGGAAAAATGGTAAAAAGAATGTAGGGTATGGGTAAAGACGTGTGTGAGGGGGTGAGGGGTAAGGAGAGAGAAATGTGAGATACATAGATACCTTTAATTAAGGAGTAAAAACTGCCCATTAATTAGATATGGATGCCTTTAATGGAGGAGTAAAAACATCCCATCAATTAGACTCTTAATTAAGTATGGTATTTGATTGGTAATTTGGTATATAAATTTGTAATTAAATCAAATTTTAAACATTGAGGGTAATAAGGTTTCATATATGGTATAGGAATATAAAAATCCCATGGATTTTTTCCTATCTACACCATATATGAAACTTTATTACTAAAAATATGAATATTTTCATTATTACCTGCCATGTTTATATTTTTCCTACAAAACTTATATCATTCATTAAATACCCAATATTAATAACTGATTTCTTCCAGAGTAGGCACCTACAAATCTGGGATAAATATTTAAATAGCTTATTCCTTCCAAATTAGGGGCCTAAAAATTTGGGACTAAATATTTGTTCATATTCACACCATATTTGTTTCCTTATGTGATATATGAAGGTAAAAACTCATTAAAAAAACTTTAAAGAGAACCCAGTCACTAAAGTCTTAATTCGGTCATTATTCTTCCGTTACGGATGAATAAAATAATATATTGTAAAGGACCAAAATGTAAACATCATAATGGTCATATAAATGCATTAACGTATATAGCACACAATTGTAGTGACGTGTTATCCATAATAATTGTATAAAATAGTTCTTTTAAGTAGAAATCCTTATCTACAAAATTCCTACAAATAAACTACAAATATGTTTTAGTATTATATAAAGTTGTATTATTTTTAAAGGGTATATACAAAATTACTACATTTATACTATAATTAAACTACAATCTATGTTGAAAAAATATCGATTACAATCTTCACCGACAAAATTTCTTTCAAAAAAACAAGAAATGTAGCTGTGGCCAATTCCAACTTGAACAACTTTCATGTGTAAATTGTTTTCAGATTGTAGTTATAATGTAGGTTAAATATAGTTAATTTATAGTTTTTGTAAAATTTTGCAGACAATTTGCAGATTAATTATGGATTTCACATTTCTACAATTGGCTCTTCATCTACAAAATATCTACAAATAACTACAAATTGAAGTTGCCAAAATAGCAATTTATAACATACCAATCAAGAAATATGAGAAGAAGTTTTTAAGTGATTTAGTATCATGTCTCTTTCCATTAATTGGATCGACACTAACATATCGCCCATGCTGTTTTATGACACTTGATGGCCACGATGGTGATGCCTGCAATCTTGATTGCTACGATGGTGATGCCTGCAACCTTTCGACCAGATGACATCGAAACGGAATTCAAACAAATCATTTTTCAGAAAAAAAGAATTTTATTTGGTTGCAGAAGAGGAAAAATGGTAAAAAGAATGTGGGGTATGGGTAAAGACGTGTGTGAGAGGGTGAGGGGTAAGAAGAGAGAAACGTGAGATACATAGATACCTTTAATTAAGGAGTAAAAACTGCCCATTAATTAGATATGGATGCCTTTAATGAAGGAGTAAAAACAGCCCATTAATTAGACCCTTAATTAAGTATAGTATAGGATTGATAATTTGGTATACGAATTTGTAATTAGATCAAACTTTAAACATTGAGGGTAATAAGGTTTCATATATGGTAAAGGAATATAAAAATCCCATGGATTTTTTCCTATCAATACCATATATGAAACTTATGGGGCGTTTACTTTTCGTGAGGTCGGTTTTGATGTTTACTAATTCTTGTCTTTCCTCTCAGACCCGTTTTTTGGGGATGGAGCAGAGGGACCATGAGCAAAAAAAGGCGACCATATTCAATAAGATGGTAAAAACGTACCAACGGTACTGCTCCAAGAATCAGGCGGTAGCGGATCTTTTCCAGCAAGATCCTGAGTTTCGGGTGTTTCGGGAGGGTCTTATGCAGAAGGAAGTCCAATTAGAACGTAGAGTAGCGGAATTGGAGCAGACGGACGCGGAGCTGATGAGGGCAGTGGCATGTAATAGTGAGTTGGAATTACTCCTCAAGTCGAAGGGTAAAGAGCTAGAGCTTAGTCGGGGGGTAATGGCGGAGAATGCCGATCTGCAAAATAGGGTGGCGTACCTGACTACCCAACTTGAAGCCAAGGTTGCAGAGATTGGCGTTCTTAAGTAGGGTGCCCTGCCAAGGCCCGAGGATGTGGCTCGGCCTTCACAACTTTTTTTATTTTATCCTCCGTCTAATCGGGATGCGCGCCGTAACGCGCATGGTATGCGCGTTTATTTCAAAACCAAACTGGACATGTTCAAGGAGCTTGATGCTGCAGGTCGAGTTGCAGAGGAGGAGGTTTAGATGCAGCAGTTCGAGGCTCGTTCCACTCGGGAAGCCTGCGGGCATAGTTCTCATTCCTCTAGATTCCGATCCCTGGTTTAACAGCGCCTACCACCCCGAGGTCGATGGATAGGAGGGCGAGCAGGTAGGGGGCGACGGACAAAATGGAGAGTCGGCTTAGGTTGATATATGTTTTGTTTCTCCCCCTTTTTTTGGAATGTAATGGGCTCCCTTCGCGGGGCTGAAAGTAGATACATTCTTGTGTTGTAATATATGAATCATACTTTTGTTGTTATTCCTTTCTAGTTGTTCTTTATTTTTTGAAACTTCAGCTTCACATATGTGATGTTCATTTGTTTGTGGAGAATTTATCGTGACTTTGAGCGATATCGAAATGATATAGGCGGTCTTGGGGGTAGTTTAATTGGGGGTGATCCCCCTGGGATTAACCGTCGTCATAGAAGCATCAAAGTTCGATGATAGTTCATCAGATAAGACGTAACTTCGACTGTCGTCGAAGTATTATCCGTCGTAGTCGAACTGGGTCGACGCTTAATAGCGATGGCCTTAGCCAGTAGGATATGACTTCGACAGTCTTCGAAGTGTTATCCGTCATGGTCGAACTGGGTCGATGCTTAATGGCGATGGCCTTACCCAATAGGATATGACTTCGACTATCGTCAAAGTGTTATCCGTCGTGGTTGAACTTGAGTCGATGCTTAATGGTGATGGCCTTGTCCAGTAGGATATGACTTTGACTATCATCAAAGTGTTATCAGTCGTGGTCGAACTGGGTCGGTGCTTAATAGCGATGGACTTGGCCAGTAGGATAAGACTTCAACTGTCGTCGAAGTGTTATCCGTCGTGGTGGAACTGGGTCGACTCTTAATGGCGATGGCCTTAGCCAGTAGGATATGACTTCGACTATCGTCAATGTGTTATCCGTCGTGGGCGAACTTGGGTCAACGCTTAATGGCGATTGCTTTAGCCATTGTTGATTTTCACACAGCCTTGGCCATTTGCACGGATGGAGACAACGGCCTTAGCCGCATATGTAATGGAGACAATGGCCTTAGTCGCTTACATAATGGAGACAATGGCCTTAGCCACTTACATAATGGAGATAATGGCCTTATCCGCTAACATAATGGAAACGATTCTGTAACATGTAGAGTTTTTCCCATGCACTGGAGGTTCAACTAGTGTAGTCCCTTTATTATATAGGCCCGGAGTTCGCGTCGAGTGGCCGATGTGATAAACTCATACTCGGATACTCCCAGGTGTCTCCTTCGCCGCCTCATTTAAAACCTCCCCGAGAAATCCCAATTGGAACAAAACTCGGGTAAGGGAAAAAGAATATGACTCGGGAGACGCCTTTCAGAAGTGGAAGTATTTGAGGTGGGCGACGTTCCAGTTGTTTTGGAGTGTTTTTCCCTCCATTGTTTCTAACTGGAATGCTCCTTTGTTTGTTGCTACTGTGATTTTATATGGTCCGTCCCAGTTGGTACCCAATTTTCCTTCACTTGGATCCTTTGACGCCAATGCCTTGGCTTTGAGGACGTAATCGCCCACTTTGAGTGGCCTTATTTTGGTCTTCTTGTTGTAATACCTTTCAACCTACTACTTTTGGGCCGTCATTCTTATGTGGGTCAGGTCCCTTTGTTCTTCGGCCTCATCCAGGTCTTGAAATCTGTTTTTGTCGTTCTCTGCCTTGCTGGTATGTGAATATCACAGGCTTGTCTCCCAGATTTCAATAGGTATGACTGTGTCGGTTCTATAGACAAATGAATACGGCGTTTCTCCTGTGCTAGATTTGGGTGTGGTTTGATGTGCCCACAACACTCTGGTAGTAATTCTGGCTAGAGCCCTTTATCTTCTTCGAGTTTATTTTTCAATATTTTCAATATTATTTTGTTGGATGACTCGGCTTGGATGTTGGCAATGAGATGATATGGAGTGGAGAGTATCCGCTAAATGTGCCATTTCTCGAAGAACTCAATTGTCTTTTTTGCGATGAATTGGGGGCCACTGTCGCAGCTAATTTCTTTAGGAATGCCGAAGAGGCATATGATGGTTTTCCATATAAAGGCGATGACTTCCTGCTCGCGTATCTGTGCATACGCACCTGCTTCTACCCACTTGGAAAAGTAATAAGTCAAAACTAGAAGAAATCGTACCTTTCCTCATCCCGCTAGTAGGGGACCGATTATATCTGTTCCCCACATGATGAAGGTCCATGGCGATGTGACTGAGTGGAGAAGCTCTCCTGGTTGGTGTATCATGGGGGCGTACCTTTGGCATTGTTCGCACCTACGGACGTATTCTGTTGCCTCTTTTTTCATAGTGGGCCAGTAATAACCGGCTCGGATGATGCAGCCGATGAGGGTGCGATAACCTGTATGAGCACAACAATGTCCTTCATGCACTTCTTCTAATACTTGTCTCGCTTGGTACGTCCCAATGCACTTAGCGAGGGGCCCGTCAAATGTCCTATTTTAGAGATCATGCTCTATCAGGTTGTATCGGGCGGCTTGCATGCGGAGTTTTTTTTGCTTCTTTCTTGTCACGTGGGAGTTTCCCGTCCTACATATCGAATACAAACTTGTTGCGCCAGTCTCAAGTAAGGTCTAAAGAAAGCACCTCAATATGATCGATGGCCGAATAGAGTAGCATGAAAATGCTTTCCTTGCTAATATTCTTGGTAGCTACGGCTAGTTTGGCTAAGCCATCTGCCTCGACATTTTTTGCCCTGGGTATTTGTTTGAAGTGGCACTCGTCGAATTCGGTCATTAGCTTATGGATTTCCAATTGGTATTTTTGTAGTCTCAGTTCTTTGATTTGGTAAGTCGCGGTGACTTAGTTTGCTACGAGTTGGGAGTCGCAGTGGAGGATGAGTCGTCAGGCCCCGTATTTGATGGATAACTTCATGCCTACAATCACACCCTCATACTCGACCTCGTTTTTAGTCATCTCGGGGCATTGTATGGACTGACAAGTTATTTCTCCCGTGGGGACTTTGAGGACGAGTCCAGTCCCGATCCCGAGGCATTAGTGGCATTATCGGTATAGGGAGTCCAGAGGTTGGTGTTGGTGAGGTGCGAATGGCCTTCAGTTTCTCCTCTAGTAGTATCTCTACGCTGAAGTCGTCAAGTACCTGTGACTTGATGACGATTCTTGGATGGTAGGATATGTCGTGCTCGTTGAGCTTTATGGCCCACCTAGCAAGCGTACCCGAAAGTTCAAGCTTGTGTAGGATGCTTCCCAAGGGGAAGGTCGTTATCACCTTTATGGGGTGGCACTGGAACTAGGGTCTGGGCGTTCATGAAGCTATGACCAGCACGAGAGACAACTTCTGTGTTTTGGCATCCACTAAGGTTTTGCTGATATAGTAAATAGGAGATTGCGTATATTTTATTTTTGCGGACCAAGACTGCACTGACAGCAACTTCAGACACGTCCAGATATACTAGCACGCACTCCCCCGGGTTTACTTTGACCAGTAATGGCAGTGACGATAAGTAAGCTTTCAACTTTCTCAGGGCCTCGAGGCATTTTCCATTCCATTATAACCTATGATCCTTTCTCAGTACATTGAAGAACTTATGGCATCTGTCGGAAGACCGCAAGATAAATCTTGATAGGGTGTCTATTTGCCCTGTTAATTTCTGTACATGCTTCTTGCTATTCAATGTTTCGGGTATTGCATCTATTACCTTGATCTGATCTGGGTTGACTTCTATACTTCATTGTGATACGAGGAAGCCCAGGAATTACCTCGAGTCCACGCCGAAGGCGCACTTTTCGTGGTTTTAGCTTGTCTTAGTATCTCAAAGGCTTCTTTCAAATGATCAATGTGATCCTCCTGCTTTGTCGGCTTTACTAGCATGTCATCGATGTAAACTTTCATAGTCTTGCCGAGATGTTCTTTGAACATTTTGGTGACCAATCTCTGATATGTTGCTCCTGCATTTTTTAGCCCGAATGGCTTCACCTTATAGTAGTACGTCCCTTGTGTTAGGATAAGTGCTTAACGCTAGAGGGGGGGTGAATAGCGTTTTATAAAAAATGCAGGAAATAAAAAATAACTCAAATGCGGAATTAAAAGAGTATAGAAGGAGTGCACCGATTTTATACTGGTTGGCCACAACTGTGGTTACGTCCAGTCTCCCGAGAGACTCTCTCGAGGTTTTACTAAACTCGTTAAGCTTCCGGGTGCTCAACAAACCGGTACAACTTGAGAACTTGAGTCACACAAGCCTCAACAACCTTGCTCGAAGATACCGCACTTCAAGACTTCAACAGAAGGAATAAAATGTTCCTTCTAACAACAACAAGGGATTATAAACTTCCCTTCAAGTGTATACAAAACACTTAACACTCACTTAAACAGAACTCTCTTGTAGAGTAGATATGAGTAAAAATGTACGCTCAAGAACACAACAATAAACTTAAATAATAGCTTCTCAAATGCAATTGAATATAAGAAATGAATGTAATAAATGTTTGGAAGCTTGTATATAAAATTTGCTCAGATGTTATGTATCAAATGAGAGGTTTTGGGTGTATTTATAGCCCCAAATGTATCCGTTGCTAAATGATTGAACAAAATGTCAAAAATCTGCAACGATAATCGATTATCGCAGACGATAATCGATTAACCTTTCAAAAATATAGTCGTTGGAAAGGCAACGGATATACGACCAACGATAATCGATTATCTTACCTTGCGTAAAAACGTCCAGTTTAATGAAATATTAGATAATCGATTATCTCCTCAAGATAATCGATTAACTCAGTAGAAAATCGATTTCAAGATGTTTTTCATTGTTTATTTAAATACCAAAAACATAATATATGTCTTAAATATTAAAGACACCTTTAAATACCTTTTTGGTTCAATTTAGAACACGAAAATCAATTTATTCCAAGTATATAAAAAATTATTTATGAAATGCATATGTTTATGAAAATAATTTTGGAGAGAAGCCAAGACTTAAATTTAGAGTAGGATCAAGATCACAAATATAAATATGACTCAAACAAGTCTTCATTTAATTTCATTGCTTCATTGCTTCTCTTGATCTTGTCTTGAACTTCTTGTTTTTGTTCTCCAATTTTGGTCCGCTATTTTCACTCGCATATCATGTCTACAAAACAAATATACTTTAGTAGAAATAAAAGTATATCTCAATAATAACTTACGATTATTTGGCATGTATAATATTTTCCATCTTCATCGGTTTGTCATTGATCAAAACCTACAAATATGAACACATTAGTTTTAACATAATAAATGTGTTCTAACAATTTCCCCCTTTTTGATAATGGCAAACCTATATGGGGATATGCATTAAAAATTAATACAAATTGATTATGCCAAATATTAGATAAGTTATAATTGAGTTCCCCCTCAAATTATGCCAAAAATAAAAAAATATCATATATAAAGAAAATGCAAAGAAAATGCAAGAAAATGCAAAGAAAATGCATATACCCTTCTCTTCCCCCTTTTGACATTAACAAAAAGACAATTTTATTAATGAAAAGGAAAGATTACATAATAATAGAAGAGAAAAATACATTTCATAGATAAACTAAAAAATTAAAAATTATCGTCAAATTCGTCGCTTGAGTCATTGGAAGAATAGACTTGAGTATAGGGGTAATTGACGTGGTCAAAATACCCGTGGAGTTCATTACTCAATTTTCGCACATTTCTTTCGGTGCGAGACACATTCCTATCAATCCGTGACATTGAGGTTGCTAGTGAAGCTAGTTGCTCCGAAATACTTTGGAGTGTAGCATCCGAGCGACGACTTGGTTGAGGAGTTGGTTGAGTAGGCGGAGAAGGAGGAGGAGCGGGATGATCTCCGCTATGAAAGGATGTTTCTTGAATCTCCCAAAGATTGGTGCGATTTTTCTTCGGACCAATATTGGTGTTTACTTCCAATGCTTCAAGAATGATCATAATAAGAAAAGCATATGGAAGAGGTTTGTCATCACCTATGGAATCATGCATATGAGTAAGAATAAGCTTGCACCAATTGATGCGCGCCCCGGTAATAATAGCATGCATAATTTTGGCGTCCTCGCGCCCAATTGTAGTATGATTGTATTTTCTAGGCTTGAGGATTCTAGTGATAATGTAGAAAATTAGGTGAAATTCCGGATGCATATTTGCGATAGAGGGTCGACGGAGTTCCGGAGTCCATTCAAAGTTTCCAATTCCAATTTATTGAAAGAGGACTTGTTCATCAAATAAGAGACCTTCGTCCCCGGTGTATTGGACGATGTCTTGACCCTCGCGAGGAAGATTCGTGAGAGTTTGAATATTTTCTTCGCTTAAGAGAATTGAAACACCATTGACTTTGGTAGAAAGTTCACCATTTTCATCCTTTTTCAAGTTTGAATAAAACGCCCGAATCAAATGAGGATGAATGTAGGAATATGAAAGATAAACAAAATTGATAATTTGGCTTTGAAGAAGTATGGAAGAATGAGCGGAATCAGCAAGATATCTACCGGTTGTGAAACGAGGTGGAAGGATTTCTCTATTTTCAAACTTTTGAAGAAATCGTCGAAGTTCACTTTCTTGTTCAAATCTTAGAAAAGAACCATCTAGATAGCAAAATACATTTTGAGGGATGTTTGAAGAAGAAGCAACGTTCTTTCCGGCACGAGATCGTTTGGAACTTCTATTAGCCATTTGAAATGAAAATTTAATAGAATTTGAGAGGACTTTTTGATGCTTTTTGAAGAGAGTTTTATGAAGATAAATGCTTTTTGAGTGTATGTATTGAGTGGAAGACATCCCTATTTATAGAGGTGAAAAAATGAGAGTAATTGAAGTGAAAAAATCTGATTTTGATAAGGTACAAACGGCTATAAAACGGTAAGAATTTTGAAATCTGGCCGTTGGTTAATCGATTATCTTGAACGATAATCGATTATCGTGAGCTGCGGAAAAGCGATAATTGATTATCTTCCCAAGTTAATCGATTATCTTAAAAATATAGAGATATATTAAATAAAAATATGATCGATTATTCTATATGATAATCGATTATGCTAAACTCGACCTTAAAAATTTTGATATCAAACCCCAAAAAAAAATTCAACAAGGCTTAAGGATTTTTCAACTTAGTTCCCCCTGCCTTTAGGGCGATACCTGCAAAAGAAAATAAACGTCTTCGATGCTCAAGTCAGTAATTATTCAAAAATTTAATGCAACCTAAGTGTATGCATTAGATCAACGTAGAGTCAAGGATTCCGAGTTCACTACGAATACGGAAGAACGACTCTTTATCTAAAGGCTTGGTGAAGATGTCGGCCAATTGATGTTTAGTTTCAACGAACTCAATTTCGACATCACCTTTAAGAACGTGATCTCTTATAAAATGGTGCCTAATCTCGATGTGTTTCGTTCTTGAATGAAGAATGGGATTCTTCGTCAAGCTTATGGCACTAGTATTGTCACATCGAAGAGGGACGTGATCAATACTAAGACCATAATCCGAGAGTTGTTGTTTCATCCAAATAATTTGTGCACAACGACTCCCCGCGGCTATATATTCAGTCTCGGTTGTGGATAACGCAACACTAACTTGTTTCTTGCTAAACCAAGAAACCAATGAGCTACCGAGCAAATGGCAAGTGCCACTAGTGCTCTTGCGGTCCAATCTGCATCCTGCAAAATCGGAATCGGAATAGCCAATAAGTTGGCATGAAGAACCTTTGGGATACCAAAGTCCCACATTCATAGTTCCAACTAGGTACTTCATTATCCGTTTTACCGCAGTTAGGTGAGACTCCTTCGGACATGATTGATATCGAGCGCATAAACAAACGCAAAACATGATGTCCGGTCTACTAGCAGTTAAATAAAGTAGAGATCCGATCATACCTCGGTATTTCTTCAAATCTACCTCCTTACCTTTTTCATCTTTGTCAAGATGGTCGGATGTACTCATTGGAGTAGCCATTGCTTTGGCATTGCTCATTTCAAACCGATTAAGCAACTCCTTGCAATATTTAGTTTGACAAATGAAAGTTCCCTCTTTCATTTGTTTCACTTGCAACCCCAAAAAGAAATTAAGCTCACCCATCATTGACATCTAAAATTCTCTATTCATAAGATTTGAAAACTCCTTGCATAAAGACTCATTAGTTGACCCAAAAATAATATTATCAACATATATTTGTACTAATAGAATGTCACTGTTTTTACTCTTGATGAAAAGTGTAGAATCAACTTTCCCCTATTGAATTCATTTTCCAGAAGGAATTTGCTCAAGCGTTCATACCAAGCTCGTGGAGCTTGTTTTAAACCATAGAGTGCTTTCTTGAGCTTGAAGACATAATCCGGAGATTTAAAGTCTTCGAACCCCGGGGGTTGTTCAACATATACTTCCTCTTGAATAAATCCATTGAGGAAGGCACTCTTGACATCCATTTGATACAATTTAAAATTCATTGATGATGAAAATGCAAGTAATAAACGTATAGCTTCTAAACGTGCTACGGGTGCATATGTTTCTTCATAATCAATACCTTCTTCTTGATTATAACCCTTAGCAACTAACCTAGCTTTGTTTCTAGTGATTATTCCATTTTCGTCTAATTTATTACGAAAAACCCATTTTGTACCAATTATGGTATGATTATCGGGTCTTGGCACCAATTCCCAAACGTCATTACGTTTAAATTGGTTAAGCTCCTCTTGCATTGCCAAGGTCAAATGCTCATCCCCAATTGCTTCAGAAATGGTAGTAGGTTCAATTTGAGAAACAAATGCCATATGACCTATGGTGTCTTTGAGAAGGTTTCGTGTACTTACCCCTTTCTCGATGTTGCCAATTACCTTGTCGAGAGGATGGTCTTTAGACGTCCTCCAAGCCTTGGGCATCACCGATTCTTCCTCTTGTTGAGGTGCTTCTTCCGATGGTTGTTCCATGCCTTCATCTTGAATTTCATTTGAATTTTCCGTTTGCTCCTTGTCTTGAACATTCATCTTGTTTAAAGATTCTACAAGATGATCACAAAAATCCTTTCTCGCCAAGCGAGCATCACTTTCACAAAATACAATATGAGGGGACTCCTCGACAGTTTCAGTACGATTATTGAATACCCTATATGCTTTGCTACGTGATGAGTAACCAAGAAAAATACCTTCATCAGATTTTGCATCAAACTTTCCCAAGTTATCTTTTCCATTATTATGGATAAAACATTTACAACCGAAAACTCTAAGATGGGATATATTAGGCTTTCTTACCTTATAGAGTTCATATGGAGTTTTCATGAGTATCGGTCGAATGACTGCTCTGTTTAAAACATAGGAAGCGGTACTCACGGCATCCGCCCAAATTTTCTTGGAAATCTTTGACTCATCGAGCATGGTTCTAGCCATCTCTTCGAGGCAACGATTTTTCCGTTTCACCACTCCATTTTGTTGTGGTGTACGTGGAGCCGAAAAGGTATGTTCAATACTGAGTTCGTCACAAAAATCCGCGAAGAGATTATGATCGAACTCTCCCCCATGATCACTTCTTATGGAAGTGACGGTTGTACTCTTTTCATTTTGCACACGTTTAAGAAAACTTTTGAAAGCATGAAATGCATCACTTTTATGAGCAAGAAACAATGTCCATGTGAATCGAGAGTAGTCATCCACAATTACAAAAGCATATAAATTTCCACCAAAACTTTTAACTCGAGATGGTCCAAAAAGATCCATGTGAAGAAGTTGTAAAGGTCTAGTGGTTGAAACAATATTCTTTGATTTAAAAGAAGCTTTTGTTTGTTTTCCTTTTTGGCATGAATCACAAATAGAATCTTTTTCAAAAGTAATATTTGGAAGACCAATTACTAGATCTTGAGAGATTAGTTTGTTTAAAAGATTCATGTTTATATGAGCTACTCTACGATGCCATAGCCACATGTCGTCTACTTTACTCAATAAGCAATTTACAAAACTTGATGAAGATTTTTCTAGATCAACCATATAAATATTGTCTATTCTAATGCCACGAAGAATAATATTAAAATTACTACTACGAATAACCAAGCATTCTTCGGAATCAAATAAAACAAGATTTCCCTTGTCACATAATAGACTTATGCTCAAGAGATTATGTTTTAAACCTTTAACTAACAAAATATTCTTAATAGAGGAGGTTTCGTCCTTACCGACCGAGCCAATGCCGATAATTTTTCCTATTGTCACCAAAAATAACGCTTCCTCCTTCCTTGGGCTCTAGTTGAAGGAATTTAGATGCATCCCCGGTCATGTGTTTGGAGCATCCACTATCAAGGTACCAAAGTACACTTGATCCCTTCAAACATACCTACTAAATAAATTAATAAGACTTTGGTACCCAAGCCATTTTGGGTCCTTGTAAGTTAGGTGCGACATAGTGGTGTGATATTATTGAAGTGCCTATGTCGGGTAAAACAAACAGGAGCTATATGTCCTATTTTATTGCAATAATGACATATAACATTTGGATTATGCATACGTCTAGGAAGATAATAATTCGGGGGTCTAAATTCATTCACCCTATTTTTAGGAAAATTGTTTTGATGCAATTTCTGAGAGTCTTGTCTAGGTGGTCTATATACGCCAACATTTCTTCTAATATTAGTTCTAGGATGATTAATTCTAGGATTAATATTTCTAGGTGGATTTATTTTATTTTCCCTAGGTTGAGTCTTAGGCGATTTGGGAATTGACTCAACTTTTTCTTTAGGCTCATTTTTAAATCCTATACCGTGCTTAGTTGATTTTAAATTAACAAGTACATCATTCAAATTTTTGTGCGAAGAATTGAATTTGTGTAAAGTGCTCTTAAGACTATCTACTTCTTCTTTCAAAGATTTGCAAGAAGAACAACCTTTGTTTGAGCCTTCGGGTTTATCCATGCTTCTTTTGCCATAAAATCGGTTTTCCTCTTTTAATTTTTCATTATCAAAATTTAATTTTTCAACTTCCTTTTCTTTTAAAGAATTTTGGTTTCTTAAATCATTTATTGTTTTTGAAGCATTAATAAACACATCATAAAGCTCATCAAAGGCATCTTGCAATTCTCCAAAAGTAAATTTATTTTTGGAAGTGGTACATATCTCATTTTGTGTTTCTTCATTTGCCATGAGACACAAGTTTGCAGTCTCCTCTTCTTCTCCGTCGCTTGATTCGTCTCCGGAGTCACCTCCACAAGAAATGTATGCCCTTTGCTTCTTTTCGGGTCTCTTCTCCTTTTTGATATTTGGGCAATTTGGTTTGATATGCCCAAGTTCTCCACATCCGTAGCATTTTAACTCACTTCCTTGTTTCTTACCTTTTCGTTCATACTCTTTTCGCATGAACTTGTGGAATCTTTTGATGACGAGGCTGAGCTCGTTGTCATCGTACTTGAGTCCTCATCAATTTGAGGTTGAGCCGTTCTTGCTTTTAAGGAAATTTTTCTTTGCCTTTGATCATCTACATGAGGGTTAAGAATAGTAGACTCATATGTTTTATGGTTACCTCTTAGCCCGTCGATTGTAACGTTTGTTACGCCGACTGATTCCTGGATAGCATCGGCCTTTGAACGCCATTCAAGGCCTCGAAGAATTTTACGGACAAGTTCCCGATCCGTAAATGTCTTCTTGAGGGCGTGAAGATCATTGACGATTTTTGAAAATCGTTCAAACATGTCGTCTATTTTCTCGCCTTCCTTCATGTGAAATAATTCATACTCGTGAGTTAAGAAATCAATTTTTGCTTCACGTACTTGGTCTGTGCCTTCATATGTGATTTCGAGCGTATCCCACATTTGTTTTGCGGTTGTGCAACACGATATTTTCCGATAGTAATCGGGATTTACTGCGCAGTACAACATATCGATTGCCTCTGCGTTGTTCTCTACCTTTCTTATATCGTCCGCATCATATTCATCTTCTAATTTTGGAACCATTTCGTTTTCAACCTTTTTGGTTGGTATTTGCTCTCCATTCTTTATAATCTTCCATAGTAGAAAATTATTTGATTGGATGAATATTCTCATCCTCTCCTTCCAGTACGTATAATTGGTGCCATCAAAAAGAGGTGGTCTTGTGGTGCATTGACCTTCACCTATACCTGCATAAGCACTACGAGTAGAAGCCATGGAAAGATTCTCTCAAACGGTTAAGTCTTACAGAGAGTTAGGCTCTGATACCAACTGTTAGGATAAGTGCTTAACGCTAGAGGGGGGTGAATAGCGTTTTATAAAAATTGCAGGAAATAAAAAATAACTCAAATGCGGAATTAAAAGAGTATAGAAGGAGTGCACCGATTTTATACTGGTTGGCCACAAATGTGGTTACGTCCAGTCTCCCGAGAGACTCTCTCGAGGTTCTACTAAACTCGTTAAGCTTCCGGGTGCTCAACAAACCGTTACAACTTGAGAACTTGTGTCACACAAGCCTCAACAACCTTGCTCGAAGATATCGCACTTCAAGACTTCAACAGAAGGAATAAAATGTTCCTTCTAACAACAACAAGGGATTATAAACTTCCCTTCAAGTGTATACAAAACACTTAACACTCACTTAAACAGAACTCTCTTGTAGAGTAGATATGAGTAAAAATGTACGCTCAAGAACACAACAATAAACTTAAGAAATAGCTTCTCAAATGCAATTGAATATAAGAAATGAATGTAATAAATGTTTGGAAGCTTGTATATAAATTTTGCTCAGATGTTATGTATCAAATGAGAGGTTTTGGGGTGTATTTATAGCCCCAAAATCTCTTGTATCCGTTGCTAAATGATTGAACAAAATGTCAAAAATCTGCAACGATAATCGATTATCGCAGACGATAATCGATTAACCTTTCAAAAATATAGTCGTTGGAAAGGCAACGGATATATGATAATCGATTATCGTTGGTAAGATAATCGATTATCTTACCTTGCGTAAAAACGTCCAGTTTAATGAAATATTAGATAACCGATTATCTCCTCTAGATAATCGGTTAACTCAGTAGAAAATCGATTTCAAGACGTTTTTCATTGTTTATTTAAATACCAAAAACATAATATATGTCTTAAATATTAAAGACACTTTTAAATACCTTTTTGGTTCAATTTAAAACACGAAAATCAATTTATTCCAAGTATATAAAAAATTATTTATGATATGCATATGTTTATGAAAATAATTTTGGAGAGAAGCCAAGACTTAAATTTAGAGTAGGATCAAGATCACAAATATAAATATGACTCAAACAAGTCTTCATTTATTTTCATTGCTTCATTGCTTCTCTTGATCTTGTCTTGAACTTCTTATTTTTGTTCTCCAATTTTGGTCCGCTATTTTCACTCGCATATCATGTCTACAAAACAAATATACTTTAGTAGAAATAAAAGTATATCTCAATAATAACTTACGATTATTTGGCATGTATAATATTTTCCATCTTCATCGGTTTGTCATTTATCAAAACCTACAAATATGAACACATTAGTTTTAACATAATAAATGTGTTCTAACACCTTGGTGAGAGATAAAAGTTGTGTTTTCTCGATCTTCTTCGTCCATCATGATTTAGTTGTAGCCGGAGTAGGCATCTAATAAATTTAGCAGTTCGTGCTCAGTGGTGGCGTCTATCAGCTGGTCGATATGGAGTGGGAATTCCTAATTCAAGTCGGTGAAATCCACGCACATTATCCATTTCTCATTTTTCTTTGTGACCATGACGACATTAGCGATTGCAGGTACTTCGATTCTCTGATGGAACTATTGGCTTATATTATATCCACTTCTTCACTGACCGCCTCGTTGATTACGGCATTGAACTTCCTCCTCATCTGCCGTACATGCGGGTATAGTGGTTCGACATTCAGCTTGTGAGTGGCGATGTCTTTCGGGATTCCCAGCATATCTGAATGAGAGAAAGCAAACAAATCTGCATGGTTAGTTAAGAATTTGTTGTACTTACTTGGGTCGTAGAGACTATGCCCGATGTAGGCTTTCTTTGAGCTGTCGGCGTCATCCAATTGACCGGGTCGAGGTCTTCGACCGTTTCTTTGCATGCTTCTATGATTTTTGGCTCTTTGATGGCCTCCGCTTTCGGGTTGGCTTTAGCCGCCGACGCGGCTGATTGCTATGCTTCTGCACTTGCTCCTTTCAATTGTTTGGTATATGTGTAGCCTTGGGCAATTTGGTAGCATTTCTGAGCAGTACATGGCTCACCTTCAATGCTGAATACTCCCATGGGGTAGGGAATATGATCACTTGCTAGAAACTCGAGGGGTCTTCCCACATGGCGTGCATCCAGGGGCGCCCTATGATGGCGTTGTAAGCTGTTTCCTGGTTTATCACATGGAATGTGGTTTCCAGCGTAACTCCCCCTGCTAAGACTGGAAATGATATCCCTCCGGAGGTCCGCTCCACTGCATTATTAAAACCTGTTAGTGTTATGCAATGCGGTATTATCTTATCTTTGAGTCTCATTTGTATGAGGACTCTCGGATGGATAATACAAGCGCCACTTCCATCGTCTATCGTAATTCTCTTAACATCAATATCAGTGAAACGCAAAGTTATAACTAAATCATCATAATGAGGAAAAGACAAACCGTCGATATCATACTTATCTACGGTGATACTATCTTCGAAGTTGTCGTACCGTTTATGCGTGATTGTGCATTTCAATTTGTGTGTGGTGGTGAAATCTACGTGGTTGATTGAAGAGTCATCTCCACCACCGACGATCATATTTATGATGTGTGCTAGAGGAGGTGACTTTACTAGTCCTTGGGATTGATCTTGCCCTCTGGCGAAGGTGGTCTTTCCCTTATCGCTAAGCAGCTCTTTGAGGTATCCTTGGTTTAGCACCCTGACCACTTCTTGTCGCAAACTTAAACAATCTTCGGTCATGTGTCCCCTTTCCTGATGGAACTCGAACAGGACGTTCGACCTCCATATGCTAAGATCTGATTTCATTTTCTGCGGCCACTGCATCTTTGTGCTAGCTTCTCCAGCGCACACACTAGTTCTGAAAGGGACACACAAAAGTTATGGGCATATAATAAATGATGCATACCTCTCTCGTTTCGTAGTGTGACGACATGTCGTTGTACAACATCTGAGTGCTTTGGGGGGGTGGATTGTAGGTCCTAACGTAAGGCTGATGCCTTTCTTTGTTGAAGTGTGAGAGTTGTTCCCGTCGCCCGTCGTTGTGTTAATCTCTTCTTGCTTTTGAATGTATCATCGTTAGCTGCTGGGTTGGTCCATTGAGTTCGTATTCATCCACTCTTACTTCGGTACAGTAGGCGTTATAAATCTCTTCCCATGTAGTGGGGGGATATTTTATGAGTCGGCTTAGCAACTTCTTGGTCGCTCTTGAACCATCTCTGTTTAATCCATTTTGGAAAGCTACGCCCGCCATGCCTTCTGATACATTTGGAAAACTCATTCTTACTTGGTTGAACCTGGCCAAGAAGTCCCTGAGTCGCTCACCTGTTTTTTGCCTGATGGTGAAGATATCATTCACCCTATCTTCGGTTTTCTTTGTTCCTATATGGGCGGTGGCGAATTTGTCCACCATTTCTTCGAATGTCGATATTATCCTAGCTGGTAGATGAGAATATCATGTCAAGGCCCCTCATGTCAGCATTTCTCCAAACTTTTTCAGCACTACGTGTTAGGCCAAACAGGGGATGTTCGCAAATGCGAACAAGTCTTCGCAAATGCGAAGACTGCAGACACCAGCAGTTAAAAACATTTCAAATGAGCCTAACACATATGGAAACTTACCCAAGCCCTCGGAGCTCCAATCTAACCATGCACACAATCTCAAAAATACCCTATAGACTTACTCGTGCGATCAAATCGCCAAAATATCTTCAAAATCAAAGAATCAATCTCCAAAACTCATGATTTTCTTCTCAAGTTCAAAACTTTCAAAATTTTGCACTTTTAGTCGGAAACACGTCAAACGACGTTCATTTTCAACCAAACTTTACAGATAGCATTGAACGCCCATTTAAGAATTGTACCGGGCGTCGGAACCAAAATGCAAGCCCGATACCATCACTTTTGATCAAATTTTCATTTTTATTTTACCTTGAGCATTTTCAAAAACAATTTCACAAAAAAGCTCCGTACTCGGGCCTGGGACCTCGGATTTCGATTCCGGGAATACGCTCGGGTTCCAAATTTCATTAAGGACCCTCCATGATCGTCACATCACGGGTCCGGGTCCGTTTACTCAAAACGTTGACCAAAGTCAACTAATAGCAATATTAGTATCAAAATTCATAGTTTTTAACACAGAATGTAAATACTTTCACATAAAAATCTTGCGGCTTCGCGCCCGAACTTCGCATGAAAATCGAGTCAACCAAATAAGAGGTTTTCAAGTCCTCATAGGTGCAAAAAAAGGGAGAATTACGGTGATGACCCTTTGGGTCGTCACAACCTTGGTCTTGCAGTTCCCTAATCACTGTCCAGACCCTAGTTTTACCTTCAATGGGTCTGCTCTTATTTGTTTTACCAAATAGGTCGGTCAGGGGTATGCCAGCCTATTTTGTGGCTTGGCATGACCACCACTTGTTATGTCTTCCTCAATCCCCTTCATATTTACACTTATTCTTAGCTATTAGGTTCTGCCCCTCTCTTGCAAGCCTTGATTTGGGAGCTTTGAGCTCCCTTCGAACTTGGATTCTTGAGAGCTGGCTCTTCCATACTACATTGTTTCTATTCTAATGGTATCTTGGGTGTATGCAATGCCGGGAATTCCTGAAATTCCTTGGAACTTTAAAAAATCCTAGATAAAGAAAAGGCTTTGGGAATTTGGATCCCGGAAGTGGTTCAATCGCATGTCATTAGACACTAAATCTGAATTAGGCTGCTCAGATCTAGCTATTAGCTTCTGATGTATTTTCTCTATTTTTTTGATTTGTAATAACTTGTATAAACTCGGGGAATATTGTGAAAAGGGTGGGGGGCTTTACTTTCCTGCATTAAAGGGTAGAAAATCATGTTTCTAGGATTTTACTGTTCAATTACATAGAAATCCTGTCTATAGGGTCGTGTGGTATTAATTCAATCATATAGAAAGCATGCCTATAGGACCTAACGCTTACTTTATGCAAACATGCACATAGAAATCCTGCCTGTAGGAGTTAATTTTTCTGCAAACTTGCATATAGATATGATGCCTATAGGAATATGCATACTTATGACATTAGGCAAACTCGTAGGATTAATTAAATCAGCATCTGTTCATAAGTTTATTAACAGGTTTTAAAACTAATAACTTGTAGATATAATACCTATAGGAGTTTTAAATTAAACTCGCCCCGTCCTTCTAAAAGCAGTAATAATCGACCTAAACAACTTGTTCCTTCACGCCTAGATCAATATAGCTTTTCTAAAACTTAATATTTTGATAAACCTTCCTCAAATTAACGTATACTTTTGTTTCTAAAACCTAATTTTAAACTTGTATGTCTTTCTGAACTGCTTTTGTAATACTCTGACTAAATGTGTTTTTCCAATTCAATTCCTTTCTTTTGAACTTGTCATCTTTAAATCAGTTCTGCAATTCACTCATTATCTTTAAATAAACTTGCCTTCTCTGAAACTTTTAAATTTACCTTTTATGTATTTAACTACAACTAGGTAGTATGCTCTAAACCACTTTCTAACTCTACAGCATACTTTTTCTCAAAACCTTCTATACCAGTTTTTTTTTAAAAATCAGTAATCTTATTCAATCCGCGTTAATCAAGTGCCTTAATCTCTGACAACTGTATCCGAGCGGCCTAATGTAGACTTTCTGTCTAAATATATATGTTGGACCAATCGGCTCACTGCTTAATCTAATTTAAAGACCAAACCAGTATTTGCAAAGGCATGTTAAACTATATGACTATCTGCTTTCAAGGGTTTATTTGAGCTTTACTTGCTTGCTTGCTCTTCCCTTATTTGATACATATTTTGAATGTCGAACTAGTATTTTATCCTTTAAACTTTATAAAAGCCCCATCCCTTTCTCCCCCTTTAGGATTAGAAGTTATAATACCCCAGGACTGATATGATTGGGACGGGTAATAGCATGCAATAAGTAAACGAGACTAATCGTGCTTTAATACCTTAATGGGGTCGGAAGGGTAGAATATGGATATGATGACCAGTGTGCTGATATCACGTGCAACCCCTCTTTTGAGGAGTTGACGACGGGTATTGCATTGATGTGATCCCTATTACGTATAAACCTAGGACCATTTTTTTACTTGTAATATTTTCTTTTAGTTTTATTTCTTTTAGTTAACTCTTCTAGAACCTATCATTTCTTTTCTCTTTTAAACTTTCGAATTTGCTTGCAATAATTATATGAAAACCTTGCTTGTTTCTTCTATCTTCTAAAGTCACAATTGTAGTATGGTCATGAACCACACTAGTGGATCTTGAGGGGTGCCTAACACCTTCCCCTCGAGATAATCTCAAGCCCTTACCAAACTTTTGTTCTTCCTCTCAAATTCTTTTCTTAAAAGTATCCTAGTGCACTGTAATCACTAGGTGACGACTCTCCAAATTCCAAAACTCAATTCTCGAAAGGAAATAAGAGTTGTCCTCCCATAATATCGTGTACCCAATTTCGACCATTAGAAAAAGGGGGCGTCGACATGGCATGAGTGTTGCTTGCTCGTGCATCACCAAGTTCACCGGTGGCAGTAGTGATGTCTGCTGCCGATGAGTCCTTGATATTCCCTTGAGGTGATTTTTCGAGAAAACTACTTAGAGTGTTTGTCAACCACTCTTCCAGTAGCTTCTTGGGGGGTGTTTCTTTGGCGGCAGATGTAGAAGCCCATTTCTCGTGCAGAATCGTTAAGTCTTCAAGTGAAGAGAGTGAGATCTCCTCATATGGTGCACTACCGGGTGTTGTGCTTATGTTGTTTTATCTACCGGCCTCGTTGAGAGGTCCTATGAGGTTGGTTGCTACATTTGGTATTGTCTTCATCCTTGCTTCTGTTTCTGCTATTGTTCGGTTTCTATGGAGTATGAAGAACGATGACCTTTGTTTTTTTTATATCCTAAGTATGAACTATGATTTTGATTGGCGAAATCCCTACAAATGACGCCAAATTGTTTGACTCAAAATTTATCGAATATTTTCTGAGCAAACCAATCGAAATAAATCAAGGGTAAATCGTAATCGAATATAATAAGACCTTGGGATATAAGATATATTTTTTGTTTTCGATATCAGCAGATTGAATGATAAAGAGCGTGGTTTTTAGAGAGAGAGAGAGAGAAATAATAGTTCCATTCTTCTTCATTACAATGTTTGGGTCCCTTTTATATATCAAAGGACCCTCCTCGAAATACTAAATATACACGAACCGAATACATGCCCTCAAAAGGACGACGGGGCCTAAGGTGTCGCTTGTTCCTCCATCCCTGGGTCGTACCCC
Source organism: Nicotiana benthamiana (assembly GCA_034376525.1). Lineage (NCBI taxonomy): Eukaryota > Viridiplantae > Streptophyta > Magnoliopsida > Solanales > Solanaceae > Nicotiana > Nicotiana benthamiana. Next base: position 34,218,372 of record CM067337.1, read on the forward strand.
TTTCTTAGCAAGTACACTCCAATCGGTCATCCAAACTAACGTAGGGACGTAACGGGTCGAATTTGACCCCATACACTATCCTCATTTCAAACCACAACTCCCCGCTTTGTTATCCAACGTTTGTAACTAGGGATGAAGGATTAATTAAATTTAAGAAGAATTTATCTCATGTTAGTTGGTAGAAAATTACGGTATTGTTAATTTTGAAATTTGTTCTTCCGAGATTGTAGTATTTTTTTATTCCCATGAAAAGATAGAATAACTAATTTCGGGATAACTAATCTCGGGATTAATCTTGGGATAACTTCTTTCCACCCAAATGACCTCTAAGTTCTTTAGAGATTATAACTCTAATAATATTTATTGCATTTTAAATTTTAATAAAAAGCTAAAAATTTGTTATATTATATTTAATTATGGTGAAATATAGATAGAAGTATTAAAAATACATGTTCTCCATAAATTAATTTGATGCAAGCAAAAAATGCTATATAAAATTCTACTCTAATTCCACTTGCTATGTTAATTGCATCGTCAGTTTATAATCCGTTATTTAACGGATCTCTTTTTTTGTCAACATTTTCTTCCATGCGTTTTCTCCTTACAGTCGTCCATATACAACTAAGATGTCAACCAAACAAGAAAAAATAGTACTATATAGTCATTTTAAAATAATAGCTAAAAAATATACTTTTTTCGTTTTAATTTATGTAAATTTTTTTGACTGAGCACATATTTTTAAGAAAACAGTAAAGATTTTTGGAATTTATGATACTAAACAACTCAAAAATGGCCCAGAATATTTGTGTTATTATAAAAACTTCTCATCTAGGGTAGAATTGTAAGTTTAAGCTAAATTGTTACCAAATTTAGAAAGAGATCATTCTTTTTGGAACGAACCAAAAAGGAAATAAGCTCACATAAATTGGAACAGAGAGTGTGTGTGTGTGTATATATGTATATAAAAGGAAATAGGTTCACATAAATTGGAACAGATGGAAAGAAAGAGAGAGAGAGAGAATGTGTGTGTGTGTGTATATATATATACATACACATATATATATATATATATATATATATATATATATATATATATATATATATATATATATATGTATGTATGTATGTATATACACTACAAAATAAGCATTTATGTATATTTTATATAAAATAATCTAATTTTATACTCTCTATTTGTTTCAATTTATGTGAAATTATTTTATTTTTTAAGGCGTGCCAAAAAGAATGCATCCTTTCTGTATTTGAAAATAATTTACCTTTATTCAATAATTTATAGCCACACAAACTACTTGTGCCTCATTTTACACCACATGTTCAAAAATCTTCTCTGTTTTCTTAAACTTCATGTCCAGCTAAATGAATTTGCATAACAGAGGGAGTATATTTTTGCAGCTATCAAATATAAATAGTTTCGTTCGCCACTGATATTGGGGCATTTGCATCTATACCCGCTTTTTGTGTCACATTTTAACATGTGCCCGCTTTGCAAAAAAAATTACAAGCACCCACTTTTTTGCATAACTTCAGCACACGAGGCTGAAGTAGCAAAGACAATCACACAAAATTTCAGTAGGAACTTCAGTTCTAGAGCTAAAAATTTTGTCTTTGTAACATCCATAGCTATCAAATATCTTTTGCCTTTTAATTTTTTATATGACTGCTCTAATAATTGGTAAAATTGCAAGGTTGATAACTCAAATCAATATTAAACTTGTTTGAGGCTCGGCAGCTAATATATATGATAAATTCTTTTGAATTCGTCTTATTTTCTTGTCTTTTCTTAGTCAAGCATGGCGAAATATCTGGTGTATAAAGTGGTATCTTTATGTTCTTGAAATGTTAATGCTTAATTAAGTACATTCATAAACACAAATACATAAGTATTTTAATAATAAAAAAAATTATTATTTTCACTGATTAGCTTATCCTGTTTAATCGGTCCCGATAATATTAATGTAGGACCGATACAAGGAAAAGAACACACCTAGGACCAATTTACCTCAGTACTAGTTTGACATAGTATCCCTTTATCGCATAGTGAAAGAAGAAAAAAGAAAATGGAGGAAGATAAAAGGGAGGAGAAATGAAGCTGAAATTATTCAAAAAAATGAGTGCAAATTAAAAGTTTTAAAAAATAAGTAAATATAAATTAAGATCAAATAAGGCGCCATGCAATTTTTACGCCCGCCAATCAACCAATAATATATAGTCAACCAAACCAGCAAACTTACTTGGCAAAAGAATTCTGGCAGCATAGCTGCCGGTCGTTTTTAAACACATTTTTTAACGAGTACTTTTTATTAATTACTTTATGGAAGTAGATCCAAAACAATGGGTGTTGCCTAAACTACCGGTAAATCCGCCTCTAGTTTTATTCCTTCATTTTGTTTGCCTCTCCTCTATATTATATATACAGAATCTAAGATGTTGCATCCTCAAATCCACCAACCAAATTAGAAAGAGTTACATTATTTCCCTCCTGAGCAATAATTGAAATTAAGAAGAAGATGAGTGCAACAGCAGCAGCAAAGGGATCGGCATGGATTGTAGCAGCAAGTATTGGAGCAGTAGAGGCATTAAAAGATCAAGGTTTTGCTAGATGGAACTACGCTTTGAGATCACTGCACCACTATGCTAAGACTAATTTACCTGCTTCCAATACATTGGCTCGGAGATTCTCGACAGCTCCGGCGGCCTCTGCGGCGGTCATCTCCGGCGAGAAGTTTAGGAAAACTGAAGAGTCGTTGAACAAAGTCATGGGTTTGAGCTGTTGGGGTCCCACTACTGTCAGATTTTAGTGTATTTATCTACTTAATATTAAAAAATATATTTTCTCTTAAAATCACTACCGCTCCCAATACTTATGACACCAATGCGCTATGCGTTTTTTCTTTAATAAATAAACGGAGTTTATAAAGGACAAATCTCAGAGTGTATACAGCCCATAAGTGACCTTTTTTCACCTAATAAATATTTGGGGAAGGGAAGCCTGCGGTGGTAGAGTTGGTTAGGTGAGTAAGAGACTTGGGATCGATTCTTCTCTGCCAATATTTTTCTCAGTTAAAGTTTGTCATATCGGATTTGTTTAGTGTGATTTACATCTCTAACGTAGCAATTTATGTAGTGCACTCTCGAAAAGTAGTGGTTGCGGATTTCCTTGAAAACTTTTTGGAAAAATTAAAAATTCGGGAAGGGAGAAAGAGGTACCACCTGCCGTGACAACAATTTGGTGATGGTGATATTTTTTTACTTTTAATTTTTTATGTTTGTTCCTACATTAGGTCAAATAGCTCAAATATGTCATCCGATAGTAGTTTTGACCAAGTTTTATCTCTAGTCATTATCAGAATTGGGAAATTTGCGAGAAAATTATAACTTTCCCTTATTATATATTTTTGGAGTCCAAGTGTTTTTCTTTTTTTCCCCGAGTGTTTTATAAAAAAATAGGTATTTCGGCCAAAACTTATTTATACAAGTACTCAGGCTACTGATAATTAAGAAATTTAGTATTCTCACAGTGATAAAAATGAAAATTAGAAAATGAAATAGCAAAGTAATATATAGAAAGCAAAAGAAAGTGATTGTACCCCAATAATAATCAGAACATGTCTGTACAAATGATATCTCTTTTCCTTATATAGAAGTATGTAAGTACAACGTCTTTCCTCTTTTATGACCTAGTCATTATGAGCATTAATGAGACGTTATAATTGGTAATTGTAAATGTTCATGAAGATTCTATAACGTTTGAGATCATCCACGCTCATTAATTGCTGATTCATGAACCTTTCCTGTTTACTGTCTTGATTCATTCCGCCTGTGAGTCTTCATGTAACCATTTAAACTTGAGCGACCATACATTTTCCTTTCGTGGGTGATTTGCTTGTATCTATTACGACGTGTGCCTCTTCTAATGCATCTCTCCGGCTGTCACTTTCTTAATGATCCACGTGTCTTGTCATATCAACCACTCATATAACTTTATGTGTGATATTTATTTTTACCAATACAGATAGCTCTGCACCTACCGAATATTTTGCAATTGAATATTTGGAAAGTGGAATGTATTTATGGCGGGAATTTTTGTTATCGTTTCCCATGTATCATTATGTCTTCTCCATACCAACGCATCGTACGTCACTTACATTTAATGCAGGTACCACATGGCCTTCATTAACTGGGTATGCGACTCTTAAATGATTTCTAGGACTTTTTCGTGGCTGCGTCAGTCATGAAGTGACTATTTCATTATGACATTTCCATCATGACCCCCTTTAAATGACGGTTGCTTCTTCATATAAATATCACATTTTCCTTTGCTGTTACAAAAACTTTCTACATAGTTCTTTGTTTACAATAATTCTTGTTCTTCATCACGTATTACTTTCTCATACAACTATGTCTTCTTCAAATCTTTATCCTCGTAAAGTTGTTATAGTGGATGAACTTCCCCTTTCGTCTACGCCTAGCAGAAGTAGAAGAGGTGGCAGGCAACGTAGTTTAGGATATGTTTCTATCTTTGCTTCTTCTTCTCAACCCAGTGTTACTCCCCCTTCGTCTTCTAGAACTAGAGCCTTTTCTTCTCATAGATCTTCTGTTAGAACTAGGGATTCTAGTTATCTTTTTCGAGAACCCATTGTTGATGATATTTTCCCCGCTGAACTTTCCTTTTTTACTGATAGAAAACCGATTAGAAATCAATATGCTTCCATGACTTCTCATGATCGTGCTGATATTTACCCTTCCCAGATTACTGAGGGTTTCATTTCTCTTGTACAAAGAGACTTTCATTGGAAATATGACTTCCCCATTTTAGTGCCTAATGCAAATCAAAGGATCACTTCATTCAAAGCTAGTTATTCTTTTGTGTATACATATCCCTTTAGGTTAGAGTTACACCACCTATTGACTCCGTCATCATATAGTTCTGTTGTTTCTTCAACGTTTGTTTAGGAAAAATTGGTCCTATTGCATGGAGGGTCGTGGCATGCCTTAGATACTTGTTAAACTTGGTTGCTTTACCCTTCACCCTTTATCATCTGATTCTTCTTAATTCCCCCAAGGTATTTCGTTCTGGGATGTTTACTCTCGTGGCCAGGAGTAAGAGGGTTTTGATTAGTTCTGAAGATGACAAGGATCGTGGTTGGTATTCGTCATTTGTTGTTGCTCTCACGAGTGAGTTAGTGGGATAAGAGAACATGCCTTTCCTAGAAAATGAAACTTTGCACGTAAGTTTATTTTTATATTTTAAATTTCTCTTTATTTGTTGTGAAGAACCTACAATCTCATAGCTGTTTTATTTTTCGATTTGACCAACCATGGAAGCAATTGAGGAAGTCCCAAATTTCTGTAGTTGGGCAGAAAAAATATTAACCGTTGCTCATATAGAATAAAGGTCCTATAAATACCTTTCTAACAGGTTTGGATGGAAAGTGAAGACTCATGGTTTCTTTCTCTTCCACTTTCTACCTTGCTTTCATACTTACACTGGCACTTATTAACCATTTTCTTTATTAGGGTTTCCCATTCGGGGTTTGAGTATCACATGAAGTTCTGTTTCGAGACTCTCTCTGCCAATGGCTTAAGAGGTAATCTTGAGTTTTTTATCAAAAAGAAAAGCTGAAAGATCACATAGTTCTGAGAGTGAAGATGAGAGGGATGAAGGCTCGCTGGTTCGTAAGCCTCGAGCTAGGAGACGTGTCGTTTCAGATGATGAAACTACTACTACTCCCAGTTCTGTTCCCACGTACGAACCTGGAGGTGCTACCTTAGTGAGTTCTGATGATGAGATGCATGCTGCATCCCATGGCTCTACTGAATAACTCTTTTCTCGTGGGTTTGATGAAGATTTCAGCTTTGTCTCTACGGAAACGCCTCTTGCTTCTTTTCTCGTGTCTGTTTCAATTGATCCTCAGTTCCCTGCACCTATTGCTACAGCCATTGCTTCGCCCGTAGCTATTTTGACTCCTCAACTGTTCCTCCTGTTACTACTTCTCATGCTGAAGTCAGTTCCTCTAGTAGGGCAATGAAAAAAGTTGCTATCGAGGTTCCTGAAGAAGGTAATCTTTTGAAGAAATCTGGCCAAGCTGATGTATGGCTGAAACAATTGATTGGCCCAGTTGAGAAGTAAAAATCATAGAGCCACAGTTCTTTAACGTGGAGGAATGATATCGTACATTCATATTTAAAGGTATAAGCCTTAGCTTTTTATTTTGCATGTAATTTCCTTTTCATTGGTATCACATTTTTCTTTTCTTTGTGTAGATCAACCTCATTGGAACAAAGATGATGAAGAGGATCATCCATACAGAGCAGTTAACAGGAAAGAGCAGTTCGATGGCCTTCAACTTGAAAAAGAAATATTAGAAGAAGAAAAGTGTACCTTGGAGAAACAAGTAAAAATAATGGAAGAAGAGTTGGCAGTTGAGAAGGCCTCATCTAATCGGGCGTGCAAAGATGAAAAAATTTTCGAGTTTTCATTTGTTGAACAACTTTCTAAAGCCACTGAAAAAATTAGAGGTCTTAAATAACTACTGAACCAGAAAGACGTTTATGTCGGGAAGCTTGTTCAAATGCTCACCCAAGCTCAAGAGGATCTACGAGTGTCTTCTAACAGAGTTCAATTTTTATAGAGTACACTTGCTCCCTTACAGGCTTCTTATGATGCTGGCTTCAATGAGAAAGAAGAGCTAAGAAGTGATATTGAGCAGTGAGAAAGAGATTATGAAGCCCTTGAAGATAAGGTCGTTGCTGAAGTTAATTGGGCTTTCTTGAACACACGCCACGACACATTAATGGAGGTAATCCAGGAAGTCTTTGACTTAGCTGCTGAGATTGCAAAGATTAAGGAAATTATTGAGAAAATCCAATAGAATTAGTGATTTTCTTTACTTGTGGTTGATATTCCCGAGGATGATGAAGTTACTCCTGGTGAAGCTATTGTTCAATCTCATTCCGCTCAAGTTGTTTCTCCTGCTACTGATGATGTCATTCTTCATCCTACTAGTTCAGATTCTGCCCCACAATGAAAGTTTTAAAGGTTTTATTCTATTGGTGGAATGTTTAGATGTTTACCCCTGGTTCTATTTGGGGGTTTAGTAAAGTTTTACCACTAGTCCATTTGGGGGTTTAGTAAAGTTCTACCCCTAGTCCGTTTTGGGGTTTTAATATCAAGTAATCAGGTTGAAACTAAGTTTGATACTTAGTTTTAATCAAGTTTATAATATTATAATTTTTTGTCTAACTCTTATAATACCTTTATTTTGAGTTTCTGTTCTATTCTCTTAGCGATTTACGCTTGTCTTATATTTATAAGTTTTAGCTTTATTTTCCACCTATTTTAATGTTTGGATTTTTGTTTTACCTTTTGTTATTTTAACTTTGCATTAAAAATGATTCAATGCTTCGTGACTCTTTTGAATAAGCACGAATTATAAACAAGGTCCCTTTTATATATGACACTTAATGAAGAAGACGTTTCAACTTCATATTGGTTTAAATTTATGAAAGAAGAAGTAGGAACATACATATTTCTTAGAATAACTTGACGATGTTTTATATTCTTGAAATTTCAAACTGTATACTTTACATGTATTCGAGTAACATCTATAACTCTTTCATAACTGTTTTATTCCCAATAGATTTTACAAAATTGAAGTGTATATATTGAAACCCACAACTAAATATTTCCTTTAACCTAGATACTGAAAAGATTTTGTAATTTACATCTGCGAGGGTATACTTCATCATAGGTTTTTGGATGAGGCTTGAATTTTTGGTTCTTGATTTGCTTGCTCTTAATTTTCGATGGGTAGATTTCCTCAGGCTTGATTTGAATTCTAATATTTCTAGTCTTATTTGCCTTCCATATATATAGTCCTCCAAATGTTAGATCTTTGAAGTATAAAATCTTGAACACTTGATTATTTCTTCCATGTGGTCCATTTCCTGAAAAGAAAAAACATACGGGACTCGGAGGTATAATTTTAGATGATGACTGCTTAACCTTTTTTTATTTCCATAAAAAAGTTGTAACCTAGACCGGGGAAAATTTTGCATCTCATGTGTGTTTTAGGTCTAAGATTATCATTTAGTGTGGGCTAGCGTTTTGCCTATTATCTAAAATAGTTAGTACAATTAAAAGAATAAATTTAAACCCTGCATTAGCAATACCTGACCAAGTATTTTTCCTTTCAGAAGTAATACTACGTCAAATGAACTACTATTCCAATTTATGGGAGCACTTTGCCGTCCATTGTTTCTAACTCATATGCACCCTTTCCTGCAATACCTCGAATTATGTAAGGCCCTTCCAAATTGAAACTCAACTTTCCTACACCGACTGCTTTCGTTGATTAAAAAACGTTTTTGAGTACGAAGTCCTCAATCTTGAAATACCTAAGATGAGCTTTCCGATTGTAATATTGCTCAATAATTTGCTTCTGCACTGCCATCCTTATCAAAGTTGTTTCTCTCCTTTCTTCAAGCAAATTGAGATTTATTCACATCTCTTCCTCATTTGACTCTTAGGTTGCTTGTGCGTATCTCGTACTTGGTTCACCTATTTCAACTAGAATTAACGATTTAGCACCATACACAAGTGAGAACGGAGTTTCTCCCTTACCTGTTTTGATGTCGTGTGGTAAGCCCATAATACTCCTGGTAACACTTCTGAACACTTACCTTTTGACTCTTCTTATCTTTTCTTTATGTTATTAATAATAACCATTTTTATTGATTCAAGTTGTCCATTGGCCATAGGATAATAAGGTGTTGAAGTTATCCTTTTAATCTGCCTACTCTGAAAGAATTTTGTGATTTTTGCACCTGTGAATTGGGTGCCGTTAGTACACATGATTTCTTTTGGAACTCCAAACTAGCATATGATGTTTTTCCAAATGAAGTTCCAGACTTCTTTTTCCCGTACCTGTTTGAAGGCATCTGCTTCTACCCACTTGGTAAAATAATCAGTTAGTATTAGTAAAAATTGTACGTTTCCTTTGGCTTACGGTAGTGAACCCATGATATCCATTCCCCACTTCAAAAAGGGTCATGGTTCAATAACCAGATGTAATAAATCCACTGGGTGATGCATATTATTTTCATATATTGGGCATTTGTCACATTTAGCCACATAGCTTTCTGCATCTTCTTCCATTTTAGGCCAATAGTACCCTGCTCTAATTAGAGTTTTTACCAAGGATCTTCCTCATGCGTAATTTTCATAGTGTCTCTTATGTACTTATCTAATTACATACTATGTTTGTGAAGGTCCAAGACATCTTGCTAGGGGTCCATCGAACATTCTTCGATATAAGTTGCCTTATGTACTTATCTCATTACATATTTGCACGATTTTCCAAGGTTGGAATTGTTTGACCAAATATCGTGCCTTTTCCAAATATTGTTGCATACTCGCCTCTCTTGCTGTATAAGTCCCCGGTATTTGATTAAACACAAGTTGCGAGTCGCTCTTGATTACAACCTGCTCTATTCCGAGCACCCGTTCCAATTCTAGACCTTCAATTACAGCTTCATATTCTACTTCATTGTTAGTAATGGGATGGAACTTTATGGCTTGACTTATAGTTTCTCCTGAAAGTGGGATTAAAACAATGCCTAAACCTGCTCCTTTAAAATTTGAGGAGCCATCAGCAAATAGGGTCCAAGTACCTGGATTAGACTCGTTGAATACATGTAGTTCTTTTCTGCTTCTGTTACCATCCCTGGGCTGAAGTCTGCCACAAAATCTGCTAAAACCTGTGATTTTATCAAAGTTCTAGGTTTATATGTGATATCATATTCACTTAGTTCTATAGCCCACTTGGCTAAACTATCTGATAATTCCTGCTTATGCAATATATTTCGTAAGGGGTAGGCGGTCATTACAGAGATAGAGTGACATTGAAAATAAGGCCTCAAATTTCTAGATGTCATTATTAAAGCTAAAACGTGTTTTTCTAATGAGGATATCGAGTTTCAGGATTCAATAAGGACTTGCTAACATAATAAATTAGAGATCATTTACCTTTGTCTTCCCGAACTAATACTGCACTTAACACCACTTCTGAGACAACGAGATAGATGAGTAACCTCTTCGTCCTTTGATTTAGCCAACAATGGTGGATATGACAAGTACGCTTTTAGATTTCTGAGTGCTTGTTGGCATTCTTCAGTCCACTCAAAATGGATTTGCTTTTTCAACACTGAAAAATACTTAAAAATTTTCTCCGAATATTTAGAAATAAATCTCCCTAATGCTGATCTCCTACATGTCAACTTCTGCACATCTTTTTTGCTCGTGAGTATATCCGGTATCTCTTCAGTGGCTTTAATCTATGCTGGATTTACTTCAATTCCTCGGTTAGAAACAAGAAAAATTAGAAATTTGCTTAAAGACGCGCGAAATGCACTCTTCTCGGGATTTAACTTCACATTGCATTTGCGGAGAATCTGAAACATATATGATAGATGTTGGATATGATCCCACGCCTTTTGTGACTTGACTAGCATGTCATCGATATAAACTTCCATTGGTTTTCCCATATTTTCTTGAAACATCTTCATTAGTAACCTACGGTACGTGGCTCCAACATTCTTTAAGCCGAAAGGTATTACTTTATAACAGTAGTCCCCTATCTCTAATAAAAGAAGTTTTTTCCTCATCTGAAGGACCCATTTTTATTTGATTATATCCTAAATAGGCATCTAAGAAACTCAAAAATTCATGTCCTGCAGTAGCATCAATTAGTTGGTCTATGTGTGGTAACGAAAAAGAATCTTTAGGGCAAGCTTTATTCAAGTCAGTATAGTCTACACAAACTTTCCACTTACCATTTTTTTAGGTACCGCTACAGTATTAGCTATCCAATTAGGATATTTTACCTCGTGAATAGACCCGACTTTTAAAAGCTTTTGTACCTCATCTTGAATCACCTGGTTTTTGAAGTATCATTGCTTCCTTTTCTTCTGTTTGATAGGTGGATACGTTGGATCTTCATTCAGTTTATGGGTTATCACCTTCGATGGTATACCTGTCATATCTGAATGTTACCAAGCAATGAAATTTGTGTTAGCTATTAAGAATACAATTGACTTTCCTTTCATATCTGGGATTAGGTTGGTTCCTATGTAAACATTTCTGTCTGGCCAATGTATAAACAACACCATCTCTTCGAGTTCCTCAATTGTTGTTTTATATGTTTTCGTTCTCTTGCGGCTCTTGAATAGTATCAAGTCCTGAGTCTACATTCTTTTGTCCATCTCTAGTTGAGGTTTGTGTTGTTAGATCCTCAACTGGATTTTGTAATTTCTATTTTTCGTCTGCAACATCACTTTTTACGCTTGAATCTTCCACTGAATTAATTCTTCGAGAAGCTTGTTGATCACAACAAATTTTTCTTATTCCCCATTGCGAAGGGAACTTAATAACCTGATGTAAAGTAGATGGAACAGTATCCATCTCATGAATCCTAGGTCTGCCGAGGATCATATTGTATGCCATGTCCAAATTTATCACTTAAAATTTTGTATCTTTGACTACTCCTTCTGCGAATGTGGTGAGCGCTATCTCGTCTTTTGTAATAACACTTGAACTTCCAAATCCAAACAAGGTACGCGCTTTGGGTACCAAGTTATGATCAGCTGCATGTTATTTATCACTCTTAAAAGAATGATATTACAGAGCTACCTGGATCAATCAAAATTCGTTTCGCATTAGTATCATGTACAAGTAAAGATATTACCAGTGCATCATGGTGTAGGATCAACATGCCATTTGTGTCTGCATCATCAAATATTATGATGTCTTCTTCCAAAACTTGGCGTACTTACTTTCCGTAGGTAACTATGATTTTTGAAACCTTTTTTTGCAACTGTATATGTCATACCACATTCTCTACTCCGCTTGTCCCTTTGTTGATTATTCAGAGGTGATGCTGATTTGTCAGGTGAGTTGTCTCGGGAGTGTGGAGAACTTTGGGGTGAAGGGATTGGGGTGGCATTCTCTTGTTGATTCTGTCGGTTCAGTTGGACTTGTTGGTTTTGTTGGTTGTTGTCGTTAGCGGTCGACATGATTTTTTGACAAAAAAATAAATTCGAAAAGTGACAATATTATCAGATTCCTCGTAACGGAACCATTTTGTTTAACCAAAAATGGGTATTTCGATTAAAGCCAAATTTTAAAGTACTCGGGCTACTGATAATCAAGAAACTCAATATTCTCACAGTGACAAGAAAGGAAATTAGAATATGAAATGGCAAAGTAATCAATAGAAAGCAAAAGAAAGTAATTATATCCCAATAATGATCAAAACGTGTCTGTACTAGTGATATCTCTTTCCCTACTATAGGAGTCTGTAAATACAACGTCTTTCCCCTTTTATGATCAAGTCATTATGAGCATTAATGATATTAATGAGACGTTATAATTGATAATCGTAACTGTTCATGAAGATTCTGTAACGTTTGAGATTATTCACGCTCATTAATTGATGATTCATGAACTTTTCTTTTTTACTGTCTTGATTCATTCTGCCTGTACCTCTTCATGTAATCATTTAAACTCGACTGCCATACATTTTTCTCTCGTGGGTGATTTACACGTATCTATTACGACTCATGCCTCTTTTCATGCATCTCTCCAGCTGTCGCTTTTTTAATGATCCACATATTTAGTAATATCAGTCATTCATATAAATTCACGTGTAATATTTATTTTTACCAATACACTGAGGTTGTCAAAAAAGTTAATTTTCTCTTGTTCAAATTAAGATCAGTTGATTCTTTAGTTCTCAAAAGTTAAATAATTTATTGGTAAAAAGCCAATATATTTGCTGTTTCCACCAACTAGATGTACCCAAGTTACAACAAATCCAGGAAACAACATTGAAATTGCTAAAATAAGGTGGTAAAGCCTACGCATTAGATCCAATTTCCAAGTATTAGTCTTGAAAGCTGATTTGAACAACCGACCCTTCACACCTTTTACAAGAGTTGTCTTTTACTACTTTCACTCCTCCCATTTTCGTACTTAACGAACCAAATACAGTTAATAGATTAAACTGTCATCTTTAATTATGAAGTAAACTGCCCATTAATTAAATATAAATATCTTTAATTAAAAGATATTTATATTTTTATATCGTATATGAAACATTATTACCCTCAATATTTAAAGTTTGATTTAATTATAAATCTGTATACCAAATTATCAATCATATACCATACTTAATTAAGAGTCTAACTAATGGGTTATTTTTACTCCTTAATTAAAGACATCCATATCTAATTAATGAGCAGTTTTTACTCCTTAATTAAAGGTATTTATATATCTCACGTTTCTCTTTCCTTACCCCTCACCCCCTCACACACGTTTTTACCCATACCCCACATTCTTTTTACCATTTTCCTCTTCTGTAACCAAACTAAATTCCCTTTTCTGAAAAATGATTTGTTTGAATTCCGTTTTGACGTCACCTAGTCGAAAGATTGCAGGCATCACCATCGTGGCCATCAAGATTGCAGGCAACACCATCGTGGCCATCAAGTGTCATAAAACAGCATGGGCGATATGTTGGTGTCGATCCAATTAATGGAAAAAGACGTGATACTAAATCACTTCTAAACTTCTTCTCATATTTCTTGATTTGAATGTTATGAATTGCTATTTTGGCAGCTTTTATTTGTAGTTTTTGTAGATGAAGAGCCAATTGTAGAAATGTGACATCCATAATTAATCTGCAAATTGTCTGCAAAATTTTAGAAAAACTACAAATTAACTATATTTAACCTACATTATAACTACAGTCTGGAAACAATTTACACATGAAAGTTGTTCAAGTTAGAATTGGCCACAACTACATTTCTTGTTTTCTTGAAAGAGATTTTGTAGTTTTTTTGAAAGAAATATTGTAGGTAAAGAGAAAATTTTGTAGTCAATATTTTTTTTCAACATAAATTGTAGTTTAATTATAGTATAAATGTAATAATTTTGTAGATATCCTTAAGTATAATACAGCTTTATACAATACTAAAACTTATTTGTAGTTTATTTGTACGAATTTTATAGATAAGGATTTGTACTGAAAAGAACTATTTTATACAATTATTAAGGATAACACGTCACTACAAGTGCTATATACGTTAATGCATTTATATGGCCATTATGACGTTTCCATTTTGTTCATTACAATATATTATTTTATTCATCAGTAACTGAAAAATAATGACCGAATTAAGACTTTAGTGACTGGATTACCTTTAAAGTTTTTTTTTATTTTAAGAATTTTTACCTTCCTATATCACATAAGGAAACAAATATTATGTGAACATGAAAAAATATTTAGTCCCAAATTTTTAGGCGCCTAATTTGGAGGAATAAGCTATTTAAATATTTATCCCCGATTTGTAGGTGCCTAATTTGGAAGGAATCAATTCTTAATATTGGATATTTAATGAATGGTATAAAGTTTGTATGAAAAATATAAACATGGCAGGTAATGATGAAAATATGCATATTTTTAGTAATAAGGTTTCATATATGGTATAGATAGGAAAAAATCCCATTATAAGAAATATTTATACATTATATTAAATAAATATTTATATGTATAAAATATTTTAAAAATTATATAAATATAATGTGGGGTTGGTTTGGTTTCGATTTGACCCTTTTTTAGTCAAAACCAAATCCACTTAATTATGATCAGAATTTTTTTCAAACAACAAACCACAATCAAATTTTTTTTCCCAATTTTACTCGAATTGTTGATTTGATATGATTTAACGATTTTCTTTATGCACCCCTATTATTTTCATAAATATATCTCTTAATTGTAGGTTGACCTAACAACGTTTCAAATGTGATCAATATTGAATTTGTCCACACTCTACAGCACGAATACCTACCAATTTAAAATGGGAAATTAAATATCCCAAATAAGTTCTAATTTACCGACGTCTAGCCACTAAAAACTCCAAAATTCACCAAGCACACCTAAAACAATTTATAATCACTCATATCGTATATATACTAAATGTTTTTCTTAAATCAAAGAGACTGAACAATTTACACATTAAAAAAAATTATTTTTACTGTATGCACAGTAGTTCGGTGCCGACTGGCATATTATAATTCGGGGTTTGGTCATTCCCATTTAGATTTGTTAAGCAAACTTAGAGTTACCAAGTCTCACGTAAGCCATTTTATTCGTTTCTTTCAGTCATTGCGTGCATCTCTAAATCGGAATGGAGCAGTAGTGCATCAAGTTTTCTATGACCAAAAAGGTATTTTTTTTAAAATTTCGAAGTGTTTCACTAAGTTTTTAGAAGAAAAAAAAGTGTTTTTGAGTAAAAGTAGAAATAGTTTTAGAGAAACAGAAAAAAATAATTTTTTCCCAGAATTACTTTTGAGAAAATAGTTTTTTGAAGCTTGGCCAAAATATTAATTATTACTCAAAAATGTTTTTCAAACTAATTCACCAACCACTAACTGCTTCTCACTAAGCTAGTGTTCGTTCATAGATTCCCAAATTTATTTAAAAAATCTGATTTTGGTGAAGTTTGGTTTGAAGATAAAGAACAGTTTGGACATAATTTTTCAAAATATATTTCTCTTCTTTTTTTTTTTTTGAAAAAACATGAAATGTGACTTATACCTATAAGTTTTAAAAACTATCAAAAATACCCAACAACTTTGAAGAAAATTCATACAAACTAAGCGAAACAAATCTAAAGAAAATTATTCATACAAAACAAGTGAAACAAAGCAGATTTTAGCAAATTACCTGCAAATTTTATCTTTGCGGTGAATTTCCACAGATTAATACAACAACTTTGGCGAATATTTTCTTCTGTTTATTGAGAAGAGCAAACCCGCGTGAGTTTAATGAGGAAAAAATAGGTAGATATGGATTAGTTGGGTCATAATAACAGAAAGTGGGGTTCTTTTTTTTAATAAAATAAAAAAGCTTAGGGCAATTTTTGAATTTTTTTTAAAAACCAAATGATAATATTTTGGGTCAAAAACAACTCTTGAGATGGTTTTGGAATTTGAAAATTGTCAAAATATAGATAAAATCTATAAAAAAAACAGGTATTTGCCAAAATAAAAATTTTAAAAAATGTGGCAAAATATATGTTCGGACGGGGGGCTAAAAGTATATTTGAAAAAAATATTTTTAAGGAAAAATATTTCTCAAAATAAATTAATTATTAAAGTTTGGCCAAACATATAAAGACTATTTACTACATCATCCTTCACCTTACTGACAGAGTGACTGACAGTTATATATTGCATAGTTTTCGAAAAATTATGAGGAGTAGAGAGGAGACAACAAACTTATGAGGATTGCTACGATGGTAAGCAATCCCCACTTCCAACCGAGAGGTAGTGAGTTCGAGTCTCCCCAAAAGCAAGATGGGAAGTTCTTGGAGGGAAGGATGTCGGGAGTCTATTTGGAAATGACCTCTCTACCCAAGGGTAGAGGTAAGGTCTGCGTACATAATACCCTACTCAAACCCCACTAAGTGAGATTATACTGAGTTATTGTTGTTGTTCCTTCAGAGAACTAAAAACATGATTGAGTGCAGCGCAGATGAAAACGAATTGGAAAAAGTGGGAAACTCCAAATGCCAAATTAAAGACTTCATATAAATTGTCATCAACGCTGCACTCAATGATGTTTCTAAGCACTCTGTACTTGCTACAACTATTGCATTCCCATTTTTCTTTTTCCTGGGAAAACTCTTATTTCACATTATTTTGTGTCCAGCCATTTCACTTCCTTTTTATCTTAGTCCAACCTATTAATTTAGTATTTGAAGTACGTTACGAGTTGGAGTAGTACATTTGGATTTGAATCTATTGTACTTTACAATTTAACTGTCCTAAGATTGTACTTGACTCTACAATCTATTTGCAACTACATATCCTTCAATTGTACTAGACGCTCTGTACTGCTGCTAAATGGAAACACACTCTTTGTTTTTTTAAGTTTCCTTATTCAATCATAACAACTGCACAAGCCATTAAAAAACTGTTTTTAAAGCTAGATTCAATAACGGAAAATAAGTATCAAGTGTTGCAGAACCTAAACACAGAGATTACACAGTTAGTAGATCCGTACTTCAAAAATCCAATACGACCATTATTCTACAATTTCACAAAAATGTCTCTTTTTACAGCTTATTTAGACAGTAAATATTTCTGAGTGTTGTTTTACTAAATTTCATATTTGTCTCCTCAAATAGTAACCTAACTGTTCTTGTGACAAAGAAGCAAGAGAAGTTTTGCGGTTGGTTTTGTGTGACTACTTACCAATTACCAGTACGGCGAATAAATATCCAAAATTCACCGGCACAATTTTCTGTACCCACTCCCTGTTTCTATTGTATATCATTTTTCATCTGAGAACTACATTGCTTTTAGATGGAAAAGCCATTTAACGTCTTATAGTTGACAAACAAACTAAATACAAAATGGCAATTTGTAATTCTGCCTTTGCATTTGAAGGACTATTGGTTCCTTAACTTGGTCTAGAGATTAAGGTGGTGATGTCAGTCAAATCCCATCTAAATGTGGTCTTGCTCTCTAATAGTATATGTGGGAATGTTTCAATTTGTACCAATTGATGTTTATAAACATTACAAATACTGTGTTACTTTACAACTTGATCAAAAGAAAAACAAATTGAAGGAAAAGCGGTCGGTATGGAAATTGAATAATATAGACCAAATGCATAGACAGCCCCCTAAAGTTAGCCACATCTTTTCGTTTAGACACCTAAACAAAAAAGCTGAAGCTGTTTCTGTAATCTATTAGACACCTCGTGAAGCTGGTTTCTGACTTTCTGTTATCTATTAGACACCTCAGGTATCCACAAAATGTGCCTGATGCCCCGGTGAGGAGCTGCGAGCGATTGGAGATTGTTGGTGGGCGGCGAGGGAGAGGGAGGCCTAAGAAGCATTGGGGAGAGGTGATTAGGCAGGACATGGCCAGAATGCAGGTTACCGAGAACATGACTCTGGATAGGGGAGTCTGGAGGTCTAGAATCAAGGTTGTAGGTTAGGGGCTCATAGGTGATTAGTGTTTTAGTACGGTAGTTCCTGCTTGATATTAAGTATTTATGTTGCTTATGTTTTCATAACTATTTACGTTACTTTCGTGGGAGTACCTATGCTTTATTATTTGATTTTTGTCTTGCTTGTGTTTCTAATTTTATCTCTGTTTCTTAATGCAGCTTTCCCATTTGTACTCTACTCGCCGAGGGTCGATTGGAAGCAGCCTCTCTGCCTTTCGGGCAGGGGTAAGGCTCGTCTACATATAACCCTCCCCAGACCCCACCTGGTGGGAGTATACTGGGTAGTAGTTGTGTTGTTGTTGTTGAACAATCAACAAAGGCCATCTAAAAATAAAACCAAAACAAAACAACAGAAGAAGCCCCAGAGAGATAAATCAGAGAAGTAACGGAGGAAGCAAAGATATGAATCTATTAGAACCAGTACAACAAAAGGAACCCTACATATAGATCTATCCAAATCCAGCACCTGAAAAAGTCTACACTCTTCTACTTGAGATTTGAATTTCCCTAAGATTTAGGCATGTGAAGTATGTTATGAATCACTTGTCCTATGTATTCAACCTGCATAACATATGACAATAGCAAGCTATGATTCCAGAAGTTGCTTGGTCCTGCATGCGTATCCCGACATTTTATCTAGCTCTCGGGTGTCCATTGTTCAACTCTCAAGTCTTTCAAAAAAATAGAGGTATCCCATGTCCAACGGGGGATTTTTAGAGACCCCAACTTTTTCATCATTGAAAATCACCCACCTGCCATCTTTGTGAATATGAGCTACATAATGACCACACTGTGTAGATGTGCCAATGTGGCTCACGAATCCAAGGAGCCTGTATCCTGTTTATTATCCAAAATAAACTTGGTCAGGCCAAGCGGCATAAAATTATCTAAAAGTAAATCTAAATGTCACCATCAAGGACAGTGATTTGTATTGGACGAAATACACAATACAATGCTATGGGATTTATGCGTAAGAACCTTTTGAAAGAGAATTAGGAACTTCTATCATCCTAAAGAGAATTTGAAAGTAGTCATTTATCGACATTGCAAAACCAAAGAAACAGGGCCCATAAATAAATTTACTGTGTTATGAAATCTAATTTGCAGCCCTTGAGAGCAACATAATTTAGTGAAAGAAACCTGTATCTCCAAATAAGAAAATAAAAGTTTAGATCAAGAAAAACATATAGAAGCTATTCTGACAATTCTCAGACCACCAAAAAGTGAGAAACCAAGGGGTGGAGCTTTAGTAGAAGAGCAACTTTCCCTCCACCCAGTAGCTAAAGGTTTGTGACACGAAGGGGTGAAAAGTGAGAAATCATTGTTGCCCCTGTGAGGGGGGGGGGGGGGGGAGGGAGGAGAGAGCTACCAAATGAAGAAAAAAGAAACCATGACCAAGATGATTAAACCCAGGTGGATTCAGTAATGGGAAGTAAGTGGAAAAGTTTTAAGCAGTAGAACTAGGAATTTTATAGCTAAAAATTCTCATTCAATAAACTAAGAGGCTCTTCACCTACTACACCACTTAATAAATGGGCTAATGATCCTTGTCTCGGGCATTTGTTAAGAATATATCAGATCCAAGTAAAAGCAAGAAAGCTGTAAATCAACAAGTAGAACCGAGATAGGGAACTAACTTCCTCCTCCATCAGGCAGCAAGGGATCAACTGCAGCTCCACCACTATTTGCAGCATCCATGTCTGATACATCAGAAGCACTAGGATTGCTAAAAATCCATTCAGTAGCTCTTTCAACATCACCACCCTATGAACAGAAAGGAACAGAGAAAGGGCAAAACATGAAGGCAGTGAATAACAAGGAACAAGTTCAAAAAACCCGTGCAAATGAGAAATTTACCGATGCCTTCAGAGCCCTACAAGCAAGTTTCTCCTCAAAACCAAAGGAAACAAGCGTATCAATTTTTGATTGATCGATATCAGGATTTTGCACGTTTTGTGATATAGGAGCATCAATATCTGGGAAGAAATCACACATCAACGTCATGCTTCTAATAATTGCAAAGACTTCATGAACTGCTGCTCAGAGGAAATATCAAAAATCACCTGAATCATTCATGTGCTCAAGTAACCAATTCATTGCTGCCTCTACTCCACTATTGGATGTATTAATTGCAGCCTTCTGACAATGAAGAAGATTAAATCCCATTGAAACAAGTTGGGCAACAATATCCTCGTTAGCCAGAAGCTTTGTTGATTGCTCACCATCCCCAGCATCTGGTTTATGGACCAGTAATGAAAAATAATGAGCAATTTAGAACTTATAAACATATGAGAGAAGCCAGCCGTAGAATTGACATACAAGTAGTTATCACAGCCAAAAACTTCTAAGACAATTATGCAATGGTCGTATGCAAAAGACAGAAAGAGATGCACTAAAAAGCTGTTAACATAACCATCCCGGCATCCCCCATCTTGAAAATCTCCCAGGAATTGGAACAATCACAAGCTGGACGAATGAGAAACACCAAAAGGCCTACTAGAAGCAACTAATTATCTAGAGCAGGAATTAGAGTAAATGGTAACCCGAATTCTATTTCATGAAATAAAGATATCTGAGGTATGTACTGTCCGTTCAATATTGGCTTCTCTCAACACATAGGTAGCTATCTCCTGTTGCTACTCCCACCCGTATAAAATAATTAGCACGCAATAAAATAACACTATCAGACCACGAGAACGTAACACTACCAATAATGGAGCAACTGAGTTTTACTGCTTAAAAAAATTCAGCAAAAACTTAATGGAAAAAAAATTGAACTAAGACATAATAAGACACATTTAAAATACATGGACATCAGGTTCATCATTTCAGCATGCCCAATCAATAGAGATACCTAAATCATGTTACAGCCTACAAGGATCATGGAACGAACTTAATAAAACTAAGCAATGTTCTTTATATTAATTGTGCTAAAGATTTTCAATCTATTTTCACTAAGTCCAATAGATTTAAAACTTATTTTTTGCTAAATCAATTACGAAATAGTACGAACCACTCAATGGAGAATCTCAGGCTAATAAGCTACGACTACGAAACGAATTGGATCGGGTTTAGCGCTTGAAAGCTATCGAAGAAGAGTCAATTCAATGCTCAAGTCAAAGGGGGGAGTCCACTTATTCAATAGAAGAGAAGCCTATATCTGCCGACCCTACACATTGAATGCAGAGATTACGCATTGAATTTCTGGTAATAGATCCATAATCAAAAAAGTGTTTGTGATTGTTCCAACTGAACAAGCAATCCACCAATTGATCCAGAGAAAGCATTGCGAGCTAAAAAGGAGCAAGAAAATTATGTTTCCTTACTAGGTCAATAATAACTTAGCAATGTGCAAATAGAAATGATGACTGGAAGCAGATAAAAGAACAGAATCAAAAACTTAGAATAGAATACTCAAAATGAATGAGACTAAACACCAACATTGTCTTACAAAAAAAAAAGGGAGGGGGGGGAGGGGGGAAATGCAAAGGTTGTGCATCGTTCCACGCCCTAAAGGCTACCAATATTTTTAACGAGCGATGCAGTGCAGATTCCCACATTTTAGTTCCCTGCAATCACTTTTAGTTCCAAAGGTTTTTGCTACACTTCCTCTCACAGAAAGCAAAGACCACCTCATCATTAAAGTATACGAGCGATGCAGTGCAGATTCCCACATTTTTGAAGATTTATCTCTTTAACAAGTGAGAGGATGAAGTGCAAAAAATTCTTGAAAAAAATTTGAGAAGCTACAAAAGGGAGGCAAGGAAGAAAAGAATTCCTATGAGATAAAAAGATAGAGATGCTCATATTATTCCTATTCAACACTATTGGGCGTAAATGAAAGACATTTTTCCAAGATCACTAAGAGATTAGTAAAAAACAAGGAGATACAAACCACTGTCAGGTAATAGCTCTTCTCCTGGTTGAATACCATTACTTCGCATGCCACTTATGTCAATGGTTTCAGGGACATCTATGTAGACATCTAAAAAGTCCATCACCAAAGAAATTTTTTTTAGCAATTTAACAAGATCAAACAATGGGCTCGTTAGAGAAGTATTCCGCTAAAGAAACAATGACATACCAAGCTTCTTTGGCACCCAGCCTTCCTCCATAACAAATTTTCGCATGTGCAAAACCAGATAATCTGGAAAAGAAGTCAAACCTGCAGTTCTATTTATAAACAAAGTTAAAAAGGATAAAGTAGAATCATCAGGTAGGATACTCAAATAAATAGATAAAGGTGCCAGTCACTGGGCATTAATTTCTTACAAGGCACCTATAATCTCTAGAGGAAA
Organism: Nicotiana benthamiana; assembly: GCA_034376525.1. Lineage (NCBI taxonomy): Eukaryota > Viridiplantae > Streptophyta > Magnoliopsida > Solanales > Solanaceae > Nicotiana > Nicotiana benthamiana. Next base: position 34,240,771 of record CM067337.1, read on the forward strand.
CTGTGCATGTTGTGACGAAGCCAAAAGATAAGATACTAGGCACTCACAACATATTAACCAATTGCTACTAAAACAACAAAAGAAGTCAAGCTAAACTACATCTGAACACCCGCAAGCAGAAGGAGAGGAAAATTGGGGAAACAATTTTTAAGGGGAGAATAGCAAGTTTACTTTATAGCTGTTGTCCTAGCCTTTAAAGCTGTGCTGTAAAACTCATGGACCTCCTCAGGAGCTGAAAAACAATCTAAGCAATCCTTCAAGGACACCCTCGGGCGGACAATTTCGTCAGCAGACCTGCAGAAACCACACATTTAGCAGAAGTATTATATGAAAGGAAAGCATGGATCAACTAGTCAAGACTCACAGTTCTTTTCCTTCTGCAGCTGTCTTACTCTTCAAAATTTGGAATTCTGCTAGCTCTTCTGGAATTTCACACCAAATGAAATATAAGAATAGAGCCAGTAATGGATATCAAGCTCTTCCGGAATTTCATAACAAACAAATGTAAACTATGAGCAGGAAGAGAGAGCAATAAACAAGACAGGAAACTCACTTTTATTAATGGCCTTTTCCAAAGGGATATTAAGAGAGAGAATATAATCATTCCTCCTGTTGTAAGCAACTTTGCCTGAGGGACATTGGAGACGTTCTTCAATACCAAACTTGAAGCTTCTCGACGGATCAAAATCAGGTTTCCCAGAGTTCATCCGTTCAACTTGATCAATAAAATGCAGGAAGAACTCTAAGGCATCCTAGATAAAGTTGCTATTAGTAAACCATAAGAATAGCGATAGCCATGGTAATGGCAACAAGCCAGAATGAATAGAATTGCAAAACAAAAAGACAAAACCGACTAGGTCTCAAGGGAAATGAAGGGAAGGGACCATGAAGCCAACTTGAGCATACACAACAGTTCTGACCACCTTGGTTGCAGACAAAATGATAAGAAACCCACAAGGGCCAATGAAAGCATCAAACAAGCCACATATTTTATCAGCTGGCTGGAAAGAGCTCAAATGAAATTTCAGCGTGATGCAATACCGAGAGATTGCCGGACTTCTTTTAGTGCTGAGGTGTTATCACGCTTTAACCTAATAATCAAAAATTAAAAACAATCTTCTTGTTGTAGAAGTTCCCAAGAATGCCGGCGTACCTGTTGTCTCATAGTTGAAAATTCAGGGTGGCTAGCAGCTATTACTGACTTGAACATTCTGGGACGGATACCCTCCTGTTTCTAATAAGTGAAGAGAGCAAACAAATGATTAATAAGAGAGGGAAGATATAGATACGGGTGAAATGATATGGTGAAAACAGAAAAGATGAAAGAAAAAACTCATGAGTTAATGTTATGAACAATATATAAGAGGTATCTAAAACACGCCTCACACCTGAAGTCCCATACTAAAATAACAACACAGCTACAGATGTGACAGTTCAAGTGCTACCACTAAGTAATGAGCATGATTTGTTAATGCACAACAAATGAAAAAATGGAAGCGTTAACAACTGTTTTGGGAAATTTACTAAAAAAAGTAACTCAATGAACCGGATATCACAAGTTCTGGACGAAGGTTTGCAGCCAACATTCATTTTAAGGCATTGTCATCAATATTCAAGGAAAATACATCTTATTGCTGCATCGGCAACAAATTTCTATCATAATATTAACAACAACAACAACTACCCAGTATAGTCTCACAAAGTGGGGTGGTCTGGGGAGGGTAATATGTAGATGAGCCTTACCCCTACCCGAAAGGGTAGAGAGGCTGTTTCCAATCGACCCTCGGCTCAGTGAAGAAAGGAACAACAAAGACAAAACAAAAACAAAAGAGCATTAGTAACTCCAGCAGAAATAGCGTAAATAATTAACTAAACATAAGAAACATAAATAAAATAGCATGCAATAATATCATGCAATAACTATCATAAATAACTACCATAAGGGAGACACAAGCCAAAACACAAATCATCTATGGATAGCCCTGTCAAGGGAGTACGAAAAACTCTAGGAGCCCCTATCCTACAACCCTGATACTAGACCTCCAGACTTTCCTATCATAATATTAACAAAATAGATAATATGGACTACTCTTAAGAGTCAACCATGTAGATGCAATCATAAAATATAACAAGTTCATATGAGATTTTACCGGTGAGCTTGCAGCACTTGTAGTATCATCCTTCTGAATCACCATGGATTAACTATTAGCTACTAAGAAAAAAGACAATACAAAAAGGAATCAAGTACTCACACACATACCTCCAGAGCAGGAGCCGAATATTTACCAGAAAGCAAGCCATGAGCCAGTTTCGTTCTGCCAGAATACAGGTCAGCTACCAACAAGCTAAGAGCACACAACAAGTTCATAACTTACCAAATATGCAAATTGAAGCATGGAAAAGGCTCTGTTACAAGGATCAGTATTTATACTACTACTACACTTCAATTCCGAATTTATTGTGTAAGCAATATGAATCCTCAATTAAGAATCAGTGTTTATGCGACCAGAAAATTCAGCTAACTGCAGAACTCTAGTCATCGTCACATTACAGCCTAATCTGCAGTTACAGGGTCTGAACAAACCCTGCTGGATACCCCTCTTCCCACGAAAAGACCCCGAAAAGAAAGAAAAACTCCCTCCGTCACATATGAAGGAATGCAATGTTGGTGCTAATCTTTACATAAATTCATTTTTCATATTACTCCTTGTTCATTACACTTGCCCGTAACAATGTCTCATTGGTATCAACAATTCAAGCAAATATGCTTTGCAGAATATGAATATCTTCTCAAAATTGTTAATGAGGAGTGCCAACGGAGCAATTCGGTTTGAAAATGCATAAAGTGTGTGCAGTGACTACCATCCTGTAACAATGAGAAACGTAAGTAGCACTCAGTATCAAGCGAGACATGCTTTTCTGCTATGCAGATTTTTGTAGAGCAGTAGAGTGCACAACAAATGCAATAGCTAGTTGAGACGTAATGGTAATGGTAAACTGGAAAATCCAAGCTACTCACAGCTGCATGTTAAGATCTACCGTTGGATCAGCAGGAGCCATACTGAATGCTGCTTTCAGACTTTGATCTGAATAGTATCTGATAGAAGATATGGCATCAGATGGGAAGATGTAGAAAAGAAGGAAATCCCAAAACCACTTTAACATAAATGACATTTTCCTTCAATAAATGAACATCAAAGACATTTGCCACAAGTAACATTATCTTACTTTAAACAAAAGGAATGCATTGAGAACACAACCTGCATTGTAGCAGCCAAGTAGCAACTGCAAGAAAGATATATGAGACCAGACAGTTTCAAACATTTCTTTCTTAAAATGAATATAAGACATGCAACGTTGGCCAAGCAGCACTACTAAGGCTACCCGCACCTGTTACCAAGATTGACTAATCCAGTGTAACCAGGTCCAAAAAGTGGTTCAACATCCTCACCCGTTTCTTGAATCCTGTTCCAATCAAAATTAATATTTTGGTCTAGCTCTCTCTCAGCAGTCGTCATTTCAGTCTGGGAAAAACAAAAGAAGTAGTCGTAATAATAGGAAGAGATGTAATGATGGGATTAGTAACTTATTAATATCAGTTTTCTGTAGATAATAATTAACAAGTGATTGCTCAATCGCCTCAAATGAAAATGATCACAAAAGTATGTAACCAGTGAAAGGATAATTTCTAGTTGTACTTACAGAATATGACTCCAAATAATGGGAAAATATTGAAGTAAGATTTAATAGGTTATAGAAGTAACCACATAAGCAAGAATATCATTTTCTTAGTTGGCATCATGCTTAAAATAGGGCTGCAAATGAGCAAATCCAGCTGAAAGACTAACAGAATTAAGCCAAATCTAAGTCCCAGTATTATGGAACATTTCCCAATCTTTAGTCTATTGACCAGTCATATCCGTATACATCTTTACTCACTTCTCTAACATACTACAATGCTGGATGATTCCATTTATTAATCACTAAAAACTATCCATCCACGAAGTGTGGACACCAAACGTATTGTCATACAGCTTTTTTGAATATGTCAATGTATTGTCGCATATCTACAGGTTGATGAACACCCACAGAAATACTCCATCTGCCCCAATTTACATGACACTTTCCGCTTTCAAGATTCAAACTTCTTAATTTTGACTGTGCATTTGGACATAAAATCTTCAAGTCTCTCGAAGTAAAATTTACATATTCTGAAATTACGTAAAAAAGTATATAAGTCACAAAAATTAATAATTCAAAATATTTAAAAGGTATATAAAAGAATTACTGTCAAAGTATAATTCTCTACTCACGAAATCCTAACACCGTCACATAAATTGGGACGGAGGGAGTATCACACTTGTTGCACATGAGTCTATTTTTCTTCATTCTAAGTTTCAATATCATAGTCCTCAAAATTAGAAAGCATAATTTCTCAATTGGACACAAATATGTCAAAAGATTTGAACTCCTTGTCTCTTTTTCTTAGCAACAAAAACCTGAAACTGACATGTACGGCAACTCCAACCTTGCCCCCATCTCCCATAATGGGGGGAAAATGGGGGCATTTTGCTCCAATCCTCCCCATATTTGTAATAGTAATGGGGATGAACCCTCAAATATGGGGGTACATTATTCATCTCCCCCATTACTATTCACTCATATTTTATTATTATTTTAATTATTTAATCTTTTATTTTAAATCTTTATATATACTAATTATGCTTATGTAATATCTTTATAATATTAATATTATATCTTAACTTTGGTGTATAATTAATCTTGTATCGCAATGATTTCACTTTTATTTGAATTATTAATTAATATACAATAATTGCTTACAAATTATATTATTTAAAATTTTATGAAATTATTTTAATTATGGAAATTGCAAATTAATAAAATTAAAAGATGGAATTTGTTTAATGAAAATTTAAAAATGAAATTGAAATGAAAGATAATAAAATATGAAGAGAGAGAAAAATATTTTTTTTAAAAAATTGGGGGGAAAAATGAGGGAATGGTTGGAGTAAGTTGTCCCCAAAATGGGGATTTCCCCATTTTGGGGACAATAAATGGGGGCAAGGTTAGAGATGGCCTCAGGATATGTAATAGTGTCACTGGTAGAACTACTTGAAAACAAAGATTTGTGACATGGACTCAGCTTCTTCCGGAAACATTTCATGTTAACCGCCAAATCTCCCACTAATGCCATTTTAAAACCATACCTTTCGACATATACATCAGAGCACCTCCTTTTAAGTTCCCTAGCCTACCAAAAAAAACCGTCCACTCCCACATTTTCACTTATGCAAAGGCTTATTGTACTCTTTTGCGTCCCTCAAGCATTAGTTAACACATGCATGTCTATTGCATGTGACAACACATTCTTAACATTTTTCTTAGATATTCCATGCAAAAGAATATGACCCAATATTAAAAATGTCCCCTACGTTGAAGGTGCCGCCAAAACTTAAAGGTAACGTTATAGAGCGATGGTCAAACTGATTATGTTGTATAAACCGATTATGGTGTATGAGACTGAGTGTTGGACAGTCAAGAGCTCCCATATCCAGCTCTCATATCCAGAAGATAGAAGGTAACAGAGATGAGAATGTTGAGATGGATAGGTTAGATTAGGAATGAAGTTATTCGGGACAAGGTGGGTGTGACCCCGTTAGGACAAGATGCGAGAAGTGATGCTGAGATGGTTTGGACAAATGAGGAGGAATACAGACGCCCCGGTAAGGAGGTGTGAGGGGTTAACATTTGGAGGGCCCAAGCAGAGGTTGAGGTAGGTCAAAGAAGAATTGAGGAGAGTTCATTAGGCAAGACATGGCGCAACTACAGCTGACCGAGGACATGAAAGATGTGGAAGTTGAGGATTAGGGTAGTAGGTTAGGTAAGCTAGATTGTTAATATCAATAGTATTAGTACGTACTCTGCTTTCTGCTGGTAGTAGGTTTCCATAACTACTTGTCGTTTCTTGCATTTCGGTCTATCTTACTATCTTATTATAATTTAATAATTTATACTGCTTTGACATGGCTTCTCGGTGCTGTTCCTTCTCGTTTTTCTTTTCATTAATGTGGTGCTTATGCTTTCCTGAGCCGAGGGTCTATTGAAAACAACCTCTCTAGCTCCACAAGGTAGGAGTAAGGTCTATGTATACACTAGCCTCCCTAGACCCACTATATGGAGTAATACTGGGCATATTGTTGTTGTTGTTACCTTGAAAATTTTTCCTCTCCAACTATGACCTGGCAACTTTTGGATATCAAACTCATTGAGACCCTAAGTTTTTTTGTTTTCAAGAACTGATCTCGAATAAATCATATTTCTATACAGTACTAAAATTGAGTAATGATCAAACACCCCACATGCCATTAAGATCTTTAAAAGCTTCAAGTTCTACTCTTTCAAAAAGAATTACTTTGTTCAGTCACATGTCCTTCCTCCCTTATGCCTAGCCATCATTTTGCATAAGACATAGCTGAATCAAGAACCGAACACGTAACATTTTGTTAGATTTTAGCCATGCACATCATTCATACTTCTTACAAGAGTAAAAATACACAACGTTCATCTATACAGCCGCTAACCTTTTGCAAGGATGAGAAGTCAATACCAAAATGTGCCAGATGTTGAGCTAAAAGTGGGTCAACAACGCTTTCATCCTCTGGATAGGAGAAAACATCTGAGCTGCCAAAGTTTGCAACCAATTAGTAATCAGTGAAAGACAAAAAGGCACTTTAACATGTTACAAACAAGGCAATAGCATCAATGTAGCAACCAGTCTAGCAAAGTCCAGTTACAGGGCAGCCATATTCCATTACCAGGATCTTAACTCCTGCATGGCACGTCTAAAGAACATGTACAAAGCACTTAATACCAATTCCATGATAAGAAAATAGCTTCTTCATTAGCTATTTCTTTCTTTCTTTCCTTTTTCTGTTTTGTTTTGAGGGGTGGGGGTGGTTCGTAAGTGCACATATTCTGCGAACCTCCGCCTTACACCAAAACTGAAGTCACTAAAATAAAATCAAAACCATATAACATCCAGAATGATGAAATTTAAACAGTTCAGCAAACTGTTCAGTTAAATTCAATAACTAATGCTTTCATTTGACCATAGGCTTACTAGAGAGATATGACTATACACAGGCATTGTCATACTGGGAGAGCAATTTAAGTCTTGGAAAGCTCTCTTTGAATGACGACTTCAAGAAAGAAATTTAAAAAAAGGACTAGCTTTGTTGTCCAAACAACCATAAGTTACATTCCACAAATCATAAACCAAACAGATCTGCAGTTAAAATAATTGCGGTGCTTATAGTTGAATTGGGAACACCCAAGTACAAAAAGAGGCCAGATAGAATTGATGTAGTTCTCAAGATCAACCAAAACAAAAAGAACAGCTACCCAGAAACTCCAGTCAACCAAAACAAAAAGAAGAGGTAAGCAACAAATCAAGTTAACCAAAACAAAAGAAGAGCTAAGCAGCAGGTCCAGTCAACCAAAACTGCAAAAAGAGCCACACAGCAATTCCATAAACAGCTCTGATCATGAGGATACACAACTTATAAGATGGCATTACCTGCCCCCTCCAAATCAGCAGTTATCGTCCCAAGCTTTACAGCAAGTGGGTAACAAGTTTCTCTGTAATGGTTAACAGCATGGTCATTACCACCAGTTCCATCCCAGTTTTTCCTACCACATAGGATAGTTCCATCAGTTAGATTCAGCCAAAGATTTTCAGTTTTATCACACTTGGCACATTTCCAGCCCACTGGTGGAACAACAACTCCATTGTCAAGCTGTAGCAGATCCGTGGCATATTTACTGACAAGCTTCTTATCAGCAGTCCAAGACGCCAGTTGCTCTTTTCTCTCAGCACCTTCAGCTAGTAAAACAGCATCAACTGCCAATCTTACCTGCAAGTTTGGGATGAATGTAAGCAATATATAGATGTTCATTTTACTGCAAACAAAAGGAAAACTGTGGAAAGATATAAAAAGAAATATGTACCTTTTCAGGCAATTCCACTGATGGGAAAGGAAGAGTAACATAATCAGGCAATATAACTATTTCATACGCTTCTTCGTACTGGGGTTCACTATTATCAAACCCTCCGTCGATACCTAGACGGAAAATGCATAAGCCAAGTCAATCAATCAATCAACTATGCTTCAATCCCAAATTAGTCGTGGTAGGCTAAACTCTGATAAAAATCAGAAAATGGGAGCTTATACAGTTCTTTATTCTTTTTTTTTCTATTTTCCCTAGATTTGAAAACTTGTATAGTTGTAAGCTAAAGTGCATTCAAGCTAGTATACTACATGTGAAATGTTTAACAGTTTAAATACCTATAGCCAAGAGAGTGGGTTTTTTGGAAGGTCTATCATCGGCATCTTCTGTCTTCTTTGTCTGCTTTATATGCAAATAAACTGAGTTCCCAGTCTTCTCATAGTTCCAACCAACATAATCCTTTCCAAATGCAAGAAAAGCATTCATATCAACAAACAGCCCACCCTCGGATTTCTGGAAAAAAACGGCAATGAAACATTTACAACCGTAACTAAATAAATAGAAACTGCTTCATAAGTGAAGATATATTTCCTAAATGAGCATTATCGAATATGGACGTAAAAGATCAAACTAATAAAAGTCAGCACCATTATGGCATTTCATAGAGGCTATACAACAACTACTACTATGCGCCAATCCTAAACTAGCTGGTAATGGCTAAATGAATACTCTATATCTATTCCGTTCTATTTTGACCCTGTTCTACAACTTCATAGCCGCTTTAGGAAAAAAATAACTACCAGCAGTAGCAGAGCTATGTAGAGCCAAGGGCTTCAACTGAATCCCCTTCATCAGATTATTATACTGCATAAATAGGCAAAAATGAATTTCTTTTGTTTACATATAAACTATAGCGTAGTTGCAAAGGAGTTCAATAATTGCTTAAGGTCACAAGTTCAAACCCTAAGTATGACATTCTAGTACATTTTTTTGAATCCCCTTGAATAAATTTCTGGCTCTGCCACGGACTCGAAGTACTAATCAACTGCAGGCTTCTAACCAAATCGGAGTGAACCATAAACCCTAGAAGAAACTCGTTAACCCTACAGGACTAACATGCACTGACCTTATTAAAAATGGCACAAGGCCAATAATTACAATCTTAACTATATAATCATAACAACTTCCAGCAAACGATGTGAAGTAAAAATAGAGCGAGATGATACTTGAATATTGGAATTAAGGATTTTACCGGAGTATCGAAAGAAATGCAGCACTCGTGCTTGTAGATACGATTTGTTGGCTCTGGAATCCGAACCCGGCCAAGGTTCGATCGGAGGACCTCCATAGGGTTCTATTCTTCTGTTAAAATCAGCGAGGGCAAGAGTAAGAAGAGATGAATGAATATTACAACAACAAGAAAAACGAAGAATGTATCTTATATGTGTGTGTATGGATTCTTTGCTCAAATGTTCAGCAACCGCCTTTCTCCCAAATGAAGAAACCAGGCTATGGACTGTGGAGCTTTTCGGCTTTTTCTTGTTAAGTACTGGTTTTAGTCGAACTTATTAGGTGTCTCCGAAGACCTACTTACAACAACAACAAGTAGAATGCACTAAGTTGGTGTTGGAAGGGTAGTGGTCTGCGAGGGTAGTGTGTACCCAAACACACCCACCTACAACAATTCGGTAACTTGGTCTGGGAGGGTAGTGGGGTGGGAAAGACACTGTGTATGCAAACCTTAGCCCTAACCACAACAATCCAGTAAAATTTGATCTGGGGAGGATAGTGTGTACGCAAACCTTAGCCCTAACCACAACAATCTAGTAACTTGGTCTGGGGAGGGTAGTGATCTGGGAGGGTAGTGTGTACGCAAACCTTAGCCCTAACCACAACAATCTAGTAACTTGGTCTGGGGAGGGTAGTGATCTGGGAGGGTAGTGTGTACGCAAACCTTAGCCCTACCCATAACAATCCAGTAACTTGGTCTGGGGAGGGTAGTGGTCTGGGGAGGGTAGTGTGTACGCAAACCTTAGCCCTACCCTTGGATAGAGAGGCTGTTTTCAAATAGAAACCCGGCATCCTTCCCTCCTTGGATAGAGAGGTTGTTTCCAAATAGAAATCCGACATCCTTCCCTCCAAGAACTTCCCACCTTGCTCTTGGGGAGACTCGAACTCACAACCTCTCGATTGGAAGTGAGGGTTGCTTACCATCAGAGCAACCCCTCTTGTCTTCCGAAGACCTACTTAACTTATTATATATCTTGTCTATTCATTTATTTTTTTACCCATCACACTAATTATATTTCCTACCCATAATAATTATTACAACAACTACCCAGTAATATCTCACAAAGTGGGGTCTGGACCCATAATAATTATTGTGAAGAATTTTTCTTTATTATCCAATTTTTTTTATTTCTATACTTCTTTTCTTTCTTTTTCTTCGTTTTTTCTTTCTTTACTCCTTTTCTTTTTTCTCACTCTCTTCTTATTTTTTTTCCTTTTTTACTTTTCTAATTTTATTTAACTTTTTTATATTATTTTTCTCTTCATAATCAAATTTTATTTATTGTTTTCAATATTTTTTATTTTTTTCTATACTAAAAAAAATAAATTGTGTGCTAATTAAATGTAACTAATACAATCAAAAAATATTAACTAAAATATGATACATATATAGTATATAGTTATGCCAACAAGGTATATAATTGTATGCAAAAAGTTAAAAAATTTATTCAATTATTAAACTGAAATATTATCAATTATCAATAAAAATATCAAAACATTCTAAAAGGACCTAATTGTAAGAGTACACCATTACATTATATAGCATAATACAACAGTGTGTCATTGGGATGAACTGTATATCCAAATGGTATATAGTATATCAATTTGGTATATAGTGTACATTCTAATTCGCCAGTTCAACGCAATAAATTATACACTATTGAACTAATCAAAATAGTTTATAATATATTATTTTTAAGATGAAGAAGACGCCCGAAGACTGGAGTACGATGGTTTCGCTTTACAAAAACAAGGGTGATATCCAAAATTAAAACAATTATAGGGGTATCAAGTTGTTGAGTCACACTAAGAAAGTTTGGAAGAGAGTGGTGGAGGTCAGGGTGAGGAGGTGCGTGTCTATTTTTGAGAATCAGTTTAAATTCATATCGGGGCATTCGACTACGGAAGCGATTCTTCCGGTAAGGAGATTAATAGAGCATTACAGGAAAAGGAAGAAGGATTTGCATATGGGATTTATTGACCTTGAGAGAACGTATGATAAAGTCCCGAGGGAGGTCTTATTGAGTTGTTTGGAGGATAGAGGCGTTCCAATAACGTATATTAGGGTGATTAAGGATATATATAATGATGCTAAGACTCGAATGAGGACTGTGGGTGGTGACTCAGAGAATTTTCCCCTGCGGATGGGGTTGCACCAGGGATCAACTCTTAGCCTATTTTATTTTCATTGGCGATGGATGTACTGTCACGACAAATCTAAGATGAGATACCTTGCTATTTTCCAATGATATAGTATTGATTGACGAGACGCGAAGCAGAGTTAACGCGAGGTTGGTGGTTTGGAGACAGACCTTGGAGTCTAAAGGTTTCAAGCTGAGTAGAACCAAGATAGAATACTTGGAGCGCAAATTCAGTAATGAGACCTATGATGCAGACGTAGAGGTTAAGCTTGATGCTCAAGTTAACCCCAAGAGAGTGACTTTTAAGTATATCGGGTCTATTATTTAAGGTGACCGGGAGATTGACGAAGATGTCGCACATCGCATCGGAGCAGAATGGATGAACTAGAGGCTCTCTTTCGATATTTTATGTGATAAGAATGTGTCGCCACAACTTAAGAGTAAGTTTTATCGAGTGGTGGTCCGACCGGCTATGCTTTATGGAGCTGAGTATTGGCAGTCAAGAACTCCCACGTACAGAAGATGAAAGTAGCAGAGATGAGAATGTTGAGATAGATATGCGGGTGTACCAGGAGAGATAAGATTAAGAATGAAGCTATCTCAGACACAGTAGGAGTAGCCTTCGTGGAGGATAAGATGCGACAGTCAAGACCGAGATGGTTCAGACATGTTAAAAGAAGAAGCATTGATGCTTCTATCAGAAGGTGTGAGAGGTTGGCCATGGAGAGTTTTAGAAGAGGTCGAGGTATGCCTAAGAAGTATTGGGGAGAGGTGATTAGACAGGACATGCCGCTGCTTCAGCTCACTAAGGACATGACTCTTGATATGAGGATGTGAAGGTCGAGGATTAAGGTAGAAAGTTAGTGGGTAGTTTTTAGTGTTCACCGATAGTTTTAGTAGCATGGATGTCTCCTCACATTCGTATATTTTTATTACGTTATGTGGTTTTGTTCGCCTTATGTATTATATTCCCCGTTGTTATTTTTTGGTACTACTTATCCTTTATCTCTCCCCTTTTCTTGTATATTCATTCTTTCTCCCTTTCTTGCTTTCCTTTTTCTTCTTGCCCTTCCTGAAAAACAGTCTCTCTACTTATATTAGGTAGGGTAAGGTCTTTGGACCGACTACCCTCCCCAGACCTTACCTATTGGGATCATACTGGATTTGTTTTTTTTTTTGTTTATCTATTGTAGTTAATTATATAGCCGTGAATCAATTATTGTATATCAATACAGTATATAATATACCATTTTGGTATACAATTCAAATCTGTGTTCTTTGCCGTTCAACTCAATTTCAACCAAAGATTTAAAAATCTACTCTAAAATCTCCACTAAATTGACTCAAAATATAGCCACATCCTCCAATTAATATTTCGAACATACCCAGTCATAATAGGATCAAAATAACCACAAACTCGACAAACCTAATTTATGAGTTTCAAAGCCTCAAGGTCCTCAGATGGCAAATTAATATTTTGCAAAGCCAGAAGTCTTGGAATTCAAGTCATAGAATAAAACAGAACAAAAAAAAAAGATTTGCATTTTCAATTGTTCCCTCACGCTGGGAAAAAGCTTAAAGCAAATTAAAAGGAAAAAAGGCAAGTAAATTTACGGGTAATAATTTTGGATTGCCTAGGTAGTAATTAATTTCCAAATGGGCAAACCGAGTAAATAGTTTGCAAGTGATAGGCATTTAGTGTTATTTCCTCTAAACTCTTGTCCCCTTTTTCACGCCAGAATTAGAGAAGGGTGTTTTGCATCTAATACCCCCTCGGGCCTCGAACACCAATTCTCTTTTCTCATTTCTTTCCTAAAATTCATATTTTTTGTCTTAGCTTTATTTAAATAATTATCAACATAAAATCTTGATTTATACTCAATTGTATTTTTATGTAACTTACAAATTATTTTCTTGATTGAATTTTGTTATCATCTAATTAATAAATGTATGTACTTAGTGTATAGCGTAGAATATGTTCATATTAAATGATCGTATGAGAAAGCGACGCGTGAAGCCGGAGACAGAAGACACTCGGGTCCGAATGTAATGATCTCGTTTGTTATTGGGGAGAATAATATTCACAAGGCAAGATAAATGCCTGCCACCTGGTAGTATCTAATGGAGAATATTCTATAACATTAAGCATATGGTCCATTACAGAAAATATGGCATTCACTAGTTACCGTTACACATTCTTCAATGATCCTCATAATTGTCATTAAATACGGTTTTGATCCTAGGATCTTGTTCCGTAGATTCATAGTAAGCCTTTTTATCGTCGTAAGGGGAACGAATTTCTAACAAATATATACTACACTCTGTTTAAAGCTTAATATACTTTTATCTTTTCACTAGTTTATATTGTTATTATTGCCTCCGGAATTCCTGCTCCCAGAATCACGATTTCTGCTATGTTATCTCAACATCAAGGCTAAGTCTTATATTTTCGTCTAATTTATTTATCATCTTAGAATCAAATTAATTCACTTGTCTATAAACCATGTATAAATTCAATTGTACCATTTTACGGGTAAACAGCTTGGCGCCTACCGTGGGGCTTAGACAGTTGTATAATTGAATTAATTCTTGTATCCATCACTAACTTATTTGATTATTTGTTCTTATCAAAAAATCATAGAAAATGGCAGATAACGGTGTCAACATTTCACACAATGTTGAGGCCCAAAGAAATAATCCTCAACATGAGGATTCAGTCAGTGATACCCGCAATAAAAGGGATGAGGCTATGCCGATCCACGGCAGACGATATCTGCAACATGCTCGAGAGGAGACTTTTGATGATGCTGAAGATGAGCACATTATTGAAACAGTAAGGATCTTGAAAGAGCAACAAGAGGCCATTATAGTCCATGTCAAGCGACATGATCAGGTCACGGAGCTGAAACAGGTAGTGTCGAGTGCTTCCAACAACGTGAATGGATGATGTCCAGTTCCTCCCGGTGCTCCCTCAAATCAAACAACATAGAGGGTTAACAACAACACCCTGAGGGGCGAGATCGGCTTCAATAGGGTCGGGGGAATTGTAGCAGATCCAGCCACAACAACAAGAGTGATCCCCTTAGAATCGAACTCATGCGATTTATGAGGAAAAGAAACACCCAAATGGATTAAATTTTGGGCGCACCACTAGTGCTAAAAGGGCCGGACTCAAAGAAATATACATATTTGCCAGTCAAATTGAGCGTGACACCAAAATTGATCCCAAAGCGGTTTAAAATACCAGACATGCCAAGTATGATGGTATTTTAGATCCTCAAGAGCACAACACTGATCAAGTCCAAGCCTGCACTACTATTGATTAGGGATGGTGGTCGATGCAATTTTACCGAACTAAGTCAGGATCGAATCACAAGGAGTTAATTTGTTTGGAATTAGGTTTATATCTAAGTTTAGATGCGGGCTTTTCTCTTAATTATGCTTCCACACCCATTGGGATTGATTCTACTTCTAACTTTATTCTATTGTATGCAATAGCTGAAACTAAGTATAATGTTTTTGTTGTTGATTTTCAAGGGTTTAAGGAGCCTAGGGTAGTAACTTCTACCTAGGTGGATATCTAACGGGTAGCAAGATTCTAGGGCAAGCTTGATTAGTTGGGGTCGTAATATAGCTATCACACCTGGGTACACACTCTATACCTTTGAGTAGTTTGAGTAATTTTACCCAATTTGACTTTCTTAAGTTCAAACGGGTATTCATGTAATTCAAGTGATGTGAGCTCAAGTCGGCTATTACTATCTCTAGGTTTAACCCTTTAATTGGGGCTTTCAATTTCTTGAGTTCACTCCAATTCCTTGTTAGCCTAGTTTTCTTAGACTTAGTCTCTCTTTCTCAAGTAGAGACTAAACCATAAAGGTATGAATTAATGTTTGCAACCATTAATTCTAAAATTCTAGCAAGGACTAGGTTAAATGTCACTAACCCATTCACATTCAAGCCCAAAATCAAATACCCACACTAGGGTTGGGTCACAACCCTAGATATGGGTTAGCTACTTATGGAAATAACAGAAATTAAAGATGAAATAAATATAAAATTAATAATACTAGATTAAAGGATGAAAATTTAGTGTTAAAAGATGAATCTAGTCCAAAATTTCCCAAAACAGAAAACCAGCTGTCTCAGGTGCTCTTCTAATACATAACATAACCTAAAAATGTCAAATAGATCTATTTATACTAAGCTAAAGATATCTGACAAAAATACCCCTGCGGAGGTTGTGCGACCGCGTAGTTCTGATCGCGATCGCATTCTTGCTTTCGCGGTCCGCATTTTTCAAATCTGGATCTGGGTTGAGTTGCATTTCATGGACCACATAATTTCAATCGCAGTGGCATAATGGACTTTTACGGCTACACAATTCTAGCGCGGACCACACTTCTTTCTTTTGCTTAAGTTGTGAGCTCTCTGAACTTCATGCATCGCGGTTCGCTTAATTTCCATCGCGGTCATAGAGAGACTTTTGTGGCTGCACATTATTGGTGCAGTCCGTGCTTATCGTTTAGCCTGAAAATGCAACTATCTGAACCTCCCTTTCATGGACACACATTTCTGATCGTAGTCGTGTTGTGTCTTTTGTGGCCGCATAATATTTGTACGGTCCTTGTTTTGGATATCTTGGCCCAATCTTGGTTTGTTCAAGTTTAGACTCTTTTATGAGTTGATTATGATTCCTTTGGCTCATTTTGAACAATTCTTACAAGCAAGCATACTATATTTGCTTCCGGGAGTACCTTCATGCATTTTTGGCCCAAAACACAAGTAAAAGAAAGTAAATAATAGGTTAAAATCCCTATTTATCAATCACCACCTATACAACGGCAGTGAAGGGGAACGATTTAGCTCTCCACGAGATTGAGTAAGTCTTATTAAAGAAATTTGGGGAAACTCTTACGAAGGGAGCCTGACATGGTATTCACTTTCGCCCGAGCACTTCATAGACTCCTTTTAGATGCTCCAATCTCTTTCATCAAGGCCCATGTCGGGGCCAGAAAGGTACATGCTAGAAAGGTTGACATATTCTAGATTGCACAATGAGAGTTTGAATTGTTGCAGGAGTTTGTGACCAGATTCTAGAAGGAAAGAATGTTGCTATCAGTCGTACCAGACAAATGGGCAGCTGAAGCATTCACTAAAGATCTAAATCGAGAAGTTTTGATTCTTCCCAAAACTTGAAAAAAAGTTTTCTCAAGTTCTAGGAAACAACTTGGGAAGATGTTCACAATCGGTATGAGTCAAATATAAGAATTGAGGATGATCAGCTTGGTTTTTAGGCGTCGACCAAGGGTCAGGACCAGGAGAATAATAATGAGAAATCGAAGGATGATTTCGACATAGATCTACAATCTTCAAGGGGTTAGTTTTTGCCCTACGAATAGGTCAAAGGATGCGATAGAGTTTTGAATTGGCGGATAGATTCGCTACCAATAGGAGAGCTGATCGAGGCTGGAACAATAGGTCATTGCAGGACAAGGAGACATCAGGTTCTCAAAATTCTTCCTACCTTAGGCTTTCTGGATACAACTTCAACGTCAGCATGGTAGAGATGGTGCAACTATGAGGAACATCAAAGAAGCATAGTTACCGAATCCAATGATATCTGATCCTAGCCAAAGGATCCTAATTTGTGGTGCAAATACCACGGGACAAACGGTCATCGGAATGGGGACTGCAGGCATCTACGCGAAGAGGTGGCGACATTGTTGAACAACAGTCATCTAAGGAAATTTTTGAGTGATCAGGCAAAAACAATTATGGCCGCAATCCCGATAATGCGGAGCCTTTAGAAGCAGGAGAGGATCCTCCACGTTTGACGATCAACATGATTTTCGAGGGGAACGAGATTATTGGTGTGATATTTTTGGCGGCCAAAAAAAGACAAAGGTGTCGGTAACCCACAACAAGAGACTCCGGGAAGTTGCCAAGGATGATATTACTTTTATGGAGGAAGATGCGGATGGACTGATACTACCGCATAACGATGCTCTGGTAATCTCTATAAATTTCTTAGATTTTAAAATAAAACGTGTTCTGGTGGACTCAGGAAGTTGGCCAATATTATCTAGTGGAGAGTGTTGGAGCAAGCCAAGCACATCAAAAGTATCATTCTAGCCACAAAACACCTTGTTTGGTTCAATTTAGCAAGCGTTACCACCTAGGGAGAGATCCTGCTGCCCACAAATACTGAGAGGGTGATGAAGACGACCCTTTTTGAAGTGGTGGATGATGATATGGGTTACAATATTATTCTGGGAGATCATGGTTGCACGAGATGAAGGTTGTGCCATCGACATTTCATTAGTTGTTGAAATTCCCAACTCCCAAGGGAATTAAACAAATAATAAGTGACCAACCGACTATAACGGAGATAAATGCAATCTCAGTTTCTAGTAGAAAAGGGAAGGAACATGTAATATAGCAATTACAGGAACCGGTGCCTGCTCTTGAGCCGAGCGAAGTCAACCAGGGAGAAGAGTCATCAAAATCTTATCATGTACCAAGATATTTCCAGATACCAGAAGAGACGGATGCAAAAAAATCCACAATAGAAGAATCAAGTCTTCCGGTGTTCAAACTCGCATTCTTCACATTCGAACACTAGGGGATGTTATGAGGTTACAACAATAATCACTGCACATCGACTGAATATGAAACCTAGAAATAAAGTTGTATCATCGGAACCAGGGTCTGTGCGGCTAGCCCTATAGAAATAAGTTGTACAAGTTAGCTACAAGTAATGACAATTTATTTTTAGCACAACGAATGCTTATGTACTTTGGAAAGTGAAAAGAATAAAGTAAAGTCCTTTAATTTCTATCTTGTTTCTTATCTGAACTATGAATTAATTTTATCATTTGAAAGTTAAACAAGTACTTCAAATGCTAGTGCCATAATAAACAAGAGACGTCCTTTTCAAGAGCACCGTAAACATAAGAGGGCCCTCTCTTATAAAACCCTCACGTTAAAGGGTTGATTTTTGAAGAACTTATGCCTCGAATCCAAATGCTCATGGGAAAAAATACACCCAAAGCCTTGCACAATTCGACGTAAAGAGTAAAACCTGAGCAAATACTTAAATGAAAAGAACACAAAGACTTGCGCAAATACTTAAAATGAAAACTACGCAAAAAGTTGCGTGAATACTTAAAGGAAAAGTATGCAAAGAGAAATATTTGCACAATACTTAAACGAAAAGTACTTCTATTAACAACAAACGTGAAAAGTAGCACAAATATAAAAGTATGGAAAAGAAAGCAAAAACTAAGTGACTGCATCTCCGGAACACGGAGGAAGAGAAGCATCTATACCCCCAGGAGAAGTGGGTAGATCTATCGCCGCCTCAATATTTTTCCTTCATCATTTTGTCCTTCAACATCATCACCTTCTACTTCTTCTTTAGTTCCCGAGAACTCAAAATCAGAACTAGAAGAGTTAGTAGCATCGGGCCAGGCAAAAAGACCTTTTTTGGCAGTTGACTCTAGCTCATAGGCCTTAGTAATTTCGGCATCAATATCAATGACACCCGATTTGGCCTCTTCCAAGGATTTTCTCCTTATGTTATACGTAACATATGTTTATTAAACGAGGTAAGCCACCTAGCACTGGAATTCTTCTTGAAGTCAGTCGACTTCGACATAAAGGTTATCCCATGGATCTGGTGGTCTGGAGGCTGACATGAAGCTCGCGGTCAGTGGAGCTGAAAACTCTATTCTAATCGATGGTCCTCTTAAGATTCTCCTCCAACCGAGCATACTTTTCCTCGGTTGCAGTAACTTCTTCAGTGGTGGAGTTTAAATTTGCCTCAAAATTATTCAGTCTTTCAGCAGTTGCAACCTCGCGATCGGATTCAACAAGAATGATGTTGTGGACCTCAGCCCATTTGGACTTAGTTTCTTCAAACTTTTCCCTTAACAGGGTGATCTTTTTGCTAAGAGTCACTGCTTCTTTCTCACTTTGCTGCAACGGAACCTCCAACTCAATGGCCTCAGCAGCTCGTGCTTCCAGTTCTGCTAGGCAAGTAGCAGTTTGATCTCGCTCGACCTAAAGTTGATCCTACTCGTAGGTAAGTTCCTCCTTATCACGAATAAGTCATTGAAGGCACTCGAAAGCAAGGAAGTTGGCCCAAAAACAAAAATATAAATTCAAAATCATGCCATAAAAAAGATAAAAGAAACGACAAAGGAAATAAAGACTATATCGCCGCTGCGTTGCGCATGGAATTGTTCAACAAACACTCTCCTGAGAGAGTTTGTATTTTATCCCTTTCTTTTTCTAAAGCCAAAGGCTCTAGATAGTTTACAAATTCAACTAGTTGGGACAACAGATGGCATCTGGAAGAAACCGATATAGTAACACTCCTTCTCCTTTAGGGATCTTCTGACGGGGCAACATAATATTTCCCCAGGTTCCCATGAACTAGGGATTAGGGAAGAGGGACATCATCCTCTCGGACAATTCCGACCAATGGAGATGATGTAGCAGTTGTTGGCGGCGAAGAAAGAGTTAGTGAAGAAAGAGATGAAGCTTATGGCAAAGTAGTTGTGGCAAATACAGTGCTAGTTGTTGGTTTTCATTAACCGAAAATGGTAGGGACCCGATACTCAGCCCCATAGTACCGGGCACAATAACTAGGATTTGAAAACATGACTTAGCATTTTCTACCATATCATACTCCCCCTAGAATGCCGAGGCATCGTCTTTGGTTGGTGTACCTAACTCAATAGATTGAGCATTCTGTTCAGCCGAGGAAGGTCATTCTCATCTATGTAGAGAATCCCCCTCCTCACTGGCTTCTCCATCATCGCCAATCACCATGGTTTCGTTGGTCGGCTGGGGCGCAAGCACATCACCACAACATTTGAAGATAATTCGGACACAACATTTTTTGCCTTTTTAGTTTTTCCCCCGACTACGGAGGAACATTTCCTTTTTCATTGCTTGTTCTCCTGCCCGAACTCCGAGAAGAAGCACTTGGACCAGAAGCAAGCCCGAAGACACTTGTTTAGGTAAAAGCCTCCGGCAGCAACCTCATCGCACCAACATGATTATCCAAAATGTTCTCATCGGGGATGACAAGTGAGACCTAAGGTAGACCCGAATTCAACATAAGAATAAGGTTAATCAACTTCCTTATACGAAAGGTAAAAACAAGATGATCTCGACTTACCATGATTTTTATCCTTCCACCCATATTAAGGGTTAGTTATTTCCACGTGCGGGTCTCAGGCATAGTGAGTCTAAAATTTTCTAGACCCATGACCGAGTCCAACCCTACACCACTATCGAGTGGCAAGAGTGGTTGATGCAGCTTTTATCTACTGAGAGCTAAGATATGTTTGGAATTTCATTCCTATCTAATCTAGCAATGTGCAATGTTCTTGGTTGCACTTTCAATCATTCTTTATTTGTTTACTATATAAATTAATACTAATAATGTAGGAAAATAAACTAAGTATGATATTTTTGTAGGGTTTTCTTAATTGGTCTAAAGCACTAAGGAAGTGACTTACACCTATGTGTGTATCTAACGGGATCTAGAATTTAGGGCGAATTTGTTATAATTAGGATCATGATATATCCATTGCACATAACTACTCACTCCATACCACTCGGTAGTTTGAGTGACTTTTCCCAAATTGGCTTTCTCAAGCCCAATTGGGTGTTCAAACAATGCAAGCAAAATTG
This sequence comes from Nicotiana benthamiana, assembly GCA_034376525.1. NCBI lineage: Eukaryota > Viridiplantae > Streptophyta > Magnoliopsida > Solanales > Solanaceae > Nicotiana > Nicotiana benthamiana. The sequence continues at coordinate 34,261,938 of CM067337.1, forward strand.
GCTCAAGCCGGGTATTACTATCTCTAGGTTTAGCCTTAGACTCTTTTTCTCAAGAAGAGCCTAATTCAAAAAGGCATAAATCAGTGTTTACAACCACCAATTCAATATTTAAAGCATAAATCAAGCCAAATATCATTCACCCATAAATATTTACACCCTAAAATTTAAGACCCATTAAATACCCACACTTTGGTAGAGCCACAACCCTAGGTAATAGATTTAGCTACTCATAATCAAAAAAGAAATCGAAGATTGAGATGAAATATAAGCCACAAAAAGTAGTTACAAGATTAAAATCTAAGATTAGTTGCTAAAGAAATTCTAAAATTACTCAAAAAGGTAAAAAGAGGCGGTTCACATGCTCTACAAAATAACAGATGTCCTATAAATCTGAAAAAGAACTATTTATACACAACTAAATTTTTCTGACTACGGAGGTACCGCTGACGACGAAAATGGGACCGTTACAGCTTTATGACTACTGCGGTTGCGCAAAATCAAGCGCGGACCGTGGTCTTCAACTTTTAGCTCCACATTTGGTTCTCTGTATATGGCTTCCAGTTAGGGTAATAAAATGACCGCGACCGCACAAAAGCCACCAATGCCGCACAATTTCACCGCTGCCAGTGGTACCTTTTTAAGCCCAACATTACAGCTCTCTAAACATTTCTACCACTGAGAGCAAAGTCAAGACTGCCTCAACGGTGGACCCTTCGCCTGCACATTTAGTTTTTCGATGTCAGTGCTCTTTTGACCCAGCTTTCGAACTTCTGCAGGTTTCACTCCTTTTTGAGCTGGTTATGACTTCCTTGTACCTCTTTGACCAAACAATGTAAACAAGCACAATAAATTAGCTTTCAAAAATACTTTTGCACACTTTTAATCCAATACCGAAGCAAAAAGGAGCATAAAATAGGCTAGAATACATAGTTATCAACTTCCCCAAACTTAAGCTTTTGCTTGTCCTCAAACAAACAAATTAATTCCCACCTCCTCAAAATAAAACAAAGGAAAATTTCAACTGTCATAAAGTATACTCATCAATAATCAATTAGGACTAATAATTACCCTCAACTCAAATACATTATTAACAATACACAACCTTTTTATCACCATGGCTATAGTTCGACACAAAAGCATTAAGAGTTGACTCAACTCATCAAGGAAACTCTTTCTATTAATTGGTTATTGTGGAACCCAAACTCACATAAGCAAACCTCATTTTTAGATTGTAGCACTCATAATGAGGATTGTGGAAAACACACTCATCTCTCTCAAAGGAAGGTCACAAGTCCGGCTCTAAGTACCATAAGCTTACCCCTTATGTGAGTCACCACTAGTGTATGCTCACTCAACTCACGATCATATAGGGCTTTTGCGGGCATGTAATAAAGGATTTTGGTCAAGGTAGGATATATTGGTCTACGAATGTTTCATATTTCCTTAAGCACTTCATTTACTTTACTTTGGCACATATTTTCTTGACTCTTTGAGTCATTTACTTCTTCCTTAGCGGCTAGATAGACACACTATCGCTCTTTCTTGTTCATTTTTTTGGAGAAATGGATAATTTCATTAATAGAGGTTACGGTGGAAATACATCACTATTAGTAATAGTAGGGATAATATTTAGATTCCAAATATTGCTAGTTTGTTACATATGGAGCTTGATACTACTCTAGTAGTATATGTTGCATTCTTGTCTTCTTCGATCATCCTCTTGAGTGGGTGTAGTGGGGGAGTTCAATATAGTTGTAGTAGAGGTTGCTTGGTTTTGTTTGGGACCCAATTTACTCAAAACGTGTGCCACCTTGTTGTCTTCATGGAAGTTATGCTGGACCACCAGATTCCCCTTCAGCAAGTACCTGTATTCAAGGATAATGTTAGTATAGGAAGGAAAGCTATTATGTTCAAGTAGTTAGATTATGTCCATTGAATCAGTATCAATCTCCAGTGGGACTAGCCCTTTGTCATTAGCCAGCTTTAGCCCTGCATGAAGTGCTTGTATTTTTATATGAGTCAAGTTATAGGCTTTGATTTTGTTAGCAAAGCCTACAATCATGTCCCCTTGATTATTTCTTATAATGCCCCAATGCCTCCAGTGTTATGGTTACTCAAGGAAGAATCTATGTTTAATTTATAAGTTTGGGGCGATGGTGGGTAGCATTTAATATGAATATGGATTTTGTGCGTGGTGCTTTTGTATTTAGACGCTAGTAGTTTATATACAATGGTACGTATGTTAACTATTTGGTAGTTTAGTGTTTTAGAGAGGTTATGGAAGCAGTTATTGTGTCTATTTAACTAGAGGTGCCAAATTGCGAATGGGAATATATTCTCATAAGTTATGTAGTTGTGTGTAACGGTTATTAGGATGTCTTTGATTGATAGCAGCCAGTGTTTGCTATTTGGGATAGTATTGATGTCAATGCCTCTATTGTCCCAGAATGCGCGTGCCACTATGCACTTAAGAAAAATATGGGTTATGGTTTCTTCTGCCACCCTACAAACCGTGCAAATATTGTCGTTTGAAAATCCAATTTGGTGAAGGCAAGATTTAGTAGGTACTCTATTATTAAAGCATTTCTAGAGGAAAATTTTAATTTTGTTAAGGGTATGGAGCTTCCAAATCAAATCATAGTTAGTGCTAGTTTTGATGTAGTGGTGAAGTAATCTGTAGATTGAATGGGTTGAGAAGGTGCCATTTGTTTTGAGCGAACAAATGAGTGTGTCTATGGCTAGGGGGTTTGTTGAGAAGGAGATGGAGGAGATATCATTTTTAATATTGTTGGGGAGTTCAAGGAAGATTTGTGACCAGTTCCACTTGTCATTTCTCCAAACCTGGTCAAGGGTTAATTGCTATCATTCTTGTTTAGTGGACCATGAACGGAAGAGCGGATGTTTGTGTTGTTAGGGGTCCAACAACCAAAGTAGAAGTTTATTTATCTGCCATTGCCAACATCCCAAGCAATTCCTTTGGCAATGGATTCCCATCCTTTCAAAACATTTTTCCAAATGAAAGAGGTATTTTTAGCATTAGGTTTAGGACTGTATTTTTGAATTAGGGTGCTTGCCCACATTGTTGACGGATTGATGAATAATCTCCATGCTAGTCCTGCTAGTATGACCTAGTTTTTATGGGTTGCCTTAGTTATCTCTAGACCTCCCATATTTTTAGGAAGGGTTACAACATTCCATGAGATGTAGTGGATTCTTTTTATGAGAAGTTGTGCCCCAAATAAAGTCACACTAAATTTTATCAAGTTGATGAAGGATCTTCTTTGGTAGTGATATGTATTGCATATTATGGTTTGGAATGACATTGAGGGAGGCCTTTGCTAGGGTTGTGCATCTCACAAGACACTCTTTCTTGTTCATTTCAATCTTTTTTTTCCTTTCTAATCTTTCCACGCCTTTTATCTATTGCTTTTATTGAATCCCTTCATTTCTTCTATATTTTTCACTTTCTTTTTGAGTTTATTACTTTTCTTTCTTTTTCCTTTTGTACCTTTATCACTTTTGCATTTCTCGACTCTCCCCCAAAAACTTATGCTTTTGCCTTGTGCTAAGGAAAGATCAAATGCAAAGAGAGGATCATTTCAAAATGGATAAAGGCTTGTATCATGGTTGTTGAAAGAAAAAGGGCCATGGCTCTACAGGCTTGACTAGGGATATCATCATTGGAGGGTTGTGGATGTTTTCAAGTCTCAATTAGGATCAAGGAGAGCATGTAATCACTTCTAAAGTCGAGCTACACTTAGGATTTCGCCCAGACAAACATTCAGAGCAAATTCTAGACTCATTGGCACGGGACTTGGATTTGCAAATCAATAACTTACCACACAAGCTATAAGATTGCTAAAGAGACGGAGTCGAGAGCCTACAACAACCTTAACATAGATTTGAGCAACACAAGTGGTTCCGAGAAACCACTCGATGGTTGTTTAGTCAATACAAGAGTCTCAAGCTCACAACTATCACCATCCTATACACACCAATTTGTTTTTAACAATAAGGTCAAAGGTAAATGTGTTAGGCCCAAGTGAAGATTTGCTTGAGGCACTGTCTTTCACTAGCTACTATTTACACAAAAACAAAAAGAAAACAGACTCAAACCCTTAAGAAGGTTGCCATGCCATCCATCATCGGAAAGAACCACCCGGTTCACACAAACTCCACCTTTGGAAAGAACCGTATCATTAAGAAAACCAAAGGCTTATAGATCACAAAAACTTGTAAAAGAAGAAGCTACGAACTGAAAACGAAGCTACTAAATGAAATACGAAGCTATACTATTAAGGAAAATTGCAATAGAAGTTATGAAGTAAAATGCGGAAAGTAAAATAAAACTGTACAATAAGGGATCTAGACGAATATACATAAGAGGGAATGAATTTATACATGAGAGAGTAACTTTATATATAGACCAAGATTGAAAAATAATGAAAAGTGAAATAAATGGTAAAATTATATACATACCAAAAGTGAAAAATAAGCATAAAGAAAAAATAGTATCATTATTACAAACCAACTACCAAATCATCAAAGTAGGACCACCCCCTCAAATAAAAACTAGCATTGTCCTCAATGTTAACTAACCAAAAATAAGATAAAAAAGAAGGGTAGAGAGTAAAGAAAACTCTCTATGAGTCCTCTGTCTTCATGAGGTCCTGTGGCTGGGTCCCTGGAGCACCTGGCTCGGGGGCCTATGGCTAAACAGAGGCACCTCCCTCAGGATCCTCCAGTTCAATCTCTACATCATCAACCCGGGGAATCACTCCCCTCCTCCTAGGCTCTCCCTCAGTCTCCTGCTCCTGAACCTACTCTGTCTGAGTTGCTGGAAGCTGGTCCTGTAATAGAAGCTCCAATGGTAAGATGTCAGGTGGTTTCATCTTCTCCACATCTCCCCTTAATTGCTTCACCAACTCCTTTGAGGCCCGAGTCCTTTTCAACTTCTTTGTCAGCTTGCTCAGATCCTTAAGTGTTTTTTATAGAAATGCAAGAGCATCCATGATAATCTTTTGATTGTCCAGGAGCGTCTTTTGGTATTCCAGAAACTCCTTAAGGGACTCCTCCACTAAACCTAGCACCTGGGGTTGTGCGGGAACTGACTGGGCTGCCACTGAACTTGATAGCACAGACAACTTAGACGTTGTTGTCTGCATCCTGTTGTTGATATTGGAGAGTGTCTAGTTCAACCTGTGAGCAGTCAATGGGTATGTTGAGGAGTAGGGCACTGAGGATGGTATGGAAGTAGAGGGTCCGGAGGCAAGATCCGGTATGTCAGTGGGAGGCTGTGAAGTAGTTACTACCACTGCTGGTTCTTCAGAATGGCCAGTAGAAGTAGTAGCTTTGCCCTTGGATCCCCTTTGATTTGGGTTGCCTGGACCTTGAAGGCTATATCATGAGAATGGCTTATTGGGCTTTACTATGACCTTGAAATTTCTTTTCTCCACCTCCTTATCTTCCAAGTACATGGTGAAGAAGTTAGGGAAGGGGTAAGATCTATCACCCTCGTTGAACACTCTGATGATCACCCAAGACATGATATTCCCGACATTTATCGGGAACCCTGGCATGATAGCTGCCACTACAATTGCTCGGGATACCGGCATGGTGTTGTCGTGAGTAGTGGGGTCTAGTCTACTACATACAAAGGTCTCCCAACCCTTTGCCTCAAAGTTCATGGTGTTCTTCAAGATAGGAACCCCTATCGTCAACCATGCTGGAGTAGTATCCGGGAGAGCCAGAAGTGATGCCAACCACGAGCGGGCTGCCTCATCCATCGCCACCTTCTCTAAGTATAGTGCCTCATCTTCATCATTAAATCCTAGGAAATCATTGATCGTCTTCCCATCAAACTTGACGTTTAGGTTCCTCACCTTAGTCACTTTTGTGCCCTTTTTGATGTGGGAGGCATTTGCGTAGAGTTCCTTGAGTAGGTGTTCATTAGCATCCAGTATCTTGCTAGTGAAGTACTCCCATCCCACTCTTTCATTAAAGTGTTGCTTCACATTGGGGTTGTGAGGCAGAAGATCTCACTCTATCAACTAAGGCTCATGTATGAGTGACTTTTAAGGCACTACCTGAACTTGTGATATGCCAACTTACTAACAAACCTCTATTGCCACACCTCTAGATTTTTTATCCTTTCCGCACCTCCAGTTTGGGTATTACCCCCTCTCCCGTCATCATGTACCTCGGCATCTACATATATGGAATCTTGTGCTGATGCTGATGACACAGATGTGGGTGAGGCTGAAGCTGAGGACTCACCACTCTCTGTTGAGCCATCAGATGACTTAGAATAGGCATGAGAAGTAGGAGAGGCTGGCGGTGTAGGCTCTTCTATCAACCTGAGTCTCCCCGGAAATTCTGGTACATATATTGTCATAGAGCCACCCTATGAGGCCTCCTGGGAGGGGACATAGTCAGTCCCCTCTATCAACCTAAGTGTGATGCAGCTTTGTCTGTAGCTCTAATATTCTTCCTCAGTTGCCTAATTAATTTCCCTATTGCTGGGGTTAACTTAATATGTCCTCGTCCCTTACCTGGGAGGACTCTGCTTTCCCCTTCTGTTTCTCACCACCACCTCTAGATTTTACCATTCTCTGCAAACATAATCAGTGGAAAAACTATTAGTACTAGAGTGAGAAGAAGTAGTGCAGAAAAGCAGAAGAATAGGTGACAGTTCTTGAACAAAATTGCAAACTACTGACATCGAATAATGAAGCTCGATCGCGGAATGATCACCACTAACCATAGAAAATGTAGCGCAGTCGCAGAGGTGTGGGGATCAGACTACCCACCCTCTGATTCTATTGCAATGTTGAGTGCAGTAAGTTGAGTGAGAGGTTGCACCACTGTCACAAATAATCAACCAAGGCCGTGGACCCATGATATATGTTTCTCTGAACCTAAGCACTGCTGTCCGCGAGAAAAGAAGCGCAGTCGTGGAGAGGCATTGCTGTAAGAAGAATTTTCCACTACTAACCACGGTTATTAGTACTTCCAACTCAGATTAAACTTATGAGCGGTGACTGCGGAAAATCAATCGCCGCTGTGAAAGTCAAAATTGTCCTGAGTTAACCTAGGGTTTCAACTTGTTCATGATTTTAATGATATCATCTACATTGTTAATGTCACGCCCCGAATTCGAGGGACATGACCGGCACCCAACCGGGTAGCCCCAGTCAAGCGGACTTGGGTGCCTTTCCTATACCACGTATTACCCTGTGTTCTCATTACTTATCAATCAAAGGAATTTGCCATTTATAATTAAAACTCTTTTTTACAAAACATACATAGTAACTTTATGAGGTTTATAACTTGCATTGCCCAATATACAAAATACATATTTACATAAGTTTGCAACCCACAATTACTGTCTACGGAGCCTCTAAAGATATAGAAGGACGATACAATACTTGCCGGTAACAAGGCTCCAGATATAGATTTCACTAGAATTCAAAACAAGACTCCGAAATAAAAAGTGGCATGGGCCACGTAAGGCCCCGAGAGGAAAGGGGCTCACCAATACATCCGACGGAAAGTGAAGGGGAGCTATGGTCGGTGGACTGGAGTACTTGATATGGATCCACCTACAATCATAACACGAATGTAGCGCCCCCGGCAAAAGGATCGTCATAATACTTGAATTGTACTGGTATGTATGAAAAATTTTTGTTCCAAGTAAACTCAAACCATACACAAGTAGGAAGCAGTAATTGAATCAACAATCAAATATGCATGAAACGAACAATCAAGATAAACAAGTTTACAATCTCTCCTTTTTCCCCTTGAACATTTCCACATCAATGATTTCACAATTTGCTCATATTTTCATTTCAACAGTCATTTCGATCACTTTTCCACCCTTATTACCTCGTCCACCCTTATCACCACAACCCACACCTTATAACTTCGTGTTGCGCGCGCAACCTGATCCCACAGTACAGTTACAATTCACAAACAACATAATAACAATCAACAATTCACAAATATCAACAACAACAGTTCTTAAGAATAACTACAACAATCTACAAGTATTTTCATAACTATCAATACCATTCTCCATCATGTGCTACAATTCATATGCAAATTAAGCCACCGTAATAATTACCCACAACAAGCCAAACATAATATTGCCATAGTTGTTTCAATTGTATCATTTACGATTTCCTTCCATCATTTGTTTCTCAGCTCTTACCACATAACACTTTCACAATTACGCATTTCATTTATTGCCAATTACTTGCACCAATATCGGCAAATTAACTACTAACACTCAAATCAAACCAATAACAAGAATTTCACCGATAGTCCACATTGATATCACATCACATACCAATCATTTGCACACCAAACAAGGCGGTATTACACGGATCAAAGTTAGCCATACATACCTCAAAGAGCTTTCCCTTAATTTTTTTTGAAAACACCAACACATCTAGCAATCACAATCTATAAGGAAATAGCGGAAATCGATTAATAATTAGAAAGACTACCCATGGTGTAACCCTCTTAGGAATTTTATCAAACACCTAACAAGTGAAGTAGACTACAAGGTCCTACAATGGAAACTCCTTCTTCCCTTACCCAATTTCATCCAGAACTACCCAAAATAGTACATTAAGTCCACATACTATAGCTTATTGACACATGCATGGCCTATTTCTAGCCCCAACTATAAACTTTGAACTCATAACTTCTTGTATGAAATTTTTAGAAGTAGAACTTACCTGGATGGAAAACAATCTAAGGTTATCTTTCTTGATTCTTGAAGACTTGAGGAAGATTAGGATGATTAAGAGTTATTCCCCTTCTTTATCTCTTTATATGCTCTCACTTCTCTCTAAAATCAGAAGAAAATACCCAAAAATATGAACCCTAAATGAGTTAAATGAAATGGAGTTCGGGTCTTAAAAACAAATTTTTTGTACTGTCACGGCGCATGGTGCGCCGTGGTAGTGGAAAATGTTTTAGAAACGAAATTGGAGGTGATATGATAATTTGCACTGTCAAGCCACATGGGACGGTGCATGGCGGCGCGGTAGTGAAAAATTATGTGCTGCTTTTGGTAATTTGCTCATAACTTTGTGTAGAAATGTCCGAATAACAAACGGTTTGAAGCATTAGAAACTAGACTCAAAGAACATTCATTTGATAGGTTGTTTATCGCACAAAGCATTATATAGTGGGATATACAATTCTCCAAAGTGAGGTTTTGTGCGCACTAATAACTATGAATTATACATGTTTTATGCCCCTTCTTATCTTAGCTTTGTGCATAAATTGCCTTTGATTAGTCCTGAATTACATACAAGTTGTGCTTGTTTGCAGGTTTGAGTGACAAGATGATGAAAATCACAAATTGGCTAAAGAAGGAGTGAAATCTGCCAAGTAACAAGAAGTTGACAAAAAGGGGAAGTTAAGGAACCTGTGCGTCCGCCTGATTGTGGTGTGCAGCCGCACAGGATTGTTCAGAGACTTGACACAACTCCATGAGACTTGTGCGGCCCGCCTGATTATGGTGTGCGGCCGCATGAAGATAGTTTAGAGAGTCAGATTCTTGGAGGAAGACCCACGCGGCCGCATCCACTTCCGTGCGGTCCGCCTGATGAGGGTTCAGAGGCTAGTACTTTAAGGCACAAGACCTACGCGGACGCATACCAAAAGCAGGCGGTCCGCATGGGAACAAGTTCAGAGAAGCAACAATTTGGCATTTCCTCTTGTGCGGCCGCACGTCACTTTTGTGCGGTCCACTTGATCTACCTTGTGCAGCTGCGAGGCATTTTTGTTCGGACCGCTTGAAAAAACCTACGCGGCCGCAATACATTTCTGTGTGGTCCGCATCTCTTATACAGAGGTAGCTGAAGTGAAGACACCATGCCCTATGCGGCCGCACGCCATTTCTGTGCGGTCCCCATCAGACCCTCAGGGGCATTTTTGTCCAGTTTTCCTGAGTAGTATAAATAGAACACTTTACTGTTTTAGGTTAAGTTTTATTCTCTGAACAGTAACTGCGCTCTTGAGGTTTTATGTTAGCCTATTTTAGGCAACTTCCTATTGTAATTAAAGTAGTTGAGTAGATTTAGCATATAGTTAATGATTATGTTCATCTCTTTCATTATCTTTGCTTTTTCTATTACTTCCATGTCTAGCTAAACCTATTAGCTAGGATTGTGGCTCAACCCTAGTGTGGGTAATAAATAGGTGTTTTTGCCTAATGCTTGGATGTTGTTGGGTGTTTGGTATTTTGTTTGTGTGTATGTTTTCACTTAGATTTGGTGGTTGCAAACACTAAGTCAAGCATAGTGGGTCTTGACTCTTCTTGAGAAAGAGAGTCTATGATCTCACATTCAACCCAACAAGGATTTGGGATGGACCCATGAGAATGGTAGTCCCAAGTAACGGGTTAAACCTCGAGAGAGTAATTACCCTACTTGAACCTTGTGTTGCTTGGGAAAATTGGCCTACCCAATTGGTCTCGAGAGATTCAATTGGGCAAAATTGTTCCCTTTACCAAGAGGTGTGAGAGCGAGTGCTAAAAGTGCAACGGTTATCCATATTCCCCATAATTAGTTCTTATATTCATTGATTATCCGCCTAGGTGAGTGTCGCGACCCTAGTGCTTTTATCTTATTGCTTAATTCTAGGATCAATCATCTTAGATTAATTTTAGATCATATTAGTAGTTGATAATAGTAGACTGATAATTGTAGTGGATAATTATATTAAAAACCCAATGATGAAAGAAGACCAATTTGAAGCTAGAACGCATCTCTGAGCCATACAATTACTCATCTCCAACTTGAATCTCCCTGAGGAATTCAACCCCGATATACTATTGGGCTATTAGTATCGCGCCCACTCTTTCTTCGATTTGAGTTCGACCCGATCACTTTTTGGCGCCGTTGCGGGGGAGCTTTACGGTGTTTGAGTATTTGTTGGCAAGTTGTGTATTTTTGCTTCTCTTTCCTTCTTATTATTTATTTTGTTTGTTAATTTCACTCAGGTACTAATGGCTTTAAATGCGAATGAGCGTCTCAATGTTGGAGTGGAGGAGGTGGATGACGTGGAACAAGAGGAAATTTTACCCCAAGCTCCAAGGAGGGGTAGAAATGCAAATGCAAATGACAACGTACCAGATCCTCCTCCACCTCCACCAAGGGTCGCACCAAGGATATTACCCAACCAGGGTTATGCAAGTGCAATTGTTCCTCCCCGAATATGGGCTGGGAACTTCCAAATTACCAATTTCATGGTGACCTTGCTCGAAACAACGAGGGTACTTCACATGCGCCTCGGACCAAAATGCTTACAAGCATCTGAAAGGGTTTATGGATACTTGTTGGGGGAGCAAGCAAACAAATGTTTCTTTAGACGCATTGACGTTGAGGCTTTTCCCTTTTTCACTTAGGGGGAAAGCTCTCGATTGGTTAGAGAGACTCCCCAACCATTCCATCACCACTTGGGATGAGTTGGCGGATAAATTTATTGCCAAGTTCTTTTCGCCTAGTCACATGGCGACTTTTAGAGACGAGATTCTAGCATTCAAGCAAGAGCCAGTGGAGCCTTTACATGAAATTTGGAAGAGGTTTCGGACTATGGTGAAGGAGTGCCCCAACAACGATATGAATGATGTGATGATCCAGGAGACTTTCTATCGGGGTATCAATACAACCAATCAATGCATAGTCAATCAGTTGGTAGGTGGTAATTTCATGAAACTTCCTTATGATGAAGAGTGTGATATTCTTAATGAAATGGCCGACACTTCATCGGCGTGGCAAAGCCGTGCTAATGTTCCTCAGGGTGATCCCAATGTTATACACTTGCACAATGAGCTACATGATTATGGGCAAGCCATATCCGAACTTACAACCACAATGAACCAGTTGGCCAAGGCACAACTTCAACAAGTTCGAAACCCGAGACAAGTAAATGCCATGGAGGGGGTGAATTTCATGAGATGAAGGAATAGAGGGCAACAACAACCTCAAGAGAATTTTGATAATTGTGATGATGGAAATGGTGGTTTTTCAAATGATGGTTATGAGGATCAAGAAGAAGTGAAATTTGTGAATAACTACCAAGGGAATAGAGGTAATCAAGGGGACCAACAATGGCGTCCCCACTGCAACAATTGGGGAAATCAACAAAATAGTGGGAATTGGAACAGCAATAATCATGGAAACAATTGGAACAATCAAGGAAATCAAGGCAATTAGGGTGGCAACAACAACAATCGGAACAACAATGGCGGGTGGAACAACAATCAGGGAGGAAACCAAGGAAATCGGGGGCAAGGCTTTCAAAGGCCCCCAATGTACCAACTACCGAACAACTCACCCCCATTCCAATCTCAAGGGTCCGGTTCTTCAAGAAATGAGATGGGTATAATTGAGATTATGTTTGAGAAAATGATGAAGAAAAATCAAGAGTCTGATTCCCAACTAGCCTCCCATAATACTTCGACCCGCAACTTAGAAGTGCAACTTGGACAAATATCACAATATCTTAATACTCGTCCGAAGGGTGCTCTACCGAGTGATACTGTAGTGAACCCAAAGGGTGGACACAATAACCATGTGATGGCAGTGACAACACGTAGCGGAAGAGGTGGTGATGTGCAAACCTCTAGGGGTAATAAAGTTGTGATCGATGAGGAGGAAGTGCAAGAAGATAATTCTCCATTTGTGGTTGATGATATTGTTGGTCCTAATGTGAGAAATTAAGTAAGAATTGATATTGATGAGGGTGAGGAGGAGACCCAAGAGGCCATGAACCCGTCTAGGGAACACATCGTTGACATGCCGGAACCTTCGGTCCCAAAAGCGAGGGCACCTTTACCTAGGCCTCCTACGCCATATCCTCAAAGATTGGCCAAGCAAAAGGGTGACAATCAATTAAAAAAGTTTATTGAGATGATGAAGAGTTTGACTATCAATGTGCCTTTGGTGGAGGCACTTGAAGAAATACTGGGATATGCAAAGTTCACGAAGGATTTGGTTACTAAGAAGCGATCTATGGAGTGTGAGACCATCAAAATGACACACCAAGTGAGATCCATTGTTCATTCTATGTCACCAAAGTTAGAGGATATCGGCGCCTTCACAATTCCATGTACAATGGGGAGCGCCGATTTTGCTAAAGCCCTTTGTGATTTGGGGGCAAGTATCAATCTCATGCCATATTCGGTGTTCAAAACTTTGGGTATCGGACAACCTCGTCCAACTTATGTGGTGCTTCAAATGGCGGATAGATCTATAAAGAGACCTTTGGGTATTATTGATGATGTCCTTGTTCGGGTCGATAAGTTCATCTTGCCTGCCGATTTTGTGATTCTAGATTGCCAAGTGGATTTTGAGGTGCCCATTATTCTTGGAAGGCCTTTCCTAGCTACGGGGAAGGCCTTGGTTGATGTTGAGGCGGAGAATTGACTTTCCACGTTGGTGATGAAAAGGTGGTTTTCCATGTATGCAAGTCGATGCGCCAACCAAATAGCACCGAGGTGTGTTCGTTTATTGACATTGTCACGGTGATGTTAGTGGATAACACAAGCGCCATGACAAATATTGAGGACCCAATGAGGCCGTGATATTAAACATGGATGTAGGTGATGTTCAAAAAGGGTGGAGTGTGTGAATGCACTTCATGGCATGGGCTCATATTCCTACGAGCCGAGAAAGCTATCTCTTGATCTTGAAAATCGCAAGACTCCACCCACCAAACCATCCATTGAGGAGCCATCGGTGTTGGAGTTGAAACCACTTCCTCCTCACCTCAGGTATGAGTTTCTTGGTCCTAATTTCACTTTGTCGGTTGTTATTTCTGCTTGCTTGACTAACGTGCAGGTTGACGCCACTTTGGCGGTTCTTCAAAAGTGCAAGCGGGCGATTGGATGGACCTTGGCAGATATTCGGGGTATTACCCCCGCATTTTTCACGCACAAGATAATATTGGAGGAGGATGCTAGGTCATCTCTTGAACATCAAAGGAGACTCAATGAGGCCATGCAAGAGGTGGTCAAAAAGGAAATCATCAAGTGGCTTAACGCCGGTGTGGTATATCCAATCTCCGACAATTCATGGACCTCTCCGGTCCAATGTGTTCCAAAGAAGGGAGGAATGATAGTAGTGACCAATGATAATAATGAGCTAATTCCGACTCGTACTGTGACGGGTTGGAGGGTATGAATGGAACCGAAAACTGAACAAGGTTACAAGAAAATACCATTTCCCATTGCCATTCTTGGATCAAATGCTTGACCGTCTTGCAGGCCGAGCATTCTATTACTTTTTGGATGGGTATTCAGGCAATAATCAAATCCTCATTGTGCCGGAAGATCAAGAAAAGACAACATTTACATGATCGTATGGTACTTTCACATTCTCTCGAATGCCATTTGGGTTGTTTAATGCACCAACGACCTTCCAAAGATGTATGATGGCAATCTTCACCGACATGGTGGATGACATATTGGAGGTCTTCATGGACGACATTAGTGTGGTCGGGGATTCATTTGGTGAATGTTTACAAAACCTTGATCGTGTGTTGGCCCGATGTGAAGATACAAAATTGGTGCTCAATTGGGAGAAATGCCTCTTTATGGTGGAAGAAGGAATTGTGTTGGGGCAACAAATTTCGAAGAAGGGAATTGAGGTGGACAAGGCTAAAATCGAGGTGATCTCAAGGCTTTCTCCCCCTAACTCTGTCAAATGGGTGAGGAGTTTTCTTGGACACGCGGGTTTCTACCGGAGATTCATCAAAGACTTTTCTAAGGTAGTGAACCCGTTGTGTAAATTGCTGGAAAAATATGCAAAGTACGTGTTTGATGAGAAGTGCATGGAGGCGTTTGAGCTTCTAAAGCAAAAGTTGGCGACTACTCCCATCATTTCCGCACCCAATTGGAGCTTACCCTTTGAGCTCATGTGCGATGTCAGTGATGTTGCGGTGGGGGCCGTCTTGGGCCAGAAAATCAACAAGTTGTCCCATCCGGTGTACTATTCTAGCAGGACTATGAATGAGGCGCAAAGAAATTATACGGTCACCGAGAAGGAATTGCTTGCCGTTTTGTTTGCTATGTTGAAGTTTCGCCCGTACCTCATGGGGGCCAAAGTGACTATTCATACCGATCACTCCGCCCTAAGGTACATGATGTCTAAGAAGGATTCAAAGGCAAGGTTGATGAGATGTGTGCTTCTTCTACAAGAGTTTGACTTGAAGATAATGGATAGAAAGGGTAGTGAAAATCAAGTGGCGGACCACTTGTCTCGTTTGGAGGAGGGGGGGGGGAGGCCTTCGGATGGCCTTGAGATAAATGATTCTTTTCCGGACGATAAACTCCTCTCAGTTTCTATGCTTGACAAGTCGTGGTTTACCGACATTGCAAATTATTTGGTTACTGGTGTGGTCCCGTGTGAGCTCTCTTCTAACCAAAAGAAGTAGCTCAAGTGGGATGCTTTGGACTTCTATTGGGATGAGCCTTATCTCTTCAAAATTTGCACCGATGGTGTGATTAGGCGGTGTGTTCCCGAGGAAGAACAACTAAGCATTGTGGAAGCTTGTCATTCTTCGCCCTATGGTGGCCATCATGGCGGGGTGAGGACGGCGTCCAAAGTATTGACTTGTGGTTTTTATTGGCCTTCGCTGTTCAAGGATGCCGGTGACTTTGCGAAAAGGTGTGATAACTGTCAACGTGCGGGTGGAATTTCAAAGAAAGATGAGATTCCCCTTAACACGATTCTTGAGGTCGATATTTTTTATGTTTGGGGGATAGACTTCATGGGCCCATTTGTGAGTTCTTGTGGCAATACCTATATTTTGGTAGCGGTTGATTACATGTCGAAATGGGTTGAGGCCGTTGCCTTTCCTAGCAATGAAGCTCGTAGTGTGGTGGCCTTCTTGAAGAAGAGCATCTTTACTAGGTTTGGCACACCCCGTGCCATAATTAGTGATG
This sequence comes from Nicotiana benthamiana, assembly GCA_034376525.1. Lineage (NCBI taxonomy): Eukaryota > Viridiplantae > Streptophyta > Magnoliopsida > Solanales > Solanaceae > Nicotiana > Nicotiana benthamiana. The sequence goes on from CM067337.1 coordinate 34,277,902, forward strand.
GTGGCTCTCATTTTTCAACCGAGCTATCGATTCTTTGTTCTCCAAGTATGGGGTAAACCACAAAGTGACCACTCCTTATCATTCTCAAGAGTGGCCAAGTTGAGGTTACGAACCGAGAAATCAAGAGTATTTTTTCCAAGACTGTCAATGCAAATAAGACCGACTGGTCAAAGAAATTGGATGATGCTCTTTGGGCGTATCGTACTGCTTTCAAGACTCCGATTGGAATGTCGCCATATCGGTTGGTTTTTTTAAGGTGTGTCATCTTCCGGTACAGTTGGAACATAAAGCAATGTGGGCCTTGAGAAAGTTGAATGTAAAGTGGGATGTAGCAGCCAATCTCCGGGTTGAACAATTGAATGAGCTTGATGAGTTTCGGTTTCATGCATATTCTAGCTCATCTTTGTACAAGGATAAAATGAAGTATCTCCACTACAAGTATGCCCAGGGGAAAGAGTTCAACATTGGTGATGTGGTTCTTCTCTTCAATTCTCGGTTAAGGTTGTTTCCGGGAAAGTTGAAATCCAAGTGGAGCGGTCCTTTTGAAGTGGTTGGTGTTACTCCCTTTGGTGCTATTGACCTCAAAAACAAGAATGGTGAAGTGTTCCGGGTAAATGGGCATAGGGTCAAGCACTATTTGGGCAAGTTTGATGATAGCCACGTGGTGACACTTCTTCACTTGAAATGATTATGATGGTAACTTGAGTCGTGCTGCGACGTTAAATCAGGCGCTTCTTGGGAGGCAACTATGTCTTTTCATTTGCTTTGTTTTTCTTTTGTAGAGTAGGATTTTTTTAAGCTGATGGTTTGTGGAGTGTTGCAAGAATAGATTTGAATCAGTGCAAGAAAAGAAGATAAAAATTGCAGAATCCCTGCCCAGTGCCCATGCGGCTGCACCTCAATTCCGTGCGGTCCGCGTGGGTCAAGTTGAAAAATGTCCAGTCTCTGAAGTTTACTCACGTGGCCGCAGCTAAAACCAGGCGGACCGCGTGAGTTGTTGGCATCAAGTGCCAGGTGAAAAATCCTGGGCGGTCCGCGTGCCTCTTTTGTGCGGCCGCGTAGGTAGGTGAGTTTGGGCCCCACGGTAGTCTATGAATAGACGCCCAAGGCCATTTTTTACCCTTTTAGCAAAATTTCACTCTGAAGCTTACTTTTTAGTGTTCATATCCTCAAGCTTGCGTTTCATCTCTTCTTCAATACAATCCTGGTAACAGTTCACGCGCCATGTTAATTCTTAGTCAATTACTTGTTATTTTTCATTACATTTTTTTTGTTAGAATAACTTCATAATTTTTATTTCTCTCCTTAGAAATTGATTAGGGTAGTTTCCGCTGTTTCATTTGTTTAAAGCATGGGCATAAGACGGAAATTATCAACTGAGTAGGGACAACCTAAGCGATTGATCATGATTGTTGTGTGAACTTAAATGCATATAAGTCCCCTGCCCAGCTCGGATGCCCTACGCGGCCGCACAACCTTTTGGTGCGGTCCCTGAGAGTTGCTTAACTCCATAGTCACACTATGCCGCGCCCACATGAACTCTTTGTGTGTTCCGCGTGATTTTCTGTGCGGCCGCGGTCCAAATTCGTGCGGACCGTGTGGCTTGGTTATCAGAGAGGGTGAAATTTTTTAATATGCTTTGTGCGGCCGCGGTCCCAATCAGGCGGACCCATGGGTGTTTGTCTGAGATGTGAAAATTTTTGGTTTTGTCTTGTGCGGCCGCGGTCCATAATCAGGCGGACCGCATGGCCGGGTTGTCTGAATGTTGAAATTTTCTGGTGCTTACTTGTGCGGACCGCGGTCACTTCTGTGTGGTCGCTCAAGGATCCCATGCGGCCACGAGCCCTTTTTGTGCGGTTCGCGAGACCTGTTTTGGTTATTGATTACTAGGCTAGTTTTGCCTGTGCGGATCGCATGAGCTTTTTGTGCGGTCCGCCTCAGCCTGTCTGCAGCATGAAGAGTGTTCAAGTGTTTTGTTATTCAACTTTGTATCTCTCTCGTGCTTTCACTGACAATGTTAGACGTGATTCTTTTGCAGATAATGCCTTCAAAGGGTAAACAAGTTCAACGTGGGGGTAAGGAAAACAACCGGCGACGGGTGGAGCCTCCAAAGTAAAGACAGTGCGGATACTACTCAAACTATCTGCTAAGGAAAAGGAGGATATCAGGAGGACTAGAAAGATCATACGGGAGGCAGACAAGGTTGCCTCTCATTCTTCAGGCAGTGAATATTCCCCCTCCCGGAGTTTGACTCCAGAGTCCATACCCTCATGGCTGTCAATAGAGGTGCCAGTGCCAGTATCATCATCTCCTGAGAATGAGCTGGAAAATGTGGCCACTTCTACGAGACTAGTAAACATAGTACTAACAGATTTGTCTGATGAGTCCTAGGCCGAAAAAAAGCTAGTGAGGATCGCTCTACCTCCCCCATAATGTCGTCATCAGGGGAGAGTGAGGGTGGTGAACCACAGGTTGGAGGTATTGAGAGGACCAGAAAAGAGGGAGCCTGGAAAGACCATTTTGTGAGTGAGACTGCCTTCCACATGTACAGAGCATGGTGGCCGAAGAGAAAGCTGATTCTAGAGCGGAGGTTTTTTTCAACTGATTTGCTCCCTCACAACCCTCACGTACAAGCTCAGTTCACTACGCGAGAGGGATGGGGATTCTTTGCAGAACATGTGGAAATGGCCAATGAGCACATTGTAAAAGAGTTTTATAGCAATGTCCACCACATGGTCAAGGGTTCCACAGCGACAAAGGTGAGAGACCAGGTGGTTCTGTATGATGGCAAGACTTTGAATGATTTTCTGGGGATTGCTGAGGAAGATGAGTCACATTATCTGGAGAAATTGGCACAGAAAAAAGAGGTGCGCCCGTGGTTGGCTGAGATCATTGCAGCTTCAGGCACTGTCAATGGTTGAATGCACCGTCCAGAATATTTAGAAACACCCTGAGCTTCGAGGAAAAAGGGTGGCTCTCATTTGTGTGCACCAGATCGACCCCTACACTCATGACAACTCTGTACTGATTGAGCGTGCTATCCTAGTTGCCTCCATTATGGCGGGTTTCCTGTTAAATGTGGGTAACATCATGCAAAGGGTGATTTCCAAGGTGGGGCATGACACTCAGCAAAACTACCTGTTCCCCAATACATTGACCATGTACTTTGATTACATGAAGGTGAAGAAGAAACATTATGATATTGAGGTGCCTCCAGTGGGTCCTTACTTGTTGTATGATCAAAAGGGTCAAGACAACCCTAAGGGCACCAAGAAAGGGCAGGCATCGACTTCTACTGCAGCTAGCCAGTCTGACAATCTAGAGGCAACTGTGCATCCTTCTGTGCCTATCACTGATGTATTGCAACCGGGCTCATCTTCAACCCCTCCTTCCACTTCTGCGGAGCCGGTAGTTCCGGTGTCCAAGACTCACAAGTTCACATCTTATCAGCTGACACAGACTCTCGCTAGCTTGAACAACTGGGTGTCGGCTGCGACATCCAAGTTGTCAACATTGACGACAACTGTTGAGACCCAGAGGGCACCTATTATTGTGGAGGCCCCTTCTTTACTTGAGGAAACATTGAAGAAAATCCTGGAAAAGCAGGAAGCTATGATGAAAAAGAAGGATAAGCTAGAGGAAGCAGTCGGGGCGTACAACAAAGCCCTAAAATATTTGGCCAAGGAGCACCGAAAGATCAGGAAAGATAGAGCTTCCAAGGACTCGGTGAAGAAGCTGGGACAGATGATGATAAGCTCCTTGCCGACCAGATTCCCCTAGACTTGCTGTTTGGGGAGGCCATGGAGGAGGCAGCTTTAGCTCAGCCACAGTCCAAGGGGAGACCGAGGAAGAAGAGGAAGCTCCCACGCACAGAGGTAGTGGTGATTGAGGTGGCACCTGCCTAGAGGGCCCATCTAAGCCTATCATTGGAGACACTGAGCCTCGGGCAGCGCTGACAGGAGATGAGCCACATGAGCATACCGTTAATGTCCCATCACACCAGCAGCAGGCTGGGGACCGATCTGAGATCCCCGCCGGTACACAGGACACAAGAGCCAGTTGATGAGGCTTGATGGGCCATTACTATATCCTTCCTCCTATTTTATGCTTTATTTGATAGCAAGCATTGAGGACAATCCTAGCTTTTATTAATGGGGGTGTGGCCCTACTTTTTGATTGATTTGGATATTGGATGACTGTACAAATACTATTTACTATTTACTTTCTGCACATTCATAGTTAGACGGTTTGTATATAATTTTGATTTTTGGATCTCCCTTTAGTGTATATTCTACTTCCCTTATGTATATATTCATTTGGTTCTCGTTTGAGTTTTCTTGTTATTTTCGTTAATTTCGTAAAATTTTCGTTTTAGTGCAACATTAGGCTCGTAGCTTCTTTTTTGGTTTGGTTGATGTTGAAATAAGCCTTTGGTTTTCTTAATGCCACGGTTCTTTCCAGGGGTGGAATGTTGTGTGAACCGGGTGGCTCTTCCCAATGATAGATAGCGTGTCAACTTTCTTAAGGGTTGAGTCAGTTCTTTTGTTTTGCCTCTTTTCGAATTTTCAAGTTTTTGTAGTAAGAGTACCTCACAAAAAGCACTTGGGCCTCGCACGTTTTCCTTCGATCTTATGGTCAAAGACATAAAGTTATGTTTAGGATGTCGATAGTCGTGGCCTCGAGACTCTTGTGTTGACCAATAAATCATCATATGGTCGTGTGAGGCCATTGTGTGTATAAATCGTATCTAAGGTCGTTGTGGGCCCTCGACTCCGTCTTTGGCAATCCTTGAGTGTTTGTGTGATTAGAACTTGATTTGCGAGCCCAAGTGCCGAGGTGATGGTCTAGAACTTGCCCCGAATGTTTGTTGAGGCAAAATCCTGGGTGGAACTTGATTTGAGATATGATTGTAGGCTCTCCTTGATCCCAAAATGTTATCTTGATTAATTTTATGACCTACGAATATAATGATCCCAAGTTCACCCTTTTGAGCCTAAATCCTTATTCTTTCATACACCAAGCTACAAACCTATACCCGTTCTCAATTAGACCTTCTCTTGGCACCCAAAAGTCTTCCCTTGGTAACTGGAAATTGCATAAGTTTTTTTTTGGGTAGGGGGGAGACAAGAAAGGAAACAAACTGGTATAACGTACAAAAGGAAAGAAAAAAAGGAAGGCAATGAAAAAGAGAAAAAGACAAAACAAAAGGAAGTCAAAAAAAGAGGATAAGAATAAAAAAAGGGAATCAAACTACAACAAAAAAGTGAAAAAGGTTGAAAAAGGAGAAAAAGGCTTGTTTTTGAAAAGAAAGGGTGACAATGTGTCTCTCCACCCACTTTGAAGAGGTGAATTGCATGTTTGAGTCAAGAAAGTTTACCAAAACGAATCAAAAGAATCGCTTAAGGGAAGAGTAAACTCATGTGACCTATTGCATACCCCACATGTACCCAAAAGCCTTCACAATGACTCCCCAAAAGCCCTACATGATCTTGAATTACGGAGAACCTACATTAGTGGATACTTACATGAAGGGCAAGCATATGGTATGTAGAGCCGGACTTAAGGCCTCTTCTTTGTGAGTGTTGAGTTAGAGAGCTTTCCACCTCGATTTGTGTGCATATATATTCAAAAAGAGGAGTTTCACTTAGGGAGAGTCGAGGATGTACGAGTTTGGGATCCACAATGACCATATTACTTGAGAAAACGCTCCATGATGTAATGTGTCAACCCTTGAGGCTCTTGTGTCATGCTTGATCCTAAAGTTTGCAAAGTTTTAAATTTGTTAATGATCTATTTGCATTAGAGACAATTGTTAGTCCCAACTGAGGCTTGTAGAGGTTACATCAGGGCAAACATGAATTTCTGAATTGTTTTCTATTGAGAGGTGTGTCTCATTTTATTTGCTTGAGGGCAAGCAAAGGTTTAAGTTTAGGGGAGTTGATAACTGTGAATTATACATGATTTATGCCCCTTGAATTACTTACAAGTTGTTCTTGTTTGTAGGTTTGAGCGACAAGATGATGAAAATTAAAAATCGGCTCAAGAAGGAGTAAAATCTTCCAAGTAACAAGAAGTTGACAAAAAGGGGAAGTTAAGGAACCTGTGCGGTCCGCCTGATTGTGGTGTGCGGCCGCACAGGATTGTTCAGAGACTTGACACAACTCCATGAGACTTGTGCGGCCCGCCTGATTATGGTGTGCGGCCGCATGAAGATAGTTTAGAGAGTCAGATTCTTGGAGGAAGACCCACGCGGCCGCATCCACTTCCGTGCGGTCCACCTGATGAGGGTTCAGAGGCTAGTACTTTAAGGCACAAGACCTACGCGGACGCATACCAAAAGCAGGCGGTCCGCATGGGAACAAGTTCAGAGAAGCAACAATTTGGCATTTCCTCTTGTGCGGCCGCACGTCACTTTTGTGCGGTCCACTTGATCTACCTTGTGCAGCTGCGAGGCATTTTTGTTCGGACCGCTTGAAAAAACCTACGTGGCCGCAATACATTTCTGTGTGGTCCGCATCTCTTATACAGAGGTAGCTGAAGTGAAGACACCATGCCCTATGCGGCCGCACGCCATTTCTGTGCGGTCCCCATCAGACCCTCAGGGGCATTTTTGTCCAGTTTTCCTGAGTAGTATAAATAGAACACTTTACTGTTTTAGGTTAAGTTTTATTCTCTGAACAGTAACTGCGCTCTTGAGGTTTTATGTTAGCCTATTTTAGGCAACTTCCTATTGTAATTAAAGTAGTTGAGTAGATTTAGCATATAGTTAATGATTATGTTCATCTCTTTCATTATCTTTGCTTTTTCTATTACTTCCATGTCTAGCTAAACCTATTAGCTAGGATTGTGGCTCAACCCTAGTGTGGGTAATAAATAGGTGTTTTTGCCTAATGCTTGGATGTTGTTGGGTGTTTGGTATTTTGTTTGTGTGTATGTTTTCACTTAGATTTGGTGGTTGCAAACACTAAGTCAAGCATAGTGGGTCTTGACTCTTCTTGAGAAAGAGAGTCTATGATCTCACATTCAACCCAACAAGGATTTGGGATGGACCCATGAGAATGGTAGTCCCAAGTAACGGGTTAAACCTCGAGACAATAATTACCCTACTTGAACCTTGTGTTGCTTGGACAAATTGGCCTATCCAATTGGTCTCGAGAGATTCAATTGGAAAAAATCGTTCTCTCTACCGAGAGGTGTGAGAGCGAGTGTTAAAAGTGCAACGGTTATCCATATTCCCCATAATTAGTATCCTTGTGTTAGAATTCTATATTCATTAATTATCCGCCTAGGTGAGTGTAATGACCCTAGTGCTTTTCTCTTATTGCTTATTTCTAGCATCAATCATCTTAGCTTAATTTTAGATCATATTAGTAGTTGATAATAGTAGATTGATAATTGTAGTGGATAATTATATTAAAAACCCAAAAACGAAAGAAGACCAATTTGATATAGAACGCATCTCTAAGCCATACAATTACTCATCTCCAACTTGAAGCTCCCTGAGGAATTCGACCCCCATATACTATTAGGTAATTAGTATCGCGCCCACTCTTTCTTCGGATTGAGTTCGACCCGATCACACACTCATTTTCTATCTTCGTCTGTTTTGATGTTTTCCAATGTTTTCCAACTTGGCTTAGACTTAGGCCCTTCCTTGGACTCCAAATTACTTACCATAAGACTTATACACATATTTACAAAATACAATTGATGCACACCATGTTAATAGCATATAAATATTATAGTAAGCCTACGTGGCACCACGAAATCCTAGGTTACGTAGCAAAAATTTTCTGGGGCCTTACATTCTCCCTCCCCCCTTAGGATCATTCATTCTCGAATGAGGATTTTGAAAATCAGTAGGTTTTGAAAAGAGCAAAAACACGATACGCAAGCTTCCTTATTTTTCACTAACTCCCCTATTTTTCAAAAAATTTTGCCAGAGTTTCCTTTGTAATTTGGACATATCCTCATGTTAGAGAACCTCCGAAACACATTTCCAAACACCGTTACACAAATCCTGATATCCTTATAACTAGTATACAATTCATCACCCATGCTATTGCACATATTCAATTGCTTGACACACTTTTGCACATGGTTTGATTACCTTGAGGAGTCCCACACAGCTTAACCACTTTGATACACTATACACATGTAAATTAGTCATTACCAATATACACTATCATAAGCGAATTACTTATCAAAAGAGTTCTTACAAAACTTTCATTTACCAAGAAGGGTTGCATATGACTCAAATAATCACAACACACAAAATTTTAGGCACAACTTGGAGGATTACAATAGTAAATCATTTAGGGGAGATATGGGGTGTCTTTGCACCAAATGGAACACAACATAAGTTTGCTTAGAGATAAAAGTTCGCACGATCACTACTAGACTTGTTCAAATAGACAGGGATACTTTTGTTTCACTTCATCTTCCATTTTCCATGTGGCTTCCTCAACGCGATAACGCACCACAATATTTATATTTCAATGAAAACAACCTCAGCATTACAAACACTACTTTATCACGATGATACCTGGGCATGGACTGTACATTTTTAAATCATGTCACCTAGGAGGTACCTTTCAAATCAAAACCAAGGCTACGCAATCGAGAGAAAATATTTTATTCCCACAACACTCTCAGCATTCAATGGCCTCTTATATTTACAGACTTCACCAGAATACATTCACATGTACAATTTCGACCCCAAAACTTACTTAACAAGGATAACAAGTAGATATTTCGCATAAGCTAACCATCTACTAACTTTACTTTCACTAACATCCACTGGAATGATACACAATGATCTCTACCTACCTTCTTAGACATAGATATATGAATCCACAAGATATATGTCAAACAACTATGGGGACGCTTCATACTCCTAGTGCGGCCTAATATGGAATAGACTTATGCAACCTTTATTATAACTCACATAACATCTTCAGGGGAAAATATTGAGAATAGCCTGCTCACCCTCTAGACTCTAAATCTCTAGGAGAACACTCACACTAAACCCTTGATGACCTGCAACAATTACTCTAAGATGTGCTATCATAAACTGACCATAAAAATACCTATCAAATATATATGTGATCACACTACAAAGCTTCCTATTTGACTTGCTGAACAAAAAATACCCAATGGATTTAATACAATGACAACAGAGTTCAAGATTAGGTTGAGGTTATTCAGGAATCCATTAATGCGCTGAATAGAGTATTTTATGAGGTTAATTGCTAAGGGACATGAAAGTTACAACCAACAATGCTGACACAGTTAATCAGTGTAACGACATCAATTATTACACAAATGAGGCATAATGGTAAGTAGTACATTGGCAATAGGAATCATTAAGGAGGAATATTCAAACACATGACCCAGTCGTTTTGCTAGGGTGAAGCGAAAATCCGTTTATCAAGAATAAGAATACTCTAGAACCTTGAATGCGATTGGGGTTTCAAAATACATGAAGTTGAATTACATTCTTATCAATTAGCTGGCACACATAATCTAGGCCCCAAGCCCGTGAGGATGAAAAGAAGTTGTACACTTATGAGATCATCATATTCTCAAACAACTTAACCCACCATGATAGTTGATCCTATATGAGAGAACTAAAGTTACGACAACTTAGTCTTTCAAATCAATATGCTCATGATATGTGAAAAAAAAATCTGAAGGCATCTAATTTCACCCTTTTACGAGTAAAACCACATAGCTAGGACAAAAAAATGTTGGCACGAAATTATGTATTGGTTAGAGGAATTTTTAAAGGTTAACATGATGCTCCGGGAAGAAAGACAAATGACAACATTATCCATCAAAGGAGGTGGAATACCAAGGGTAGTAAAACTCCTCTCACATGACAATGATATAGTCAATTATTCTAGAAGCTGAGTGAGAAGAAAGCCATTTAACCCATCCAATCCGATCCATTTAAGACTTTGGGAAAAGTATACACTTTGGTTTGAAATTATGACAATTTAATCTTGAACTTTAAGGAAAATCATTACTTTTTTTTTTGAAATCCAAGAGACAATCCCTCGTAGTCCTAGAAAATCGTCAACAATGGCAAGAAAGTACTTACCATTACGAGTTGGTCTGAAACAAGGCCTCAAAGTGCCCACATGGATAAGTTCGAATGAATTAGATGTCTTAATGCATTTATCGAGGAGAAGTAACCTGGGTTATCTAGTCACATGAATAAGCAGAGTGGGTATGGTTGTTAGAAGAACATCTACAAAGAATACCAGCAATATTTATTTATTCCAATTAAAGGAATATGTCCCATTCCTTAATACTGCAAGACTTTCTCTTTGATGCCATGAAACGTAAATGAACTTTACAATGAGAGCAATCAGATGAAATAGATAGTAGTGTAGCTAAATTAATGAGCAGCATTTGGAACCAACAAGCTTAAACTAAGTCGAAGATATTAGAAGTCCATAGTAAAGGGGAATTTACCTACTTTCAGTGTCCTTTTTGAAAAGGGTACTTATAGAGTATAAAAATGAGGGGAATTTAATCGAATCGTATAGTTGGATGAGTGGTCAAGACATTGAGATAATATCGCACTAAAGATTACGGGTAAACGACACACGATGTTAGACAAATGAAAGAAAGTGAAAGAGACTTATAGAGGTAACATTTACATTGTATCCACTAGGAAGGGGTGGTAATATAAAGCGACTACGAGAGGCTACATTTTTTTGAAAGAAGATCGCTGTATGAAGTCACGTGATGTATAACTCTAGAATTTTAAAAAATGAAGCACAATAATATATTTCTACACAATCATCTATTGCAAACCACATTAGGAGAGGATATAAGACTTAACGGAGAGAAAGGCTTTGACATACTAATGTGTTACTAGGTGTATTTCTCCTTTGTCAACCCAAAACCTAAAGGCGAGAGTTAGACTGATAACAGATTATTGGATTAGAACCATTGTAGACAATCCATGATCGGAAAGAGATCATTCAATTTAGCAATTGTGGCATGCTATCAACCCTTGATGAATTTGAAGTGATATGAGAACCCAATGGGGTAGTATAGAATAATCATTAAGGGTTTGCAGATGTTCATAATAAGTTCTTCATGGATTTTAACTTGAGAACCATCCAGATGCTAATGAAATACAGAAGAGTATGAGAAACATGAATTGTGATATAATAACCCCCAAAGGTATGCTTGGTCTTGACGGAGAGCCTAGTAAGGGTCCTTACGAGACAGAAAGTGTTACAATGACTCATAGAAGGATTTTTTCTCTCATGATTATCGAACAAGTGTGGGAAAACTAGAAAAATGACTTCACTAACTAAAGAACACAATGAACACATGATATGAAGGGAGTAAAGAGAAAGTAAACATTTGTTATGAGCTGGTCATGCTTCTTCTATATTAACTCCCAACTGCAACATACAACCATGCCACGAGCAACCACAATAATAGGACAAAGTTGAGCTACTTATTGTGGGATGTCCCAAGTGGATACGAAAGTTATGGCGACACATGATCTTCCTATGATATGGATGTGAGGATCTCAATTTTCAGAGAGACTTTATGCACACGGTGACCATTTCAATTGACATGCACTCATGTGAGGTTTTAAGGTATGATCTTATGTTACTAGGCAGTGAGAATATTTCATGATGATGTTCTCAAGAGAGTAGAATGATTGTTCAAACCATATAATCCATATACACAACTGAGTAAAAGAGTGACTTGAGAAGGATCACAATGCTGGGATGCTTTGCATGGAACTTGACGCCACATAAGTAAACTTTACGACGGCGCATGTATAGGAACAAGCGAGTAGATTTTGTCCATTTAAATAAAAGACTCTATAAGAAATTCATCGGATAAAATCCCTTGGTGAGAATTCAAGAAAACCAAGTGGGAAATATCAATCCTAGAGTTATAACTCAATTCAAGGGTATGATTATAGAGCTTAATTCCACAAGAATGTAATTAAGTGAATTCATAATAGAGTGGATTCATGAATAGTGCGTCTCGTTCAAAGAGTCGATACACGCAATGTTTTGTTATTCAACACCTTGTTAAGACCATGTTCATGAGGACTCTTCAATATGGACGTACATATACAATGAGAAGAATTTTCATGTGACTCCCTTAATAACGTTTAGTTGATAGGACAATAGCTTAATTGATACCCCTCGACTCCACATCCCTAACGTACGTATGTAACAAACTAATATACTACATGATTTGATGGTGCAGAGACATCACCAGGGACAAGGACACTCCCCCCTTAGCGATGTGATTTACCAATCCATCCACAACTCAAGACATTCTCCTAACAAGTCTTTGGGCAATCCACTCAGACTCGATGGTGGGATCAATCCCTCCTTACATTCTTCTAATTCGCGGATTATTGCATCAAGGTTACCAATCTTAAGAATAAGACTTAGAGAGGAAATCAGCTCCCTAACTTGAGCTCTATCACACGATTGGAGTATTAAAGAAGGGTGAAATTCCTAAATGTTAGAATAGCCTCCAACTTATAGATGTGGTCGACAATGCACCGATAAGAAGGGCTCTACTAGACACGGCTCCGAGACATCCTAGGACACTTTAAAGACTTAGGCTCTAAAACCAAGTTTGTCACGCCCCGAATTCGAGGGACTTGACCGACGCCCGACTAAGTAGCCCCAGTCAAGTGCACCTGGGTGCCTTTCTTATCCCACGTATTATCCCGTGTTCTCATTACTTATTAATCAAAGAAATTTTCCATTTATAATTAAAACAACTTTTAACAAAACATACATAGACACTTTATGAGGTTTACAACTTGCATCGCCCAATATACAGAATACATATTTACATAAGTTTGCAACCAACATTTACTGTCTACGGAACCTCTAATGATACAGAAGGGTGATATAATACTTGCTGGTAACAAGGCTCCAGCTATTCTTCACTAAAAATCAAAACAAGACTTCAAAATAAAGCAGCATGAGCCATGCAAGGTCCCGAGAGGAAATGAGCTCACTAAAACATCTGACGAAAAGTGAAGGGGAGCTACGATCGGTGGAATTAAGTACATGTTATGGATCCACCTACAATCATAACACGAATGTAGCGCCCCCGACAAAAGGAACGTTAGTACACTTGAATTGTACTGGTATGTATGAACAAGCTTTGTCCCAAGTAAACCCAAACCATAGACAAGTAGGAAGCAGTAATATAATCAACAATCAAATACACAAGAAAGAAACAATCAAGCCAAACAAGCTTACAATCTCTCATTTTTCCCCTTCAACATTTCCACATCAATGATTTCACAATTTGCTCATATTTTCATTTCAATAGTGATTCGATCACTTTTCCACCTTATTATATCGGCCACCCTAATTACCTCGACCACCCTTATCACCACAACCCACACCTTGTAACTTCATGTTGCGGTGCGCAACCCTATCCCACCGTACATTTACAATTCACAAACAACACAACAACAATCAACAATCCAAAAGATCAACAACAACTGTTTTTAAGAACAACCACAACAATATATAAGTATTACCATAACTGTCAATACCATTTTTCATCATTTTCAACAATTCATATGCAAATTAAGCCACCATAATAATTATCCACAACAAGCCAAACATGTTATTGCCACAGTTGTTTCAATTGCATCATTTACGATTTCCTTCCATCATTTGTTTCTTAGCTCTTACCGCATAATACTTTTACAATCACACATTCCATTTATTACCATTTACTTGCACTATTTTATCGGGAGAATTAACCACAAAAACTCAAATCAAATCAATCACAAGAATTTCACCAATCGTCCAAATAGATATCACATACCAAGAATTTGCACACCAAAGAAGGCGATTTTACAAGGATCAAAGTTAGTCATACATACCTCAAAGAGTTTTCCCTTAAATGTTTTTGAATACACCAAAACATCTAGCAATCACAATATGTAAGGACATAGCGGAAATTGATTAATAATTAGAAAGATTACCCATGGTGTACCCTCTTAGAAATTTCATCAAACACCTAACAAGTGAAGTAGACTACAAGGTCCTACACCGGATACTCCTTCTTCCCTTACCCAATTTCATCAAGAACTACCCAAACTAGTACATTAATTCCACATAATATAGCTTATTGAAACATGCATGGCCTATTTCTAGCCCCAACTATATACTTTGAACTCATAACTTCTTGTATTATATAACGGGATATATGACTTTCATTTGATAGGTTATTCATCACACAAAGCTATATATAACGGGATATATGATTTTCCAAAGTGAGGTCTTGTGCGCACTCATTTGCAATTTTCTTCTGTTATGATGTTTTCCAACTTGGCTTAGACTTAGGCCCTTCCTTGGACCCCAAATTACTTACCATAAAATTTATACATATATTTACAAAATAAATATGATCACACCATATTAATAGCACATAAAATATTATAGTAAGCCTACGTGGCACCACAAAATCCTAGGTTACTTAGCAAAAAATTTTTGGGGCCTTACAGTTAACCCTAACTAGTTCTTAATTAATCAATCCTTACTATTTAAACCTAATTTAATTAACACTAAGGAACCCTGGGTCAAAATTAAAAGAAAATAAGAAGAAGCAATAAAACTACCAGTTAAAAGAAAAATAAGTACAATTTAATGGATAATGAATGAGCGAAATTACCAGGTGTGTAATGTGTGATGAAAAGGGACTCTAATTTTGTGTTTTGCAGATTAGGGCATGGATGAACAATGATAACTTGTGTTTGAGCGTCCAATAAGAAAAAAGGGTAAAAGGCTTCATGTTCTCATATTCATAGAAAATACCCAAGTGTCCACACAACTTACCTAGCACGGCCACAATAAATCACCGCAGTCCGCGCTTGTGAAGAACTAAAGATCTACTTTATTAAAACTACTACTGAGAGCGGTAAATGGAATGAGGCTGCAGTTGAGCACCACTGACCACAATTAATGCACCACGGACGCGGTTGAAATTTCAGAGAAGTCTCATTTTGGACATTTCAATCCCGCGTCCGCCGCCAATTTCCACCTCCGCAATAAGGACACCGCTGACCGCAAAAAATTGAGCGATGTCAGCTGTCCAACTTCAGACAGTTGCAAAAATTTTCCAGCTTAGTCTTGCACTACATCAAACATTCCTACACACCTCACACCAGTTAGTTCAAAACAAGTCCTACACTAAGAAGTAAAACACATGGGTTGCCTCCCAAGAAGTACCTGATTTAATGTCGCGGCATGACACAGTTACCATCAATCATTTGAGATGGATCATTGCCACCACATGGCTATCATCAAACCTGCCAAAGTATTCCACTCTGTGCCCATTGACTATGAATATTTCACCATTTTTGTTTTTCAAATCAAGAGTACCAAATGTAGTTACAAGCACCACCCTTAAAAGGTCCAATCCATTTTGACTTGAGCTCTCCCGGTAACAGTCATAACCGAGAGTTGAATAAGAGAACCAAGTCACATTCTTTGAATTCCTTGCTATAGGCATACTTGTCATGTAAGTGATTCATCTTGTCCTTATACAAGGACGAGATGGAATATCCATGAAACTGGAACTCATCAAGCTTATTGAGTTTCTCCACCCGAAGATTTGCTGCAATATCCCATTCAAGATTTAACTTACTCAAAGGCCACATGGCCTTGTATTCTAGCTCAATCGGGAGATGGAAAGCTTTTCCAAGCACCAACCGGTACGAAAACATACTAATCGGAGTCTTGTATGCAATCCTGTAAGCCCACAAAGCATCATCCAATTTCTTTGACTAGTCAGTCTTGTTTGCATTGATAGTCTTTGACAATATGCTTTTAATCTCCCTGTTGGAGACCTCAACTTGCCCACTAGCTTGAGGATGGTAAGGGGTTGAAACCTTTTGATTGACACCATACTTTGCAAGCAAAGTATCAAATGACTTATTACAGAAATGAGAAGCCCCATCACTGATGATTGCTCTATGAGTGCCAAACCGAGTAAAGACATTCTTCTTAAGAAAAGCCACCATACTCTGGGACTCGTTTTTGGGTAAAGACACTGCCTCAACCCCTTTGAAAACATAATCAACAGCCACTAGAATATATGTGTTGCTACATGAACTCACAAAGGGTCCATGAAGTCAATGCCCCACACATAAAATATGTCAACCTCAAGAATAGTAGTGAGAGGCACTTCATCCTTCTTTGAATTTCCACATGCTATTTGACACTCATCACATCTCCTCAAAAGCTCACCTGCATCCTTGTACAATGTATGCCAATAAAAACCATAGCTAAGCACATTTGAAGCTATCCTTTCCTAACCATGATGACCACCGTAGGGAGAGGAATGACAAGCATCCAGAATACTCATTTGCTCCTCTTCCGGAACACATATCCGAATCGCACCATCATTAAAGATTTTGGACAAGTAAGGCCCATCCCAGTAGTAGTCCAAGCTATCCTATTTAAGCTTCTTCCTTTGGTTAGAAGAGAGCTCACACTGAACAACATCAGTCCCAAGAAAGTTCGCAACATTCGTAAACTAAGGCATGCTATTCACATATACAGAGAGGAGTTGCTCATCAGGGAATGAATTATTAATTTTGAGGCAATTACGATTCCTCCCCTCTTCCTCCAGGTGGGACAAGTGGTCCGCCACTTGGTTTTCACTCCTTTTATGATAAAAAATCTCAATGTCAAACTCTTGAAGCTATAGAACCCATCACATTAACCGAGCCTTAGAATCCTTCTTTGTCATCAAGTACCGGAGTGTTGCATGGTCACTATGAACTATCACCTTGGCACCCATGAGATAAGACGTAAACTTCTCCATTGCAAACACAATTTCTAGCAAATCATTTTCCATCATCGTGTAATTCACTTGATCATCATTCATTGTTTTTCAAGCATAATACACCGGGTGAAACTTCTTGTTTACTCTTTGACCCAAGACCGCTCCTACCGCAACATCACTTACATCACATATGAGCTCAAACGGCAGGCTCCAATTGGGTGAAGTAATAATAGGAGTGGTTGTCAATTTGTATTTGAGAAGTTCAAAAGCTTTCATACATTCCTCATTCAACACGAACTTGGCATCATTTTCCAATAATTTGCACAAAGAATTCACTACCTTAGAAAAGTCATTGATGAATCTTCGGTAAAACCCCGCATGCCCAAGAAAACTCCTAACCCCTTGACTGAAGTAGGGGAAGGAAGCTTTGAAATCACTTCAACCTTAGCCTCTTCCACCTCTATTCCGTGCTTTGAGATCTTGTGGCCGAGGAAAATTCCCTGCTCGACCATAAAATGGCATTTTTCCTAGTTAAGCACGAGATTTGTCTCTTTACACTGGCTAACATCTTGTCAAGATTCTTCAAACAATCATCAAATGAGTCACCCACAATACTGAAATCATCTATGAGCACTTCCAAGAAGCCCTCCACCATGTCGGTAAATATAGCCATCATACATCGTTGGAAGGTAGCTGGTGCATTACACAAACCAAATGTCATCCTAGAAAATGCAAAGGTTCCATAGGGACACGTGAAGGTGGATTTATCCTGGTCTTCCAAAGCAATTAAAATCTGGTTGTAACATGTGTACCCATCAAAGAAATAGTAGAAGACACACCCGGCAAGTCTATCTAGCATTTGGCCAAGAAATGGCAATTGAAAATGATCCTTGGAGGTCATTTTATTCAGCTTGCGATAGTCCATGCACACCTTCCATCCGGTGACAGTATAGGTGGGGATCAAATTATTTTGCTCATTGGTAACCACAGTCATACCACCCTTCTTCGGCATACATTGCACCGGTAAAGAAAGAACTATATGAGATGGGGTACACAACCCTCGCATCTAACCACTTGATCACCTTCTTTTTGACAGCCTCTAGCATAACCTCATTCAAACTCCTTTGATGTTCCACAGAGGGCTTAGCATCATCTTCGAGTATAATCTTGTGTATGCACAAGGTGGGACTTATCTCTCGAATATCAGCTAGAGTCAATCCAATTGCCTTCTTCCTTCTTTGGAGCACCTCCAGTGTTGCATCTACATGCACGTTAGTAAGACAGATGAAAGAATAATATGTAAAGTTTAGCTAGGGCCTAAGAATTCATACCTGACGTGTGAGGGTAAAGAATTCAACTCCAAAATGGGAGGTTCCTCAATTGAGGGATTTGTTGGCGGAGTCTTTCTGTTCTCAAGATAAAAGAGAGCTTACGAGGCTCATAAAAATAAGAGCCTATTCTGTCAAAGGGTCCTCCACATTGACCATAGCACTAGCATCATCAACTATCACCTCTGTGACAAGATCCACAAAAGATCACACTTCGGTACTATTCGGTTGCCTCATTAATTTGCACACATGAAAGACCACTTTTTCAGCACCCATCTGGAAGGTGAGCTCTCCTGCTTCCACATCAACAAATGCCTCCCCAGTTGCAAGGAAAGGTCTTCCCAATAGTATCGGCACCTCATAGTCGACCTCACAGTCCAGAATCACAAATTCAGCAAGCAAAATAACCTTGTCGACCTGGACAAGAATATCATCAATAATACCAAGCGGCCTCTTCATTGTTCTACTCGCCATTTGCAATATCATTGAAGTAGCTCTCGGTTGACCAAGACCCAAAGTTTTGAACACGAAGTAAGGCATCAAATTGATACTTTCCCCTAAATCACAGAACACCTTTGCAAAATCTGCACTCCTACTGGTACATGGAATGGTGAAAGGCCCAGGATCTTCAATCTTTGGAGCCATCAAGTGCACAATTTCACTTACTTGATGACTCATTTTGATGGTCTCACAATCCATGGATCTCTTTTTAGTCACCAAGTCTTTCATGAACTTGGCATAACCCAATATTTGCTCAAGAGCTTCCACCAAATGAACATTTATTGACAAGTTTTTCATCAGCTCAATAAACTTCTGAAATTGGTTTTCATTCTTTTCCTTTGCAAGTCTTTGAGGGTAAGGTGGAGGAGGTCTTGTCAAGGGAGCCTTAGCCTTAGGCACTACCATTTTTGGTATGTCTATTACGTACTCCCTATGTGGGTTCACGTTATCTTGAGTCTCCACCTCATTATTATGAATATCAATTATCAATTCTGCATTCGAACTCTCATCACTCACTTGCCCATCAACTATAGGAACATCATCTTCTTGCACTTCTACCTCATCACTTACAACTTTCTTTTGGTTGGAGGTATTCACATCACCACCTCGACCGCTTCTTGTGATCACCACCATTTCATGTCCGGTATTGTTCCCACCCTTCTAGTTTACTACCATATCGCTAGGTAGAGCCTCCTTAAGGCGAGTATTCAAAGATTGCAAAATCTGGACCAGTTGAACCTTTAAGTTTCGGATTGAAATATTATAAGATGCCAACCGAGCATCAGATTCGACAATCTTTTTCATCATTTGTTCAAATATCATCTCGATCCTTCCCATCTTATTATTTGATGAGCTAAGACCTTGGGACGAAAATGGAGGTGGGATGTTGGGTTGTTGATGCATCGAAGGTCTTTGAAATCCTTGCCCCCGATTCCCTTGATTGACATTATTCCAACCTTATTAGTTATTGTTTCCTCCCCAATTATTGTTGTTGCCACTCCAGTTGCCTTGGTTGTTCAGATTGCCCCAATTCTGTTTGTTTTCCCCTAGTTGCTATTTCCTTGTTGGTTTTGATTTCCCTAATTTATTTGGGATCTCCACTGTTGTTGTTGGTTAAGAGCATTGTCTCTTTGTCCTTAATCATTGTTCATGTACTGCACTTCTTCACTTTGCTCATAATACCCATAACCTTGGTTGAAACCACCTCTACCCTACTCATATTGATCTAGACTACCTTGAACTTGTTGACCTCTTTGTCGCCTCTTGTTGACCAACATGTTGACACCTTCCATAGCATTCACTTGCCTCATCTCTTGAACTTGTTGCAATTAAGCTTTTTCCAACTAGTTCATTGTTGTAGTTAACTCTGCTATTGCCTGGCCATGGTTTTAGAGCTCTTTGTGCAGGTGAATGACAGTAGGATCACCATGTGGTACATTAGCTTGACTTTTCCAAGATGAGGAAGTATCTGCCATCTCATCCAATATCTCACATGCCTCAGAATAAGGTGTGTTCATAAAATTTCCCCTACTAGCTAGTTCACCACATATTGATGGCCGTGTTAATGCCACGGTAGAATGTCTACTGGATTATTTCTTCGGTCATGTCATTGTTCGGACATTCTTTTACCATTGTCCGATATCTCTCCCAGATCTCATGAAATAGTTCATTAGGTTCCTATTTGAAGGCCAAAATCTCATCTCTCATAGTAGTCATATGCCCTGGCGAGAAAAACTTAGCTATATACTTGTCCGCCAACTCATCCCACGTAGTGATGGAATGGTTGGGAAGCCTTTTGAGCCAGTACAAAGCTTTCACTCTGAGTGAAAAAGAGAACAATCTCAATCTCAATGCATCCTCCGGCACATTAGTCTGTTTCTTCCCTAGCAGGCATCCACAAAGACTTTAAGATGTTTATATACATTCTGATGGGGAACACCTGTGAAGTACCTCGTTGCACCAATAAAGTTAACATCACATTTGTAATTTGAAAATTTCCCACCTGGATTCGAGGTGGGACAATTGCACTTGCGTATCCTTCATTTGGAAGCACCCGAGGAATGATTCTTGGAAGAGGCGGGGGAGGGTCTGGGACATTGTCATTGGCCTGGCAGCCTCTTCTTTGACCTAGAGGTAATAGAGGCACCTTATCTTCACCATTATTATCTACCTCCTCCCCCAGGAGAATATTTCCAAGAGGATCATTGTTTGTTATTTTGTATCTGAATTGATGACACACACAAGCTAGTAACACAAAAGGAAACAAAAACCAAGACACAAACCTAGTCAGATGGATAGCCAAAACCATTTATCTCCCTAGCAACAACACCAAAAATTGATCGAGTCCAACCCTACACCACAATAGAGTGGCAAGATCAGCCGATGTATCTTTTACCCGGAAGGTCGAGATCAAATCCACAGAAAGCTAGGATATGTTTAGAATTTGATTCCTATCTAATCTAGCAATGTGCAATGTTCTTGATTGCACTTCCAATCATTCTTTGTTTACTATTCTACTTTAATACTAATGATGTAGGAAAATAGGCTAAGTATGATATTTTTGTAGGATTTTCTTAATTTCTTTTTAAAGCACTATAGAAGTGACTTACACCTAGGTGGGTATCTAATGGGATCTAGAACTTAGGGCAAATTCGTTATAATTGGGATCATGATATAGTCATTGCATATAACTACTCACTCTAATACCTCTCGGTAGTTTGAGGGACTTTGACCAAATTGGTTTTTTCAAGCCTAATTGGGTGTTCAAATAATGCAAGCAAAATTAGCTCAATTCGGGTATTACTATCTCTAGGTTTAACCTTTTAATTGGGGCTATCAATCTCTTGAACGTACCCCAATTCCTTGTTGGCCTGAATCTCCTAGGCTTAGTCTCTCTTTCTCAAGAAGAGCCTATGTCAAAAAGGCACAAACCAGTATTACAACCGCCAATTCAACATTTAAGGCATAAATCAAGCCAAATATCATTCACTCATAAATATTTAAACCCTAAAATTGAAGACCCATTAAATACCTATACTAAGGTTGAGCTATCCTAGCTAATGGGTTTAGCTACTCGTAATCAAATATAAGCTATAAAAAGTAGTTACAAGATTAAAATCTAAGATTAATTGCTAAAGATTTTCTAAAATTACTCAAAAAGGTAAAAATAGGCGGTTCACATGCTCTACAAAAAAACAAATGATCTCAAAATTTGAAAATGAACCATTTATACACACCTAAAATGTTTTGGACAAAAATGTCCCTACGGAGGTACTGTTGACAGCGAAAAATGGACCGTTGCAGTGCAACAACTACGGCGGCCGTGCAAAATCTAGCGCGGACCGCGGTCTTTAACTTTTAGCTCCACTTTTGGTTCTCTAAATCTGGCTTCCGCTGAGGGCGATAAAATGACCGTGGCCGTACTGCGGGCAGTGGTAACTTGTTAAGCCCAAAATTACCGCTCTCTGAACCTTGCCACTACTGAAAGCAAAGTCAAGACCGCCTCAGCCGTGGACCCTCCACATCCACGTTTGTTTCTTCGTTGTCAATGCTCTTTTGACCCAGCTTTTGAACTTGTATAGGTTTTACTCCTTTTTAGCTGGTTATGACTTCCTTGTCTCTTTTGACCAAACACTGCAAACAAACACAATAAGTTAGCTTTTGGGAATACTTTTACACACTTTTAATCCAAAAACTAAGGAAAAATGAGCATAAATAAGCTAGAATCCCTAGTTATCAACCCACCGGTCCAAGCCTTCAAACTTAAGGTGGTATCCACCGAGTTGCTGAAATAAGCAAAGGAAGAAAGGTCAATAACGACATAGGGCAATCTTTAATAGAATAAAAGACAAATGGTGAACTTACGAGTGCGGTTCCATAATTTCGAGAAGGATGGATTCGTGATTGGAATGATGTCACCATGGAAACTACAATGAAACATTCCATCCACCCACAGTCGTTTTCATCATCCATGATGGATAGCAAAGCATGATAGCCACATTTGCTGAAATTTATCATTCCTCCACGAAAAATTATGGGGAAATAAAGGCTCATTAATCGAGCCAAGGTTAGCTCTTCTCCCGTCTACTGGTGTAGACAACGAAGACAATTAAATGTCCTCCACATAGCAGGACTTACTTGAGCTAGGCATACCTAGTAACGGATATAGAACTCCATGATAACAAAGTCAAACTCCCCGCTCAAAGAGAATGTCCCCAAAATGAAGGGGTACACATAAAAATATGTAATACCCTTCTTGGGTAGGGTTATTCACTTCGCCGGGCAGGAGAGATGATATTGAAATTTGGACAATGACAACCTTCCTTCACAGCAAGGATGCTGGAAGGACAGATAGAAAAAGGATACACGTTGACAACCCACGTGCGAGGATTAGCGGCAGGGTAATTTTCTTCAAAGTCTTTAGTTGTGACAAATCTCCTTGCAATGATGGTGCTCACCGTAGGAAGAGCAACATCATTGGCTTTACATTTGTTATTTGAGAAAAATTTCAAAGGGGGTCAGAAAAATTTCCGCCAAAAAATATATCTCTACCAAATTCCCGATGAAACAAAGATATGCCACCAAGAAGTAAGGGGATTATGTATAGGATAAAATATGTTCATATTAAATAATCGCATGACAAAGCAACACGTGGAGCCGGAGATAGAAAATAGTCGGGGTCTGAAGGAAACAATCTCATTTGTTATCGGAGAGAATGATATTCATAATGGCGAGATAAATGTCTGCCACCCGGTAGTGCTTAACAATATTAAGTATATGATCCATTATAGAGAAAATGACATTCACTGCCTACCATTATACAATCTTCAGTGCCCCTTATAATTGTCACTAAAGAGGATGTTGATCCTAGGACCTTGTTCCCTATGTGCAACTATAAATAGTGAGCCCTATCATCATTGTAAGGGGCACAAAATTTTTGAAAAATATATACTACACTCTATTTAAAGCTTAATATATTTTTATCTTCTTTCTGGGAGCCTTGCCCCTGGTATTACGATTTTTGCATTTTTATCTCAACCTCAAATCTGTCTTATATTTTCATTTAATTCATTTATCATATTGGGATAAAATTAATTCACTTATCTATAAATCACGAATAAATTTAATTGTATCATTTTACGGGTAAGCAATTGGCGCATCTTATCAAACGAGACAATTATTAGGGTTCGAATCAAGATATGTAACTAAGGGTAAACGAATCTTTACCATTTATTATAATTTTTTATGATGATAGCGAATAAGTGACTCATTATGGAGCAATTTCATCAAGGCTAAATATGCTAGTAGACAATATATTTGTTGTACTTTGGTCAAGGCCGGGACACTATAATTTTATGGGCAAAATTAACGGGGATTAGAGCTAATTTGTAGGAAATTATTATTTGGAAAAATAGGAGATGGAAGTGCTTCCTTTCCCTTCCTTGGCCGTCTAGGATATATGCTTTCTACATGTTCAAAATGAAGAATACATTTACTGCCCCCCTCCTCCCCACACACACAGAAAAAAAGAAAGAAAGAAGAGAGTAGAATCAAGAGAAATTGGGTGTGTTTGGTATGAAGGAAAAAAATTATAAAAATATTTTTAAAATTTTTTCATATTTGATTGGCTTAAATATTTTAATTTTTTTTAATAAACTCAATTTTCTTTAGATATTGGAAAATAGTTTCCCTATCAAGAGGAAGGAAAATATTTTCCAATTTTTTTTCCAACCTTCTCACATCCACCATCCTTCACCACCCCACCCTTCGCCCCTCATACACCCACGCTTACCTCCCACCATAACCCCCACCTCCTACTATCCTCCCTCCTCCATCTCCCTTATATATATATACACATTTCATTTTCTACTCACTAACCAAATACTAAAAAATATTTTTTAAAAACATTTTTTACTCACCAAGCAGACATAAGAAAATAAGTGATAAAATTACTCATTTTCTAGGAAAATATTTTTCAAAAAAAAAATATTTTTCTTGTTACCAAACATATCCTTTATGAAAATTGAAACCTAATATAGACAAATTGAGCACAACAATAGATATTGTGACAAGTGCAACGTGTTTTGCCAGTTAAAATAAATGGAAAAATAATAAACTGACTTTCTTATTTGGCTTCCTATTAGCTTCGAGTTATCTTCAATGTTCCAATAGCGAAAATTCTTAAGGTGTGGAGAAATAATTTCAAGAGGTAAATGAAAACATACAGATTGAAGGCAAAATAATGAGAGATACAGTGAGAGAAAGAGAGAAAAGTTGAGAGAACTCTCTGGAATATCCGAGAGAGTGGATAATCTCATTACCCCCAAAAATATCTGTTCCTATACAGATACACACACATAACATAAGACTTGGGTCGGGTCAGACGGCCCAAGTGTAAAATGTAATAAGAAATGGGCTCAGAATATGCTAAGGCCCAAATAGCTAACTAAGCCTACAATATACAAAGTATACAATAAATATACAACAAATATACAATCCAAAGAGTAGAAATCTTTCTACTCTTACCATACCAATGGCTGCTTCTTGGGTGGTTAGAAAGATGCTGGAGAGTAGAACAAGCATAATGGAGAGCACTAAGCTTCAAGGGGATTTGCATGGTCGACTTCACAGTGTATGTAAGCAGAACAGGTTTAATATACAGAAGCTTTACCTCTCTTTGATGCCCAGTTTCACTAAGGTTACATGGAAAAAGCTGTTACTGATTAAAAATGTGCTTCCTAGACATAAGTTTACTGCCTGGCTTGCTGCACACCATAGGCTGCCCACAGTTGATAGATTGCAGGCAATGGGACTGCAACTTCCAGTTACTTGTGTTTTCTGTCAGCAGAATATTGAAAGTTTTAACCATCTGTTCTTTGAATGTAGTGTCACAAACAGAATATGGTCCAGAATTTGTGTTTGGTTGGGATACTCTAAAACTATAGGCTGCTGGGATGATGAACTCATGTGGATATGCAGCAAAGCTAACAGCAACCAGTGGAGAAATGCAATCACTGCATCTGCATTTATCACTACTTGTTGCATTGATTTGGAGAATAAGGAATCACATGAGGTTTGAAGGTGCTAATTTTGTGGAAGAGTTGATATATAAGGAGATTGCATTATTGACACATCTTTGTAGAAGAAATTGCAGACAATGGCAGGATGGGCTGCGACAGCTCAATTACTATCCTTAGCTTGTTAGTTACTGCTTAATGATAGGATACATGTATTTAATGAGAGTAGAATTGTATAGTTACACTGTTAGCATTGAGTATAGATCAGTAGCTAGTCCAAATGCTGCTTGATAGGAATATTGTACATCTTTTTTGAGATCAAAGGAAAAGCAAGTTTAATCTAAAAAAAAATAAATAAATAATATACAACCCAATATCAACCAATATCAATGTCTATGTTTAGGCTTAGAAGCTAGATAATCTTGTAGCTCAACACCCCCCCTCAAGTTGGAGGGGGAGACCACCTTCAACTTGAGCAGTAGAGGATGGAAGACAGTGCCAGGCAGAGGCTTGGTGAGGAGGTCAGCAAGCTATCGAGAAGTAGGGACATGGGAGATAGTAATGAGTCCACCAGTCAGCTGATCCCTAATAAAGTGACAATCCACCTCAATATGCTTGGTCCGCTCATGAAAAATAGGATTCTTGGCAATATGAATGGCAGCCTGGCTGTCACAAAAAACAGAGAAGGGAAGAGCAACAGAAACTCCAATATCAGTTAGCAAACGAGAGAGCCAAGACAACTCAGCTACTACTTTACTCAGTGCCCTATATTCTACCTCAGCAGAAGATAAGGAGACGACAGGTTGCTTTTTGGAGTTCCAACTAATCAAACAACCACCCAAAATAACACAAAAACCAGTAATAGATCTGCGAGTATCAGGGCAGGCAGCCCAATCACTGTCAGAATAAGCAGTAACAGAGAAATCAGAACTGGAAGAATAGAACAGACCCAAAGATAAGGTGCCCTTAAGATATCTAAGGACATGGAGGGCAGCATTCATATGAGGGACTCTAAGACATTTCAGAATTGACTCAGATGCTGAACAACAAAACATATGTCAGGTCTAGTGTGAGTCAAAAATAGGAGTTTACCAACAAGACTCCTATATTGATCAGGGGAGGAGAAAAGATCACAAGAATCATCATGAAGTTTGACATTTATATCCAAAGGACTAACAACAGAAGAAACATTTACACAGTCAAATTGATGCAGCAGGTCAGAAACATACTTATGCTGATTAAGGATCACCCCACCAGGAACAACTGACACCTCTATGCCCAAACAATAATGCAAAGACCCCAGGTCTTTAATCCTAAACTGATCATCCAGAAAAAGTTTCAGGGCAGCAATCTCATCATAGTCATCCCCAGTAAGAATAATGTCATCCACATAAGCTGCTACAGTCACTAGAGATCCAGGTTTACCTTTGATGAATAAAGAATAATCATTCAAAGAATGGGTATAGCCTCTGGAATATAGAGCAGAAGACAATTTAGCATACCATTGTCTGGAAGCCTGTCTCAGCCCATAGAGAGACTTTTTCAACTTACAAACAGGAGGAGCAAAGGCAGAAGAAACAGAGGCAGAAGAAGGAGAAGAAACTGTCAAACCTGGAGGGAGCTTCATATATACCTCCTCATCCAAATCACCATGTAAGAAAGCATTGTCAACATCAAGTTGAAAAAAATTCCAATTATTCTTAGCAGCCACAACAATAATACACTTAACATTGGACATCTTAACCACAGGAGAAAAAGTGTCAGTGAAATCAACTCCTGCAACCTGAATATCGCCTCTAATCACAAGCCTAGCTTTATGCCTTTCAACACTGCCATCAGCCTTATATTTGATCTTATAAACCCATTTGCAGCCTATGGGTTTCTTACCAGGAGGAAGAGGAACAACATCCCAGGTATGGTTGGCATCCAAGGCATCAAACTCCTTTCTCATGGAATCCTGCCATACTGGAACAAATGCAGCTAGAGAGTAATAGAGAGGTTCAGATTACAGAGAAGAAGAAGAAGAGCCTGAAAAGGCAGGAAGTTGACAGACATAGTCCTTAAGATAAGAGGGAGGATTATGCTGTCTTCCAGATTTTCTAGGAGCAGGAGCAGATGTGGAAGAAGGCAAATCAGGAGGAGAAAGATCAGGATTGAAGGGAGGATGGAGGCTGGATTAGAAGAAGGAGAAGTGGTGGCAGAAGGAGGAGGAGGAGAGGAACAAACAAGTATGAACATGTCAGTATTAGAGAAGGAAGGCTCAAGAGGAGGAACAAAGGGAAAGGAAGAAGGAGCAGGAGGAGCAGGAGATGAAACAGTTTTAAAAGGAAAGTAGGTTTCATGAAATATAACATCCTGGAGACAAAGTATTTTTTGGAAGTAAGATCATAAAGCTTATAACCCTTTTTGGAAAAAGGATACCCAATGAAGACACAGGAAATGGCTCTAGGTTTCAACTTGTCCCTTTGAGGAATTGGAGCAGTAGCATAGGCAAGGCACCCAAATGCTCTCAAATGAGAGTAGGTTGGTTCTTTTCCATGTAAAACTTCAAAGGGAGATTTATGATGGAGAAGTCTGGATGGTATTCTGTTAAGGAGATAGGTGGCAGTTAGTAAGAAGTTCCCCTAGAAAGAGATGGGTAAGCCAGATTGAAAAAGTAAAGCTCTACATGCCTCAAGAAGTGTCCTATGTTTCCTTTCTACAACACCATTCTGTTGAGGAGTATGAGGACAGGCTGTTTGGTGAATAATCCCTTGGTTACTAAGAAAGATGCACCTTCAATGCTAGACCCCAATTCCGAAGCATTGTCACTTCTAACAATTTGAACCACAACATTAAACTTGGTTTTAACCATACACAGAAGTGATTTAAGCAAGCAGAAGGCATTGCTTTTAGACCCCAGTAAGTGTGTCCAGGTAACCCTAGAGAAATCATCAACTATTGTAAGAAAATATCTAGAACCAGAAGAAGTAGGAGTGTGATAGGGGCCCCAAGTGTCCACATGAATCAATTGAAAAGGTCTAGAAGTAGTTATTGTGCTATCAGGAAAGGGAAGTCTAGTCTGTGTAGCCATAGGACATATAGAACAAGGGAAAGACTGCTTAGAAGTAAAAGGAAAAGAATATCCAGAAATGTGTTTCATGTTTGAAAATGAAGTATTAGCAAGTCTCAAATGCCAAATGTAATTCATGTCAGTTGTAACAACATTATTACAGATGGAACTATTTACATTGGAAGGTAAAGCAACATCCTTATGGCAACCAGTAAAAGAAGAATTGTCATGATTACAAGAGTCAGATTTAGAGTACACAAAAGCAGATGAACAACCAGTAGAGCAAGAAGGGGAAGCTGGAGCCCAAGCAAGCTTGTATAGACCAGCCTCCTCTCTACCAAGATCCAGAGGCTTCCTCAGAGAAGGGTCCTGTATCAAGTGGAGGAAGCAGCAAGTTGCAGTGAACAAAACTATGCAATGCAACTGTTTCTTTAACTTGTGGACAGAAATCAAGTTGTGTCTAAAAGAAGGAACTAACAAGACATTTTGAAGGGTGATGAATGGATTTAATGCAAAGGATCCTGTGCATGTCACTTTCACTTTATATCCATTAGGAAGAGTTACAAGGTAGGGTACAGTTAAAGGTGTTATGTTGAAGAGTAAACTTTTATCATATGTCATATGATTAGATGCCCCTGAGTCTATTATCCAGGTGGCAGAATTAATATGGGTAAGCATGCAAAGCTTGGAATCAGATATAGGGCTCTCAGTTAGCATAGTACCAGCAAAATTAGCAGCATACATGGGAGGAGGAGTTTGAGCAGTGGAATCCCCTAACTGAGTCTGTTGTAACAAGCTCATCAATTGGTCATATTGTTGTCTGCTCAACCCTGGTATCACAGAACTCTGGCCATCTATGTTTGTAACCGAGTGATGGCTTTCAGGAGGATTTCCTTGGGGAACAGACGCATGTCCTTCAGAAGAAGGGAAATCCACACCAGCAGTTAGATGAGCAGCAACAGGTCTCCTCCCCTTGTTAAATGTTGTACTTTGTGGATACCCATGAATCTTGAAACACTTATCAATTAAGTGCCCAGATTTTTTGCAGTATCTACAGAATAAAGATCCTCTAGCTTGGTCAAAATTGACTCTTTGTCTGAAGGGAGGAGAAGGATTAGGCACTGTGACCTTATTCAATCCAACTGAATGTCTATTTGTGTGGACATTGAAAGACATAGAGTCTGGATTACACTGAGAAGGGGACTGGACTTGTCTCTGCTTCTCATCATTGAGGACCATATTGTAGACACTGTCAAGGGTTGGAGGTGGCTGCATCATCAATAGTTTACTCCTTACCCCTATGTATGCTTCATTAAGGCCCATTAGAAACTGAAACACCTTATTCTCATCATCTTCCTGTATTATACCATTTTTGGCAGCACAAACACATCTTTGCCCATGATTTGTACACGTTGTTTCTAATTCATCCCACAGACCTTTAAGTTTGTTAAAATATGAAGCTATATCTAGAGACCCTTGAGAAGTGTGAGAAAGCTCTCTTTTTAGTTCAAAAATTTTGGTCCTGTTGGCAGTGCCATATCTGGCCTGAAGCTGGGACCATATACTCTGTGCAGTATCAGAATACTGCACACTTTCAGCAATTTGAGGGGACAAGGAGGCAGTTAACCAGGAAATTACCATATTATTGCATCTGTCCCATAGTCTTTGCTCAGTCACATTAGTCACTGGCCGGGGACATGTGCCATCAATAAAACCAATTTTGTTCTTAGCAGATAACGCGACAATCATTTTCCTCCTCCAACCCCCATAACCACTGCCCGAGAAGGGAGTGGACACAAGAGAAACTCATGGAACATCAGAGGAGTAAACAAAAAGGGGGCTGGTAGAGTCCACTGAGGAGGTATTGACATTCATATTAGAAGTCATGAACAATAACCAGTTTGAAATCAAAAAACAGTCTTAGCAAAGAGGCTAAAGTTGAATCAGAACCCACATGCGAAACATACAACACTTAGAACAGGGATAGAGTTACCTTCCTTCTTCGCGACCGGAGAAGAATGACCTTCAATCGCCAGATAAAACCCTAGGTCCAACCGCCAGAAACCGTAGGGTCTGGAAACTTACGGGAATAGGGTCATGGACGTCGGAAAATCACCCAATACATCCACCGAGTGAGGATCGAGCCATCGGATAGCAGTAAAACCCTAGGTCCAACCACCAGAAACCCTAGAAAATGGAAAGTCACCGGAAAAGGTCAGGGATGTCGGAAAATCACCCAAAACATCCACTGAGTGAAGATCGAAGCATTAAACAGCAGTAAAAGTTCTGATTATCCGTTCAATACACATCGTTCTCTCGGTAAACAGAATCTCTCACAAATATCCAAAAAAAAACCTTCAATAAAACTTCCAACACGATCGATAACAAGTAACGGATAAGAATCCGAGGATCATCCCGCTCTAATACCATGAAAACATACAGATTGAAGGCAAAATAGTGAGAGATACAGTGAGAGAAAGAGAGAGAAGTTGAGAGAACTCTCTGAAATGTCCGAGAGAGTGAATAATCTCATTACCCTAAAGATCTGTTCCTATACAGATATACACACATAACATAAGACTTGGGTCGGGTCAGACGGCCCAAGTGTAAAACGTAATAAGAAATGGGCTCAGAATATGCTAAGGCCCAAATAGCTAACTAAGCCTACAATATACAAAGTATACAATGAATATACAACAAATATACAACCCAATATCAACCAATATCAATGTCTATGTTTAGGCTTAGTAGCTAGATAATCTTGTAGCTCAACAGTAAATCTAACAAGCTTGTATCATGTGCAACGAAAACTCATGCAAGTTTAATTACCAATTATTAATTACTACATGTTAGGTGGTTTGGAAGTTGAGGTTATGAATGATGCTAATGAGCAATTATCAACAAAAAAAGTCAATCCACAAAAAACATAAGCTGATTTAGGATTTCACTAGTTTGACATTTACTCGACTCAAATTTACATGGGGGAGCTAGAAGGATATAATAGTTAGTGGGGGTGCCTAGAATAATATCAAAACTGATTAAATTTATCTTGTCTTCTGCTTATAATTTTTTTTTCAAGTTAATTCAGATGGCCTACTAAATGTTGATGGTACTGCATGGGTGTTTAGCATCGTTAGCAATAGAAAATATATTCTAAAATACTAGTGAATGCATGCAGGCGAAATTCCCAACACCTTTTGCACTATTCTAGACATGATTTATTATATCAGAAAGTTACAATCACATATGAAATTCTCATACTGCTACAATGTAGCCAATTAAGCTGTAGATTTCTTGGCAGAGCTTGAGTAATTAAACTATTTTCATTGGTGGATTCAGGATTTGAGCGCTACATGAGAACCATTATATGCTAATTACTAGCGATAAGATGCAGCATGCAACTCCTTAAAATAATTTATGATTATGATGAACTTACCATCAAAGTATATACAAAAGAAGTTACAAAGAAAAAGCACTAAACAGAGAGACAGATCTTTTCACAAAATGGGTGCTATAGGAAGGGAAGGTGTTTGATTTAAGTTTATTTTAAACTTGGCAAAATATATTAAGTGTTCCTTTAAGTTGTCCCCAAACGATCATTTGAACACCTCAACTGAGGCCTTTTTTATTTAAACGTTTCACATGACTGAAAAGTGAACTCAATAAACACCCGACCTTACCAGCTCCCGCCGCGTGTGTTACACTTCCAGATTCGCATGTGCATAAGGAATACCAACATTAATGTAATGGATTTTTTGTAAAATTTCAAAAAAAAAACCCTTAATGAACTTTCCTGATTTAAATTTCCAAACCCAACTCTAAAAATTAATTTCACTTCTCTCATCTCTCCAGCCGTGTATATCTTCTTTTTTCCTAGCAAAGCCGCAAATTTCTTTTCTTCTTCTCTCTCTCTACTTCTTCTATATCATGTTGTTTATTGTAAATGTGTCCAAATTGATCCTTTAAAACTTTCATGATCGTCATTTAATCTGAGTAGAAGATTCTAAGGCTGTAGATTTGAGAAAGTTGCCGATGATGGATGCGATTTTTTCCGTTAGTATGATGTTGAATTGTACGAGGACTATACCAAGATCATGTATGGATTATTAATGAGGGTAAAGAATCATAAAGAAGAAAAGTCAAAATTGAGGAAGAAACCGAGGATGTTGGTGTAGCTGCTTGTAGTTGTAACTATGACTTGGTTTTTGAGAGAATTTTCTATATATATATATATATATATATATATATCTATATATATATATATATATATATATATATATATATAAATATATATATATATATATATATATATATATATATATATATATATGTATATACATATATATATGTATATACATATATGGGAATATAACCCTATTTTTTTTACTACAATATTTTTTTTTTATTTATGACCAATGTTTCCTATTCAATATAGTTGAAACTTACAATGTGTATGATGAAAATATATTTTAGTTTCTAAAAATAAATTAGACTGCTGAAGCAAATGTAGACTAATCTGATATCATAATAGTAAAAATTATATTGCCAATATCATAATAGCAAAGTTTGAATAATCTAAAAAACTGAACTAACAAAAGCATGATCATACACATCTCATACGAAAGTAAGGTTCATACATATGACCAAATGATCAACATAAGTAGGTTCAAAATACTTCACAAATTATGGTTCATACATATGACCAACAAAATACAAGAAATATCTTCCTAAATTTAACTTTGACAAGATTCAACTTATGTAGATGAAGTAGAGGTTCCAACTTTTATCTTTTTATTGGAAACTGCAGCAACCCTTTGCTTTTGAAGTTGATTCCTTGTCACAGGTCTATTCCCTTTCCACTTGAGATAATTTGGTCTAAATTCAAGATCTACTTTGGTTTGTGCAACATTCATCAGGCTTGCACCGGTTAAACTAAGTCTTTCACTTGGCTTGCCAGGCTACAAAATACGCTTAGTTAGTAATGAATAATGCAGAAACATAAGGATAAAAAATACGGTTAACTAATATTGAATAACACTTCTCACACTTATATTAAGCTTACTAGTTCATGTTTGTGTGTGTACAAATTAAAACTAGAGTTTTTGGTCCTTTTCTTTCAAACAAAGGTAGCTAGTGATCTGGCATGCATAAATAAATGTAACAGATTTAACAAAAGCAACAATTAATCTTGAACTACCAGCTCTCCCCCTCTTTTCCTGCCACCACTTCCTACATTTCCTCTACCTCTTACTGATAGTGTCTTCCGTCTTATCTTTGATGTTTCGCTACACAAGAAAGATAGGTCCCTTGGAGTTTGAGTTGTGTTAGTTGATATACTTGCACCTTGGGTTGTATTACTTTGACTACCAACTTATGTACTTGATTTTGTTCTTCCATTTGACCTTCTCGCTTGTGTGCTTTTTGTCCCTAGTATATGATTTCTAAGTCATTAATCAAGTACTATAAATCAATAAAGACAATAAAATCAAATTGAATTGGAAGTCATCAAACTTATCCTTAAACTGCATACTGACTTGTTGTGGCCAACTTGATGGCAAATTGAACATAACATCTTAGCACCCTTCTTTGATAGTTTTCCCACTTCTTTGGTTCATCCTTGTCCTTTATTCTATATTATTGTGGCATACCAGGCATTCGTTTAGCTTTAGGAGGCTCAGTTGATGGATTGATAGACATAATCCATATTTATATGCTTGAAATTGGCTGAATATAGTACTGATAAGCAGCCAAGAAAGTATCTTTCCTATACGAGTGTTCAACTTCCTTCTTATTTTATTGTTTTCTTCTAAAACTACTCTTGCCATAGGTGATATATCAGATGCCCATGTTTCAACAAACTTGATCGTATCAACTTGCCTACTCATCATTTTGTGCCTAATTTCTTCAAGCATAGTGATGACAGATCTATGCTTAGGACTTAATATTCAGGAATTAAATATTTTTCATATGTTGTTTTCTGCAATATCACATCTAACCTTCTCATTGAAATATTCACTACACCAAAATTCTTTATCATAGGACAGTAAACTTTCACAAATACCATTTCCTAATTCATCATTTTTAAAAAAAGATTTCTCTTAACTTTACCTAAAAAGGAGCCTTAGCACATCTCCAAAACTGCTTCTTTCTCTTCTCTCCCCTCCAAGATTTCTCCCAGTTTGTCCAAATGTATCTGGCACACATTCTTCTTTCAGCAAGAGATAGCAAATCAGCAACAACAGACAATCCCTAATAATAACAACAATGACAAGCAACATTATTGAGATACATCAGTAAGTGATCTTGAAATAATAATGATAACAAACAAACAACATAATAAATGGATTGCAATACCTTTTCATGTTAGACAGGACTGTTAAATCTTCACTATTCCTTAACTCTAAGAGTGTTTTGAGATAGTTGATGAACCAACTCTATGATGTGTAGTCTCTTGATCTACCAAGGCCCAAGTAATGGGAAACATCTGATTATTTCTATTTTACAACCACTAATATTTCACCTTTGCAAGCTCCCATTAAGAAAACAACCATCAAAACTTGTGATTCTTCTACAACCTTCCATCCATCCCTTCTCATAGCCTCAAAGCATACATAAAAATATCTAAACAGATATTTTCCAGGAGCTGTTCGGTATCAGTTCTCACCCAATATGAACTTCCACGATTGGTGGACTTAATTATGTCAGCATAGTCCAGCAACCTTGAAAATTTAAGGTTCCAGTCACCCATAAACAGACTAATTACCTTCATCTTGACTCTATATACAAGTGATCTTCCTACATACAAACCACATTTAACCCTTATAACATCTTGCAACTCATGCACTGTGATGTTTGGAACTGAGATGATTCTATCTTGGAGCTTTATTGCAATGTACTTAGTTGTGCAAAGTTTGTTCTTGTTCTTTGTTGGGCATTTATGGATAGATATATAAGTCTTAACAGTAAAGTTCCCTAAATCCTCATCCTTACTAGAAAATATCTGCCACTTACACTTTTCATGCTTACACTTAACTCTTACTTCTATCTTTCTCGTTTGGTCTAAGCTTTAAAGATATTTTATATTGAATAGCATAGTCAGGAATATCTTTCCTAAAATCTTTTGCATTATGAAAAATCATGTCCAACTGAAATATAGGAATTTTAGCATCAAAGTCATATCTGATCTTTTGACTTCTTCTTCTAGAAGGAAGATCAACACCAAGTTCAGCAAGTGAGTCTAACTCTTCATCATTGTCTAAACTTTCAATATCTGAGTTGTCCAAATACACTTCATCCCCACCTAGCTTTCCAACATATTTATCCTTCTTATTTATCTCTATGTCGTCAAAGCCCTTATCAATTTCAACCTCACCAAGAATTACCTTTTCTGTAAAAATAAGTTTTTTCCTCTGTTGCCTCTTACTTTGTGATCCAACATCATTCACATTCTTATTCAGTGATCAAAAGGATATTCAAGCTTTAAAATTTAACAAAAACTTACTCAAAAGAACCAAAATTAAGGATCCAATATCTGAGCTGTCCAAATACTCTTCATCCCCACCTAGCTTTCCAACATATTTATCCTTCTTATTTATCTCTATGTCTTCAAAGTCCTTATCAATTCCAGCCTCATCAAGAATTATCTTTTCTGCAAAAATAAGTTTTTCCTCTGTTTCCTGTTACTTTGTGATCCAACATCATTCACATTCTTATTCAGTGATCAAAAGAATATTCAAGCTTTAAAATTTATCAAAAACTTACTCAAAAGAATCAAAATTAAAGATGTATTAGTAGTCAAAGAACTCAAGAAGAGTCTAAAACTCTCAGTTGTCATTGTCGAGTCGGAGTTGACGGATGCCTGCTACTTTTTCAAGTAATTGTTGAAGAAGGTTATGGCATAAGGATTTATATTTTTTATTTGAGGAGTGATAAGTTGCGATTTCAGATTTTTAATTTTAAGAAGGAAATTGAAAATGAATAAAATTTATTAAGTTGGTTAGATTTGTAATAAAATATAATTGAATTTCGAAAAATATTAAATATGAGTTATATTAAATTCAAAGAAGTGAAATAGGAAGAAGGAGAAAAACCTCAAGCTGGGTTTCAAACCAACATTATTATTTTTTGTTTGAGGGCACAAGTAGTTATTTAAGCGATCCCAACTGCATTTTCAACATATATATATATATATATATATATATATATATATAAAAGTTTTTTTTCGACGCTAACAATGTCCCGTAATCCCTCAACCCACAAAGTCACTCCGCCTCTGTTTGTATATCATTTTTGTATATCTTTTTTGAGTTGATAATATTGAACAATTTAAAAATATTTTATAAGTGGTCATGAACGTCAAAAGTTGCAGAGGATTATTGCTTTGGACGATAATTAGAATTAAACAAGGTTGTGATAAAGTTAACATAAACCACCGCATAGAAGAAAATATTTGAAATATATATGAAAATAAGAGGAAGAATACTGTATTGGGTAAAATTTGGCTCCTAACGTCTCTACGCCAAGTGGGTACGCCCATTACGGTAAGGCCAACCTGAATGAGGGCACGGCCTAGTTAATAAAACAAAGGCGACGTCGTTTAGGGTCTTACTTCTTCGGTAAGAAGAACCCACCTACCTTTGTACTTTTCTTTGATTATTTCGAGGAAGATCTCCTACTATATAAATGAGACCTTCATATTATAACGGGAGATGTATATTATTCTAAAGAATACAACTCTCTTACTCTCTCTCCATCTCTAGCACATACCCTTTCCTCTCTCAAGCTCCCAAGCTCTTGTTATTTCTTTATATTATCAGATCTACGGTGTCATATAGCTACAATCATTTTTTGATCTCATTACGCTTGATTACGATTTATCCTTATTTATTCTTTATTGTTTTTAATCTTGTAAAGTACATAAATAACTTTTGAACCAAACAAATTCCAAAAACAAACATCGAGCAAATTATAATACAATCGTGAGCCTTATTTTTCTATAAGCCGTCAAAGTTCTACACATGTAGAGTCATATTTCTTTATTGGCTCTCCCCTATTTTCATTCCTCTGTATCGTTCCAGTTTTATCGAATATCGCCAAGGGAACACATGTTGGCGCTCTTTATCTTTCCTAAATTGACGACATTATTAGTCCAGAGACCTTTTTGTCTTTCTATTCCTATCTCCTTCCTCGTTGCAGCGCCCATCTTGTTCTATATATGTTTTACACTTTGGTGATGGGCGTATGGCAAAATCAACGAAAAATCGAGGGAGGAATAGGTTTTTCAATTGTTGTAGACCTGTAAATTTCACTTTGGTCATGCATATAAGTCGAAAGATCCATCCTTGAAGCGTGTAACATCACAAGAAAATTTGGACTCAATGTTGGCCAAAGGTTTCACCAAAAATATTCGGCAAAGCCGAATGGAGAACGTCTTTTGCAGAAGTTTCTCTGATGCACTTAAATATGTGTTTTCTGAGACATCATTGGTAAGTCTAGGGTGAAAAAGAAGAAAGAAAACATAGAATGAATGTGTATGCAATTATTCTTGCATTATTCTTTTATCGATCATAAGTATTTTTATTATTATTGTTTGAAATTCTGGACATGTGACATGTACCTATCACGTACGTATTATGTATTGCATTCTTATCACTAGACCAAAGCTCTAGGGCACCATTAATTTTATTAGTAACTAGCTAGATAATGGATTAGAGTTGCATTAATGTGCTACTCGTGATATATTTTTTTAGTCGCTTAATCGTATATAAAAACTTATTGGTAAGATACGTTATTTGTATGTATTATAATTTTCATTTGGTGAAACTAACATATTATATTGTTTTTTAGGGGAAGAAGAGTCAGAAGAAAGAGCCTAAGTATTCATTTGGATCAAATAAGCAATTGTCATTAAAATTGGAGAAGATATTTTATACTATGAATGAATCAAGGTCTTCATCAAAGAATTTCTCGAATATTGATGGGAACTCGAGAATAAGCTCAGATGATTCTTCCTTATTTACGTCTTCAACTTCAACCTCTTCATCTCCATCATCATCTTGTGCATCTTCAAGATCAACATCGCAAAAAAAAAAGCAATTCCCATATTTTCACAAATCGAAATCGGTGAATAATATGCAAGTTTATGACAATATAAAAGAAAAAGAAATTGCCTTACGTTACAACAAGAACGTTGGAGCTTATTCTCTATTAATTTGTTTATTGGTTATGATCTTTTGTGGGAAAGTTTTTGCCGTTGTTTGCACTTCAACATGGTTATACTTTGCTCCTCGTTGTTTCAAGCGCATTCATGACTCGGAAGAACACAAGAGAAATGTTATCGTGGAAGGGTTTTTTTGAAAGATCTCATAATCGGCTGTTGTAGTACAAAGAAGTATATATATGTTTGATCCCTATTTAGATATATCCTCCTATCCATCCTATCCCTTTTTTTTTGTTTAAACTTTTTCATTATATATAATGTAAGCCTGTGCAATTGCAATTGCCTTGTTTGTCGTATTGTTACATTGTACAAAATGTTACAGAATGACATGAAGAAGAAACAAAAAAAAAATTGCATAGATGTAGTACTTCTCTTGTCATCTTAATTATATGCTATATGCTATTAAACTGTGCTATTAAAAGAGGAGAGAACACCACCCTAAGAGGCTAACATTTTGAATAACTAACAAACAGTAACAAATTAGAATAATAGATTATTGAAAGGGGTGATTTTTATATCATATTATATTTTAGATGTAATTCTCGTTTGTTTATTTTATATGCTAATCTCTCTATATATATAGAGAGAATAGAAGAGGTGAGTTAGCACCTCTCTTTGGCCAAGGATCCTATCCATTTTTTGTCTTTTCCTCCTTCATTCTTTTTATATAATTTGTTTAATACGTGAAAATTGATCATTTTCTAATTAATTTATTACATCTCATTACGATTTTTTGCAGTTACAAAAAGCCTCTCATTTATTGGCCTCCTGAAATATTATGTTTCGATATATAATTCATAAGTGAATATTACGAATTGAGTAGCAGCAGCTTAAGAGACACAAGACATGTGAATGGCATTATTATTATTATACAACACAACGAATGCTTAATCTCTGGTATATTAATTTCATATTTATGTTCAAATAGGTGAAAAGTCATCCATTTTATTAACCTTGTGTTATTGGAGGTCAGAAACATCATCTTTTTAAAATTACCAGCTACCAATTAGGAGATATTCAACAAGAACTTTTATTCGCTGTAGGTAAATTCTTGCCCAAGAAAGAAGTCAAAATTACCAATTATATAGGAGCATATCCAGCAAGAATTATATATGTACTGTTTTTTTCATTCT
This sequence comes from Nicotiana benthamiana, assembly GCA_034376525.1. Taxonomy (NCBI): domain Eukaryota; kingdom Viridiplantae; phylum Streptophyta; class Magnoliopsida; order Solanales; family Solanaceae; genus Nicotiana; species Nicotiana benthamiana. The sequence continues at coordinate 34,317,972 of CM067337.1, forward strand.
TTTTCTTCTTTCATTTTCAACTTACTTTATTTTAAAATTATCTAAGATCTCTAAAATAGAATATAAACGTCAGACCAAAGATCTCTAATAAATACTGGCAGCTATAATGATTAATGTTATTATTATTATAAAGCCTATATATTTAATTTTTATAACTTAAATCTGATTAAGGCATTTATCTTTTGGTATGGTACGTACCTTACCATTTTAATAACTTCAAATCGAAATTCTATGAATATGCTAAAAGGTCCATTTGAAATATTTGTATGGATTAAGCTTAGTATTAGAATAAACTAGACATAAATATAGCATAATGTATATAAATTTCCAATTGCCGAATCTCGACCAATTTGAAATTGTTTTGATTGATTTATTGCACTTCGCACATTACAGAAAGATAGTAATAAGATATTTTATAGCTGCAGAAGCAATTGATAGTTAAGCTAAGTCCCACAATATCTTGGTAGGATTGGGACTGGAATTGTTTCAGCAAGATGTGAAAATAATACCTAGAATTTAATAATAATATTAAAAATATCATGCTTTATTGCGTTTGTTTCTGCTAATTAATTTCATATGTAGTTTTTTCCATATATTTAAAAAAATATTTGTTTGTGGCTGTAGCGATCCCAGTTCGTCCTCCATGAACATGTCATGACAACACCTAGTCCCTACGACTAGGTAAGCCTAACAATGCGGAAATATAATCAATTGCACAAGAAAACATTTAAACTGAACCAAGTAAATAACTAGATGGTCAAAGTGCCACTTGGCACATACAATACCAACTCTCATAATTAAACAAAAATTTCTAAAACTCGGAATCTCACAAATCACAAGCTAAGAGGATACATAAGAGGCCCTGACTCAAGAATGTCTGTACAAAAGAAAAATACTGAAAGATCTATACTTTTTACAGAAAGCTGGAAAGAGACTCCTCGGTCTGCGGACGTAACAGATATGCCTCGAAGTCTCCACCGATATGCCCCCTTCCAAGGCTGACAGAACTGAATGAGAGTACCTGAATCTGCACAACAAAAGTGTGCAGAAGAGTAGCATGAACACACCACGGCGGTGCCCAGTAAGTATCAAGACTAACCTCGATGGAGTAGTGACGAGGAACAGTCGAGATACCTACCGGTCAATAAACAGTATAATAGGGATAATGGAGATGATATGTAATATGTAAAGACTGCACGGATAACTAAAAATGCTACAATCACAATAAGACTAACAGACAATAAGTAATAACGAGAAATACAACAAATGATGATAATAAAACGACAGTATACATTACAATCCAAATCCTGAAGTCGCAACACAACAAGGACAGACAAGTCACTAACCATTATTCTACAATGATCTTACATAAGGTCTTCCCAACTCTCTCCACAATTCTACCACAAACTCTCAGACCAGCCACAACTCATGAAAACCTAACATCCGAGGTCTAACACTTGCCATCTTGTGCCCAATCAATAACACGGTCATGCTGAAAACTAACTAGTCAACCAGGGTCACTATCACATATATATAATGGGTAAACGAGGGCACATCCCCACCACTAGCCAAAACAGGAAGGATTCATCTCTAATAGGAGGGTCCAACAACGTGTATGCTTGTGCAAGCGTATCTAAGAGGAATCCTACCCACTAATAAGTATGAAAAATGAAACGACTAGCACCCGATTTGTTCATACCCGGATAAAATCAATGAAAAATAGCAGCTCAGAACACAATGAGTTTAATGGGGATCTTCCGGGAATCGAACCAATAGTCCATCGCATCAGTAATAGAGGATCTCCCGGGAATTGAACCCGTAGTCCATCATACCAATAACAGAGAAACTCTCGGGAATTGAACTCGTAGTCCATCACACCAATAACAGAGGATCTCTCGGGAATTGAATCTGCATTCCATCATACCAATATCAAACAAAATAGGATCAATGCCTCCATGGGCCTTCACAATTCATCACAATCAGCCCCTAACATAGCCCACCTTATTTCGCCACGTGTGCAGTCAATCAAAATGTAATAAGCACAGCCTTATTTCGCCACACGTGCTTTACAATATTCCCACCTTATTCCGCCACGTGAGCAATCCACATATAAGCATATAACATATCCCGCCCTATTACGCCGCATGTGCAAAAACATCAATAGTTACAATAACACGGCAACGACCTCGTGCAACTCTCAAACAACAACCGCACGGCAGAGACCTCGTGCATCAGAGTACCAACAGCCGCACAATAAATGACAATATATATACATGATAATATATATACAAGAGCAAAGCCAGGGAATCAATAATGGAAACGATAATGTCCCGGCAAGGGAATAAATAACAGAACCAATAACGTCCCGGCAAGGGAATCAATAACAGAAACAATAACGTCTCGCAAGGGAAACCAACAATATCTAATAAGGCCACGGAACACCAAGGAAAAGTACAATAACCTCAACGACAACGAGATATAATAAGTGCATAATAACGACACTGATACCACAACAGTTGGACATGTAAAATAATTGCACGAAGTTACAGATGAGCTTTCTATCAAGGAGTAACCAACAGTAAGAAGTCAACATGAATCAAATAATTACAATTTAAAAAATTAACAACTAATCATAAGATATCTATCTTCTTTCCGTTTAAGTCCAATTAATTACATAAGATATAATATTTATGATTTCCACTTAAAGGCGAGTAGTTAGGACGGGTAATATGACTATAGAAGGGTAAATGTCTTAAGTTAAGCACGTAAAGGTCCATTAAACAGCAAGAATAAATCAAGAAGGGCTAACAAATATCAAGTAAGATATGTAGAGGTGAAACTAATAACAGGGAACTCAATCGTATCAATATCATCTTCATACTCGGTGATTTCAAGGGTCTAGTAGCCTAAAAGGGACAATTTACCACAAATAAATCCGAGCACGTACTCGTCACCGCGCGTACAAGAAATATAAGCAACAGATAAGACTTCAATCCTAAGGGGAAGTCCCCCACACAAGGTTAGGCCAGATACTTACCTCAAAATCGGCTAAAATTAACTAGCAACCGCGTTCTTGCCACGAGTACTCGACTACAAATGACCCAAATCTATTCAATTAAATCAAACATTGTAAATAATATCTCAAGCAACTGATTCTATAATTTAATTCAAAGCTAAAGTAGGAAATTAGGTAAAAGGACCAAAACACCCCTCGGGCCAACATCTCGGAACCAGATGAATTTAACATTTTCAGAATCCTCGTACTCTCACGAGTCTAACCATATAAAATATCTCAAATCGGAGGTCAAACACTCCCTCAAAGCCCAATTATTCGGTTTATGAAGTTCTATCCATTTTTCATTCAAAAACTAAAATAAAAAGATGAAATTATGAGGAGATTCATGAAAGTTGGTCTAAATCGAGTGAGAAACACTTACCCAAGTTGCCCAGGTGAAAGTATTTTCAAAAACCGCCAAGAACTGAGCTATAGAAGTCAAAATGTGAATAAATGGTGAAAGCCTCAAATTTGGGAATTAAATATGTCTGCCTAGTGATTAGTTCTATGCAATCGCGGAGTATAGGTTGCGATCACATAGAGGAGATTGAGAGGGCCCAGAATTTGCGCACTGCGTTCGCATGAAAAGGAATGCGAACGCATCGGGTTGAGATGATGGCTTACGCGATCGTAGGGCTTAAAATGCGAACACATTGAAGGAAATATGAGGGTCCAGTAGTTTGTATATGCGAACGCGGAATGGATAATGCGAACGCGAAGAAGGCCAAGATAAGCCTATGCGATCGCGGAGGCCTGATTGCGATCGCATAGAGGTGTAACAGAAGCAGTAACAACAATCCAAAAGCAAGGAAAAATGACCTGTAACCCATCTGTAAGACACCCGAGGCCCCCGGGACCCAGACTAATCACACGTACAAGTCATATAACCTAACACGGACTTGCTCAAAGCTTTAAATCACATAACACAACATCGAAACGACGAATCGAACCAAAAGTCAACCTTATGAACTTTAAAGTCTTCAAATAACGAATCTCATGCCGAAACATATCAATTCAACTCGGAATGGCGCTAAATTTTGCAGACAAGTCCAAAATGACATAACGGAGCTGCTATAACACTCATAATTGTGTTCCGACCCTGATTGCCCAAAAGTCAACTATGAGTCAAACTTCTGCATTTTCCAACTTTAACTTTCGCCGAAATGCCTCAATTTACTCTACGGACCTCCAAATCTGAATCCGGAAGCGCGTCTAAGTCCAAAATCACCATACGAAGTTGTTGAGGTCATCCACAACCCATTATGGGGTCGTTTACCCAAAAGCGTAGTTTCGATCAATTTTTTCACCGTTCTAACTTACAAAATAAGGTTTCTTCTCTAGAATTCACTCTAAACCATCCGAAAACTGAATTCCACCATGAACGCAAGTCGATACTCATGTCCCGGAGCTGCTCCAGACCTTATGCCGCTGAATGAAGCTTAATTTCTCAAAACGACTGGTCGGGTCGTTACATCCTCCCCCTCTTAAAACCAACGTTCGTCCTCGAACGTGCTAAGATTCACCTCGAAGTCCTCAAGTCATTGAGTGGACACTTCCAACATACACCCTTAGTGACCCCAGGTCACCCTAATCCATTTTGGCACGACAACACCATCTCAACTGAACTTTAACCCTTCTAGTAATACCATTAAGCCTTCAAACCAGATTCTTCGCCTTCCATCCGTTTCCAAAAGACCCGATTCCAGGTCCCTATCCGGTATCAGTCTCAACCAGCTAATTTAACACAAGCCGACACACACAGGGTACATCCACACAACATGACATACCACACATAGTCCCACATTAATATTTCTTATAGCAATAAATGCTTGAGATCAAATATGTACCGGACATAAGCCTCATATTCAATAGGGACTCTTTTCAACCACCCATAGCACTAGTGATGATACAACAACCTTGAAAAGCCACATGAAGAAACACCCGATTAATCAAATCTCAGCCAACACCAACGGGTGCACCCCCCACAAGCTAGAACTCAAGAAGCATAGAATAAAAATAAATAAATACGGGAAAGGAAAACACATAAAGGAACTAACAAACAAATTAAACTAGCATAAATTCTTCTGAAACACAAATCTACAAAGACATCTAACTAGAAGGAATGAAAGCATATAATGGACTCACAAGGACCTTATACTAATATAACTCTTACCGCAGTACAGAACCGAGTCTCAAATATCAAATCACCTTATATCACGAGGGTCTCGCCCTCAACACTGGATCACAAGTAGGATACACATCAACCCATCTAGAGACTCTCACTAGATCAATTCCATCTACAACTTACAACATAGACTAGCTCACACACAGGTGGAGCATAAAAATCACAGCTCGTAACCAAGAATTCTCGAAAATCACATCAAGACTACCAGAATAGATAACAGGAAAATACCACTAGCCTCATAACTACCGACAATGGCTAAAACAGATGATAGACACGGCTATCACTCATAAAACCTCCCAATGGAATAATCACATAGAAGGAGTGCAAATCATGAAACACTCCCATAAATGGAACAATAAGCAATGAACTCAGCCCGATAAGTAGATTTGTGATCAACTACAGATAATGCCTTTCTATAACAAACTGAATCTGTACCTGAGTGACATTAGCTGGCGCACCGGCCTCAAACCTACTATATGCAACACATAAACAAGTTGGGCCTCCCCCTCTAGGGTGCCCTCTCCCTGTCTGAATACCTCTCTGTGATACATCGGTCAGAAGTCTGGGACAATCTCTCACTATGTGGCTAATATCTCCACACTCAAAGCACCCCCTCTGCTAACGAGGTGGTGGAAACTGTACAGTACGGGTCCTCCGAGACCCATGAACACCTGAGTCACTATGCAAGGCTTGAAGCGCAAACTGAACTGGATGACCTGCAAAACCTCTACCATGACGCACCCTGCCTCCAAAATAAGGACCAGTATATCTTACCGGCCTACGAGGCCTCCTCGCCTCCTCAGACTCTTTCTCCCGGTCTCTCTCTCAAGACCCTGCCTGCCGTCTCTCTCTATATCATGCATACCCTCTATCCTCCTATCAATGTTCACCACCTGTTGATACAAAATATCCATCTCTAACTCACGGGCCACACTGAACCTAATGCTGGGAATGAGCCCCTCAGTGAACCGGCGAACCTTCTCGTGAATAGTAGAAACCAAGGCTGAGGCATGTCTAGCCAAACTGGTGTAACAGACAGCATACTCTAAGACGGTCATAGCACCCTGGCGCAAAAGCCCAAACTCCGCGCGCCATGCATCCCTGAGGCTCTAAGGAACAAACTCTTTAAGGAACATATCTGAAAACTTGGTCCAAGTTAGTGAAGCTTTCTCCTCTAGGCTATCTAACTCATAGGTGTGCCACCAATCATAGGCGCCCCCTCGATGCTGGAAAGTAGTGAAAGAAACCCTGCTCAACTTAGAGATACCCATAGTACGGAGAATGCTGTAACACTCATCAAGAAACCCCAAGGCATCGTCTGATGCTAATCCACTGAACACCGGAGGACCATACTTCTTGAACCTCTCTAATCTCATCTGCTCCTGCTCGGAAGCTGCTACCATGCCCTCGGGCTGCTCTGGTGTGCAGCGGCACATGAATAATCTCGGGAACCTGCTCAACATGTGCTCGCTGCTCAGGAGTACGGGCGGCGGGAGTCTGTGCTCCTCCCCCGGCATGGGGTGTGGCTGCAGCAAGGGAAAGCAATCCGGCCTAAGCCAAAGTAGTGTACATACTCATGAACTGCGCCAAAGTCTCCTGAAGGGCTGGAGTAGCAGTAGCTGTAGGCATGTCAGATGCCTGGACCCCGGTTGGATCTGCTGGTGGTACCTCGGCGGCCGCTTGAGCAAGTGCTCTCAGTGCACCATGTGCGCGTCCTCGAACTCTACCTCAACCCCGACCTCCGACGGCTGCAGCAGGGGGCGCGGGTGCCTGATCACCTCGGGTAGTACGTGTCCTCACCATATGTGAAAGAGTAGAAGACAGAAGCTTAGGATTGTAAATGTCAAAAATCTCGCACGACAGGGAAATCAAATGAGTGGAATTTTCCTAACGGTTACATAGCCTATCGCAGATAAGTACAGAAGTCTCCGTACTGATCCACGAGACTCTAATAAACCGGCTTGTGATCTATGACTCCTATGAACCTAGATCTCTAATACAACCTTGTCACTACCCCAGTTCGCCCTCCATGAACATGTCGTGACGGCACCTAGTCTCTACGACTAGGTAAGCCTAACAATGCGAAAATATAATCAATTGTGGAAGAAAACATTTAAACTGAACCAAGTAAATAACTAGATGGTCAAAGTGCCACATGGCACTTACAGTACCAACTCTCATAACTAAAAAAAAATTCCCAATTCCCGGACTCTCACAAATCACAAGCTAAGGGATACATAAGAGGCTCTGACTCAAGAATATCTATAAAAAAGAGAAATACTGAAAGATCTATACTTTTTACAGAAAGCTGGAAAGGGACTCATCAGTCTGCGAACGTAGCAGATATGCTTCGAAGTCTCCACCGATACGCCTCCTTCCAAGGCTGACAGAACTGATGAGAGTACCTGAATCTGCACAACAAAATTGTACAGTAGAGTAGCTTGAGCACACCACAGCGGTGCATAGTAAGTATCAAGACTAACCTCGATGGAGTAGTGACGAGGAACAATCGAGACACCTACCGGTCAATAAACAGTATAATAGAGAAAATGGAGATGATATGTAATATGTAAAGAATGCACGGATAACTAAAAATGCTACAATAACAATAAGGCTAACAGACAATAAGTAATAACGAGAAATACAACAAATGATGATAATAAAACAACGGTAGACATTACCTTCCAAATCCTGAAGTCGCAACACAACAAGGACAGACAAGTCACTAACTCATTATTCTACAATGATCTTACATAAGGTCTTCCCAACTCTCTCCACAATTCTACCACAAACACTCAAACCAACCACAACTCATAGAAACCCAGCATCCGAGGTCTAAAATTGGCATCTTGTGCCCCATCAACAACACGGTCATGCTGACAACTGATTAGTCAACTAGGGTCACTCTCACATATATAGTGGGTAAATGAGGGCACATCCCCACCCCTAGACAAAACAGGAGGGATTCATCTCTAATAGGAGGGTCTAATGACGTGTATTCTTGTGCAAGTGTATTTAACAGGAATCCTACCAACTAGTAAGTATGAAAAGTGGAACGACTAGCACCCGATTTGTTCATACCCGGATAGAATCAATGAAAAATATCAGTTCAGAACACAATGAGTTTAATGGGGATCTTTCGAAAATCGAACCCGCAGTCCATCGTACCAGCACCAGAGGATCTCCTAGGAATTGAACCCGTAGTCCATCATACCAATAACAGAGGATCTCCGGGGAATTGAACCCGTAGTCCATCATACCAATAATAGAGGATCTCCCGGGGATTGAACCCGTAGTCCATCATACCAATAAGAGAGGATCTCCCAGGAATTGAACCCGTAGTCCATCATACCAATATCAAACAAAATAGCAACAATGCCTCCACGGGCCTTCACAATTCATCACAATCAGCCCTGACATAGCCCACCTTATTTCGCGATGTGTGCAGTCAATGAAAATATAATAAGCACCGCCTTATTTCACCACACGTGCTTCACAATATTCCACATTATTCCACCACATGCGCAATCAACATATAAGCATATAACATATCCCGCCTTATTACGCCGCATGTGCAAAAAAATCAGCAGTCACAATAACATGGCAAAGACCTCGTGCAACTCTCCAACAACAATCGCACGACAGAGATCTCGTGCATCAAAGTACCAACAGCCACACAATAAATGAATATATATATGTATGAGCAAATCCAGGGAATTAACAATGGAAACGATAATGTCCCGGCAAGGGAATCAGCAACAGAACCAATAACGTCCCGGCAAGGGAATCAGCAACAGAAACAATAACGTCTCGGCAAGGGAAACCAACAATATCTACTAAGGCCACGGAACACACAGGACAAACACAATAACCTCAACGACAACAAGACATAATAAGTGGATAATAACTACATCGATACCACAACAGTTGGACAGGTAAAATAATTGTACGAAGTTACAGATGAGCTTACTATCAAAGAGTAACCAACAGTAACAAGTCAACATCAATCAAATAATTAAAATTTAAGGAAATAACAACTAATCATAAGATATCTATCTTCTTTCCTTTTATGTCCAATTAATTACATGAGCTATAATATTTATAATTTCCACTTAAAGGCGAGTAGTTAGGACGGGTAATATGACTTTATAAGGGTAAATGTCTTCAGTTAAGCACGTAAAGGTCCATTAAATAGCAAGAATAAATCAATAAGGGCTAACAAATATCAAGTAAGACATGTAGAGGTGAAACTAATAACAGGGAACTCAATCATATCAATATAATCTTCATACTCGGCGATTTCAAGGGTCTAGTAGCCTAAAAGAGAAAATTTACCATAAATAAATCTGAGCACGCACTCGTCACCTCGCGTACAAGGAATACAAGCAACAGATAAGACTTCAATCCTAAAGGGAAGCCCCCCACACAAGGTTAGGCCAGATACTTACCTCAAAACCGGCTAATATCAACTAGCAACCGCGTTCTTGCCACGAGTACTCGAATCCAAATGGCCCAAATCTATTCAATTAAATCACACATTGTAAATAATATCTAAAGAAACTGATTCTATAATTTAATTCAAAGCTAAAGCGCAAAATTAGGTCTAAATCGATTGAGAAACACTTACCCAAGTTTTCCAGGTGAAAATCCCTTGAAAATCGCCTAGAACCGAGCTCTAGAAGTCAAATTGTGAATAAATGGTGAAACCCTCAAATTTGGGAATTAAATCTGTCTGCCAAGTGCTTTGTTCTATGCGATCGCGGAGTATGGGTTGCGATCGCATAGAGGAGATTGAGAGGGACCAGAATTTGTGCACTGCGTTCGCGTTAAAAGGAATGCGAACGCGGAGGTTTGTGATGATAGTTTACGCGATCGCAGGGCTTACAATGCGAACGCATTAAACGAAATATGGGGGTCCAGTCGTTGGTCTATACGTACGCGGAATGCATAATGCGAACGCGAAGAAGGCCAAGATAAGCCTATGCAATCGCAGAGGCCTGATCGCGATTGCATAGAGGTGTAATAGAAGCATCAACAACAATCCAAAAGCAAGGAAAAATGACCCGTAACCCATCCAGAACACAACCGAGGCCCCAGGGACCCCCGTCTAATCACACATACAAGTCATATAACCTAACACAGACCCGCTCGAAGATACAAATCACATAACACAACATCGAAACGACGAGTCGAACCAAAAATCAAGCTTATGAACGTTAAAGTCTTCAAATAACGAATCTCATGCCGAAACCTTTCAATTCAACTCGGAATGACGCAAAATTTTGCAGACAAGTCAAAAATAATATAACGGAGCTTCTCCAACTCTCAGAATCGCGTTCCGACCACGATTTCCCAAAAGTCAACTGTGAGTCAAACTTCTTTATTTTCCAACTTCAACTTTCGCCGAAATGCCTCAATTTACTCTACGGATCTCCAAATCTGAATCCGGACGCGCGCCTAAGTCCAAAAGCACCATACGAAGCTATTGAGATCATCCACGACCCATTCCGGGGTCGTTTACCCAAAAGCCCAGTTCCGATCAATTTTTTCACTGTTTTAACTTTCAAAATAAGGTTTCTTCTCTAGAATTTACTCTAAACCATCCGAAAACTGAATTCCACCATGCATGCAAGTCGATACTCATATTCCGAAGCTGCTCCAGACCTTATGCCGCTGAACGGAGCTTTATTTCTCAAAACGACCGGTCGGATCATTACAGTAGCATACATTATAATTTATATTTTATTTTTGATTTATGAAAATATTATTTCTTCTATCTCAAATAAAATTACAAAAGAAATTCAGCTCAACTTGACTAGAGCGCGGGTAAATTTTCTAATTTTTTAGAAGAACCGTAAAAGTAATTAAAGTCCTCCATCTTTTTTTACATGTTACAGCTTCTGGCCATTACCAACATTAGGTTTACTAGAGTCAAAAATTCTTTTTGTACAAACTAATATCCTATGACTTCTGCTTCTATGTAATTAGGTGACTATATAGATGCTTCGATAATGGAAATTTTATAATTTCAAAGTAACTTCTATTCCCTAACGAGAAAAATAAAATGTTACAATGGTGGTAAAGTTTTCATTAATCTCAACTATATATGAGCAGTGCAGACAGCTGAGAAGTTCAAGTTGGTAGCGTGCGGAAATGTATAATGGGCCATAGTCCGAGCAAATGAACTCGGGTTAGGCAGCCCACGTCTCAAATTTTTTTTGCTAATAGGGTCATCTTTTTCATTTGTATGATATCTCGTTGATAATGTATTGTCAAAGTGGAAATGACACAAAGTAGCCATTTCTGCGCATGCAATTTAAAATAGGCGAAATGGCCTCCTGACCACTTAAATTTGCATGGCTTTTGAAAGTCGATATATCAACTTACAAATTTCCCATTTGAACACTAAAACTAGTAATACCCTTGACTAATAAATATGTTGGACCCTTGACCATTTGCGCGTGTATCACAATTCTGCTAACGTGTCCATCCAGTCAGATAACGTTCCGCCTATTCAAGATTGAGTCAACTAAAACATTACACGTCAGACACCCAACCCTTTTACCATTCCTGTTTGCCTTTCTCTCTCCACAAGTGAAAATCCAAAATCAAGATTCTATTTTCACTCTGCAGTTGGGCTTTGTAGTGCTCATTCATAATAAACCAAATCAAGAATCCATTTTTAACTTTGCAGTTGATCATTTTAGAGCTCATTCATAAATAAAAATGCCAACTTTAGTAAAATTCAAAAACCTCTTTTGGCTATAGAGTTGAACAAGAATAACTAAGTGGAAATGTTGTCAATTTCAATGGGAATCAAGAACCCATTTATTTTCCAAAATGCTTCAAAAGGCAACACTTCATCTCCCAAAAATATCACCAAAAATTAGCCAAAAATAACTCTAAAATTGTCCCCAAAATCACTGAAAAACGCAGCAATAATCAGCCCTTTCTTTCCACCCAATCTACTTGGTAGCAGCTAGCTTATAAGATTTTAATGCTCAAACTGCAGTTACAGGGACATCAATTACAAACCCATAGCCTCCAAATCTATAAATATATTATAAATTGTAGATATATTTTAAATAACATGTTTAAAATTACAAATTTTGCGTAAAAATAGCACGGACTAGCCAGTTTTCGGACTGGTCATTCAAAAGTTACCAGCGTTTGCCAAGTCATTTAAAAATAGCTACTATTTTACTGCAATAGAGACCGGTCCAACATAATATATTGGAGTTCAGTGCACATTTATATGAACTTCCAGCATATTATGTTGGACCAGTATACTTAGCTGGCTCTAGTATAATATACTCGAGACTGGAGCACCGGTGCTCCAAACTTCAGTATATTATCCTGGACCTGTATATTATACTGGAACTCCAATATATTAGGCTGGAGTTCCAGTATATGAGTATTTTTTCGGATTAGACCGGAAATCTGGTTAAATTTCTACCTGTTTCGTTCAGATTCAGTAACTTATTGAAGGATTTATACTAATAGCCCTGTCCCACACTTTTCATTAATATTTTGAATGCTTATATAGCGAATTTTAAAAATAGTAAGATTTACAAGTCGTTAATAAAAAATAGATACAGTTTCAAGTAATTGAAAATTTAGTTAGATAAATTTGAGCGAAAATACTATTCAAAATCAGAAAATACTCCAGTATAATATATTAAACTCAACTATAATATAGTGAACTACAACATAAGTATATTGGAACTCTAATATATTATACTGGGCTTCTAGTATAATATACCGGTTCAGCATAATATGCTGGAAGTTCATACACGGGTGCTTCAATCTCTAGTATAATATACTGGAACTTTCCGCGTGTTGGAGTTCCAGCATAATATGCTGGAAATTCATACACAGGTACACCGATCTCCAGTATATTATGCTGGAGCTTTCCGTGTTACAGGAAAATAATGGTTATTTTTTAATGATTTTGTAAACGATAACTATTTTTTAATGACTAATCTGAAAACTGGCTAGCTCATGGTATTTTTACCTTGTAATGAGATAGTTTGTGTCACGGTGGGTCTTGCTATCTCTATGTTTGAATATTTTTTTCCAATGTATAATCCTTCACCCCCCATTAATTCTTGGCTGTTACCCACTAGTCTATGCAACTCAATTGAACTGATCAATGTGGCATTGATAACTGAAAGCCAATATTAATGTTACAGGGGTGGTAACAAGGAGAGGGTAAAAAATTTTGATAGTGCAAGAGAAGGATTTTGCAGATGCAGATATGAATCTGTAACTCAGATTTGTGTCTCTTTAAGTGGACAAAAGAAACAGAGAAACCAGTAGTGGACAAAAAAAAGCACTGAGGTAGAGAGGACCACGGGTAGGATCTTGCGGCTAATTACATGCTATAAGTAGATAAGGGTTCAAAGCAAGAAGCAGGAGACAGTTGCTCTATCCTCTGGGCATTCTGATGGGAAAACCCCTCAGCCTTAACAACCCTCCTCTCTTCAACGTTATTTATGAAAGCCTGAAACGTGGTGTAAATGAATAACACATCAATTTGTGTAACAAATTGTTTGGTACGTGTCATGACCTTAGAATTGAACATGTAAGTTTGTCCTAAATGGAAGAGGGAAGGCTAATATAAGTGGTCCAGGGTAGAGATGCCAGTATGCCACCTTAATATCTACCTACTTTTTTCTATTCAGTCCAATGAGCGTTCTACAACAAGCGTTTTCAAAATAACATTGATGGTAAGTAACCCATTTCCAATCGAGAGGTTATGAGTTCGAGTCTTCCCAAGAGCAAGGTGAGAAATTCTTAGAGGGAAGGATGTCGGGGTCTATTTGGAAATAACCTCTCTATCCAAGGGTAGGGGTAAGGTCTGCGTACACACTACCCTCCGCAGACCCTATTAGGTGAGATTATATTAAGTTATTGTTGTTATTGTTGTTTTCGAAATAAAACTAGTAAACTTTCAGTAATTCTCATGACTTGTTTTCTTTAAATGAGCCAATACGAATATGGGGGTTAATTTAATTTAATAGCGATATACGTGAAATTTTTAATCTAGTTCATATCAATTAAAGTCCGGGTTTTAAAGCTATCAGGAAGAATTAAAAAATTCTGGTTGGCTCCCAATTTATACATACTCCGTATTTAATTACTTTTGCATATATTGCTCGCGTGACATATTATCATCTAAGCAAAGAAAAGAAATTGAAAACATTATTCCTAGTATGGACATGTGTAAAAGCTTTACACCATATGATAAAGACTAAATAAATTTCATAGTTCGCTTCGATATTAAGAAAATTTCCTGCACGATTTAAAAATCCGCCTATTATTTCTTATTACTATAATACACGAGGCTTAAGTGGATAATTCATCAACTGGCTATTAATTCCTTTGTTTCAATGTAAATGAGATATTTTGACTCAGTATAAAGTTTAAGATTTTTTTTTGAAATTTATGGTCTTAAAAACTTTTTGGGGTCATAATAGTTATGTAATTATTAAATCTTTTAATTAAAGGTAAAATAAAGAGTTTAAAATTAAATCATTTTTAAATTTAAAAATATATTATTTATTTTGAAATAAACTAAAAAAAAAGTACTTCATCTAAATGGAATGAAGTAGTGATTAGCTCATTTTAAATGTTTTAAACCAATAGTATCGACAATTTAGCATGCTTTGTAGCTGTAGCATTCTTAGAACCAAGGCCAGAGCCCTCTACGGCAGAGATCAGAAGGCGAAAACTCAAACTGCGTGAGCTACCAAAAGCTAGCTATAGGTTTGTGTGAACAAGAAGATCATGCTTCTAATTACTGATAGTGAAATAGACCTACAACACTACAATACCAACATTTCTTTCTCATGGATTTAGCACAGCGCCGACCAGCCACGGCAAAACTGACAACTGAGGGATGTTGTGAACAAATAAAAGCCCTCCACCTCACAGCCAAAATAGATGGGGGCATAAGGTCTCTCAGCTTTCTAGATTTGCAGTAAAAACAGAAGAAAACCTCATCATTTAACGGAAGAGAATCTGAGTCACGACCTAGCCACCTAAGGTGGGCTAGGGGAGGGGGGGGTGGGGGACCGCTGGTCTAAAGTCGATATGGTCCCCTCTATCTACCTAGCGGATTGTATATCTTAGTCGTACGAGGTGCAAAATATTCGATTTCGATGGCTTAATATAGGCGGCTGATCCAGGTCCAGCAACAGCGACGTCGAGTAAAATGGATCGGGTTTAATTAATTGGTACCCGGAGCAATATTGCGTTACCGGATTCCTTTGCTAATATGGACTACTGTTTAAGAGCAGACATGGTGGATTTGGAGCTCTCTGACCCAGATCTCTCCCCCTGCATGGAAACTGAATTCTTGGGATTTGTGCATAACCCCCCTGTCTACAAAATATACTCCATTCTCTCTTCTTTCCATATGTTTCCTTCTTTTGCTTGTAGGTCGTCTAATAAACTAATTCATCTATTTTAATGATATTTTTCACTTTTCAGATATAAATACTTCTTAATTTTGACTATGAATTTGAACATAAATCTTTTCCATTTTTAAAAAAAATAAAATTTACGTATTTAAAAACTCTGTAAAAAATAGTATAAGTCACGATAATTAATAATTTGTTATGAAATCTCCTATTTAAGGTGAATGTCTATAATTAGAGAGATTCTAGAGTTCTATTCTTGGTAGCTAAATCATCCTCCTCCCTATAAATAGAGGTGTCCTCTACCATTGTAAATCACTCCTAACATTCTCTAAGTATCAATAAGAAGAACTCTCTCTACTCTTCTCTCTATTGCTCTTGTTCTTGCATTATTGTTCTTGTCTTTTATATTATTTCATAACACGTTATCAGCACGAGTCTCTAATCAATTGAAATTTTCGATTGTCTTAACTCTTGTTTGTGTAGGGTTTTGCTTCAAAGAAAGAATGAAGAAAGAAAGAAAAAAAAAGGAGGAACGAAACAGAAAGCAAAAGAAGGAAAAGAAAAAGAAAAAAAAAAAGGGAGGAACGAAACAGAAAGCAAAAGAAAGCAAAAGAGAAAAGGAAGAAAACATTGAAAATATAATTGGTATACCTTAAAGGTAAGTAATTTACTTTTCCCTTTCAAATTCTTGGAATTCTATAATTTGATTTTATATACAAAGCATAGACAACAAAGTTTGATTATAACTCTAATGGAGTTTGTAAGAAATTATAACCACATGAAGTGGTAAAATCTCTATGTCCTGCCATGATTAAATTCATGTATGATTGTGGGCAAATAATTAAAAATCCGTCCCATTGAATTTGCTCCATTCCCTTTAGAGAATGTGGAAGCAGTATATGGTATGTCTGAAAGAAGACAAAAATTATTACCATGAAGGTATCAATGAATATGGACGTGGCAAAGAATTCCGTCCAATTGAATTTGCTCCATTCCCTTTAGAGAATGTGGTAGCAGCATGTGGTAAGTCTGAAAAAAGACAAAATTATTACCATGGACGTGGCAATAGACGAAATTATAATCGTCATTATTGTGATGATGAGAATAATAAAGATTCTCAAAATAATCTTTCACTTTATGAAAGTAAAATTAGACATGAGATTGTGTATAGCACACGATTATGATCCATTCCCTGAAGTGAATGTGATAATTGTAATAGAGCCCGTAAGTATGAACACGCTCTTGATGTAATTGTGTCTTATGACTGACACTATGAAAAGAAAGTTCGTTGCCCTTGAAATTTCGGGCAAGAACTATATGACATGGGTGTTGGATGCTGAAATCCACTTAGATGCTATGGGTCTTGGAGACGCCATTAAAGACAGAAATAATGCATCCACCCAAGACTATGCAAAGGCCCTGATTTTCTTGCGCCATCACCTTGATGAAGGTTTGAAACTATGCTAAGGCCTTGATTTTCTTGCGCCATCACCTTGATGAAGGTTTGAAGATTGAATATCTCACCGTCAAAGATCCACCTATCTTGTGGAATGGCTTAAAGAAGAGATATGACAACCTGAAGTTGGTCACTCTGCCACAAGCACGATACGATAAGAAACCAAAAGCAAATAGTTTATAAACTATATATTATCGTTGCGGTGGAAACGGGCACTGGTCAAAGGCTTGCCGTATACCATGACATTTGGTTGACCTTTATCAAGCATCTCGAAAGAGTAAATGCCCTGAAACGAATTTTGTCTCTGACGACAACTTTGACATCACCCACTTGGATGTGGCAGACTTCTTTGAGCAACCCGAGGGGTAGATAGACCACCTAATCGGTGATGGATCCGTGATGAAAGAAGATGGAGCTATTTGATTTTATTTTACTTGTTTGTATTAGTGAATGAATAAACTAATAGCCATCAGTATTAGCTCGTATTAGTTAGTTCATGACATAATGTTAGTATTAGTTCTTTAGAATGTATCAATATGCTCAAATATCAATAATATTTTTATTTTTCAGTAGGGGTAATCGACTAGCCTGAAAAACTAGTTGATTATCTAATATTTTCGCATTAAAGCTGAAAAACAATTGATCGACAATCGATTGTCTATGTCTAACAATCGATTGTCGTTAAGACAGTGTAATCTGGAATTTTTCAAAAATCATCCACAATATTGTCGTTAAGACAGTGTGTTCTGGAATTTTTCAAAATAGCCAACAATCGATTGTCTATACTTAACAATCGATTGTCGTTAAGACAGTGTGTTCTGGAATTTTTCAAAATAGCCAACAATCGATTGTCTATGCATAACAATCGATTGTCTTAAGGCAGTGTGATCTGAAGTTTTTCAAAATAGCAAATAATCGATTGTGTGTGTTTAACAATCGATTGTCAATGTTCAACAATCGATTGTTTGTGTTAAACAATCGATTGTTTGAAGAAAATGTTTAAACTGAAATTTTCAAACTGCAAAGTAATCAATTATGGATAACATATCTGATTTATTTTAGTCAAATGACATCAGCAGATTTTGAAAATATTATGTGACACAAACGGATTGAAGTTGTTTATTCTCATGTTCGTATATTTTCTTTTATATGTCAAACCATGGGAAGTAAATTGATTGAAGGCTCAGGAAGAGCAACTGTAACTCTGCCCAAAGGCACGACGTTTATCTTAGAGAATGCAATATTCTCTTCCAAGTCTAAGAAGAACTTGTTGAGTTTTAAAGATATCATTCAAAACGGATATCATATTGAGACAATAGATGAGAATAATCTTGAATTCTTCATGAAAACGAGGCTGCCCATTTCGGTTTGGGTTCACGCCATTTTGCATGCAGCAATGCTAGTTCGTCGGCTGCCCACTTTGGTTTGGGTTCACGCCATTTTGCATGCAGCAATGCTAGTTCGTAGGCTGCCCACTTCGGTTTGGGTTCACGCCATTTTGCATACAACAATGCTACTTCGTCTCTGACTGACGAATTGACACAAATATTCCCCGTTGCAATTGGTTTTGGGTCATGGACCCAATATATCCCATTTAAGAATTTTTGGATGCGCAGTATGTGTGCCTTTAGCACCGCCATCCCGCACCAAAATGGGTCTGCAAAGAAGGTTAGGAATATATGTTGAGGTTGATTAGCCCTCCATTATTCGCTACCTCGAAACATTGACAGGAGATTTGTTCACTGCACGATTTGCAGACTGTCAATTTGATGAGACACTTTTCCCAAAATTAGGGGGAGAAGTTGGTGAAACCAAACGGGAAATTTTGTGGAAAAATGCATCATTATCTCATCTTGATCCACACACCTCTATTTGTGAGAAAGAGGCACAAAAGATTATCCATTTGCAAAGAATAGCAAATCAAATGCCTGACGCATTTATAGATTTGAAAAGGATAACAAAATCACATATCCTCGAAGTGAATGTGACAACATTTGATTCACGAATACATATTCATTATTGGAAGAATATGAAGATGAAATTGGTATTAAATATACCACACTCACCCCTAGATGGAGGTTTGAGATGATACCACACTCACCCCTAGAAGGAGGTTTGAGATGATATATGGCATGAATGATCGTTGGTCACGTACCTATTGTACGCCAAAGTATTTTGGAAATATGACTATTAAAGGACAACGATAATGCAAGAAACATATCTTGCATATAAGTTTGACATGACCATAATGGTATAACTTCCTCTTTAAGAAAGATATTCACCACATGGATGTTGATGAATCTGTGGTAGTACAAAATTAATTGAGAGCTCTAGAAGAGCCAATTATTACTATGTTGGAGAAACACAATTGAGTATTGTGCTGTAGTAAGTCTCAAAGAAACTTATTCAGTTTCCAAAGTACACGCGAAAGCGATTGATTATATTGAGACTATAAATAAAGGAAGGCTTTGATATCTCCTATTACTACAACTTGTAGCGGGGTAATTTGCATATGAAAAGCTACCCGCTTTGTTCTCCAGTTTGTACTACACAAACGAAAGAATGCCACAATAAAGTGGATATCTATTGGTATAAAAACCCATGTCATAATAAACATGAAGTTTATTGATAAGTGCACATGTCATGGTGTAAATTTGAAGTTTACCAATATTGGTAATTTATTCAGTTGGCATTCGTGTTAGCCATCTCATTTTAAGTATGATGTGCAAATTCACATAGGTGAATAATAAAGAACTAGAAAGTTCTTTACGAATTCTCTTGTATCACTTGTTCTCATTAATGAACTGACCAACTAAAGAGTTCGGGTTGAAGCCCATAAATTCTGGAAATATCAAAGGTGAATATGGGCCCATTCACCTGCCATGTATACCACATATGATGCATCTATGATATGGTTACATGCGCAATTGTTATTGACCCGCAGCCTGGCCGGTGCTTGCGAGGTAAATTGCTCAGTAATCTAACTTCGAGCATAATTTCCAGATTTTCTACTCAAGATAGTTCATCTTGATAAGTTGGTTTATATCAAAGTAAGTTTAGCAAGATAATTATTGAGTGCTTCCACTTAATAGCTAAACTGTTTCTTGTGAGAACAAAGTTATATATATCAGTTTGATATAAGTTGTATACGAGAGTATATTCTCCCCTCACAAGTGGTTCAAGGTCAGGAACCAAATAATTTCATCTTATTATTAATGTGTTGTGTATATTGACATGATAATGCACAAAGATGATTTCCCAAAGTTGAGGAAACAAGTTAGCTTTACTAACATGAGGGGGAGACATGATAAACACTTGAGAAAAGGTTACATGGGATGAATTATCATTTGTATATGTATATCCCCGAATATCATGATATGAACCTGAAGTTCATAAAAGGGATAATTCAATTGCAATATATTGCAAAGCATGCTATACGCATTTGCTAACCCAAAGAAAGTAACTAAATGGAAGAGATACAATTCAAGAAGAATTGATTCCATATGAAAGACATGTAGTTTTGAACCTATAGTTCAAATGCTTGAAAGTATAAAGTCAAATGTATGTATAATCAGTTTTCGATATCTTATTTGTCTGGCATGACATGGAAAACTTGATATGCATCTAAAGTCTATTATATGGCTTATATGACTTAACTTGAAAGATTTAAGTTGCTTGAAGCATATGCAATTCTTGGTCCTGAAGTACCACATCCCAAGTACAATTTGTGTACATATGTATCTTGCTATAACTATAAGCATGATGACATTGAGAATGCATCTATGGAGATATTGAAGAGTTATTCCACGACATTATATGAAGATGTTCATATCTATCAAGAATGATAATTTCAAGGTGCGGAATATTTATTCAAGTCAATATGGTTGATTTGTCAAACGTCTATCAAAGATTGTTTTGAAGATGGTGCACAAGATTGGAATGCAAATGCTCAAGGATATAAATTGATGTACTCATTAGGGGGAGTTAATGCGCGTTGCACTCTTTTTCCCTTTCAAGGTTTTGTCCCACTGGGTTTTCCTTGCAAGGTTTTTAACGAGGCAACCAATAGGCGCATATTCAAACATGTGTACTCTTTTTCCTTTCTTTAATTTTTCCCATTGGGTTTTGGTTTTAAGGTTTTTAACGAGGCACATTGTTGAATAGACATTCAAGGGGGAGTGTTATGAAATCTCCTATTTAAGGTGAATGTCTATAATTAGAGAGATTCTAGAGTTCTATTCTTGGTAGCTAAATCATCCTCCTCCCTATAAATAGAGGTGCCCTCTACCATTGTAAATCACTCCTAACATTCTCTAAGTATCAATAAGAAGAACTCTCTCTACTCTTCTCTCTATTGCTTTTGTTCTTGCATTATTGTTTTTGTCTTTTATATTATTTCATAACATAATTGAAAATATTTAAAAAATATATGAAAAAATTACGGCTAAAATAATTCGTTAACTCTAGAAATCTAAAAATCTAAAGGAGTATTTGTAGCAGAACATAGATTTGAATATAACAACATTAACTAGTTTGAGATTGAAACGTAAGGATTGGTATTTGACAATTAATTGTAGGAGAGTCCTTCAACGTCTTTTGATGTGTGGTTAGATATTTAAAAAGTATCTCTAGCAACTTAAGAATGGGGGCATATGAATCGGGTCATCTGGTTCAATGGTGATATTAGCTATTCTATCATGTATATGAGATTGATATCCATCATTTTAATGTAAAATTTATCCCGGGATTAACTAATTAATACCTATAACCAAGCATGATATAAAGACAATTCTAAAATTTATCTAGAAATTATTATTCTTATTTCATGTACCAAACTAGCCCTAAAAATAATTAGTACAGTACGTTATCAAAAAGTTGTGTAATATCCTTTAATGTGGAGTAGGGGTGTGCATAGGCCGGGTTGGTTCGGATTTTACAATTACCAAACCAAACCAATTGTGTCGGTTTATTAAATCTAAAGACCAAATCAAACCAATAAAACTCGAATTTTTCGACATCGATTTTTATCGGGCTTTCGGGTTATTCGGGTTTTCTGGGATTTTTTCCCGGTAAAATCTTCATAGAACAAAATATATAACATATGCTCAAAATATTTCCTTAATCCTAATAAGATACAACAATATAAAGTATTATTCAATAAAATAATACAAAATATGAGATATTTAATGACATTATCCTAAAATATTCAAAATAAAGACAATAAAATTATGTAATATAAATATTGTTAATTAAAAAATCATAATAAATATAAACATAATTTAAAAACACTAAGTTATGCTAAAATAATTAGACTAATAAGGGAGTATTAATTACATGACTAAAAGCTAAAGCAAAATAAAAAAAGGTTATTTATTTTTATCTAAATGATTGCAAAATAAAAAATAGATATTTAATACATCCCTGTCCGTAATATTGAATTGAATGTCTTTTGTTAGCATTAATACTGATTGTTAGTATATTTAATTTACTAATATTAATGGCTATAAAACTTATTGGAGCATTCAAAAGTTCTAAGTCCGACCTTGAAATAATACCTTATAAGATAAAGTTATGAAATTTTTAAGAAATATTTATAAATTATATTACAATAAGTATGTTTATATATTAAATAATCTAAAAATTTTATATATCTAATGTCGGGTTGGTTTGGTGTCGGTTTGACTTTCTTTAGTTAAAACCAACCAAATCAATTATGGTCGTGTTTTTTTTCCAACACCAAACCAAGTCAAACCAAATCATAGTCGGGTTTTTTTTTCAGTCTGACTCGAATTACCAGGTTGGTGCGATTTGTCCGTTTTTTTTACACCCCTACTGTGGAGGATTAATTAGCGTGATAAATTAAAAAATTGAAAGTAAATACTACTCCAGTAAATTGTTAGTACTTGAAGTTAGTTGGGAGTTGTGAAAGGTTTATTTTCTTAAAGGTAGATAGGGATAGAGGACACAAGGACAGACATTGTTTTTTTGTTTTATTCCTTTAGGGGCAATGCGAATTACTGCAAACATTACATGAACAGAGGGGAATCGGCATTTTTAGCATTTCCATTTACGAACAAAGAATCAATGACAATCCCTATAACATAGCCTAATCTTACTCTCAGTACATCATTTGCCTTTGCTTTTTTGTACTTCTCTTTTTAATGTTCACCAGTATATATAGTGTTTATTGTGCTGCAGTTAATAAAATTACTTCAGATTTTTTTTATATTCAATTACTAAAAAGTTGATCTCTAATAATTTAGACACATGATACTTTCCTAAGGTAATTGAAACATAAAATATACTTCATTTTCCATTAAAAAATGTTTTCGATCCATACCAAACACATGATTACTAATTATATATATGAATTGACGTGCAAGAAAAGAGAGTAGCTAGGAGTCAATGCGTACACACACACCTTATTGGTTATTTTCTAATCTTGAAAATAATATTGAAGCAATGATTTACTACTAATATTAGAATATCTTCTAGTTCTTTCTTCCTAGGAGATATACTTCTCGGATGTGTATGCTATTTTTTCATATTCAAGAAGAATATCACTGCAATGATTTGTTACTAATATAAGATAGACTACTAAGACAGTAGCCTATAGGCAAGGCAATAGCCTTTTGATACGATATTGCAATATAATATTTTTGGCGTAGGGGGACCTCAATCTCGCCCCAACTACGAGTTAAATCATTAGGTCTTTAAGCTTATACTTGTTCTCTACTGACAAAACACAATCATCTCTTTCGTTTTTTTTTTTACAAAAAGAATTGAAGAAATAGTAACTCTTTGTTTGGAGAACAGTAGTAAAGGCTTCGATCAACTTTATCATATAATGCAAACTTCTACTGTTGTTTTTAATTTCCTACGTAACATTAACAACATATTTTAGAATAAGATGACGGTGAGAGTTAGTAGGCGTTTGGACATGAATTCTAATTTTTTTTTCAAATTTGGAATTTCTCTAAAATTTAAATTGAAGATAAAATTGTGTTTGATTATAATTTTTGCAATATATTTGGATGTCTTGCAGAAATACAGGGTAAGACTGAGTATAATAGATCTTTGTGGTTCGGCCCTTTCCTGGATCTCGCGTATAGCGGGAACTTAGTGTATCAGGATACCCTTTTTATATTTGAATGTCTTTTTCTCAAAACCATGAAACATGATTAATATCCCACGATTTGTAAAAAAAATACTACTAAAACCACCACAATTTGATTATCCTAACTACTTGAAACAAACAATCAAACATGCTATTGTTTAAATATTATCATATTCCGCTTTACTGCAACACAGAAGATGCAAAATCAATATCACAGGTTCTAATTTCGTGGACGGGAAAGTGGATAGTGGATGGTTATCTAGGTTAATAACAGATGCAGTGTTTTATAAATTTTATAATATAAGGTAAATTTTTAAAACTAAAAAGTAGCAACCTTTCAATTTTCAATTGAAAAACTGGTTCTCATTTGTTTTTCAAATTTGAAAATGCATTTTGAAATGAGATTGGAAAAATTATAAGATTTTTAAAACCAAACACTGTTTTTAATTTTTTTTTGAAGAAAAAAGAGAGAAAATTTTCTTATTTCCAATCGGTCTCTTAAAAACAAGAGTAAATAGCAAGAAGTTGAAGAATCAAATGTCTTTAATCTTATTAGATCAAGAAACAAAAATAGTAGTTCCTTTACTTGGTGAATAAGGTAAAGAAGTCCTCTTAACATCAATGTTTATCGACAAAAATTAGGGTACAGTCGTCCTTGAATCTTGAAATATCAAAAACTATATCCGTTAATTCTCTTGAATTACGAACACGTTTTCTCTCAAAACAGAAAAAAGTAGTGTCCTATAAAAGTTGAATTTCGGACCACGTTTTGATTTAATTTCCCGTTTTGCTTTATAGGTTGTTTCTTTTTAAGAATACCATGAATAATTTTCTTTTTAAAATTTACTCGGTCGCCTGGAAAATTACAATGATGAATTTGTACTAACTAGTCATTTTCCCGCAAAATAAATGTTTTTGTGATGTCACGTGTAACCCACATATTTTCTCTTCTAATATTCATAAATATTTCGTAGACATTGAAAATAAATAATTACACTTTAACTATTAAAATTGTATAGAGATCGATGATAAGAAACTGTATAATTCTAAAATATCTTAAAAGTTAGAAACAATCGAGGAGAACTGTTCGCTTAAAGAGGAAATGTTTTCAGTATAATTAGTGATCATAAATAAAAGAAAAAACTTAAATATACCAGAAATAACTGTTAACCTATTGTACTGTCACTGTGAAAAAAGAAGTGGAAATATCACAACTTATGTATGTATAAAAAGACATATTACTAGCAGATAAACACATTAAACCATGTTCCTCTCATTTCTCAGCTGTAGTCTCTAGTTGGTTTTCTCTGTACAAAAACACCTTTTTCACTGCCCCCTACACCCCTTAACCCCCCCCCCCCCTCCAAACATCTGCTTAAAGTAGTAGTACTGCTCCATTGAAGATGTCTACTTCTCTTCAGTTTACTTCAGAGAATCAGTACCCAATAAACCTAAGTATTTCTCAAGAAGATCATCAACAAACAAAGGCTAGTACTGAAACAATGAACCAACAGATCAATGGACGTAGTAGAAGGTCCAAAGGAGGAGCAAACAAATCATTAGCACAGAAGAAGAAACAATCCAAAAGAGGCTTCGGTGTGGAAAAACTTGAACGGCTCAGATTACAAGAACTAATTTCTTCCCAAACAAGTCCACTTGATCAGTTTCCTAAATTGTATGGTGGTGTCAACCAAGTCATGGCCCCTGATTTCTTGCTTCAGCATCAAAGGGTTGCAAATAGTAATTTGCCGTATGGATCTACCAGTACTTATGGATCAGCTCCTATGGCATTTGGAGATCAGTTGATCATTTCTGGGCATGATCAGTTTCAAACTCAAATGGGTCTAAACGGATTTGTAACTAATTCTAAACCTTGCCAGTTTATTCATGCTGTTAACCCCACTGAGAAATCGAAGGAGCTTTCTGCACTGCCAACTTTAATGAGTATCAAGTCATCTTGTTTCTCCGATCGCTGCAGTTCATGCAACAAAGTATAATATATTATACCCTTTGATTAAATTTTTCATTTAAAGTTTGATTTTGGTTTATTTTTGTTTTTTGTTTTTTAATTTCTCTTTAATCGTCAGAAGAAGCGCATGATTAATGGAGATGATATGGGACGTTCTAACAACGAGGCTGGCATTACTCATATGGAGAACGTGATTGGAGAAAATCAATATTTTGGAACGAAGCCTTTGCGTCACCCATTCTCTATACCTAGTCATCTTGAAAAGGTAAAAAAAATGCAGCCCTAATTTTTTATTTTACTTCTCTTAATCAAAGACAATATAAAATGTTAGCGGTTCTTCTTCAACGTTTTTATTATTAATTCCTTTGTATTGGTTTCCAGGATGTGTTTTCTCATGTAATTTTTGTTTTGAAAATTTAATAATGTGTAGGGGGTAGAGATAGTGGCAATCCACAGAAAAGGAAATTCATCTTCACCATTATCAGAAGGAGGACTTGTAATGGAGTATGAATTCTTTCCTACAGAGAAAAGTGGCAGATCAAACACTATAGATTGTTTCGAAAATGACATGATGATGAATAAAGTGATGACTACTTCATCAGAATCTTCTTCAGCAGCAGCAGCAGCAGTGGGTAATGGTGAAGCTTCTTGTGTTACTACAATATCTTGGGTTGATACTACTACTACACCAACCAGTTCTATTGATCTATCACTCAAGCTTTCTTTCTAGGTCTTTTTTAATTTACAGATTATATTATAAAGGAGTTAGTATTTAGTTTGTCTTTTTTCTATATGGTTTCTGATTTTTGTCTTTTCACACTTGTGTGAAATTTATCTGATCAAGAACCCAAACACTACTTTTTATTTACCCTTTTGGTTTATATAGCTAGCTACCTGTTATTACCTCTCCAAAATGGAGCAATACATTTTCTGGGTATTTGTTATCTCTCTCTCTCTTTCTCTATGATCTTTGGGATTGTGTCAGTGAGATGGAGATGCTTCTGTAAATTTCTCAGCTTTTCTGATCGTATTTAGTACTGTAATATTTTGTTTCCCATTTGGAACTCATGATTTTATTGTTATATAATGCATATAGTATCCATACGACTGGCTTTAATTTAAACTTGCTCTTATATTAGGTAATTAGAAATCTATGAAATTATACTTGAATCCGTCTCTTATGGAGGAAAAACAGTTTCAGAAATGAGATTCTTATATTAAATACATATGTGATATATCAAGCAGACTTAAGATTGCTATGGATCAGTTACCTTTGCAATACCAAATTAAACTTCAGTTTTAAAGCGTATTTTAGTAAACATAAAATGTTTGGACTGTCTTCATGACTATTAAATTAATATCTCA
The DNA here is from genome assembly GCA_034376525.1 of Nicotiana benthamiana. Taxonomy (NCBI): domain Eukaryota; kingdom Viridiplantae; phylum Streptophyta; class Magnoliopsida; order Solanales; family Solanaceae; genus Nicotiana; species Nicotiana benthamiana. The sequence continues at coordinate 34,345,543 of CM067337.1, forward strand.
TTTCTTCGATTCATTTTTATTGTGAAACTATTAGCTTTGTCGATTAAATCCTGTAACTATAAATTTTAGCCCCACGAATCAAGGGTTCTATATCCAATATGGAAACCCCTTCGATTTTTTCTTCCTATTTCCTTATGATGTAAGCGTAAATTAAAGTTTCAAGACAACAGCCTAGGCTATTTTACAAATTAATAAAGGGAATAGAAATTAAACAATTAACTTAGAATTTTTCAGTGAAAGCATAATCTACCAAAACCCTAGCAGCTAGAGTTTCTTTAAATGGGGTGGCCACAAAAGCACAAGGAACACATTTGAGGAGTATTATCTGTTTGTGGGAGTCAAGCAAATATAATTAACCAAACCAAAAGAAGAATTGCTTTATGGCAGTGTAAAAAGTGAGTAACAAAAGAGGAAGGCCAAAGAGCAATAATAGGTAGTCAGTAGGCCGTATACATGTAAATCCATGAAAGTAGTGTGTATCAGCTCTTCTTGTTGAATCCACCAGCACTGCACTGCACTGCACTGCTGGCTCATCTACTGCAGTCTGTAGCTGTTGCTTTTTTTTTTTGGCTGGTTCTTTTCTTGCAACTCACAGCTCTTGCCCCCATCCCCAGTAGTAGAACCCTAGTGTAATGAGTATTAATTAATATGCACCAGTGACACTCTCACTAAAACTTAAGACCTGCATAAAGCATTTTCAGAACAATGTGTGTACCCTAAAAATTGGATAACAATTAAACTTATAATGTTGTTTTAAGGATACGTGATATCACCTAATGTCAATTGATAAACGTAAAAATAAGCGATCGAAATTTACAACAATTTAAAGCAAACTAGTATTTAGACAGAGCCCTCGAGCTTGGATACCCTCGAGCTAGTCATGCAAGAACGATTAAAATTCAACAAACTTATAAACAAGAGAATGTAAATTAAAAAGAGAATGTTGTATTGGTGTGATCAAAGTCAATGTCAGGTAATTACAAAGTGATCAGAATCCTCTTTATATAGCAGAGGAATCCTATCAATGGTACAATTTCAATTACGGAAATAAATCCCATGATTGGCATAAATAACCGCTCTTGATTTGATATGTTCAGGGATTCACGCCGTGATCTTCGATTGGTTATGGATATCTCGCCTTTCCGTTATTGCGCTAAGTTCGAAGTCATATTTGGTCTCGATCGTTGTTGGCCTCGACCTCGACGAGCATCTCAATTCTCGAGCCTGATACCTTATCTTCGTGCCCTGGCCTGATCCATTACGAGAAAGGCCCTCGACGTGATTCCCTGATCTCGATTAAATGGGAAAATTGGGCAACCTTATTTTAACCGTACACAGATAGTTCCCTCGTTTCTCGGAGTGTAATGAGAAGAAACGAACTAACCCTTAGATTTTATACCTCGACCAGTTATGACATCACCCTCGTGAAATAAGCAACAGAAGCGACTGAAGCATCGCGTCGGTACAATTCCTAAAAGTATTAATGAGCGTTAGTAGATGGTCTGTCACTAGTATCTTCAAACCGTCATAGCAAACATTATAAATAGATCTTCTTCATAATTTTTCAACCTTTACTTTTAAAACTTATCTTAATCTTCAAACCACTCTACTTCCTATAAGTTTTTCAATTTTACAAGTTCTTCGAATCCCGTTGTTAACCTTTTCTCAAAACACGAAATCTCATCTTCTTCTTTCTCTAAATACACATAAAAATGGAAAAAATATAAAAAACAGTTCCTCAAAAGGAGAGAGCTTCTTCATCGCGGCCGGCCGACGATAAAATGCTGGTGGAGCCGCACATCGAGGAGTGTATTCCCATAGTATGCGATCTTACTTCTGATTTAAAGTTGAGAAACCCTCGCCGGTCCTTGGTCAATGTGAGTCAATGTCGAGATATATATGCTCGATTACTAAAGGTGACCTTAAGCAGGTGAAGAAAAATTGCCATTGCGAAGGCAAAATGGTGGTGATTCCGACCCCCAAAGAGGACATCACTACTTACGTAAAAGGGTTCTTAAGTGGTTGCACTTACCTTTTTACGCTGGGTCCCATCGATCTTGTTATCCTCGACTTATGTCTCCAATACCAAATAAACCTTGGCCAAATTCATCCTTCTTTCTGGCACATTGTCAATTTGCTTCGATTCTTCGTGAGCAAAGTCGAAAGGATGCATTTTACCCTCGACCATCTCATTAGACTGTATAGCCCCTATCTCTATGGAGGTGGATTAACAAGGTTTCAACGTCGGACCACCAAAGTGTTGTTCTCGAGCATAGACAAGGATAAGGATCGAGGATGGATGAGCCGATTTGTCTAAGTAAGGACTTCCTACATAATCCTGGTCGAGAAGATGCCATTCCACGAAGAGCGGAACATGAAGCGTGAGTACGAATCCACCTATAGCTTCTGTTTACTGTTTAGTTTTTTGTCCTTTTCTTATTGACATCCTTTCTTATGATGCAACAATTTCTTAGGTGCATTGTATTGATACCCAATTTTTTATTATATATTTTTAATATGCGAAAATACTTTCGAAATAGTATATATATTGCATATATAAGTACGCCCAAATATTTTATTATTTTTCCTTAATTTTTAATCAATTTATTTCTATTTTTATTCATAAAAAACCCCAATAATAATTTCTAAATTTATTATTTTGGTGATTCTTTTATTTAATTCTCATATTTATATTAAAATATAACTAATATATTTTCTTTTGCATATTTTCACAAATTTATTTACGATTTTTAAAGCTAAATTGCATATAATTGCAATATTAGCCTCTTTTTGAGATTTAATTGCGCTTATATTTATAAAAATTAAGTCCAGTATTTTTAAATTAATAATTATATGTTACAAATTATTTTATTAATTTTAATTTATTTCTAGGAATTGATTTACTATTTTTATAAAATAAAAGGGGAAAATTGCTATTTAAAATCTAGCCAGATTTCATTTCAATCTTAGCCCAAATTCTACCCCAATTCAAGCCCCATTACCCTGGCCCAATTCATACTCATACCAGAACCCGGGCCAATTAAAATCGACCCATACCTGGATCCCAAATTAACCACTTAAATCCCAGCCATTAATCATTTAGATCAACGGCCAGCGGCTGCCCTTTCCTAATTAAACCCAAAAGACCCCCCACAAGCCCTTTCATTTGTTACCATACACTGCCTCTGAAATCCTTCCTCTCCCAGATCCTCTCTACAACACCCTCAAACACTAGATGCCGCCACCCTAATCTGCCCTAATCCATGGCCTTCCGAGGTCATCGGAGACCTGTACTAGCCTTCTATGGCTCATATGTAATTTTCCTTATATTTTCTAGGCCAGACTATGAAGAACTCTTGTCCAGTGTTTGTTCGATTTTAGTTCATGGCCCTTCTCCCGTCATCTTTGACCTTTCTCCGATCAGCCATGGCTGTTCGAGTCAGACTTTTGACCCTCCTTGTTAGATCGATAACTTTCAAGGCCATTCTCGTTGCTACTGGATTCTTCTAAATCCTAAACTCTAAAGCCTTTCAATTTCTTTCAGATCTACTTTAGATCTATGCCTGCTTTGAACTTTTAAGCATCTTCTCGAAGTTTCTTCAATTTTGCCTTAAAAAATGACTCTTTGTCTTTTCCGATTAGGGTTTTTTCTTGTTAAATTATTTCAAAATCTCTTTTCTCTGACTTTTAATATGATTAAGATGTGTGCTTGTTTGTTTAAATTCTTGCTTGACTCGTCTGTTTACCATCTTTTGAACTCGTTGTTGTTAAAATCCCTAATTTATTTTGGGTCCCAGTCAATTTCTAAAGCTGTTTGTTAGATGAGTGCTTGTTTAGTTAAGTTTTCTTTGATTTGTTTGTTTATCATCTTTTAAGATCTACAATTATTGAAACCCCCTACGTCTTTGCGTCTGAAACTGCCCGTTTAAATTCTTGACTCTATTAGAAGTTCCTTGTTTTAGAATCTCATTTTCCTTCATGTGATTCCTCTAATTCTGGATTTCTACTATCTTTAAAACTCGACTATGCTTGAAACCCTAACTTTTCATCTGTTACCGTGAGACCTTTGCATTCTTCGGATACTCTACTTTTTCTTCATTATTGATTCAACTTGACTTGACCTATTTAACTATCATACTTAGAATGTTTGCTATATACTAAACTTTGTGCTACTATTGCATGTTGTTTCTTTTGACAATAGGTTTAGCCTTGCATGTTTAGTCTTTGTGCACTATATTTATATGCTGGCTTCTTTGATTGATCTCCAATCTTGTGACTGATTTCAAAACCTTTGTTTTATGAATTCTAATTTCACTCGACTGACAAGGTTAATTGATTCCTTTCCTTATTTAGCCTTGCCAAACTCTTCTCTAAAATAAGTATGGTTTTACTACTCCTTTTATGGAAACAATCATTCTGCTTATAAATTTATTTTCTTTCCTTATTTCGAGCTTGTCACTGCCTGTTAAAAGTGATCTCTTAATTAAAGGGGATTTACTTGGTTAATTGATTATGATTGTGATTATTTCCATATTTGTATTGTCATTTTACTTATTACCATACTTCTCATATGTTTTCAAAAAGTTATAAATACCCTACACCCCTCTTCTTTCAAACACACGAACACTTGAGTTCAGAACACACACTTCACTAAAAGCTCAGTCCCATTTCTCTATTACTACTTGTGTTGCTGCCTTATCTAGCCAGATGAAAGCAAATGCTAGGCTGAGGAAAGTTTCTTGCTTTTGTTTCTGCATTTGCTTCTTTACTGGCATGTTCTAATTAATCTTCACCATCAACAAAAATATGTTTTTTTACTATTTGCTGCACTCTTGCCTGTTTCCTTCTTGTGTTTAATCGAGTTTCATTCCTAAGCATGTTTTAATCTTCTCTTTCCTTTTTTGAATTAATGTTTTCCTTATGAATGAACTCTATCAGTTACATATGAATCCCAAACCCCATCCCTTATGTGTTTGTATTCTTTGGTTGGTGAGGGCATGACAGCATCAGACATTGTTGTGCATGACCTAAACCTGACCCTCCATGGGTCATATGTTTCATATCCTCTCTATGCGTTATGTCTTTGGCTGGTTAATGGGCATGCCAGCTTCACTTATTGTTGTGCATATCCAGACTTGGCGCCTCTCAGGGTCATATGCTATCTGCAATGTATTCCCAAACCCCTGACCCCTTTGTGAAATTTTTGATAATGTGCTTTACTACTACTATTATTCAAACTACCCTTATCCCGTACTTTTCTCTATCCTGTTTAAATCTGCTCCCGAACTTCCATTATACTCTTAGACTCAGGTTCTGCCCCTCTTGTGTAAGCCTTGCTTTGGGACCCATGAGCTCCCTGTGAACTTGGACACATAAGGGCTGGCCCTTCCACACTGCACTCATCTCTATCTAGTTATGCAACTAGGGTGTGAGCACTACCCGGGGTCCATTTGTAACCCTTATGGAACTTTGACACACTCAAACCTTAGAAAGGCTTTGAAACAATGTCATTTGAGGTGGTTTATTCTATAAATCAGAGAGGAAGTCAAGAATCAAGCTTCCTCTGGTTGTTACTTTTTCTTTTGTATTTCCTTGGTGTAATTCATTATCCAGTCTGTAATAATCTTGTAATAAACATTTGGGGCTTGGCTAGTAAAAAGGGTCTGGGTAATTATGCATGCTCAAGGGTAGACATCATGTCTATAGGATCTAAAGTTCTGCATGTTTAATTCCGCAATTTAAATATCATGCCTACAAGATATGTTGTTCTACCTGTTTAACTCTTAATCTAGATACCATGCCTATAGGATCTAATTTCATTAAATTTCTGTGTGTTCTACATCTAGATAATATGCCTATAGGACTTAAATTATGCACATCGAACTCCGCATTTAGAGAACCTGTCTATAGGACTTGTATTAGTTTCTGCATTACCACACTTAAACAACATGCTTATGAACTAATTGGTTAAAATCAGATATCATTTCATTACTTAAAATTAGTACCCCTTTCGTAGAAATCATGCCTATAGGAATATTGCATGCTTCAATTCACATTCGACTAGATATTATGCCTATAAGAATTAAACTAGTAATAATCAGTGTTTATAGAATCCGAATCACACCAATTTAAAATCAGATGTCCTCAACTAGTTTTTAAACAGCTCTCTTACTTCATATTAGTATGATTTATAAAGCATGCCTGGAATATTTCAAATCATTTTCCTTCATTGTTACTTCTTTGCCTCATTCTGACTAGATACCATGTCTATAGGATCTCACCTAAATGCTTAGGTAAGCCGTATATGATAATAACCATAAAATTAAATCCGCCTTTGTTTAATTAATAATTGCTACAACCAGTAGGCAGACCTAATTCTAATTTCTTATCTGAGTTATGTAATAAATAGGTCTTCCTCAACAAATTGGAATTCCCTTACCTTAGTATTATTAACTTCGGTCCCTAAATGTATGTTTAAGTCGTGCTATTTATGTGTTTTACTTGATGAGGTATACATGAGCCTTTATTTTTTACATGCTTCCCCCTAATGTGTAGTATTATGTGTTTTTATGTCGTCTTAGAGTTTTTACCTTTCTTAAACCAAAAGTCAGCCTAATATCCCTCCCCTTTAGAAATAGTAGTCCTAAGTTCCTCGGGGACTGATAGGAATAGGACGGTAATAGCATGCAATATAGATCGGGACCATTCCGCGCTTTATACCTTAATGGGGTGGGAAGGGTAGATATAGCTATGATGACCGGTGCGCTAATGCCACGTGTATCCCCTCATATGAAGAGTGTCATACAATGTATCGCATTGATGAGATCCATATTACATTAAAACCTAGGAGCCCCTTTCCTTTTTTATGTGCAAACTTCTTTCCAAAAATCTCCTTTTAATTATTCTTTCTGACTCTTATGTGTTTATATTTAAACCCCTTACTATTTTAACCCATACTTGTCTATTTGCTAAATTGCACAAATTCACAATAAATTGTATGGCCGGGAATCACAATAGTGGTTCCTTAGGGGTGCCTAACACCTTTCCTTTAGGATAATTTCAAGACCTTACCCTATCTCTGGTTATCAAATGACTTTAGAAGTTAACCCTTATAGGTGCCCTAATGCACCTTAAATCATTAGGTGGCGACTCTTCAAATGAAAAACCCACATCATGGCGACTCTGCTAGGAATTTTAGGCTTTTACCACTTCAGATTGTTATTGTGAATTTGTATCATCCCTAGTGTGCAATTACTTGTTTGACTCCTTTAAGCATTCAATTTCCTTTTCAATTGCAAAACTGACTTGTCTTCTTTGTTTCTTTCCTTTACTACTTCTTTAAATTATGAAACTACTGTATTTATTGCTTTCTTAACGTGCAAATACGTGCCAACATGCTTTTAATTATTGCATAACCATGCTCAACATCATACTCCACTCGTGTCAAACAAATACCATAGAATCGCTGATAATGAATGGTTGCGCTCTTTCTATATTATTACCCCTATATCCGAAAAAGGCATATTTGCGGTAAAACTAGTCGATCAGCGATGCAGTCGATGGTTAAACCGTGCCTTTCCCCCTTGAGTTGTCTGCTCAAGGGTACCATTCTTGTCACGACCCAAAGTCTAACTTTTTATGATGGCACTTAACTCATCCCTCTAGGTATGGCAACTCATCAAGTCCAACACAATATAACTTAGTGTGGAAGAATAAATGACCTCTTATAAACTTACAAATCATGAGCTTTTAAGAATAGAGTATACAAAGCTGATATGAAAAAAAAAATACATCATTTGTTTGACAAACATAAACAGAGTTTAAAATTTTAAGGCTACCATGAACAACAGGCAGCTAGAATAGTGATGCAGGTACATTTTCCGAGTCAGCTCCCATCGAACACCGCAACGTGGACATCCAAAATCTACATGTAATGTGCAGGAAGTGTAGTATGAGTACAACTGACCCCATGTACTCGATAAGTATCAAACCTAAACTTAGTTTGAAAGTAGTGACGAGCTTGTACCAAGGTCAGAGTCCACACCAATATCCAGTAACATCTCATAACAATATAATTGAAGTATCACAAGGAATAACTCAATAATAAAATACTCAGCTCATTCACAGTTCCAAAAAAATATTTCTTTTCAAATATAATAGTAAAAACTCAATTCTTTTCACTGAAATCACCAAAATTTGAGTAAGTCTGAAAACTATGATCTTTCCCATAAAACTTTCTTTCAAAATAGGAGATTTCATTTTTTTCAGACATCTCTATGACTATATTTCAATGTGCATGCCGATGTAATTCAAAATAGTGATAAAATCATATACATACTCTCAGAGTATCAATTCACTCAGTCCTCTCAGTCACTCAATCCTCTCAGTCACTCAGCCCTCCCAGTCACTCAATCCTCACAGTCACTCATGCCTCACAATCATTCAATCCTCCCAAGTCACTTGGCACTCGCACTCAGTAGGTACCTGCACTCACTGGGGGTGTGCAGACTCCGGAGGGCTCCTTCAGCCCAAGCACTATAACAAGCCATCTCATGGCATAAATCAATCACGCCCTCGGCTTCACCCAACCATAAATCAGTAATAACATGCCGTGGCGTGCATCCTGATCCCATAATCATCCTCACAATTAGGCACGCGGCCTCACTCAATCATCAATCTCTCCAGTCTATCATGCTCAATATGTCATGAAAATCAGCCCAAAAATGATGATATAATGTATCAATAATAACAACTGAGACGGAGATATTATATGAATAAATGAATATGACTGAGTATGAAATATCAATGAAATTAGTGGGATGATAGCAAGGAACGGCCAAAATGGGTCCCAACAATATCGACATAAAGCCTAAACAACATATCTAGAATGATATACAACTCAATTTACTTATCACATGGTGAAAACACAGATATCAACAAAGTAGGACCACTACACAGCATCCTGGAAACAATAAAGTCACCATTCATAGGGTGCACGCCCACACGCCTATCACCTAGCCTATGCGTCACCTTAGCACCAATTACATAACACATAATTCAGTATTTTATACCCTCAGCACAAAGTTTAAACGAGTTACTTATCTTAAACTGTGAAGTTATTTACTCCGCTATGCCCTTGCCTCGTAAATCGATCTCTGAATACTTTGAGTCTAGCCACAATTAATGTAATTCAGTCAATACAATTTGTAGAAATTAATTCCATGTGAAAATATTAAATTTTCACAAAAATCCAAAATTTAATGAAGAGTGCCCACATATCAAAATTTGACGAAAGTTACAAAATCTGATATCCCATTCAATTACGAGTCCAACCATAACAATTTTACTCAAATCCGACTCTGAATCGATGTTCAAATCTCAAAAATATATTTTATGGAGTTTTAGAAAATTCTTCCATTTCTCTTGATATATTAGTAATCTGACTCCAAAAATGAAGATTAATTCATGGAATATAGTTACAAGGGAGTCAATTCACAATTCATCACAAGCTGCCCCTAACATAGCCTACCTTATTTCGCCATGTGTGCAGTCAATAAAAATGTAATAAGCACCGCCTTATTTCGCCTCACGCGCTTCACAATATTTCACCTTATTCCACCACATACGCAATCCACATATAGGGATATAACATATCCCGCCTTATGACGCTGCATGTGCAAAAACATCAATAGTCACAATAACACGACAAAGACCTCGTGCAACTCTCCAACAACAACCGCACGGCAGAGACCTCGTGCATCAGAGTACCAACAACCACACAATAAATGACAACATATATATATATATATATATATATATGGGAGCAAAGCCAGGGAATCAACAATGAAAACGATAATGTCCCGGCAAGGGAATCAACAACCGAACCAATAACGTCTCGAAAAGGGAATCAGTAACAGAAACAATAACGTCTCGGCAGTGGAAACCAACAATATCTACTAAGGCTATGGAACACCAAGGAAAAACACAATAACCTCAACGACAACAAGACATAATAAGTGCATAACAAATTAAATCAATACCACAACGGTTGGACAGGTAAAATAATTGCATGAAGTTACAGATGAGCTTACTATCAAAGAGTACCAACAATAAGAAGTCAACATTAATCAAATAATTACAATTTAAGGAAATAACAACTAATCATAAGATATCTATCTTCTTTCCGTTTATGTCCAATTAATTACATGAGATATAATATTTATAATTTCCACTTAAAGGCGAGTAGTTAGGACGGGTAATATGACTATAGAAGCGTAAATGTCTTCAGTTAAGCACGTAAAGGTCCATTAAACAGCAAGAATAAATCAAGAAGGGCTAAAAAATATCAAGTAAGACATGTAGAGGTGAAACTAATAACAAGTGACTCAATCGTATCAATATCATCTTCATACTCGGTTACAAGGGTCTAGTAGCCTAAAAGGGACAATTTACCACAAATAAATTTGAGCACGCACTCATCACCTCGCGTACAAGGAATATAAGCAACAAATAAGACTCCAATCCTAAAGGGAAGTCCCCCACACAAGGTTAGGCCAGATACTTACCTCAAAACCGGCTAAAATTAACTAGAAACCGTGTTCTTGCCACGCGTACTCGGCTCCAAATGGCCCAAATCTATTCAATTAAATCACACATTGTAAATAATATTTTAAGAAATGGATTCTATAATTTAATTCAAAGCTAAAGCGCAAAATTAGGTAAAATGACCAAAACGATCCTCGGGCCAACATCTCGAAACCGGATGAATTTAACATTTTCAGAACCCTCATACTCTCACAGGTCTAACCATATAAAAATATCTCAAATCGGAGGTCAAACACTCCCTCAAAACCCAATAATTCGGTTTATGAAGTTCTACCCATTTTTCATTCAAAAACTGAAATTAAAAGATGAAATTAAGAGGAGATTCATGAAAGTTGGTCTAAATCGATTGAGAAGCACTTACCCAAGTTTCCTAGGTGAAAATCGCTTCAAATATCGCCAAGAACCGAGCTCTAGAAGTGAAAATGTGAATAAGTGGTGAAACCCTCGAATTTGGGAATTAAATCTGTCTGCCCAGTGATTTGTTATATGCGATCGCGGAGTATGGGTTGCGATCGCATAGAGGAGATTGAGAGGGCCCAGAATTTGTGCACTGCGTTCGCGTTAATGCGAACGCAGAGGTTTGAGATGATGGCTTATGCGATCGCATGGCTTACAATACGAAGGCATTCAAGGAAATATAGGGGTCCAATAGTTGGTCTATGCGTATGCGGAATGCATAATGCAAACGCGAAGAAGGCCAAGATAAGCCTATGCGATCGCGGAGGCCTGATCGCGATCACATACAAGTGTAACAGAAGCAGCAACAACAATCCAAAGACAAGGAAAAATGACCTGTAACCCATCCAGAACACAACCGAGTCCCCTGGGACCCCATCTAATCACACATTCAAGTCATATAACCTAACACAGACTCGCTCGAAGTTTCAAATCACATAACAAAACATCGAAATGACGAATCGATCCAATAATCAAGCTTATGAACTTTAAAGTCTTCAAATAACGAATCTCATGCCGAAACCTATTAATTCAACTCGGAATGACACCAAATTTTGCAGACAAGTCAAAAAGGACATAACGGAGCTGCTCCAACTCTCAGAATCACATTCCGCCCCCGATTTCCCAAAAGTCAACTATGAGTCAAATTTCTTTATTTTCCAACTTCAACTTTCACCGAAATGCCTCAATTTACTCTACGGACCTCCAAATCTGAATCCGGACGCGCGCCTAAGTCCAAAAGTACCATACGAAGCATTTGAGATCATCCACGACCTATTCCGGGGTCGTTTACCCAAAATCCCAGTTTCGGTCAAAATTTCCACCGTTCTAACTTCCAAAATAAGGTTGCTTCTCTAGAAATGACTCTAAACCATCGAGAAACTAAATTCCACTATGCACGCAAGTCGATACTCATGTTACAAAGCTGCTACAACCCTTATGCCGCTGAACAGAGATTAATTTCTCAAAACGACCGGTCGGGTCATTACAGTGGCATACATTATAATTTATATTTTATTTTTTATTTATGAAAATGTTATTTCTTCTATCTCAAATAAAATTACAAATGAAATTCAGCTCAACTTTTTGAATGATTGACTAGAGCGCGGTAAATTTACAAATTTTTTAAAAGAACCGTAAACGTAATTATTGTCCTCCATCCTTTTTACATGTTACAGCTTCTGACCATTACCACCTTTAGGTTTACTAGAGTCAAAAATATAGATAGAGACCATTCCGCGCTTTATACCTTAATGGGGTGGGAAGGGTAGATATGGATATGATGACTTGTGCGCTAATGCCACGTGTATCCCTCTTATGAGGAGTGTCATACAAGGTATCGCATTGATGTGATCCATATTATATCAAAACCTAGGAGCCCCTTTCCACGTTATGTGCAAACTTCTTTCCAAAACTCTCCTTTTAATTATTCTTTCTGACTCTTATGTGTTTATATTTAAACCCCTTACTATTTTAACCCATACTTGAATATTTGCTAAATTGCACAAATTCACAATAAATTGTATGACCGGGAATAACAGTAGTGGATCCTGAGGGGGTGCCTAACACCTTTTCTTTAGGATAATTTCAAGCCCTTATCCTATCTCTGGTTATCAAATGAATTTAGAAGTTAACCCTTATAGGTGTCCTAATGCACCTTAAATCATTAGGTGGCGACTCTTCAAATGAAAAACCCAGTTCCCAAAAGAAATGAGTTGTCCAATACCAAATGTCACAAACCCGACCTCTTGAATGCACCAAGAGGAAAAAGGGGGGCGCGAAATCATGGCAACTCGATGAGGATTTTAGGCTTTTACCACTTCAGATTGTTATTGTGAATTTGTACCCTCCCTTATGTGCAGTTACTTGTTTAACTCCTTTAAGAATTCAATTTCCTTTTCAATTGCAAAACTGACTTGTCTTCTTTGTTTCATTCCTTTACTACTTCTTTAAATTATGAAACTGCCATATTTATTGCTTTCATATCGTGCAAAAAAGTGCCAACATGCTTTTAATTATTGCACGACCATACTCAACATCATACTCCACTCATGTCAAAAAAATACCATAGAATCGCTGATAATGAATGGTTGCGCTCTTTCTATATTATTACCCCTTTATCCGAAAAAGGCATATTTGCGGTAAAACTAGTTGATCAGCGATGCGGTCGATGGTTCCGTGCCTTTCCCCCTTGAGTTTTCCGCTCATGGGTACCATTCTTGTCACAACCCAAAGTCTAACTGGTCATGATGGCACTTAACTCATCCCTCTAGGTAAGACAACTCATCAAGTCCAATACAATATAACTTAGTGAGGAAGAATAAATGATCTCTTATACACTTCCCAGTACTTGTAGTACAAATCATGAGCTTTTAAGAATAGAGTATACAAAGGTGATATGAAAAAAAAAATATCATTTGTTTGACAAACATAAACAGAGTTTAAAATTCTAAGACTACCATGAAAAAGAGGCAACTACAATAGTGATGCCGGTACATTTCCCAGGTCAGCTCCTATCGAACACCGCAACGTGGACATCTAAAATCTTTATGTAATGTGCAATAAGTGTAGTATGGGTACAATCGACCCCATGTACTCGATAAGTATCAAACCTAAGCTTAGGTTGAATGTAGTGACGAGCTTGTACCAAGGTTAGAGTCCACACCAACATCCAGTAACATCTCATAACAATATAATTGAATTATCACAAGGAGTAACTCAATAATAAAATACTCAGCTCGACACAGTTCCAAAAAAATATCTTTTTCAAACATAATAGTAAAACTCAATTCTTTTAACTGAAATCACCAGAATATGAGTAAGTTTGAAAACTATGATCTTTCCCATAAAACTTTCTTTCAAAATAGGAGATTTCATTTTTTTTCAAACATCTCTATGCCTATATTTCAGTGTGCATGCCAATGCAATGCAAAATAGTGATAAAATCATATACATACTCTCAGAATATCAATTCACTAAGTCCTCTCAATCACTCGGCCCTCCCAGTCACTCAATCCTCACAGTCACTCATGCCTCACAATCACTCAATCCTCTCAAGTCACTCAGCACTCGCACTCGGCACTCGCACTCAGTAGGTACCTGCACTCACTGGGGGTGTGCAGACTCCGGAGGGCTCCTTCAGCCCAAGCACTATAACAAGCCATCTCATGGAATAAATCAATCACGCACTCGGCTTCAACCAATCATAAATCAGTAATAACATGTCGCAGTGTGCATCCTGATCCCATAATCATCCTCACAATTAGGCACGCGGCCTCACTCAATCATCAATCTCTCCAGTCTCTCATGCTCAATATGTCATGAAAATCAGCCCAAAAATGATGATATAATGTATCAATAATAACAACTGAGACCGAGATATTATATGAATAAATGAATATGACTGAGTATGAAATATCGATGAAATTAGTGAGATGACAGCAAGGAACGACTACAGTGGGTCCCAACAATATCGACATAAAGCCTAAACAACATATCTAGGATGATATACAACTCAATTTACTTATCACATGGTGAAAACACAGATATCAACAAAGTAGGACCATAACACAGTATCCTGGAAACAATAAAGTAACCTTTCGCAGGGTGCACGCCCACACGGCTATCACCTAGCCTATGCGTCATCTTAGCATCAATTACATAACAAATAATGAATTAATCTCGACAAAATCCACCCGAGAGCCTTGTAACCTCAACAAAATCCATCAACCAGTCCTAAAATATCATAGGAACTTAGTTGATGTCTCAAATTACATTGGACAATACTAAAACATGAATCACACCCCAATTCAAGCCTATTTAAAACCAATAAATTCCAAATTCTACATTCGATGCCGAAACCTATCAATTCAATTCCAATTAACCTCAAATTTTTGCACACAAGTCATAAATGATATAATAAAGCTGTTCAAATTTTCTGAATCATATTTCAGTTCCGATATCAAAAAGTCAACGCCCCAGTCAAATTTCCAAATTCAAGTTTCCTATTTTCGCCATTTCAAGAATCATTTAACTAAAGACTTCCAAAAAGAATTCCGGACATGATCCTAAGTCCAAAATCACCGTACGGAGCTATTGAAATCATCAAAAATCCATTCTAGGGTAACTTAAACATATTTTACCATCTGGTCCATTTATTCAGCTTATGCTTCCAAAGCATGGATTGTTCTTTCAATTAAATTTTGAATCATCTGAAAACAAATCTTGACCACTCTCGCAAGTCATAATACACAAAACGATGCTACTTATTACTTTAAATAGTTGAACAGGATGGAAATGTTAAAAATGACAGGTCGGGTCATTACATCCTCACCCACTTAAACACGCATTTGTCCTAGAACATACAAAGAGTTGTTCTCAATGCCATCAAACGGATGTGTAACCTTACCATGTACATATTCGGGGGTGATATCACGTCATCTTATCCTATCTAGGTCTAGTAACTCCACATAACTAAAACTTTTCAGTCAACCTACCGTGTAAGCCTTAGAATCCAAATTTCCAACCTTCAAAATTTCTTACAAGATATGAACCTCACATTTATACACTGTATAATTCTGAACAGGTTGTACCAAGTCATAACCATAACTCAAATACTCCAACTCAAATACCACATATGTCAATGCTCGTAGCAATGCTTTTTAGTTACAGTAATTGCTCAAATTAATCCGATGCCGGAAGTAAACGTCATATCAAAGAAGACCTCGCTCTAAAACCTTCATACATTGCCGAAAATGAAAGAAACATACATGAACTCATAACCACTCACTAGATCAACATGTTATGGAGATTTCTCTCTCTTAACAAGTACCATAGCTAATTGTTTATGCTGAATTCTAAATTGTTTTTCCAGTACACTGTAATCAAACATCATAGTACCCATTCTAGTTCCATTGATCTTAGATTACCAAACACAACTACTCCAGTTACTTTAGAGTAATCCTTCCTTTTCGCACAAAAAATTATTTAAAACAAACAAATTAATTTCTGGAGCAGACCATCTGTGTGTGCATGCACATAATTTTCTCAAATTGCCCTGATCAGAAAATATCATAGCATGCAAAGTAAGGAAGCAATTAATCTAGTAGACGGTCAAGGAGATGAGATTTCCACACCAATATAACTCAAGCCTCAAATGTGCAATCCGTGCACCCAAAAATGGAAAATGTCTCAATGAAGAGAACCGTTTCGCAAATTCAATAAGAATCACCACAACTGCAATGTTATGAGCTCATCATTCATAGTATAACCAAGATATATGAATCTAATAATAGCAACCAACTCTCCTATAGCTCATATTAACAACAACTGTGCAAGCAACTCAATTGCCAATAATATAATCCACATGTCATGGTCATAGGACTCCCGTCCAAGCATATCATATAGGAGAAATCCAAAAGTAGGCACGTATATGCTAAATGAAATAGGATTCTCATGCTCCTAGACTGGCATAAATAACACGCTATATTGTAGGCATGACCAAATTGCGTTGTCACAGCTCAAATCAGAAAGTTAATACAGAATTAGCAACAACCAAGTTTATTCTATAAATTAGCCTCTTTGTAACCTCATGTATGGCCAACATAGTTCTCAACAAAGGTACGAATGCGAGAAACATTATAACTTTAAGCTTAATAGTCAACTCCAAGCATATCATAGCGTAAAGCTTCTTCCCGAGCACGAAGAATTATCCCAATGCTCGCACATGGGTTCAAACCTCATGTATATGCGCACTCACAGTGAGAAGCTATAACAATCAATTAGCACAACTAATGCCTCCGCCGGGTTTAAATCAAATACTGACATCAAGCATTCCACAATTCCTGAAATAGTATACTTCTGGGATTCCTAGTCTCCAAATGCATAGATGTCACGACCCAAAATCCCAGTCGTGATAGCGCCCAGCCACAAGGCTAGGCAAGCCCGACCAATCAAACTAATGATGGCATTCCAGCCCATAATGATGGCGTGCAGCTCGAGCCATCCATATGGGTACCCACGCTCACTATGGGGGTTTAGACTCCGGAGGGGCTCCTACAGCCCTATATCAATATCATACAGTGTCAATATTTACCACTATTTCCTTTATAATGCACGGTGTCTATAGTTACCACCGTTCCATGAATCATGCACAGTCCAGAAAATAGTAAAAATAGTGATCGTCAGCCCAAAATATCATTAAAAAGGCATTTAAGTTTCAAAACATATAGCTATGGCTGCGCTTTCCAAAACAGTGTTTAAAACCCTTGGACTGTGTTCAATAAGATGCATATCGTGATATATATATATATATATATATATATATATATATATATATATATATATATATATATATATAGCTATGGCTGCGCTTTCCAAAACAGTGTTTAAAACCCTTGGACTGTGTTCAATAAGATGCATATCGTGATATATATATATATATATATATATATATATATCCCTGAAGGTTTCTACAAGTCGGCACAAGGCCCCGAACTGGCATCAAGTCCAGATATCAACAATATAGCATGCGAAGCAATCGCTAATATATCATAATTTATCCCTCGGATTGGACCGAGTCACAATTCCAACACATACAGCCCCGCACTAACCATGGAGTGCATGTCTAGCCTCATAATAGGTCACAATGTGATATACCATGGTTTCGAACCCTCAGGTAATCATCTACACCCATTACTCACCTCAAGCCGGCTGGAAACTAGCTCGAAATGCCTTTTCCTTTCAAATTTTCCTCTACGAGTGTCGAATCTAGCAAAAACCACAATGAATATATTACAATTGGCTATTATGATATAATCCAATCGAAAGAACTCGAAAAACATCGAAATTCGCAAAATTAGAAAAACCCGAGCCCCGGACCCGCATCTCGAAATCCAGAAATTTTTGCATCATAATGACCCTCGTCTCGCCATGAGGCTATACATATAAAATTTATCAAAATCGGAGTCCAATTGCTCCTCCAAATCCCCAATTTTTATTTGAAATACCAAGCCCTAGTTCTTTCAATTTTCCATCTCAAATAACTAATTAAATGATGAATTCAATGGTATATTCATGTACTTTAACCAAATTTGAGTTAGAATCACTTACCCCGATAAATTTCTTGAAAAACCTTCGAAAAATCGCCAAAATCCGAGCTATATAGCTTAAAATATCAAATAAAACCTAAAATGTCGTATTTATATAAGTACCCCTCAGATTCCAGCTGTGCTGACCGCACAAAAATCACGCGGCCGCGTCCAACCTGCGCGGTCCGCACACAAATGACCGCGGTCGCGCAACTCTTGGCTGCAGTGACACTCTTCAGTATTTCGGCCATAACTTTCTCTACAGATATCCAAATGCCTATTATAACATGTTTCTGAAAACTAAATTCAAATATCTATAACTTACGTTCCTGAAGCAACCCTAAATTTCATGTCGATAAAAAGTTATAAGCTTCCAAAGCAGGACTAGTGAACTTCCAATCTCCACCTATGCTGCCGCGCAGAAACGACCGCGGTCCGTGCCGAGCCAGCGCGGCCGCGCGAAAAGGGTTGCGGTCCGCGTCCAAATGACTGCCACTTCCATTCTATAAGTTCCGGGGTGTCCGTACTCGCCCGAAACACACCCAAGGCCCCCGGACCTCAACCAGAAGCACTAACAAGTCTGAAAACACATCACGAACCTAGTCAAGGCCT
Source organism: Nicotiana benthamiana (assembly GCA_034376525.1). NCBI lineage: Eukaryota > Viridiplantae > Streptophyta > Magnoliopsida > Solanales > Solanaceae > Nicotiana > Nicotiana benthamiana. The sequence continues at coordinate 34,364,304 of CM067337.1, forward strand.
TAAATCATATCAAACAACGCTAAAATCATGAATCAACCTCCAATCCAAGCTTGATGAATTTTGAAGTTTCCAACTTCTATTTCTGATGCCGAAACCTATCAAATCACGTCCGATTGATTTGAAATTTTCACGCGAGTCCAAAATGACATAACGAAGCTACTAAAACTCTCTAAATTCCATTCTGACCCTTGGATCAAAATCTCGCATACCAACCGAATTTCTTCAAAATCCAACTTCGCCAAATTAAGCTAATTTCTAAGCCTCCGAATTCACTTCTGATTTCTCTCCTAAGTCCTAAATCATCCCTCGAAACTAGTCGAACCATCGAAAATCCGACTGAGCCCTCTAACTCATAAGTCAACGTTCGGTTGACTTTTTCAACTTAAGCTTTCCTTAAAGAGATTATTGGTCTCATTTCTATCCAATTTCAACCCAAACCACTTCAAACTTACCAAACACCTGTTATCACATATGGGGAATCATATAACGGGGATAACATGATAGAGATACGAGAGACGACGGGTCGGGTCGTCACATCCTCCCAACTTAAACGAACGCTCGTCTTCGAGCGTACCCAGAATTGTACTAGAAGTAGCCCAACAACCAAATGACCTTACCAAGTATATGCCCGGGTGATCCCACGCCACCCTAACTCACATAGGTACCGATAATACAACACAACTGAAATTTCAGAATTCATCTGGCCCAGAAACCCTAGAACCACACTGCACTACCCGAAATCATACACAAGATCCGAACCTCACATCTATACTTAGAACTAACCCGAACCAGATGTAACAACTCACACCTGCAACCTCAGGTGAATTCATGCAATATACCACCCATTTTAACACCCGGAACGATAGTCTTTATTCATACCAGTTGCCCACAATACTCAATACCCATAGATAACCTCTTATTTAGCTAGAGTCTTATTCCAACACTTTCGTATGCTGTCAATGATAACTAAAACACGTAATGAACCGTAGCAATTCTTTAGTCCAACCATTCATGAAGTCACTTCCATGTTGACTATTACCACAACAAATTTTCGGGTCAAACCTTGATATTATCCTTTTAACCGGCTGAAATCAAATATGTTCATACTTATTAATGACCCAAATGATCACCTCGAATCGAACAAACCAGTGCTGGTGATATGATACCTCAATACAGGCCTAAGCCACAATTGCATAATACACGCGCCAACAAGAAACAGCCTACACATACCCAAATCAGGGCAAATGACTCAACTGGAAGAGTTATACCTCAAGCGCATCAATACCTTTACGAAACCAAGCTGAGACCCCGTCTCACATCATAGGAATAGAGTATCTGAATCTTCCTCGAGAGGTCATAACTTCACGTGGCCTATCCACAACGCGCGATCCTATCCCAACACTGTTACACATGAAGCACCTCATGTTACCATGCTCAAAGTAGACAGCCATGCACAGATCGATGCCTGAAATCGAAACCACCCATCACACTCACGGTGAAACAAGTAATATACACCATCCATTCCTGCAAGGACACAATCGACGCGCTATTTGCCAAGCGATTCTCAATACGGATTTCCCTCGGAAGTCAGAAAGCAAGGAATACCAAAAAACACATGGAAAGCCATGCTCAACATCACACTGTTGTGTTCCGCAACCTGTTCCAAATAACATACTCATGGCGGCGTGCCACCCGATCCACAAAACATACCTCATATAGGGAGGTGCACATCGAGCCAAATTTTCTTATAATAACAAAATACCAACATCGGTCGTAAGCAACCGTGTGCATAAAGATATTCAATTTAGCATTGTAAGCCACAATTTCCACTTCCACTACCATAACTCATACCGGAGCGGTACGATATGGTGCCCGACACCAAATAATTACCAAAATCCACAGTCTCGCCCGACGACATGCCCGACCACAAGGATGCATCTGAAAAGTCTCTCAATACTGGAACAGAATTCAATTGTAGAAGCCTCTAAACTGACATCCGCCTTGAAGGCCCAATTAAGGAACGCAATCTTTCCCAGCTGACCGCTAGACTCTGGAACACAACCATCCAGCTAGAACATAGCCCTATATACCCCACATAGGACTATAGAACAATCGTTTAGAATATAGCACAATCGTTTAGAATAATAATCGCTTCCAATTAACAATACCATTCCTTCGATTACTTGAGGCTACTTAATAGTCAAATCCGCCATACCCTTCAGAACTGAACCGAAACCTCGCACACGCCCATCTCGGTCTTTTACAACATACCGAATATACCATATCCTCCAAGGATAACACGAGAACTTTCATCTCCCTTCTGCGCCGCGAACATCGACGCACTTAACTAGTCTAGAACTTGCATTGATCCCATTTAGAAGAAATTATTATACATCTCATGCCATCTCTCATGCGTAGAAAAATGCATCTCTCCAACCATGTATTAATCAATAAGAACTCTCCCAATTCCATCTGCATAACTAAACCATCGTGACTGAATCCTTTTTAATTACAACACGGTAGGAGAATCGTCAACACCCAAGAGCATTGCTGCAAAAACTACATATGCTAACCCATTACCTAGAATACACAACGAGACTAATCATACCCTTAGCATGCCAAATCCGGTCCATTATCAAGCTACTCTATCTGTCCAAATTTCTTCTGGTTTGCCTTCAACTTGATTTACCTCTTTCCGTAGCACCACATTTTTTCCACTCAGACTCACTATACGAGACCCAACACTAGACCACACTGTCTAAGACGCATAGGCCCCTGAATACTTCCTCAATCATCCTCAGAAATGCCACATTCCAGAGTACCTTACCCGAAGAACTTCCCGCGACTCTGAATCAGTTGCCATTACTTCCCAAATACTGATACATAGAATCCCATAATTAACAAAGAATACCACAAGTCTTGACTTGTTATAATGATAACACTGGCTTGGTCACATACTCAACCTTAAGACACCTGAGTGATACATATAGAATCCTGAACACATCAAAACCATTCTCACAAGTCATCCACTCTTACACACTCTACAAATCACTTGACTTAATGAATCGACCAACTTGTGCCTTGTCAGCATTCTGACACCACATGACGTGATCTCATTCCGATACAACCAAACAACCTCCTTCTCTTTACACCAATCATCCTTTATTGACAACTCGAGACATTTACTTATTTTCTCACATCTACAAAGCACCATATAACCTTGGAAACATTTTGCTTCACTTGTACCACCCTCGGATCACTTTCTGCAACCAGAACTGATTCACTCGCCCTCATTAAATTGGAACTAACTTAGTACATAACCGTACAACCAGCTTATCAACAGCAACCTCCCCAACTTAGCCTGAAGCCGTATATATTAAAACACACATACTCTATAGCCATTGCAATATCATGGCGAGATTAAACTCACACTCTCATAAGCTTATGGAAACAGGAATTCCTCAGAATTTCTAAATTTTCTGTAATTCTTGCATTCATTCACACAATCGTTAAGCCCCATTTTCTAGGCGGCAAAACTTCTACTAAGTCCCAAAATTTCCAAGAATTTTGGCAGAGTTTACTTTATAATTGAGCCTATCCACTTGGCAGAGAATCACCAAAACCATCCTTACAACACATCCACAACTTGACACAGGATCACAATGTATCTCAACAACATTAATCTCAATACTACATGTATCATATTAACAAAATTGACACATGAACATGCCTTGCACCTGATCGAATCATAACATATAGAAAATACCTTTTTAATTACGCATAAGATCTTCTAACATACACATAATGACCATATCATTTCAGAATAATTTGCAGTAGATACCCACCTGCTTGTTTCAATCTAATACTTCGGTATATTATCCACCGCCACACACCCCACACGATCACTTAGTCTTCCTGAGTCTAGACTCATACCGCAACATGCAATCTACTTCACTCCTGGCTAGGAGACTTGAAAAGATCCTTCACGCGCCCATAACCTAGTAACACATCCGATCATATTGGAAATCAATCACTTACTAGTTCGTTTATCATCTAGGAGACCCTCTTCGACATTACCAAGTCATACAGACACACCACACGGCACCGACGTACACACCACGTAGCTATCCAGCCGCCATTACAACAATTAGGGACAATACTGAACTTATAAGCTCATAACACTAACTCGCGCAACTCAGCACCTTGGTGCTCAAGCCACAGACAGAGATTCGGCTTCAAGTACTCCAGACTGGCCCAACATCAACTTACTAAAATCCTCACTCGCCCAATGATCAAGGAGCCACTAGCCATCAAGGCACATACAATACTATGCACTCTCGGGTGCATATAAACGTGAGGAAGGAATTTTCAAGAATCATATCCCAAGCTGAATCAAGTACGCACGATAAGAATTCCAAGAATGTGAAGTGTTTCCTAAAGTTCTGTAGCCTCCCGTGGATATGATACGGACGCCTACGTACCGATCCACAAGACTCTACTAAACCGGCTCATAATTTGTGAGGCCTAGCAACCTAGGCTCTGATACCAACTTGTCACGACCCAAAATCCAGGTCGTGATGGCACCCGGCAGCAAGGATAGGCAAGCCCGACCAATCAAACCAATGATGGCATTCCAACCCATAACGAAGATAAAGTTCAGGGTAAAACAACTTATATAAGAAACTCCCAATCAGGGGTAAGCAACATGATTTAGAACATAGCTGAACAACAATCCGCCCAAAACCGAGGGGTCACGAGTACTGAGCCTCTACCAAATAGTATACAAGTCTAGATAATGAAAGAAACAATGTCTGACAGAAATATCAAAGAAACAGACTAAATGAGACCAAGTAAACGGTCCTGCGGACTCCGGCAGCTACCTCAACACTCTGGAAAATCTGGTATCGACATCAACAGCAACACTACGCCTCAGGAGCACCTGAATCTGCACACAAGGTGCAGGGAGTATGGGGTGGGTCTACCAACTCAGCAAGTACTAAACATATATGAAAACCCGAAAGCAGGAAAACCACAGTAAGGCACAATGTAAAGCTCGCTACACAGTTCTACTCAGTACAGCTCACAGATATAACCAAATAGAGCAACAGAGAATATATGTATGAATACGATGCATGAACACTACGGCGTGCAGCCCGTGCCATCCATATGGGTACCCGCACTCACTGTGGGGGTTCGGACTCTGGAGGGGCTCCTACAGCCAAGCGCTATATCAATATCATATAGTGTCAATAGTTACCATTGTTTCCTTTATAATGCATGGTGTCAATAGTTACCACCGTTCCATGAATTATGCATAGTCCGGAAAATAGTAAAAACAATGATCGTCAGCCCAAAATATCATTAAAAAGGCATTTAAGTTTAAAAACATATAACTATGGCTGAGTTTTGCAAAACAGTGTTTAAAACCCTTGGAATGTGTTCAATATGATGCATATCGTGATGATGCAACATATATATATCCCTGAAGGATTCTACAAGTCGGCACAAGGCCACGAACGTGGCATCAAGTCGGGATATCAACAATATAGCATGCGAAGCAATCACTTACATAGCACAATTTATCCCTCGGATTGGACCGAGTCACAATTCCAATAATACAACCCCGCACTAACCATGTAGTGCATGTCTAGCCTCATAATAGCGTCACAATGTGATATACCGGGGTTTCAAACCCTCAGGTAATCATCTACACCCATTACTCACCTCAAGCCGGCCGGGAACTAGCTCGAAATGCCTTTTCCTTTCAAATTCTCCTCTACGAGCGACAAATCTGGTCAAAACCACAACTAATATATTACAATAGGCTAATAGGACATAACCCAATCGAAAGAACTCGAAAAACATCGAAATTCGTGAAATTAGCAAAACCCGAGCCCTGGGCCCGTGTCTCGAAATCCAAAATTTTTTGCATTATAATGACCCTTGTTTCACCACGAGTCTATACATATAAAATTAATCAAAATCGGAGTCCAATTGCTCCTCCAAATCCCCAATTTTCTTTTGAAAAACCAAGCCCTAGTTCTTCCAATTTTCCATCTCAAATCACTAAGTAAATGATAAATTCAATGGTATATTCATGTACTTTAACCAAATTTGAGTTAGAATCACTTATCGCGATGAAGTTCTTGAAAAACCTTCGAACCATCGCCAAAATCCGAGCTATATAGCTCAAAATATTAAATAAACCCCAAAATCTCGTATTTATACAAGTACCCCTCGGATTCCAGCTGTACTAACGGCACAAAAATGTTACGCGGCCGCGTACAACCTGCGCGGTCCGCGCACAAATGACCGTGGTCGCAGCTCTTGGCTGTAGTGACATTCTTCAGTAGTTCGGCCATAACTTTCTCTATAGATGTCCAAATCCCTATTATAATATGTTTCCGAAAACTAGATTCAAAGATATACAACTTACGTTTTTGAAGCAACCCCAAATGTTTTGTCGATAAAAGGTTATGAGCTTCCGAATAAGGACTAGTGAACTGCCGACCTCCACCTACGCGGCCACGCAGAAACGATTGCAGTCCGCGCCCAGCCAACACTGCCGCGCGAAAAGGGCCGCGGTCCGCGTCCAACTGACTGCCACTTCCATTTTCTAAGTTCCGGTGTGTCCGTACTCATCCAAAACACACCCGAGGCTCCCGGTACCTCAACCACAAGCACTAACAAGTCTGAAAACACATCACGGACCTAGTCGAGGACTCAAATCATATCAAACAACGCTAAAATCATGAATCAACCTCCAATCCAAGCTTGATGAATTTTGTAGTTACCAACTTCTATTTCTGATGCCGAAATCTATCAAACCACGTCCGATTGATTTCAAATTTTTCACGGAAGTCCAAAATGACATAACAAAGCTACTGAAACTCTCAGAATTCCATTCGGACCCTCGGATCAAAATCTCGCATACCAACCAGATTTCTCCAAAATCCAACTTCGCCAAATTAAGCTAATTTCTACACCGAGCCTCCGAATTCACTTCCGATTTCTCTCCTAAGTCCTAAATCATCCCTCGAAACTAGTCGAACCATCGGAAATCCATTCCGAGACCTCTAACTCATAAGTCAATGACCGGTTGATTTTTTCAACTTAAGCTTTCCTCAAAGAGACTATTGGTCTCATTTGTATCAAATTTCAACCCAAAGCACTTCAAACTTACCAAACACCTATAATCACACATGGGGAATCATATAACGATGATAATGAGACAGAGATACAAGAGACGACGGGTCGGATCGTCACAATAGAACACATGAATCACCGTAATTGATCTCAATTCTAGTACTCAAATGACTAAATCATCCCTCATGCACGATCATCCTACTAAAAATACTTCTAAAATTATTCCGTTCCACATAGCAATAATTTGAATATCCGCATTCTATCGTCCAAGTGAGTACTACAATAGTAATGAAACATCTATAAGTCAAAATACAATGTCCCTTCTGAAATGCACACCCATTCTCAGGAAATATCAAGCAATAATAACATTGATCTAAATATCTAAAATGGCCATGCTCTCCAAAATTTTTATCTTTTTCTTCATAACTGAACTACCATATTATATATACAATTATTAATCCCACATGACACACCACCCCTATTAGACTATCATACGAAAAGTACGAGCATTTCATATCAACTCTGAGTCAACAGTAGAATATATACCTGATTAGTTCAAAATATTCCATCTGCTCCCTTCCAGGAGAAAATCACAATACACTACGCGTTCCTCACACCGGTAGAAAATATCTAGCTCAAACACTTTGAAATCTATTTGCACATAATCAAGATATCAAAATTGAATTCCTATAACTCGACCAAGCCACATAGGTTACCAAACCCAAGAATGTTGCCACCATAACATCTGTAAAGTACCACCACATCTTTATTATAGAAAAGAACTGATCGTATTCATTATCGTGTTGATCCAACATACTACCAAACTATTCTATTTCTTTGATTCCTTTCCGAATTACCACTCTTACTTGACGTACACCATGAACGTTACCCAAAGCTCACTACTAGAGTTCCTAGCATAAAACCATATGGCCCTAAGGCCCATAAGCCACTATATTCTTCTTAAGCACCCCCGTAAGTATCGCAATTGAAACACCCACTCTCAAAGTAACTTATTTGAATTTAATATCGTTCTCTTACCTCCCTTACACTGGAATGTAGAACCCATAGTCATAGAGAATTACCGCAAGTTTCTATACCATCCAATACAAATAATTGATTCTAGCAGTATACGAATCTAAAAAATTTTCAATTGCTACATATACATTTCTGAATCCATAAGAATTATTTCAAGACTCATCTACTCTGCTAAAATCTAAATTGCACTGCCTGAACCAGCCAATTGACACATGTTCCATTAACACAACAACACTGAAAGGAGTAACCCTGCCTTAACACCACTGGTCTCATTCACATTTCCTGAACATTACATTCTTCATAATTAATAACTTAATCATCCCATGATTTTAATGTACTCATAAAGGGCAATATGACCCGTACTCAAGAATTTCATTATTCTAGTCTTCCCCGATCTCAACTCTGCATGTCATAACTAACCCACGAGTATGTTTTGAACCAAAACCTAAATTTAACATATAACCATTAAAATTGAATTGTCAATAGCAAGCTCCCCCACTTGGCTCAAAGCCAAGATCAAAGCGTTAAATAATTTTCTATACCCATAGTCATTTATTGTCATAACACCGCAGTGAGACTTAACTAAATTCTTCACAAGCTCATGCAACACAACCTATATGGTTTCTCAAATCGTCCACAAAGCTCACCTTCATTCTCGTGACAATTAGGTCAACTTTCCTGACTAGTTCAAATTCAAATCTCAATACCACTACCCTACTAGTAGTAAGGAAAAAAGATTCTCCATATAATATTGTAAGGATTATACATCTGTAATTTACCTCGCATGTGATAACCCACCTATTTAGCTTTAAATTGGCATCTCTCTATGACCTTTCACAGCCACAACTATTAGTCCATTAATTACTTTCTAAGTTTGGACTCATTAACAAGACATGAAAATTTTAATTTGTCCCGCAATTTCACAACATGAAAGATCCTTCAACCCATTCACAACTGGAGACTTCACATAAAAATCAAGACAGAAGTCATATACTCAAAAGTCCCTTTTTTTTCACATTCAAACCATCTGAACACATCCTGCAGCCATCTCATACTCATCATATCACCATTCAACCGCCGAGCCATATATTTCAACTCATAAGGATAGTATCGGGAACATAAGTTCAATACACATAGTGTTACAACTAAAACTACCGAGCGTAAGATACGGTCTATTCTTGGCCTTATGTCTTCCAAACTGGACCATTACCAAAACAAAAATTACACATCTCGAACCTCATTCATGGATACAATTCTTCAATGCACAACTGATACCAAGCACTCATATGCACACATGCATGTGTGTAAGGAATTCAAAGAGTTACATTTCAGTGCTTAATCAATTCCGCATGATAAGCAAAGAAAGGTGGGAAGTTTATCCTAAATGCCTTGTAGCCTCTTGAAAATAGGTATGGACGTCATCATACCAATCCGCAAGACTCTGCTAGACACTTGCTCATGACTTGTAGAACCTATGAACCTAGGGCAATGATACCAACTTGTCACGACCCAAAATCTAAAAGTCGTGATCACACTTAACTCATCCCGCTAGGTAAGCCAACATATCAAGTCCAATACAATATAACTTACTGAGAAAAAATAAATGATCTCTTATACACCTCTCCATGACTGGTAGTACCAATCATGAGCTTCTATGAATAGAGTTTACAAAGCTGATATGAGAAACAATGTATCATCTGTTTGACAAATACATAAACAGAGTTTAAAATTCTAAGGCTGCCATGAACAAGAGGGAGCTACAATAGTGATGACGGTACATTTTCCAAGTCAGCTCCCATCGAACACCGCAACGTCGACATTCGAAATCTATATGTAATGTGCAGGAAGTGTAGTATGAGTATAACCGACCACATGTACTCGATAAGTAACAAACTGAAACATAGGTTGAAAGTAATGACGAGCTTGTACCAAGGTCAGAGTCCACACCGATATCCAATAACATCTCAAAACAATATAATTAAAACATCACAAGGAATAACTCAATAATAAAATGCTCATCTCGTTCACAGTTCTAAAAAAATATTTTCTTTTCAAGTATAATAGTACAGCTCAATTATTTTTACTAAAAACACCGAAATATGAGTAAGTCTGAAAACTATATCTTTCCCGTAAAACCTTCTTTCAAAATAGGAGATTTTATTTTCTTGAAAAATCTCTATGCCTATATTTCAACGTGCGTGCCAAAGAAATGCAAAATAGTGACAAAACCATATGCATACTATCAGAATATCAGTTCACTCAGTCCTCCATATCAGTTAATCCTCTCAGTCACTCAGTCCTCCCCGTCACTCACGCCTCACAATCACTCAATCCTCCTAAGTCACTCGGTACGCACAATGGGCACTTGCACTCAGTAGGTACCTGCGCTCACTGGGGGTGTGCAGACTCCGAAGGGGCTCTTTCAAACCAAACGCCATAACAAGACATCTCGTGGCATAAATCAATTAGCCCCGCGGTGTGCAGCCTGTTCCCATAATCATCCTCAATATTAGGCCCTCGGCCTCACTGAGTCATCAATCTCTCCAGTCTCTCAGGCTCAAAATGTCATAAATATTATACCAAAAATGATGATATAATGTATCAATAATAACAACTAAGACTTAGATATTATATGAATAAATGAATATGAGTGAGTATCAAATATCATTGAAATCAATGAGATGATAGGAAGAAACGAACACTATAGGTCCCAACCTAAACATGATATCTAGAAAGATATACAACTCAATTTACTAATCACATGGTGAAAACACATATATCAACAAAGTAGGACCACTACACAGTGTCCTAGAAACAACGGAGTCACCATTCACAGGGTGTACGCCCACACTCTCATCACCTAGCATGTGCGTAACCTCAACCTCAATAACATAACACACAATTCGGGGTTTCATACCCTCTGTAGACATATAATGTTTGACCCGCGCATTAAAATTAATTTTAATAGTCCTACTATTTTAGGATATTACTTGAGCTTATTTCTATGTGATTTCACTTTTATTATTAATTGTATTTCTAGTTTTTAAAGCACATAAATTTGAAAACACAAAAAAATAAATTCACTTTTATAATATTTCTCATGTTATTCAAATATTTTTATACAATTGAATATCACTAATCTTTCTTATAGTGACGTTAGTCTAATTTTGCTTTCTTTTCTATTTTTACTTTAACATAATCTTTGAAAAATACAATATATATACATATATAATTCCACTTTTAATATAGATTTAGTTTGGTTAAAATTAATTAGTATTTTGTTATTCTTTTGCTTAAAAAAATGAATGAAAATGAAAATGAAAGAAAAGAAAAAGAATAATGAATTTTGGGCTATTGTTGTCTTAAAAAAAAGGCCAAATTGGGCCAAACTTGAGCCCAACAGTGCCAAGCCCCTTGCTGACCCACAACAGCCCGCCTGGCCCACCCCAATTCTAGTTTCATCTCAGCCGTTCACCCCTTTCTAATCTAACGGACCACAATTCATCCCCATCACAACATAAAAATATAATCTTCACAAACCCTAAATCTAAGAGAAAGAACACCAAGTTCCAGCCGCCTCTGCCGATCAAGACTCGCCGGAATCGGACGAGTCACTGACCCAAACTCGTCACATTGTCACCCTATCATCATTATAATCCGCTTCTACGCTTTTTTCTCTCATCTCATGCGCTTTTCACAAATGTTTGAAGAATTTGATCCATTCTTCACGCCCCAAAATCCGAGGAGCGCGATCGGCGCTCAACCGAGTAAACCCGACCGAGCAAGCCTGTTAGGTTTCATTCTTCCCAAACTAACTCATCAATAAATAGGAGGTGGACTCCATTAATCAATTTCTATAGACATATAATTAACAATTTCCATTCCATATTCATTAGCAACTTCATTGCCACTTTAAAGGTACTACAAATGTTGTACATCATTGCCAAACATCAACATTTCTAGTTTAGTTTTCAATACCCGACACTACCCACAACATATCTACGGGGCCTCTAATACAACCAAAGAAAATATGAAAATACCGGCAACAAGGCTCTGGCTATACCTTATACAAATACCAAAATAGACTCCGGAATAAAAGTGACATGAGCCACCCAGGGCCCCAAGAGGAAAGGGGCTCACCAATGCAGTTGTCGAAAAGTGGAGGAGGTGCTACTGTCGGAGCACTGGAGTACCTGCTATGGAACCACCTACAATCATAATACGAATATAGTGCCCCCGGTAAAAGGGACGTTAGTGCTATTGAATAGCACCAGTATGTATAACTAAACACCGGCTAATTAGAAAGAACTATCAAACAAGAATAAAGAAATAACAAGTAAAACTCAGACACTTTATAAGTGATCAGAACATTTTCAAATAAAAGGGATCACATAGCTTCCACATAAATTTTCATACCTCTAGGTTGTATTTCATAGCCCGTCCAATGAGTTCATGTATCAATTATACTCCTATGTGTTTCATAGACCGTCCATAGGGTTCACACACCATATTATATTATACACCTATGAGTTTCATAGACCGTCCATAGGGTTCACACACCATATTATATTATACACCTATGAGTTTCATGGACCGTCCATAGGGTTCATAAACCATATTATATTATACACCTATGCGTTTCATAGCTCGTTCATGGGTCCCACATGTTACAGCACACACCTATGCGTTTCATAGCTCGTCCATAGATTCCGCTGTTACTGTACACACCAATGCATTTCGTAGTCCGTCCATAGGTCCACATGTTACAGCATACACCTATGCGTTTCGTAGCCCGTCCATAGGTCCCACATGTTACAGTATACACCTATGCGTTTCATACCCATCCATAGGTCCTACAATAAAACACATCAAAGGTATCACCATGTACATTTATAATTCAAGTTTTCAAGAATAGCACATTGATCACACTGGAGTGTATCTACCACAAATATAGGGTCACAATACCAATTCATGTAAAGTGTCAATCAAAGCAAAAATCCAAAGTTCAATCTTACCACATTTACACAAGCATCGATAGAGCTAAATTTCTTTAAGGCGGGGTTTTAGCCATACATACCTCGATTGAGCTTTCCTTAAGTTACTAAAATACTCCAAAACTCTAGCAATTCCAATCTACTATGAGACATAATAAAATTAAACATATATTAGAAATATATTCATGAAACTAGCTCATTTGAGCATTTTATCAAACACTAGTTGAGCATCTAAATCTCAAATCTCCTTTTCAAGACTTCCTTTATTTCCTAACCCGATCTTTGCTTATTTATGTTAATAAATCTTCCCATAAATCTAAGTTTTACATACATGCATACGCAATACTAAAATACAAAAGAATCATACCTCAATAACCCATCTTATACCCTAAACTCGAAATTAAAAGCTAGGTCATAGAATCTTATCTCTTAGACGAAGAACTTGCGATTGGGTTCTTTGATTCTTGAAGATTGATGTAAGATTTGGTTGATTTAGATGTTGGAAGAATTAGGGTCCTTTTTAGCTTCGATTGAGAATTTTTGCGTGGTTTTGCTTCTTTTTTTTTTTCAAAAAAAAAAAAAACAAATACACAAAATATAGTTTGAGTTAAATTTTTTTTGAAACTTGTTTCCTTTTCGTAAAATCATAAAACACCCCCAAAATATTTAGATTTCTTCCATTCAATTTCTGTTATCCGAAAATGGTTGAAGTTGCGTGATTTTGCCAAGGTTTGGAGCCGGTTCGATTTCCTGCTTATCGTCCGAGGTCTGGTTGGTCTTAATCACGGTTCATTCGATTTTGTTGCTGTTTCTCGTAAGATTCCAGAATCAAAGAGTGTATATTTGTTGATTTTTGTACTGTTACATTGAAAGCAACTTTTATCACAGGTTCATTTCTTTCCTTTTTATTCTTGTTAATGGCGGTTTGCTCTGTAATGATAGATATCTGCTCGTGTTTTAGTGGAGGTCGTGTTTGTAGTTAGTTTCTAATTGCATGTCCTGCTCGAGAATGCTGTTCGTCAATCTTTCTTGTCATTCGACTTGCTGTACTTGATTTGGTTTCACTGTTTGAGGAGCTCGCTGGATCTTTATGCTTACTCTTATATATGGTGATTTGAGTTACCTAATCCTATGGTAACTAGATGAAGCATGAATTAGTGATGCGATTTGTTTGAGGTCTGAATCAGTGTTGCATCTGTTTGGTCGCTAATTTAGTTCGAGAAGAAATGTACATTCAAGTCGCTTTGCTGAAAACTACTTGTTAAAGAAGTAAAGATGTCCTCTGTTTCTCGTCACATCCGTTAAAGGAAACACATTTTGGATCATTTCTAAGCCTCCATTGAGTCGAGTCCTATTAAACGCGCCTTGGTTCTATCTTTCGTCTTGGGTGTGTAAATACACATTCTGTTGTCTTGACCTAACAGCTACATCTAGAATTTTCCTTCACTTATTCCTTTTAGTTTTCAAACATAAAGTACGACTGAAATGCTAGACTCTATTTGGCTGCATCAAATGACAAACTGTGTTTGCAGTAAATTGAAATTCATGAATCCAGTTTTAAATTAACCATTAGTTTGTATTGAGTTCCATGTGTTTAAGTGATAAAAAAGGTGGAAATGTGTGTGCTTGTCCATGATCCAGCTCAGTTTACTGTCCATCACCTTAAGTCTTAGAGAAGTTTGTTGAATGTTTTTCACGAATTGGATTGGATTCTTTGTTTCTTTTAAAAAATGAACATCATGGTTAAGTTGCTTAAAGTTTAATGGATTTGCCTTTGGATTTAAACCAACTTGATTTTCTTTTACCTTGGGATTGAATTGACAGCTTTATCTTTCCTAGATAATGATCTGAAAGTGTAACTCGTTTGTTCTGTCTGCTACCTCTAAATGATACTCTCCTCATATGTCAAACAATTCACTAGATTATATTGCTGTCTTGGACAGTTTGGGATATAGCCGACCCTTGAAACCAAAGAAAGAATAAAAATCAATTCTCTCATAAGACGAGTTGCTCGTTCCTGTTTGTAGACTCGTTCTTTGTTCTGATATATGGTAAATATGTTTTGTGAAGTTTGCCTAAGTTAGTTGTGTATATTGGTGTTAGCTTAATTATTTCACAAGTACATCGATCGGAAGTTGGTTTGTTACTGTTTTTGTTTGCTTATGATTAAGTATGTCAAAGGCTTTCAGCCATTAGAGCAGCATGTCCTGTGACTTCATCTCTATTTAAGGTTTGGAGTTTTGAGTATGGATTTGCATACTCTTCGAAACATGCCTACAAGCAATACCATGTCTTCCAGTGATCCATATCTGAAATTGAATTACACATTCTCACATGTATTGAACTAGAAACTCTCTGTTGTTTCCATGCCTAGACAGGATAGTTCAGGTTGCTTTTGATTCGTGAGTTGTTTTCTCATATATTCTGTTTGATCATGAGTTAGTAAATCGAATAGGATGCATTTTAGGATGAGGGTGTGTTTTGGTTAACTGACATCAAAAGTTTTCTTCTGCCTCTCTGATATTTTCAAAATGCGAAGAGTTTAGATTAGCTTTGATCATATATTAGTTGTTTTCTTTTGGGGTTCAGAGAAGTCAGTAGAGTTGGTGTGGGTTGGTGATTCTGAATTGATAAAGGGGGATTCTAAATATTTTCCTTAATAATGTGGTTTAATATCGTGATTGTTTGATGGAATATACATTTCCTTTGGCAATGGTTATGTGTTTTTTTTTTGTGTGAGATGGGCCGTGGGATTGGGAGAAAGACTTGGCCCATTAGTGATAATTTCTTACATATTTAGGAATGGGTTTGTTCTACATACATTGAAAATGATAAGTTAAAAGAAAATGAGTACATGACCCGAGTTGAATTTCTTTTAGTTTTTCTCTTATTTACTTATTCTCGTTTTATTATTATTCGATAGGAGCATGTTAGGCCGACAATACTTGGGTAGACAAATTTTAGGTTTTCTTTATTTTATTTTCATTTGAGGTCAGACATCGCTCCTTTTAGTTTATTATCCGGGGAATGCCTCGTGTAATTTGTGTATATTCAAGGGAATGCCCCGAAGTACTTGTATTTGGAGGCCTAAAGTTAAACTCATAGTATTTTTAGTTTTAGTTCTATTTTCCTTTCATTAGGTGAGAGCGACCTCGAACCTCTTGTGTGTTTGTTTTTCCTATTCTATGTTTTTTTTTACCTCATTTGAATATTTTAAAAGCCAACTTGATCAAGTACGCAACCGTGACTTTCACGGGACTTGGGGAGTGCCTAACACCTTCTCTCCGAGTCAAATGAACCTCCTTACCCAAATCTCTGGTGCAGACTTAGTTTTAAGTCCAAGTGTTTTAAAAGTAAAAATATTTTCTAAATAAACGATGGTCTGGCACACCGAAATCAAATGCCAAGTGGCGACTCTAAGTTATTTCCTTTTGAACAAATTTTGTCACTTTCAAAATTGAAAACCCTTTTCAAGCGTTACTAAATCTTTTTTATTTAAGATGGTTAAGTGAGGGCTAGTTTAAAAAAAGGGGTGTGACATCTCTGGCGACTCTTCTGGAAAACTTGCGGGTTCGATCTGGTACTCGATTTTGTTGGCTTTTAGAATATTTGGTTGAGTTTTTTCTATTTTTCATTATCTTTGCTTAATCTTTATTATGTTTTATATTTTGTTATTTGCTAGTTGTGTATGTGTTTACATTTTTGCTTTATGTGTTTACTGCTTTATAGCTATCATCATATGCATTACCCGGTCAATTCTTTCTGCAACAAGTCTCGGAGCACGCGTCACGTGCACAAACTCTTTGTTGAGTCACCCTTACTTTTTTTTTTTGGGGGGGGGGGGGGGGAGGCGTCGGACGTATGTAATGGGTGGAAAGCTTGAGCAGCTACTATCGACCATACGCTCCCCCGAATTGCCATGTTAGTGAACCCCAAACTTAGGTCAGCCTTTAGGTCATTTTTATTAGCATCACATCATTTATACCTACTATGGCTCGGTCCCAGGTACCGTGTCCCTTTGAAGGGAGCCTGTCTTAATTTTGTCAAAATGGGTCAGTGGCCCAAAATGATAATTTAATCATCCTATATGCTAAATGCTGCATCTTTGAGGGCAAAAAGGTTATTTGGCAGACCGAAGTTTGGGAAAGAAGGGTGGAAAATAAAGCAAGTTGGGACCACTCGCATTTTTATTTCATAGTTTTCCAAATATAAAAAATGAATGAAAATGAAAATTCCAATTTTTTTTATACTTTTCCATTATTTTCCATAAATTCAAAAAAAAAGTTGAAAATCAAGGAAAAGTTTGCACTTTCCATCATTTTTTCAAACAGAACAAAAAATAGTTTTTTTTTCAAATTAGATGCATTTTTAAAAAAATAAATTCTATCCTATATTTAATCTTCCCGAACTACGCGAATCTGATTCTCGTCTCTTGGGGAGGGATACGTATGCAACCCATAAAGGGTCCGATCTTCCTAGTAAGTCTTAGGTTCTCAGCTTTGCAGGGTCCTAGCCAAAACTGGCATGTCTAGCCACTTTTGGTCACATCGGCCATTCTTGCAAAATGAGGCCATTTAGCAAAATTGGTTTAATAACCCATGTATTAGTATTTTGGTCTTTTGGAGCTACAACTGGGTGTCATATTACTTTAAGGTCCATCCATGTCGTGTTTGCGCCCCTAGCCACACTTGGCCATATCGACCATTTTCGTGATATTGGTCATTTCTGCAGGTAATTTTTAGGGCCGTGATTGTTGGGATGTTAGAGTCATGTATTTTCTAAATGAAGTATTTTTCACGCATTAGGAGGTCATAGTTGCCAAGTTTGCACTAATAACCACTTTTAGCCATTTGGGCCATTTGACAAAATATAGCCAAATCGTGTCTTGTGTCTGTCCACTATGAAATGTTATGGTATCATGTAGTGTCCCAAGTCTCTAACCATGTTCTTTTCATTCAGGTATGGACCCGCTGATTTGATCCAAAGTGCTGATGGTAGTAAAGATTCCTAAGAAATTGATCAAGTGGTGGAAAATGTTTTCATCGATAGAGCAACATGAGTTAATGCATAAATTGGGCACCCTCACTTCCCTTCTTGATATAACACTCTGCCCAGAGTTAGTGGAGGCGATGCTGACTTATTGGGATCCGCAAAATTTGACTTTTAAATTTAGAGAGTGTGAGATGACTCCTACCTTGGCGAAAAAATGTCTGGTCTCACTCGTTTAAGCTATACAGGCAGGGAGGACATGACACTTTCTCGAGATTATCTAGGAAAAGATTCCTCAGTAATCTGGGCCTGAAATATAACAAGAATTTAAAATGTCTCAAGCAGTCCTGGATATCCTTGGATTATTTGTTTGCTAGATTTGTATCACGGGATAGTTTTGATGTCTTTTGGGATGAGTTCTGCACAACCAAGGAAAATGGCAAAGACGCCACCTTGAGGCTTTCATCCTTGCTTTTTTGGGATTGTTGGTTTTTCTGTTAGATGAGAGTCACATTAACACCCGCTTGATGTCAGTGGTAATGGCATTATTTCATGAGAAGAAATGTAAAACTGTTACCGTTGTACCGACGATCTTAGCAGAGTTGTACCGAGCCTTGAGTGAGGATAGGGGAGGTGTTAGGTATTTCGAGGGAAGTAACCTTTTGCTACAATTGTGGATGATGGAGCATTTGCACACTGCCTCCTTACTTTGTCCCATCGACCGTGCCCTGAGGGATCAGGTGGTATGCATTGAGCGTAGGATGAAGTCTCCTAAGTTTACATACCCAGTAGGCGTCACAACTTGGATTGAGTTCCTTGTTTTGAGGAGAAATAAGAATGTTTTGTGGGCTTACATTTGGCTACCTTTAGATGAGACCTTGGTAGGATGTCTCATGCAGCCTTTCTTGATACTGATAGGACTCAAGTGTGTCAGCGATACGCTCTCATTAGGGTAACTCGACAGTGAGCAGAAGACAAGAGGAGCCTCCAACTTTGAATCTTCGGAGGCACGTCATGAGCTTTAGCAAAAAAGCGGCTGACAAAATCAAGTACGTGCAATACTGGAAAAATGCAAAGAGGATGAAGAGAAATACATTAATAGAGGTAATTGGCAAGCCCGAGTGTACTCAAAAGTACCTGATCTGGTTACAGTCCGTCCCACTAGGGGTCAGCATTCCATTGCCAGCACAGCTCACGGGGCGGGAATCTGAGACATATGATGTTAAGGAGGCATCCGACCAAGATCTTTGGGATACGTTTGAGTTCATAAAGTCTCAGTTATCGGGATTGGCAACAAACTTGGAGCAGCATAGCCAGTATTTGTTTGGGGTCAGCCTTCAAGATGAGGGGGCGGACGCTAGGGTCTTTGTTCCTAGCATCGCTATCTCTTTACGAGGCATGTTGCAGAGTTTGAGCATGACGGACAGCCCAGGACCATCCCAGTTAAGACCATCACATTCAGGAGCAGCTTGAGAGGTCATTCTATTTAGGTGTTTTGAGATTGTCTTATGTTGTCTTTTACGTTCGTGTCTTGTCTAAGAGTACTAAGTCCTTTAGGTAGTATCAGAGTTTGTCATAGTGTAGTCGAGTCTGTCATGTTTTTATTATCGTACTTCCTTTTGTATTTTAATATCGAGAAGTGTTTAAATGAAAATCCCAAAAGAGCTTATTTTAGTCACTTTTCCAGAACAACGCTTGATCTGATTCATCAGAGATATGATACGTAGGCAACCTACATCGGGTTCGATCAAATTATTTTTGCATCAAATAAAATAAAATAAAAAGAAAAAAAAGGAAAAGGAGAAAAAGGCAATAAGAGGTGTTGGAAAAGAAAGAGAAGGAAGGGTAGAAATGAGCAAATTGGGATAATGCCATATGACCGTGCGACCCTCAAAGCCATTTTAGAACTGTTAATTGTCCCTAGGTGCATTGCACATAATGTGATATTCTGATATGATAAATGCCCTAATGCTAACATGGTCGTTTTGTGTTGCCGCTCCTTGTTACTTTTGTTTAATTTCAGGAAGGTGGTTAGTTTATTGGCATCATGGAAAGTCATCCCTACAACACTCGATCAAAACGTCAAACAGTCATGGCTAGCAAGGAAAAGGACACTGGATTTCTAGACCCACCAAGGGAGATTGTTGAGTCGGAATCAGAACTGCAAGAGGAGGTCCGAAGGCAGAAATGTCATATGGCGGAAATGTGCGAAGCCTTGATTAAGGGACACCTTCCACCCTCCTTCTCTACAAACTACATAGAAAACCCCGTTTCCATTAAACCACTCTCTCAATCCCAGATGCCCAATACCATTGATCTTTCCCCACAACATGCTCCTGGTTTCACCCCTTACCATTATTACCCCGGCACTTCCTCCCAAACCTTCCACGCTCCACCAGCCAAAACTGTTTCATACTCTGCTCTGACATCTGCTCCTATTTTGGTATCCCCTCCCCAAGCTACCCTCCACCGATCCTCTAGTGAGCCCGCATTCTACGCTCTAGATACCCATTACTATGTACCAGAGCCCACTTTCAATGTCCCAGATCCTTACCCTTACACTCCCCAATTTGAGCCTCATGTTGAAACTGACAAACCACCCAAGAACGTAGAGAAAGAAAAGATGATTAGGAAAGCACAGAGTCTGGAGCAATCATTGAGAAATATGAAAGGGTCAGGCAACCAGCCTATAAGGATTTATGCTTGTTCCGCAATGTCCAACTGTCTGCCGGTTTGAAGATGCCCAAGTTCAACTTGTATGACAGACATGGGGAGGTTGTAGCTCATCTGCGGGGTTATTGCATCAAAATGAGAGGTGCGGGAGGAAAAGACGAATTTTTAATGGCATACTTTAGCCAAAGTCTGAGTGGGAAAACTTTAGAATAGTACACCCACCAAGGCGCTAGTAGATGGTATACTTGGGACGATATGGCTCAGGCCTTCGCTCGGCAGTTTAAGTACAATATAGACATTGTTCAAAACCTCCTATCTCTGACCAATTTGGAAAAGAAACCTGGTGAAAGCTTTAGAGAATATGGGTCCCGATGGAGGGAGCAAGCTGCACGAGTCAATCTTCCGATGCATGAAGACGATATGGTTAAATACTTTCTTTGAGCCCTGGAGCCCACTTACTATGGCCATTTTATCTCAACCATTGGTAAGTATTATAATGATGTGTTGAAGATGGGAGAAATGGTGGAAGAGGGGCTGAAGTCGAGTAAGATCATGAGCTATTCTGCAATTAAAGCAACTACCCAGGCAATCCAGAGTGGTACCAGAAGTTTTCTTGCCAAGAAAAAGAAGGAAGATGTCGCTATGGTTGTCTCCAGATCATAACATGGCCCGAGGGGTTCACCTCATCAATACACCTATCCTCGAACCTGACTTCAAACCTACACTTAAGCTCTATATAATCCACCTCAACATTAGTTTGCCCCGAAAATCCCCAATACTCATCCAGTCCATCCCAATACCTTGTTTACCATGAACAGTAATATGCCAACCTCCCTACTTACCCGCAATGGCGTGCTTTAGCTCCGCAGAATATCTACCCAGCTCTACAAAATACCTATCCACCTCCACAACCCTCACAAAACCCCACTGGTTTAAACGTTTGATCAAGGCAAGAGTATTGGAGAGACAGGCAACAGCGAAAACAACCTTTTAACCCCGCTTGGAGAGTCCTATGCTAGTCTGTTTCAAAGGTTAAGGAATTTGGACGTCTTGAGGCCAATTGAGTCAAAGATACCAAATCCCCCTCCAAAGAATCTCAATCATTCCCTAAGATGTGCCTATTGTTCTGATGCTCTAGGCATGACATAGAGAAGTGTTGGCATTTGAAACGGGCAATACAGGAACTCATTGACACAAACCAAATTGTATTCCAAAGCCCAGATGCACCAAACATCAACCAAAACCCTTTTCCTACCCATGAGGAGATGCATATGATTGAAATAATTCACAAGGATTGGGATTCCAAGAAGTCTTCTAAGTTTGTGATGATGATTCAGGCCAATGAAAGAAGTTTGGTTAATGCTTCAGACTCTACTAAAGCAAAGTCTTTGATAGTTGATGGCGTGACAGAAAAGCCGAGATCGAAGCCACCAGTGTTGGTCATGAAAGGGCTGCCGAAAGATATTGGGGCAAGTCCAAAAAGTTCAAAAGTGGTAGGGATTCCAAGTAAGCCTGTTATAGTTGTGAAAGGGGCTCCTATCACCCCTGTCATCATTAAACCAATTACCCAGCTACCAGTGGTTGATGCCAAGGCTGTTCTGTGGAATTACAAACAAGTGATAGTAACATAAAAAGAAAAAGAAATAGAGGAAGAAGTTAATGAAACTGGAGGATTGACTCGATCGGGGAGATGTTTTACCCCATAAGAATTAAGGAAAGCCAAGTTGTCCAAAGGTAGCCAAATGCCAGTAAAGAAATCAGTCACAGAGGAAGAGGCTGAAGAATTCCTGAAAAAGATGAAAGCGCAGGAATATTCCACTATAGAGCAGCTAAGGAAGATACTGGCTCAGATCTCTCTCTTGTCTTTACTTGTACATTTAGATGAACATCGCAGGGTCTTGATGAAGATTTTGAATGAGGCACACGTTCCTGATAAGACCATAATGAACCACTTGGATTAGATAGCTGCCAAGATCTTCGAAGCAAATAGGATCACTTTCTCAAACGACGAACTTCTTATGGAGGGTACATAACACAATTGAGGTCTTTATCTCACGGTGAAGTGCGAAGATTCTGTCGTCTCAATAGTTTTGGTTGATAATAGCTTCAGTGCAAATATTTGTCCCTTATCTACTCTACAGAAACTGAAAATTAGCACCGAAAGAATCCATTTGAACAGTGTGTGTGTTCGAGGCTTTGATGGGGGAGGTAAAGATTCTGTTGGAGACATAATGCTCGAATTGTTGATAGGGCCAGTCAATTTTAACATGGAGTTTCAAGTTGTTGTGGCTGTCTCCTATAATCAGTTGTTGGGCAGACCCTGGATACATGCTGCCAATGCACTCCCGTCTTCTCTGCACCAAATGGTAAAGTTTGAATGGGACAGGTAGGAAATAGTTGTGCATGGTGATGAGGACTTGTCGGCTTGTAATGACACAATTGTTCCATTTATCGAAGCTGAAGATGATAAGGGACCTTGGGTCTATCAAACTTTTGAAACAGTGTCTGTTGAGAAGATTCTTGAAGGAGAATGCATTCTGGGTCCTATGCCATCCTCCGCGTCTGTCATTGTTGTGAATGAAATATTAAAGAATGGTTTTGTGTCGGGTAAGGGTTTGGGCTCATCTCTTACAAGGTATTGTGCATCCAGTGCACCCTAGTGGGAATCGTGGTACATTTGATTTAGGATTCACGCCCACAGAGACGGGCGTGAAAAGGGTTAAAAACTGAAACATGAGGCATGGTCGCTCCCCAAGCCCGTCCAACACATCTCTAAGTCTTTTTTCAAGCCAAGGGCTGAAAAACCTCCAACCTCCTCAATTCCAAAACCTGTGGTTGATGTTGATGAAGAGCTGATCAAGAGGTTTCAAAGTGTGTTCGAAGAGGACAACATGTTAGAAGTTGGTGAAGGCTCTAGTAAAGCAGATGTGCAGCTCGTTGGCCCAAATGTGAAGCTTAGCAATTAGGAAGCTACTCCTCTCCTCACCAGGAAGGAGTCTTGGTAGTTTACTTTGTTTTCCTTTCTTTTATCTGGATTATTCCAGGGTTGTAATCTAGATTTTTAGTTTTTGCTTTTTTTGATGTTCAAACCCTTCTATCATTTTTATTTTCAATGAAATGCAATTTCTCGTTTTCTGTTATTCTTAATAGTGTTTATTTTTGTTCTTTTTTTCTTTTGTATAGTTCTTTTTATGATGGTTGCAATGACATGACATGCGTGAAAAATTTTAAGCCGAGTCATAAAATCCAATCTAATTTTGAAAAAACGATCCAAGAGTGAAATATGACAATTAAATAGAATATGATGAAGAACCAGCATTCGAGGAGATCAGTAAAGAGCTAAAACAATTTGAGGAAAAACCAAAGCCTAACTTGAGTGAAACCAAAGCAATCAATTTAGGGGACCAGGATGATGTTAGGGAAACCAAGATAAGTGTGCATTTAGAACTGCAAGTTAAGGAGGAAATAATCAAAACATTGTTTGAGTACAAAGATGTTTTTGCGTGGTCATATGATGATATGTCGGGCCCGAACACTGATCTGGTAGTTCATATATTGCCAACTGACCCAGCATTCCCTCCTGTCAATCAAAAGTTGCGAAAGTTCAAGACCGATATGAGTGTGAAGATCAGGAAGAAATCACAAAGCAGCTTACGACAAAGGTCTTCCGGGTCACTTGATATCCCACTTGGTTAGCAAATGTTATGTCGATACCGAAGAAGGATGGTAAGACCACGGTGTGTGTTGATTACCGTGATTTTAACAAAGCAAGTCTGAAGGATGATTTTCCATTATCGAGCATTCACATTCTGATCGATAATTGTGCCAAGCATGAGATTGGGTCTTTTGTGGATTGCTACACGGGATATCACCATATCTTGATGGATGAGGAAGATGTAGAAAAGACAGCGTTCATCATGCCCTGGGAGACATATTGCTACCGGGTAATGCCATTCGGTTTGGAAACTGCTAGGGCAACCTACATGAGGACGATGACCGCCAATTTCATGACAAGATACACAGAGAGATTGAGGTTGATGTGATCATAAAGTCAAAGAATCAGTCTGACCATGTTAAGGACTTGAAGAAGTTTCCCAAAAGACTCTGCAGGTACAACCTCAAGCTCAATCCAGCGAAATGTGCATTTGGTGTCCCCTTTCGGAAACTGCTAGGATTCGTGGTCAGTAGACGTGGTATTGAGTTGGATCCATCAAACATCAAATATATTCAAGAGCTGCCGCCACCAAATAACACAACAAAGGTGATGAGTTTGCTTGGAAGGTTAATTACATCAGCAGGTTCATTGCTCAACTCACGACAACTTGTGGGCCCATCTCTAAGTTGCTGAAGAAGAATGTCGAGGTCAAGTGGATTGACGAGTATCAAGAAGCATTTGATAAGATCAAGAGGTACCTGTCGAATCCACCGGTGCTTGTCCCACCAGAGCCTGGAAGACCTTTAATTCTCTATTTGACAGTCTTGGATAATTCTTTCGGCTGTGTGTTGGGTCAACATGACATTACGGGGAAGAAGGATCAAGCAGTCTATTATTATAGGAAGAAGTTCAGTCCCTATGAGGATAAGTACACTCTGCTCGAGAGGACATGTTGCTCCTTGATTCGGGTGGCACAAACGTTGAAGCATTACCTGTCGTCCTACACTACTTACCTCACTTCTCGCATGGATCCCTTGAAGTATATCTTTCAGAAGCCTATGCTCACATGAAGACTGGAAAAGTGGTAGATTTTACTTATAGAGTTTGACATCATCTATGCGACTCGAACTGCGATGAAAGCCCAAGCCTTGGCCGACCACTTGGCCGAGAATTCGGTGGATGATGAATATGAGCCATTGAAGACATATTTTCCTGATAAAAAGGTAATATGTGATGATGAGTTTGAGCACGAGGAAATGCCAGGTTGGAAACACTTCTTTGATGGAGCTGATAACATGAAAGGGGTCGGAATAGGGGCTGTACGTATCTCCGAAACAAGGTAACACTACCCTGTAACAGCCCAGCTTCGATTTTATTACACCAACAACATAGTTGCGTATGAAGCATGCATTTTGGGTTGGAGGTTAGCTATAGACATGGAAGTCCAGGAAATACTTCTTTTGGGAGATTCAGATTTGTTGGTTCACCAGATTCAAGGAGAATGGGAGACTCGAGATTTGAAGCCCATACCATACCGACAGTGTCTGCACGATCTTTGTCAATGATTCAGGTCGATTGAATTTAGACATATTCCCAGGATTCATAATGAGATTGCTGATGCCCTAGCTACCCTGGCATCAATGTTTCATCATCTGAACAAGTCTTATGTTGACCCCGTGCATATCCAAGTTCATGATCAACATGCTTACTGTAATGTGGTGGAAGAGGAAAATCGATGGCGAACCTTGGTTCCACGATATCAAGGAATACATCAGGTCAGGGATATATCTAGTACATGCTACAGGTGACCAAAAGAGAACCATTCGTCGTATGGCTAGAGGATTTTTCTTGAGTGGAGGAATCTTGTACCAGAGTACTCCGGATTTAGGACTGCTGAGGTGCATAGATGCTAAAAAAGCTTCAACTATCATGGCCGAAGTGAATTCTAGAGTCTGGGGGCCGCATATGAATAGGTATATCTTAGCAAAGAAGATACTTCGATCAGGTTATTATTAGCTCACCATGGAACGAGATTGTATCAGCTTTGTTCGCAAGTGTCATCAATGCCAGGTGCACGGAGATTTGATTCAATCTTCCCCGTCTGAGTTGCTTACAATGTCTGCACCTTGGCCCTTTATTGCTTGGGGCATGGATGTTATTGGGCTAATTGAGTCGGTAGTGTCGAACCGCCATAGTTTCATCCTGGTGGCCATTGATTACTTTACCAAGTGGGTCGAAGCTGTAACTTTCAAGTCCGTGACCAAGAAGGTAGTGGTCGATTCAGAATTCCCAAGGTTATCATCACAGACAATTTGCTAATCTCAACAGTCACTTAATGAAAGAGGTATGCCAACAGTTCAAGATCATGCATCGAAACTCCACCTCGTACCGCCCCAAGGCAAATGAAGCTGTTGAGGCTTCCAATAAGACCATAAAGAAGATACTTTGTAAGATGGTTCAAGGTTCTAGGAAGTGGCATGAAAAGCTGCCTTTTTCATTACTAGGTTATCGCATTACTGTTCTCACTTCAGTAGGTGTGACTCCTTATCTGCTGGTATATGGAACTGAGACATTCATACCTGCGGAAGTTGAGATTCCCTCCCTTTGGATTGTTGCAGTAGTCAAAATTGATGACGCTGAGTGGGTCAAAACCCAACTCGAGCAGTTGAGTTTGATTGATGAGAAAAGATTTGTTGCAGTATGTCATGGTCAATTGTACCAAAAGAGAATGGCAAGAGCATATAACAAAACGGTGCATCCTTGGAAATTCGAAGTAGGCCAGATGGTATTGAAACGTATCCTTGCTTATCATGCTGAAGCTAAAGGGAAGTTCTCCCCGAACTGGCAGGGGCCATTCGTTTTGACAAGAGTGTTGCCCAATGGTGCTTTGTATTTAACAGACATAGAAGGCAAATGTGTAGATATGTCCATCAATTCTGATATAGTTAAGAGGTACTATGTATGATTTTCTTGCTTACCTTCAGTTGTATTTTCTACTTGGCACGTTCAAAGTTGAAATGACGAAGGAATTTTGTTCCGCAACCCAAACACTTTCATCCTTTGATACCCTTTTTGAGCCTTATTTATTTTTCTTTCATACCCCTCTTTTGGAATCAATAGCAGAAGTAGAGAATGAAAAATGATGATGAATGAGTGAAAATAAGAAAAATGAAAAATAAAAACGAAAAGAAGAAATAAAAGAGAAGAAAAAAGTAGAGAAAGAAAAAAAGGAAAGAGAAAAGAAAAGAAAAAAGAGCAACAAAAACAAACAACTTTCTTTTAAACTATGTTCGACCTGATTTCTTTTAAGGATATGTAGGCAGCCTTAGGATTTATTACGAAGAAAATAAAAATTTAAATTGCCCAAACCCGAAGAAACTGGGGTAGAAGTTTTTGTTTTGAAAAGATCTGATTCCAAAAGTTGTAATTTTGTCCCTTTTCATCTTAAATTATTTTGAGCCTTCATACCGCCATTTCTTTCCAACACTGTCCAAAAGCCTACATTACAGTCCAAAGAAAGACCTTCTGATCAATCTTGGAGGATGCCAGGTCAATCGAGATAGAGGTATGATATACATCATGCGTAACACTTTGTTCAGGGTCATAAAGAAAAAAAAAGAATAAATGAGAGAGTCTTATCGGTGAAAACTCTCACAGGAACCGTAAGGCGATGGTGAGTTGAGAGAAAATTTCAATTGAGAGTCTTATTGGCGAAGAACCTCATGGGCACCATAAGGAGATGGTGAGTTGAGGGATAAAAAAATGAGAGAGGCTTGCTGGTGAAAACCCTCCAGGGCACTACAAGTCGAATGAGGCTCATAACTTTACAGAGAAATTGGATCAGTGAAAGCCCGATTTTGAAGTATGAAGACATGGAAAAAACTGAAACTATGATTGGTTGGACAGATTAGGATGATCAGTCAGAAATGCATGTTAGGATCATTGGAGTTGGCTTCTTCCCTCAGATAAGTCCTCTCTTTTTCATTCTTCTTCACATAGTCATCTGTGTTCAAAATTTTCATTTGGTCCTTTTGTCAAAATCATTTCATTTTTACTCCTTGAGTCTATCTTTATGAGTCTCTTCCGAGTTAGACCTTGTTGAACAAGCGTGAAAGGATTTCAAAGCCTACTACCAGCTTCTAAATTGCACAAAGCGGATTCTGGCCCGGCACATCAAAATTGACATGATTCAGAATAAGCAGTATGGTGATAACCGAGGTTCACGCAATCAAGTGAATATTGACTTTTTAGAAAATACAAGGATTCAACAACTTTATAAATGAAATACAATGCAACAAGTGAGTATGAGGGATTTAGGTAATGCAGAGGTTTCATGGTCTATTTTCAGTCAAAAGATCAAACAACTCCTTGCTAGCCCGAAACAGCTGATCAGAATGAAGCATGGCAGTGGCGGAAGAAGGCGCTCAGCAATGATGCCACAAGCTAACCACCACGTTTTCAAACTAACAAGATTTTATTTGTCTGAAGCAGGGGCAAGAATTTTTTAAGTCCACAGGGACCTCCAACAGAAAAGCATGGTTCAGGGAGGAAGAAATTCTATTCAGAATCCTCCAAGATGAGAGCGTGTCTCAGGTAAGTTCGTTTTTAGTTCTCAAGACCCTCCTAGATAATGGGATTTAGTTTTCAAAATTTTTAGGACCCTCATGGATAATGGGATTCAGTTTTTAAAATTTTCATGACCCTCCTAGATAATGGGATCTAGGTCTTAAAATTCTGAGGACCCTCCTGGATAATGAGATTTAACTTTAAAATTCTTAGAGTTCTGTTGGTGATATGATCCGATTAACACTAAAAAATATGCCCAGATCCTAAACTGTGGTAGAAAGGTTTCTTTTGTTTTGTCTATTTTGTTGCAGTATCAGGTGCCTACTGGATAATTAGGGAATATATTTCATGTTTTTTTGCAATCAGGTGCCCACCTGGATAACAAGAGAATACGTTTTAAGTCTTTGCAATCAGGCGCCCACTTGGGTATCAAAATAACTGTCCAGGTCAAAACTTGATCCTCAATGGATCCTAACTCCTACTATTTGGGTAACAGGATGGTTAGGGGCGTGCCAGCATTCCCAATTGCTGGGCATGACCACCAGCCTACCATGGCTTTCCCTAACTCCCCCTTATGCACTTACACTTACTCTTAGATTCCACGTTGTGTCCCCTTCTTATGGACCATGCTTTGGGTCCTTAAGTTCCCTCTAAACTTGGACATTTAAAGGCTGACTCTTCCACACTGCACTACAATCTAATTTTGCAATGTCTTTGGCGTGTAAGCACTTCCCTGAGTTCCTCTAAGACACTAGGGAACTTTGACACACCCCAAATATGAGAAAGGCTTTTGGAAAATGGATCCTGGATGTTGGTGTATCACATATTGTTAAACCTTGAGTCTGAATTAGATTATTTGGATGTAGCTTGAACTTCTAAGGTAATTTTACTTTTCTTTTCTAATTTATTCGGGTCTGTAATAATTTATAATAACTATTGGGGATGGCTAGTGGAAAGGAATGGGGATGAATGCATGCAAAAGGTGTTATTAATAATTTTTGCATCTCTGCATTTTAGAACTTATGCATATAAGTTTCCTTCATTTATGCATATTTGTATTATAGGAATTATGCCTATAATTTATGCATTTCTGCATCATAGAAACTATGCCTATAAGTTCTGCATTTCTGTATCGTACAAATTATTCCTATAAGTTCTGCACATAGAAATCATGATCTTATGTTTCTGCACTTCTGCATGTACATGTCATTAGGCAAACAATTATAGGTTTAATAATAATACACTTCATTCTAGATACCATGCCTATAGGACTCCTGCATTTATGTAATTATTTAAAACCAATGACACTTAGAAATCATGCCTACAGGAGTAATCAATTGAGTCAGCTTTGTCTGTTTCATTTATGGTTCTAAAATCAGTCATAAATATGCAGATCTTTAGTATATATAACTATAAACCTTTTTTCCTAAAAATCAATACGCTCTGTTAGAGGTCATGCCTGTAGGTCCCACTTAGGAAAATATTAGGTGATTAATTAATTGTGTCAGTTTTTGATAACCACATTCAGACAAGGCGGATTCGGACTCCTCATCTGAGAATTATGTAATGAATCAGCCTATCCTACGCGTTAAGTTTATTCAGACCAAAATCAGTATTTGAAGTCATGCTATATTTGCTCTTCTAAGTGAGAAGGCCTGTATGAGCGTTAACTGCTATTTCTTTTCCCCTAACTGCTATTTATTCTGTTTGTCGCCTAGCCTTTTACCCTTTTACAACTCTGAAAAGCCCCCAAAATCCATCCCTTTTTAGGATTAGTAGTCTTAATGCCTCCGGGACTGATAGGATTGGGACGGTTAATAGTATGCAATAAGAAATGATACTAATCTGCACTTTAATACCTTAACGAGGTGGGAAAGGTAGATATGGATATGATGACCGATGCGCTAATACCTCATGTAGCCCATATCTTTAGAAGTGATTACTAGGTATTGCATTGACATGATCCATATTAATCATAAACCTAGGAACCCTCTCCCATTTTAATTGCTTTCGTCTATTTCTTTAGAATTGCTTAAATCTTTTCTTAAAATTTCTGCCCTCTTTTACTTTTCTTCAAGTCACGATTTACTCGCGATATTATGAGAAAACTCCTTCTATTTGAGCCCTTATTAGCTTACTTCTTATGTGAAGTCACAATTGTAACATGGCCGGAAACTACAGTAGTGGATGCTGAGGGGTTCCTGACACTTCCCCCTTGGGATAATTTCTAGACCTTACCCAAACTCCGGTTTTCCAACTCAAATCCTTATTTAGTGTCCTATTGAACTTTAATCATTAGGTGGTGACTCTTCAAATTCCAAAACCCGATTCCCACCAGGCAACGAGTTGTCCTCCCAAAAGTCATAAACTCGATTTCGCGAGAAAAAGGGGCATGACACTGGGGTCATAGAATCAACACTGCATCAGGTAGTAAAATTTTAATGGAATCATCAAAAGGTGATCATTCACGGTGATGGTAAAAACCCCATATACAGTCGCTAGACTATACTTGCAATCGAAGGGGGAAGGAAGCTTGGCGGAGAGACTTACCATCACATTGGAGGGTTAAATACTATTGATAAAGACAAATGGTGGGATAACAAGATTGAGAGCATGCTGAATTGGAGTGGGTACAAACCTAGCAAAGGGCTCGGCAAGAACCTCCAAGGAATCAATTAGCCCATAAAGCTTAAGAAACATGGAACTACTTTTGGTTTGGGATACGAGTACACCTAGGAAGAATTCAACAACTGGTCGCCACCATGGCGTGGTCCTTACTATCCAATAGAGCAGCCTACACCACATCTAGAGCAGACCTTCCAACCGGTCGATCTTATTTAAGGGTTAGATGGAAAAGAAGCACTAGCAAGCGATGAAGAACTTGTTCTTATAGGACAATGACATAGATTGTTGTATTGTTTATGAGGAGCGGGAAGAGGAATGCCCTTCCATATAGGCCATAAGCAGTGGAGCACGCCTCAATAACTGGACTATCAGGACAACCAGAGCCCGACGAGACTCGGGGTAGCAAGGCTAAAACAAGCATCATGCACTATTTTTATTTACTAAATGATTTTCGCATTTTAATTCCTGCAATAAGATCTCCTATGATCAAAACAATTATGCAATTTATTAAAGCATTTTGATTTTTCCTATAAATCAACACTCATTATTATTTTTATCTCACTACTTTACTTACACAGCATTACTATTACATATCTTGATGAACCAATGACTGTGATATGCAATGAGACAAAGCAACAAACAGACATAGATTCAAAGGAAGACAGCATACAGGAAAGATTGTTAAGGAATTTGAAAATTTTGAAAACAGACCTAAGTCCAACTTGGACGAGACAGAAGTTGTTAACCTAGGAGATGTAGAAAACGTCAAATAAACACGAATCAACGTTCACTTATCGCCATAAAAAAAAAAGGAATACACAGATCGCTGAGGGAGCATGAGGACATATTCACCTGGTCGTACGATGACAAGGCTGGTCTGAGTACATCTGTTGTGGCTCACAAACTGCCAACTGATCCAATATGTCATCCGATGAAGCAAAAGCTTAGAAAGTTCAAGGCTGATATGAGTTTGAAAATTAAGGAAGAAGTCACTAAGCAGGTTAAAGCTAAGGTTCTCAAGATAGTAGAATACCGAACATGGTTAGCCAACATCGTGCCAGTACCAAAGAAGGACGGGAAGGTCAGAGTTTGTGTCGACTACCAGGGATCTCAACCGGACCAGTCCAACAACTTCCTTTTCCAAATATACACATCCTGACTGACAGCTGCGCCAAGCATGAGTTGCATTCATTTGTAGATTGTTTCACTGGTTATCATCTGATCTGGATGGATGAAGAAGATGCTGAGAAAATGGATTTTATTACGCTGTAGGGAATATACTGTTACAAGATAATGCCGTTTGGGTTAAAGAATGTAGGGGTCACCTACATGAGGGCCATAACCACCATTTCCATGATATTATAAACAAGGAGATTAAGGTATATATAGATGATGTCATCATCAAGTCCAAGAAAGCCACCGATCACATGGAATATTTGAGGAAGTTCTTCAATAGATTGCGAAGGCACAACCTAAAACTGAATCTCGCGAAGTGCGCATTTGGGGTTCCTACTAGAAATCTGCTTGGGTTTATTATGAGTCACCAAGGAATAAAACTGCATCCATCAAAAGCCAAAGCTATCTAAGAATTGCTATCGCCAAGTAACAAGAAGGATGTGATGAGTTTCTTGGTGGAACTGAACTACATCAGCCGGTTCATTTCACAATCTACAATCATCTATGAGCCAATATTTAAGATGTTGAAGAACGATGCCGCTACCAAATGGACTGATGACTGCCAAAAGGCCTTCGACATAATCAAAGAGTACATGTCATCACCACCGGTCATAGTCCCTCCCAAGCCAAATAGACCCCTATTACTCTACCTTATAGTATTAGATAGAGCTTTCGGTTGCGTTCTGGGGCAGCATGATGAAAGGTGGAGCAAAGAGCAGGCCATATATTACCTTAATAAGAAGTTCACCATATAAGAGGCCCGGTATTCTCTGTTAGAGCGCACTGTTGTGCTTTGACTTGGGTAGCTCAGAAGCTAAGGCATTACTTCTGCGCCTATACTACATATCTCATATCAAGGATGGATCCTTTGAAGTACATATTCTAGAAGCTTATGCCCACTGGCAAGCTATCCTAGTGCAAATCTTGTTGACTGAGTTTGACATTGTGTACGTGACTCAAAAAGCAATCAAAGTACAGGCACTAGCAGATCACCTTGCATAAAATCTTATGGATGGAGAATACGAACCCCAGAAAACATATTTTCCTGATGAAGAATGTCATTCATAGGAGAAGACATTGCAGAATCCTACGATGGTGGAGAATATTTTTTGATGGAGTGAGAAACTTTAAAGGAGTTGGCATAGGGGCAGTCCTAGTATCAAAAACCAGTCAGCATTATCCGGTGTCTACCAAACTTAGGTTCCCATGCACCAACAACATGGCCGAGTATGATACAACGTCCAGAAAAAATATCATTGATCCCATTCCAGTAAAGATCTATGATCAGCCAGCTTATTGTGCCCATGTTGAAGAACAAGCAGGCGGAAAGCTTTGGTTTGGTGATATCAAGGAATATTTGGCAAACAACGAGTACCCAAAACTCGCAAATGATACTCAGAAACACGTCATTCAGAGCTTGTCCTAAACTTCTTTCACAATGGAGGAATCATGTATAGGAGGACTACCGATTTGGGACTATTAAGGTGTGTCAACGCAAAGGAAGCATCAAGGATACTAGAGGAAATTCATGCTGAGCCCTACGGTCCATATATGAACAGTTTTGTCTTAGAAAAGAAGATACTCCGAGCTGGTTACTTTTGGATGACTATGGAAACGGACTGCATCCAGTATGTCCGGAAATGCCACCGCTGTGAGATACATGAAGATATGATGAATGTACCTCTAAATGAGCTTAACGCAACAAGCTTACCATGGCCGTTTGCCGCATGGGGGATGGATGTTATTGGAACAATCGAGCCTGCCACTTCCAATGGACACAGATTTATCCTGGTAGCAATCGACTGTTTCACCAAATCGATCGAAGCAACATCTTATAGAGTAGTAACCAAGAAAGTCGTGGCAGACTTTGTCCGCGGTCGTATTATTTGTCGATTTGGGATTCCGGAGTAAATCATTACTGATAATGTCTCCAACCACAACAATGACTTTATGAAAGCTATGTGTGAAACCATTAGGATAAAACATAGGATTCCACAGCCTACAGACCTCAAATGAATAGAGTCGTAGAAGCCGCCAACAAGAATATCAAGAAGATATTGAGGAAAATGATAGAGAAGCATAAATAGCGGCACGAGTAGTTATCATTTGCTTTATTGGGGTATCAAACCACAGCCCGCACATCAACCGGGGAAACCCTCTAAATGCTAGTTTACGGTACATAGGCATTCATTCCCGCTGAGGTAGAAATTCCCTTCCTAAGGATCATACAGGAAGTTGAGCTCGATGATGCAGTGTGGGTGAAAATTCATTATGAGAAACTAGCCCTTATACACAGAAAAAGAATGAATGCAGTTTTCCATGGTCAACTCTATAAGAACATAATATCCAGAGCCTTCAAAAAATTAAAGAGTCAAACCGAGACAGTTCATACCGAGGCAGCTGGTGTTAAAGAAAAAATTTTCGCATCAGGATAAAGCCAAAGGGAAATTCTCTCCCAACTAGCAAGGTCCATACATGGTTCACTGGGTTCTGATAAGAGGAGCCCTCAAACTTGCCAAAATGGACAGAGAAGTTTGGCCAAAGCCGATTAATTCAGATGTAGTCAAGCGTTACTATGTTTGATTTTCCTGCTTCCCTTATATGATGTAATTGAACTAAGCATGATATTATTCCCGTTTAAAAGGGGATACGTAGGCAACTCTATGGGTTCTGTCACAATTTAATAAAAATTACATTCCCACCCCCCCACCCCCCAATTGGAAACTGGGGCAGAATTTTGAGGAGGACCATCAAAGTTCCAAAGAAATTTCAGTTGATCATCGCAAGCAACAATCAGAAACATCAACCCATTAAATTGGGGAAGAATTTTGAGGAGGACCCTCAAAATTCTATAGCAAGAGAGGTTTCAATGTCCTGAACCACGTCAGAGTCATCGGTTCATCTAAAACTAATTCCTAATTATACACTTATGTCATATTTTTCACAAAATCATGCATGTTTATTATTGAAACTACTTTGTTAAGCAACCCTACCCAATGATATAGGAATTATCACCATATCAACGTTGAGTAGGTCAAGCAGCACCATCAGGGATACGAACTAACCTTCCTTTTACAAAATTCCCATTTTTTCTTTTGATGTAGGCACTTGGATTGCGAAATCATCAAACATACTATGCACTCTCGAGACAGACATTATTCAGGAATGCAAATCTCAAGACCATTGCACTTACCCACATTTGCTATCCATACACACCAGCGATATTCAGTGTGTCACAATGTCCCCAACGGTCACAATATCGCAATTTGTTATAAGCTAACAAAGCTCTATTTCCATCTGCTATTTTATTTCTGCATAAGGCTACTATTCTGCCTTTTGAGACTAAACGTTGTCTCCATATGCATTTTCACAATACATAAGGTTACTATTCTGCCTTTTGAGGTTAAGGTCTAACTCCATCTGGATTTCTGTATTGCATAAAGCTACTATTCTGCCTTCTGAGACTAAACATTGTCTCTATCTATATTTTCGCATTGCATATGGCTACCATTCTGCCTTCCGAGGTTATGTTCTACCTCCATCTGCATTGCATAAGGCTATTATTCTGCCTTCCAAGACTAAACGTTGTCTCTGTCTGCATTTTTGCATTGCATAAGGCTACCATTCTACCTTCTGAGTTTAAGCGCTACCTCCATCTGCATTGCATGGCTGAAAGATCGCCACATCTACATTTGCATGGCTGAAAGATTGCCACGTAATGCATTTGCATGGCTGAAAGATTGACACATCTACACTTGCACGGCTGAAAGATCGCAACCTATTGCACTGCATGGCTGAAAAATTGCAATATCTACATTTGCACGGCTGAAAGATCGCCACCTACTGCACTGCATGGCTAAAAGATTGCCACATCCACATTTGCATGGCTGAAAGATGCCCACCTACTACATTGCACGGCTGAAATATCCTAACATCTACATTTGCATGGCTGAAAGATTGCCTCATGGGTTGAAGGATCGCCATATAGTACATCTCATGGGCTGAAAATCGCCAAATTTCATCGTTCAAAGGAACCATTTTCATATCCCGTGAACACTATGTCATGGCCTAAGGACACCTTTTAATCTTTTACATATCATTATTCAAAGGTATCATAGCTCTGAGGAACCATCCTCATAGCCCGAGATCATCATTTCATGGCGTGCAAACCCTTTATTGTATGTTTCATGGCCTAGGACATCATGGTCTAAAGACGTCATTCTAACTGTCCAAAGATAATCTTTATGGTCCGACTATAATTTAAATCGTATTTAAATTTACGCACAATATATGCTTGTATTGCTTATTTGCAGGTAAACCGGTTAGCAACAACCATTTCAGCAAGAACGATCCCGCTCCAGTTCCCGCAGTCATATCTTACCTTAACCATTCACCCCATCCTGGATATTGCGTCTATTCTTGAAAAGTCTCCATCAGCATACTTCACCGATGGGTCGTGAACTACATATGACCTGATTCCTATAAAACTAGGGATATATAGGCAGCTCAAAATCTAGGGCGTGGCCTAAACCTCTTCGAACCATTTCGCTTGGTCAAAAAGGGTCATCAAATCTTTACCCGATAACTCTTTCATCATTTTCGGGTAAAGAGGGGCAGTTGATGATACCCAATTTTTCCTATTTCCTGATACCTCGATCCTCGAGCTTGATACCTTATCTTCGTGCCCTAGCCTGATCTATTATGAGAAGGACCCTCGACGTGATTCCTTGGTCTCGATTAAATGGCAAATTTGGGCAACCCTATTTTGACCGTACACAGATAGTCCCCTCAATTCTTGGAGTGTAATGAGACAAAACGAACTAAGCCTTATATTTTATACCTCGATCAGTTATGACGTCACCATTGTGACATAAGCGACGGAAGCGACTGAAGCATCGCATTAGTACAGTTCCCAAAATCATTAATGAGCGTTAGTAGATGGTCGGCCACTAATGTCTTCAAACCATCATAGCAAAAATTATAAATAGATCTTCTTCATAATATTTTCAAGCTTTACTTTCAAAACTTCTCTTAATATTCAAGCCACTCCACTTCCTTTTAATTTTCAATTCTGCAAGTAATTCGAATCCCGTTGTCAAACTTTTCTCAAAAAAAGAAATCTCATCTTCTTCTTTCTCTGAATACATATAAAAATGGCAAAAACATCACAAATTATTCCTCAAAAGGAGAGAGCTTCTTCATCGCGGTCGGCTGGCGATAAAATGTTGGTGCAGCCGCGCATCGAGGAGTGTATTCCCATGGTATGCGATCTTACTTCCGATTTCAAAGTTAAGAAACCCTCATCGGTCCCTGGCCGATGTGAGCCAATGCCAAGATATATATGTTCGATATCTAAAGGTGACCTTAAGCATGAGAAGAAAGAATTCCATTGGGAAGGCAAATAGGTGGTGATTCCGACCCCCAAAGAGGACACCATTACCAACGTGAAAGGGTTCTTAAGTGTTTGCACTTACCCTTTTACACTGGGTCCCATCGATCTTGTTATCATCGGCTTATGCCTCCAATACCAAATAACCCTAGGCCAAATCCATCCTTCTTTCTGGTGCATTGTCATTTTGCTTCGAGTTTTCGTGAGCAAAGACAAAAGGATGCATTTTACCCTCTACCATCTCATTAGAATTAGAGCCCTTATCCCTATCGAGGCAGATTAATAAGGCGTCAGCTCCGGACCACAAAGGTATTATTCTCGAGTATAGATGAAGACAAGGATCAAGGGTGGATGGGATGATTTGTCTGAGTGAGGACTTCCAACATAATCCCGGTCGTGAAAATTTCATTCCTCGAAGAGTGAAACATGAAGCGTGAGTACAAATCATCCTACAGCTTCTATTTATTGTTTTGTTTCTTTTGCCTTTTCTTATTGACATCCTTTCTTATCATAAAACGGTTTCTTAGGTGCCTAGTGTTGATACCCAATTTGTTTCTATATATTTTAATACGCAAAATACTTTCAAAATAGCATATGTATGCATATATAAGTACGCCCAAATATTTTATTACTTTTCCTTAATTTTTAAAGATTTATAACCAATTTATTTTCTATTTTTATTCATTAAAACCCCAATAGTAACTCTCAAATGATTATTTTGGTGATTCTATTTTTTGATTCTCGTATTTATATTAAAAAAATAGCTTAGATAAGTTTTTTCATATTTTTTAAAAATTTATTTAGTATTTTAAAGGTAAGTTACATATAATCGTAATATTAACCTCTTTTAAGATTAATTGCCTCTATATTTATTTAAAATTAAGTCTAGTATTTTTAAATTAATAATTATGTGTTACAAATTATATTAGTACTTTAATTTATTTCCAGGAAGTAATTTGCTATTTTTATAAAAAGAAATGGGAAAATGGCTATTTAAAATCTAGCTAGGTATCATTTCAATCGTAGCCCAAATTCTATCCCAATTCAAACCCAATTACCCCGACCAAATTCCTACTCATACCCGACCGCGAACCAATTAAAATTGACCTATACCCGGATCCCTCCTCTCCCAAATCCTCTCTACAAGACCCTCAAACCCTAGTCGCCGCCACCTAATCCGCCCTGATCCATGGCCTTCCGAGGTTATCAGAGACCTGTACCATCCTTTTATGGCTCCTATGAATTTTTCCTTATGGTTTCAAGCCCAGAATATGAAGAACTCTGGTCCATTCTTCATTCGATTTTAGTTCATGGCCCTTCTCCGGTCATCCTTGACCTTTCTCCGGCCAGCCATGGCCGTTCGAGTCAAGCATTTGACTCTCCTGGTTAGATCGGTAATTTTCAAGGCTTTTCTCATTGCTTTTGGGTTCTTCTAAAACTCTAATCTCTAAAACCTTTCGATTTCTTTCAGATCTCTTTAGATCTATGCTTGCTTTGAACTAGTAAGCATCTTCTCGAAGTTTCTTCAATTTTGCCTTCAAAAATGATTCTTTGTCTTTTCTTATTAGGGTTTTATTCCCGTTAAATTATTTCAAAATCTCTTCTATGACTTTTAATATGTTTAATATGAGTGCTTATTTGTTTAATTTCTTACTTGACTCATTTATTTTTAACATCTTTCAAACTCATTGTTGTTGAAAACCCTAATTTCTTTTAGGTCCCAGTCAAGTTCTAAAATCTATTTGTTAGATGAGTGCTTGTTTAGTTAAGTTTTGTTTGATTTGTTTGTTTATCATCATTTAAGCTCTACTATTTTTTATAACCCCTATGTCTTTGGGTCTTCTTTGGGTCTGAAACTGTTCGTTTAAATACTTGACTCGATTTGAAGTTCCTTGTTTCAGAATCTCTTTTTCCTTCATGTGATTCCTCAAACTCTGGGTTTTACTATCTTTAAAACTCGACTATGCTTGAAACCCTAACTTTTCAAAAGGTTTTTCATCTCTTACCGTGAGACTTTTGCATGCTTCGATACTCTACTTTTTCTTCACTGTTGATTCAACTTGACTTGACCTATTTGACTATCATGCTGCGGCCTGTTTGCTATCTACTGAACTTTGTGCTACTATCGCATTTTGTTTCTTTTGCCAGTAGGTTTGGCCTCGGATGTCTAGTGTTTGTGCACTATATTTATATGATGAGGTTCCTTCTTTGATTGATCTCCAATCTTGTGATTTATTTCAAAACCTTTCTTTCATGAATTCTAATTTCACTTTCCTATCAAGGTTAATTAATTACTTTCCTTATTTTTCCACCCCGAACCCTTTCCCAAAAGAAGTATATTTCTGTACTTAGACTTGATTACTTACTCGATGGTTTTACTACTCCTTTTATTGAAATAATCATTGTATATATAAACTGATTTTCTTTCCTTATTTTTAGCTTGTCACTGCCCGTTAAACAAGTCAACTCTTAATTAAAGGGGATCCACTTGGTTAATTGATTCTAATTGTGATTATTTCCATGTTCGTATTGAAACTTTACTTATTAGATTAATTATCACATGTTTTCGAAAGGCTATAACTACCTTGCACCCCTCTTCTTTCAAACACATGAACACTTGAGTTCAGAACATGCACTTCACTAAAAGCTCTCTTCCTTTTCTTTGTTACTACTAGTGTTGCTACCTTATCTAGCCCGCTGAAAGCCAAGGCTATGCTAAGAAATTTTCTTGCTTTTCTTCTGCATTTTCTTCTTTACTGATATATTCTAATTTATCTTCAGCATCAATAAAAACATATTTATTTACTATTTCCTGCACTATTTCATGTTTCCTACTTGTGTTTAATCTAGTTTAATTCCTTAGCATGTTATAATCTCCTCTTTCCTTTTTTGAATTAATGTTTCCCTTATAAATGAACTCTATTAGTTACCTATGAATCACAAACCCCATCCCCTATATGTTTGTATTCTTTGGTTTGTTTGAGGGTATGTCATTATCAAACATTACTGTGCATGACCTAAACTTGACCCTCCCTAGTCATATATTTCATATCCACCCTATGTGTTATGTCTTTGGTTGGTTTATGAGCATGCTAACTTCACTTATTGTTGTGCATGTCCAGACTTGACCACTCTCAGGGTCATATGCCATCTGCAATGTATTCCCAAACCTCTGCCCCCTTTTTGCAACTGCTGATAGTGCGGTTTACTACTACTATTTTTCAAACTACCCTTATCCCTTACTCTTCTCAATCCAGTTTTAAACAAATCTCTACTCCGGCACTTCCACTATACTTTTAGACTTAGGTTCTGCCCCTCTTGTATAAGCCTTTCTTTAAGGCCTATGAGCTCCCTCTGAACTTGGACACATAAGGGCTAACCCTTCCACACTGCACTTATCTCTATCTTGTTATGAAACTAGGGTGTGAGCACTGCCCGGGTCCCTCTTGGAACCCTTAGGGAACTTTGACACACTCAAGTTTGAGAAAGGCTTTGAAACAATGGCATTTGAGGTGGTTTATTCCATAACTCAGAGAGGAAGTGAAGAATCATGCTTCCTCTGGTTGTAACTTTTTCTGTTGTATTTCCTTGATGTAATTCATTTTCTAGTCTGTGATAATTTTGTAATAAACATTTGGGGTTGGCAATTGAAAAGGGGCTGGGTAATTATGCATTCTCAAGGGTAGACATCGTGTCTATAGGATCTAAATTTTGCATGTTCAATTCTGCAATTTATATATCATGCCTATAAGATTGTTCTGCCTATTTAACTCTGCATCTAGATAGCATGCCTTTAAGATCTAATTTCATTATATTCCTATATGTTCTATATCTAGAGAATATGCCTATTGGACATAAATTCTGCTTATCGAACTCTGCATATGGAGAACCTATCTATAGGACTTGTCTTAATTTCTGCATTACCACACTTAAACACCATGCTTTGCATTAATTGGTTAAAATAATATATCATGTCATTGTTTAAAATCAGTACCCATTTCAAATAAGTCATGCCTATAGGACTATCACATGCTTCCATTCACGTTCGATTAGATATAATGCCTATAGGAATTAAACTAGTAATAATTAGTGTTTACAGAATTCAAAATCAGACTAATCTAAAATTAGCTGTCCTTAACTAGTTTTTAAACAACTCTCTTACTTCCTATTGGTACGGTTTATAAAGCATTCCTATTAGAATTCAATCGTTCGTCTTTACTGTTACTACTTTGCCTCATTCTGAATAGATACCATATCTATAGGATCTCACTTAAATGCTTAGGCAAGCCTCAGGTGATAATAACCATAAAATTGAATTCGCCTTTGCTAAATTAATAATTTCTATAACCATTATCTATGCCTGATTCGGACTTCTTATCTGAGGTATGTGATAAACTGGTCTTCCTTAGCAAATTGGAATTCCCTTACCTTAGTATTTTTAAATTCGGACCTTAAATATATGTTTAAGTCATGCTATTTATGTGTTTTACTTGAGGAGGTATACATGAGCCTTTATTTGTTTACATGCTTCCCTCTAATGTGCAGTATATGTTTTGTATGTCGCCTAATATTTTCCACCTTTTTGAAATAAAAAGTCAGCCTAATATCCCTCCCATTTAGGAATAGTAGATCTAATTTCCTCTTTGACTAATGGGAATGGGACGGGTAATTGCATACAATAAAGATTGAGACAAATCCGCGCT
Organism: Nicotiana benthamiana; assembly: GCA_034376525.1. Classification (NCBI taxonomy): domain Eukaryota; kingdom Viridiplantae; phylum Streptophyta; class Magnoliopsida; order Solanales; family Solanaceae; genus Nicotiana; species Nicotiana benthamiana. Next base: position 34,407,255 of record CM067337.1, read on the forward strand.
TTAATACCTTAAAAGGGTGGGAAGGGTAGATATGGATATGATGACCGGTACGCTAATGCCACGTGTATCCCCTCTTGTGAGGAGTGTCATAACGGGTATCGCATTGATGTGATCCATATTATATAATCCTAGGAGCCCTTTTCCCTTTTTATGTTTAAACTTCTTTCTAAAACACTCCTTTTAATTGCTCTTTCTAACTCTTATGTGTTTAAATTTAAACCCGCTACTATTTGAGCTCTTACTTGTCTATTTTCTAAATTGCGCAAATTGATAATAAACTGTCTAGCCAGGTACCACACTAGTGGATCCTAAGAGGTGTCTAACACCTTCTCCTTAGAATAGTTTCAAGCTCTTACCCTATCTCTGGGTATCAAACAAATTCAGAAGTGAACCCTTAGAGGTTTCCTAATGCACCTTAAATTATTAGGCGGCGACACTTCAAATGCAAAATCCAGTTCAAAAGGAATGAGTTGTCCGATTCCAAATGTTACAAACCCCACCTCCCGATTTCACCAAGAGGGAAAAAGGGGGCATGACACCTTGTGCAACTACGAACCTTTAGGATTGGGTTGGGAAACTAGTCTCGACCTCTACGTATGCTGAGTGCTAATGGCGCAATTTGGCAAAGAACCCATAGGAGGCCAAAAATCACATTAAGCTTCTTTACTCATGTTTGATACTCTTCTTTGAAATGTTTCTCTTTTATTTCTACTAGATTTCCTTTCATATAGGTCACAGAGACAATGCTGTCATGAGGCCCCCGTCTGGGGAGGAGGAGGAGGCCCCGAAGCCGTCTAAGGATAAGAAGAGGAAAAGGGTCTCGCCCTCCGATACTCCAAATCCCAAGAAGAGCAAGGCTCGCAAGTTGAATAAATATGCCTCCGTGATACTCGTAGATATAGTTCAGCGACTACGAGATGAAAAAGAGGAGAATCAAGAAGCTGCCTCAGAGCTGGTGGCTCTAAAGAAGAGCACCAAGGTCCCAAAGGACGCTGAGCCGATGATTATTGAGAGGTTCAACCTCAGATTGAGGAGATCTCAGAGGTATCCCGAAAAAAGTCCCCGAGTCATCGAATGCCAAAGATGCCTCCCGGCGTGATGGATAATCGGTGTACGTGCTTGAAAGGGCTAGTTCTAAGGCCCTTCGAAACGAATAGAACACCCGAAGTGACTTGCTTGGAGCACTAAATTTTGATGATTTCCAGCCAATCCGCACATTTTTCGAGGAAAGAAATCAGGAAACCCATGCCATGGAGACTCCCGATGTGGCCATGGCCTACGAAGGGCAAGACCTTTTCCACTATTGCTTCACGGGAGTCGAAGATGCTTCCGATATAGGTGATGCATTAAGTATATTCGATGAGGCTCAGCGACTCGTAAGTCAGGTGAGCATGCTCCCTTTATCAATACTACTTTTGCCTTTGTTTTCTCTTGCATGATTTCCTTTCTTTCTTCATACGTCTTGACGCTTCATCGGGAAGCATTTTCTAAATATAGGGCAGAGATCAACTGGAATGAGGCCAATTCGAAGAGGCTCGGGGAGGAGAGAGATGCCCTCAAGTTTCTCGGTGGGTAGAAAGAAGAGGAGATCAAGGTCCTTCAAGCCGAATTGGCCACAACTCATAAAGAGCAAACCGGCCTGATTGAGTAGACAATGAATTTTTTTAGAGGTATGATCTATCAGTTCGGGAATAACAACTAATACTTCAATCCTGCAGATTCAACAAAAGGCCGATAACATCAAACAACTTTGTGAAGAGGAAAATATGATGAGGACAGAGAAATTGGGGGGGGGGGGGGGAATAAAACATGGATCGCCTTGCCTTGAAGAAAGAGTATATTTGAGACTAACTATCATCCGCTGAACAACAATAAAGCATGAACGAGGAAAATTTTGCCCGAACAAATAAAATTGAGGAGCTCGAGGCTCGATTGGCCGCCGAACTTGCAAAGGACACATCTAGGTAGAAACAAAAAAGGTTGGTGTGGAGGCAGTCATGGCAGTCTATCGAGTCGATGTAGAAGCTGCTCACTCTCAAGCGAAGAAAACTTCTGATGCTGCTCAGGCTCTAGCATTCTGCATTGCGGAGTATGCCAAATGACTGTCTCGTAGAGAGACTCTCGAGGAGATTCATTCACGTGGCTTTGACCTTGCTGTTGAGATCGAGAGTGTGGAAGTACTCGGGGCCGAAGCTAGAGCGCTACTTTTTTCTTCTTCTGATGACTCTGGGAGCGCGAATGGATCCGAGAGTGGAGAAGATGAAGATGAGGCTCCAAGGGAAGATTAGGAACTTAGAATTTTTTTCTTTTTCGAATTTTTTGTGTAGGACCTGAGTGGTTGTTGTAAATATTTTTACATATATGAAAGTTACCTTATCTTTCAGACTCGCCTTCAATTTCTATTTTGTGAAAACTCTTTTTTGCTTTTTGTCTTATCATAATTTTGATATACTTTATATCTTGTGAGCATTTTGAGTCACTTCGTTTCTTTGCAAAAATTTTGTCGAAGTCAGATTAGTATAGTCCCTATAATTGAGTGAGTACTTACTAGAAGTTGGAGTAAAAAAAAAAAAAGAAAACCCCTTAGGTTTTAGATTAGAGAGGTGGATTATCAAACTCAACAATATAATTGCCCCTGAATTGGACCAATATGGCCTTAAAAGAGTGGCTTCTTTCCTTTTCGACATAAAAAGTTTAATATATAAAATTTTGTTACACCTTAGCAGGAGATGAATTTGTACCCATTAGGATCCAGTGTTATAAAAAACCTTTAACTTTGTTATGCCCTAACATTAGTGTGTTCGAGAGTTCGAAAAATTTGGTACCCCTTAAGTATTTTTTGAGGGTTAACATTATCGAAACCTTTTGTAACTTTGCTGGGGGTAGCCATTTTTTTGGATTTTATAAAAATATTTGAAGGCCTGATTCATTACGAAATTCGAATATCTATGAACCGCGTTAGTTTGGCCATAGCCTTTAAATTAAGATTTACCCTTTGGGCTTGTTTCTCGATTATACTTCGAACTTGTTCAAAGTGTCAATCCTCGAATGGGGTGGTTGTGGCTTATAAAACTGAGGACTTCCTTTTCAAGTTCTTATGGTATAGAAGATTAATAATTCGAACATGTTGATTTTTGGACGGCGGTCCCCGAGTACGGGGTTGATAGCTCGAGCTTTAGTTGTGATCGACACTTGATCCAGCTTCCTCGGTAGATCATAAGTAAAGTAGAAGTTCCACTAAAGCATGGAACATCTAGTAAGGAAAAAATACTTCTTTCCATAAATCATTCATGCGTACACGTTTCGCAGCAGGGCTTGCGTCATCTAACTTCTCTCCATAAATCATTCATGCGTACACATTTCGCCGCTAGGGCTTTAGTAATCTATAAGGACATAGTTCATTTGACCGTTGGACCTTTAAAAACTTTTACCTATCGAGACATGTTGATACATAGTATTTTCCTCGAGAGCATAACATGTGAGAGTGATTACATCCAAAGGTGATGCCCCCCAGTATTCGAGGTTGATAGTAAAGAATCCTCGGATACTGTTGAATTATCCCCACATATCAAAAATAATTTTTTCCTCATTAAAAACCTTGCAGGAAAGACTCACTTGGGACAAAACCGATCTAAGAAAAAATGAGTGCAACACGTGGTTTAGAACCTGAGGTCTTTATGATAAGGAATTTCTCGATGTCTTCGATCGAACACCTGCAATAAGATAGTATCTAATACAAATAAAAAAGGGAGAGAATAATACATTAACAATAATATCGCTTGAGGAGCAATATGTTCTAATTATTTGGCAATTGTTCGTTGTTCATCATGCCAAGTTTGTAAGATCCCTTTCTGATGACACCGAGGACCTGAAATGACCCTTCCCAATTTGGGCCGAGTTTACCCTTATTTGGGTCTCTAGTGTTGAGGATGACTTTTCTCAGAACTAAGTCACTGATTCGAAAATGGAAAAAATTGGATATTCGGTTGTAGTATCTTTCAATATGCTGCTTCTGTGCTGCCATTTTGACGATGGAGGCTTCCCATTTTTCATTTAGCAATGGTTCGACTCTTCCGTTGTGTATCCAAACCTGACATTATGTTCCCCAACCTCAACCGAGATCGGGGATTTAGCGCCATATACTAAGGAAAATGGTGTTGCCCCCGTACTACATTTTGACGTCGTTCGATATGCCTAAAGGACTTTAGGAAACATTTCTCTCCATTTCCCCTTAGCGTCGTTCAATCTTATATTTTAAATTCTGAATGATAGTTTTGTCTGTTGATTCGGCCTGCCCGTTCTCACTAGGATGATATGACATTGATAATATTCTTTTTTATTTTTTGATCCTCGAGGAACTTCATTATTTTTCTGTCGATAAATTGTTTTCTATTGTCGCATTCTATCTCGACAGGTATCCCCAATCAACATATGATGTGATTGCAGATGAAGCCTATACTTCTTTTTCTTTGAATTTTATCGAAAGCATGTGGTTCAACCCACTTAGAGAAATAGTCAGTCATAAATAAATAAAATTTAACTTTTCCTGGAGCGGATGGTAGAGGGCCGATGATATCCATTCCCCATTTCATGAACATCAACGGATATAGGACTGAATGAAGTTGCTCCCAGGGCTGGTGGATCATCGGTGCATGTCTCTGACATTTGTCACATTTTTTAATGAACTCCGTAGTATGTTTTTCCATATTGACCCAATGCACCCTGCTCTTATGAGTGAACCCGTGATTTCGTGCCGGAATGGTTCCCACTAGTACCCTCGTGAACTTCTTATAGGATGTACACTACTGAAAAATTGGTCTTTGGTAACGCATGAAAGACCGTTCCAGTAGGTATTAAACCGTTGCCATAGAAATATTGGAATGGTTTACAAACCGTCACATCCGCTTGTGTGACGGTTTTCATCTCTGTTTCTATAGACACGCCTATTGCAACGGTTTTCTTTTTCTTTATTGGAAGGATTATTCCTTTCAATTGGAACGGTTTAAAACCGTTATTATGATGTGTATGCAACGATTCATAACCATTACTATATTATCTAATGCAACACTTATGTAAGCTATTGATACGGTTATGTGCAGATATAATAACGGTCTCTTTATGCTATTGTAACGGTTTTTTTGTACTGCTACGGTTTTAACTACCTATTGGAACGGTTTAGAGGGCAATTTGGAACGGTCTACCAGATCTATTATTTACTCTAATGAAACATCATTTGTCTCCTATTGCAGCGGTTCTAGTAGGCTATTGTAGCAGTTCATTTAATACAGAAATATAGCCCATGTTGTAAATAAATTTATATATATAATAAAGTTTAGTAACACTAAAATTTAAATAAATTACAAAATGAAATTAGTAATAATATAACTCGTCCAACAAGCTAATAATATCCATAAAAGTATATGTTCTACCCTAAGAGCATAAGTTTAATACATTTCAAGATAGTAAGTTTCAAAATATTGACAACAAAAGATTCCTAGAATATTCCACTATAGCAATTAAAAATTCATCTTAAGTAAGGTCTAGATCTTCACTGCCTTCATCTTTGGTTTCTTGATCTACTCCATCTATAAAAGAGGATAAATAAATTTATTACCCTTAATCTTGAATAACTGGACTAAATAAATTGATCAAAAAAGAAAATATAAAAGAATGGACGTACAAGATGCTAGTCATGAGTCTTCTACAAAAATACATTATCTAGACCCAAATTTGGACATTAAATATGCATGCAAGCTACTTAAAAAGAACAACGTATCAAATTAATCCCACTATAGAATTAAAAAAAAAAGTAATCAATTTGTACAAATTTGATTTTGTGACCACTAGCTAATTCCTGATTTCATATCAGGACATAGGCCAGAGCTTAAAAAACTATATAGGTAGGAACAACAATTAAATAACTTCTTCTACAAATGAGTCAACCAAATAGTAACCAACAGTGAATAATAAGTAGTGCAATCAACTTAGCATACTAATTCAATACATTAACAATGTTAAAGTATCTGCAACATTTACTCTTCATACTTAACTTTTCCTTTGAAAAGGTAAGGTAATGTTATAAATCCAGTACTAAAAATGTGTTGTTGTAACTTTAAACAATTAATGGTGGCAGAAAAAGTGAAAGGACAAGCCCCAAAAAACTAATTCTGTCATAATCCTAATACCAGAAGAACAATTTCATCCTCATTTTACATGTTCCATCCATACCAAAAGCAAGAATAGGATGTTAATGACATCTCCGCTGCTGCCTTTGATAATTGTAAAAAGCACCAGATTTATCCTTTCCTATTGTAAACTCAATAAATATTGTACCAAAAATTAAAATATACAAAGTCCAATATTGCAAAGTCCAAGTATATTTTGACAAACTCATGATAACCACCAATACAATAATATACAAAAGCTAATCAGACAGCTATCGAAGTGAAACACATAACAAAAAAATACAATTAGAAGTCAATTGAAAGAAATTGAAACCTTAATATTTCCCTTTTACAACCAATCCTTCACATAGAGTAAAACAAGAAACAAGTAGATAATAGGTCCCAGAAAGAATGGATGTAATTACCTTGTGGTAATCGAAGTTCCAATATTCAAGATCCTTAAAATGAGACTATGGAACATTTACCGGCCTATTCTTCATTCTAATCTCATCATTCTCCTTTCTTTCATGTACACTTGGCATTTGAGTATGACCTCTTTTCTTTTTTTGCACGGAGGGGCCTGCAATAGTACAATACTAAGATAATCATCAACTACTATTGTTAGTTAATTTTATGATTAAAATTTATATATACTTGCCTTCTTCCTCATATTTTTCAATTGCTTCATGATTGATAGAATTCTCACTTTCTAGCTTCTTGCCTGTGATGCATCCTAGGACAGAGAATAAACCTCATCGCCATCCTTGATGAATTAAATTATCTCAATATTTTTCTTCGAACAAAAATATATAAATCAGGCATATGGTCCAAGAAGTTAGAAACAATAACTTAAGCAAGAAGCAAGAAAGTGAGAATCATAACAAAGTGAAGTTAACTAAAGAATTTTCATGTATTCATATTGTTCCATTTATGCTCGTCTTAGTTCTATTTCAACAGAATTATTCATAAAAGATCAAAGTGCAATGAATGATAAAGAAAATCCGTTAGAAATTTACATTTTAGTTGGTGCTATATGAATCATTTAATCTTTTGTTTTTCATTAACCCAAAAGGAGTTCTTATATAAAGTTTGGCAATGATTTAGTCTATCTTAATCATTAAGGCCTTTGCCTTACCAACATCCAATAGTAAAGGTAAGCACTCTTATGGAAATTTTTATTTCACACAGATTCTCAAACAACAATTTAATTAAAAATGAAGTACACAGCAGCTGTTTAAACTTACTTGATTTCCATAATAAGAATCTATAAGATTTTCTTTGATATTCAAATTATAAATTACTTGAAGATCATGTTATAGCATTGTTGGACAAGTGAGAGAACATTCAAACTAAACAAAAAAACAGAGCAAAAGATAGAAAAAAGCAAGACATTGAAGTTTAATTTTTGTTGGAATTAAAGTGACTATACATCCTTCTTGGCACCATAGTTATAAGATAAAGGATGTGTTTGGTATAAAAGAAAATATTTTCCGTGGAAAATATTATGCAAGAAAATATTTTCTAGGAAAATAAGTGGTAGTTTTATTTATTTTTGGGTGTTTGGTATATAAATTAAGGAAAATTGCTTCTCAAGAGTATTCATAAATAATGATATAATAAATATGAAGCCATAAATTTTCAAACCAACAACCATCCGAACAGACAATTTTCATAAACTTTCGAGCCGCTAAACTTTCAAAACTGTGGAATTTCAAACCCGTAAACTTTATACATTCTAAATTCATAAACTTCCAAACACATAAACCCCCAAACTCATAATTTTGGAACTTGTAAAATTATATTTTTTTTGGTTGGTGGGGGGGGGGGGGGGGGGAAGTTAAATAAAAAAAATAGAAATTTAAATTACAAAAAAAAGTAAAACAAAAAAATTGCGAGGGGGGGGGGGGGGATGGGGGGTGGGGGATTGGAGTGGATGGTGCAGAAAAATTAAAAAAAAATAAAAACTTAATATTGGAAAAGAAAATAATAAGGTATATAAAATAATTTTTTTGTGGTTAGGTGGGGGTAGGTGATGATGTCTATCTCATTGAAGAAGTATCAGGCATGTGCCTAATAAAAGTTGTTTTGGTTTGGCAGCCAACCTTATTGACTTGGTTTGGTTAGGTAGCCAACTTTGTTGAATTAGTTTGGTTTGGTAGCCAACCTTGTTGAATTTCTTTGGGTTGGTAGCCAACTTTGTTGAATTGTGAAAAGTATGCGTAAATTGTCAACTCTCATTTTGACAAACCAACAAAGAGAGAAAGAAATAGTGAGGTTTCACAAACAGGGTATAAGAAAATAGTCTGTGAAGAAAACAGAGAGCTTGAGCGATATTGTAGTGAGGAAAGATATCAAAAGGTAGTTATTTCTTTTGAGTGTTGTAGTGGTCTTTGTAGTATTTTACTCGGGCCTACAAAGTGTAAATTTCTTACTATTGTGATATCAGTTGCTCATTTCGGGATCGTGATTTTTTCCCTTATTTAGAAGGGTTTTACACGTAAAAATCTTGGTGTCATCATTACTCTTTATTCTTGTTAATTACTGTATCTTGATGCTACATTATTATTCCTCTTTTATTACCGTGAATATTATTTTTGTAGGGGGTTTATTCCCAACAACTGGTATCAGAGCACAGGTTCTGCTCGTTCACTGAAATACTATTCACTGTCGGTAGAACTATGCTCGGTGAAAAATAAAAATATCTGGAGTCAAGTACGAGGTATTTATATTCAACGGAGATAAAGATTTCTCAACATGGCAAAGAAGGGTAAGGGATCTGCTCATCCAACAAGGATTACACACAATAGTAGATGCTGATGCCAAAAAGCCTGATACCATGAAAGCTGAGGATTGGGCTGATTTGGATGAAAGAGCTGCTAGTGCAATCAGGTTGCACTTATCGGATGATCTGGTAAATAACATCATTGATGAGGACGCTGCACGTGGAATTTGGACAAGGTAGGAAAGCCTATACATGTCCAAAACACTGACAAATAAATTGTACCTGAAGAAGCAGTCATACGCCCTACACATAGGTGAAGGTATGAATTTTTTGTCACATTTAAATGTATTTAACGGACTAACACACAGCTTGCCAACCTCAGAGTGAAAATTGAGGAAGAAGATAAAGCTATCCTTCTATTGAACTCATTGCCATCTTTATATGATAATTTGAAAACAACCATCCTGCGCGGTAAGACTACACTGAGTTGAGAGATGTTGCATTGACTCTTTTACTAAATGAGAAGATGAGAAAAAAAAAGCCTGAAAATCAAGGACAAGCTCTCATCACAGAAGGTAGAGGCAGGAGTTATCAAAGGAGTTCGAACAACTATGGTAGATCCGGAGCTCGTAGGAAGTCAAAGAACCGATCCAAATTAAGAGCCATAAATTGCTACAACTGTGATCAACCAGGTCACTTCAAAAGAAATTGCCCTAATCCAAGAAAAGGCAAAGGTGAAACCAGTGGCCATACGAATGACGACAACACAACCGCCATGGTGCAAAACAATGATAATGTTTTCCTCTTTATAAATAAGGAAGAGGAATGCATGCACCTGTCAGGTCCAGAGTCGGAATGGATGGATGACACATCGGCATCTTACCATACTACACCGGTAAGAGATCTTTTTTGCTGATATGTAGCAGGTGATTTCGGCACGGTGAGAATGGGTAACATAAGTTACTCAAAGATTGGTGGTATTGGTGAATTTTGTACCAAGGCAAATGTCGGATACACATTGGTTCTAAAGCATGTGTGGTATGTACTTGATTTGCGGATGAACTTGATCTCGGGGATTACTTTAGACCGAGATGAATATGAGATCTATTTTGCAAATTAAAAGTGGAGACTCACCAAGGGATCATTGGTGATTGAAAAGGGAGTTTCTTGTGGCACGTTGTATAGAACAAATGCAGAAATATGCCAAGGTGAATTGAACGCGGCACAAGATGAGATTTTTGCAGATTTGTGGCACAAAAGAATGGGTCATATGAGCAAGAAGGAATTGTATATTCTTGCCAAGAAATCACTTATTTCTTACTCCAAAGATACAACAATAAAACCTTGTGACTACTTTTTATTTGGTAAGCAGCATAGAGTCTCATTTCAGACATCGTCTAAAAGAAAATTGAATATACTTGATTTAGTATATTATGATGTATGTGGCTCAATGGAAATTGAACCAATGAGCGGTAACAAATATTTTTTACTTTTATTGATGATGGTTCACGAAAATTATGGGTTTATATTTTGAAAACCAAAGATGGGGTGTTTTAAGTTTTCCAAAAGTTTCGTGCTCTAGTAGAAAGGAGACAGGCCGAAAGCTAAAACGTCTTCTAAGTGCAATGGAGGTGAGCACACTTCAAGGGAATTTGAAGAGTACTTTTCAAGTCATGGGATCAGATATGGAAAGACAGTTCCTGGAACCCCACAGCACAATGGCGTGGCCGTGAGGATGAACCGCACAATTGTGGAAAATGTGAGAAGCATGCTCAGAATGGCTAAACTGCCTAAGTCATTCTGGGGTGAAGAAGTTCAGACAACATGTTACCTGATCAATAGGAGCCCATTAGTTCCACTGGCATTTGACATCCCAGAGAGAGTTTGGAATAACAAGGAGGTTTCTTACTCGCATCTGAAGAAGTTCGGTTGCAGAGCTTTTGCACATGTACCAAAAGAGCAGAGAACAAAGCTGGATGATAAATTTGTTTCCTACATATTTATTGGATATGGAGATGAAGAGTTCGAGTACAGATAGTGGGATCCTGTATAGAAGAAGTTCATCAGAAGTTAGAGATGTAGTCTTCCGAGAAAGTGAAGTTGGAACGTCGACGCCCCCTCCCCCCCCCCCCCCCCTGAAGGGAGAAATCGGGTTTACGACATTATGGACAAAACAACTCTTATTCCCTTTTGGGGAATTGGGTTACACAGTTTGAAGAGTTGTAAACCTATTGATTACAATGCATTAGGACACTTTAAGAAGAAAAGATTTTGAATGAAACCAGAATTCAGGTAAAGGCTTGAAATTATCTCGAGGGGAAGGTGTTAGACACCCCTCAAGATCCCCTAGTGTAGTTCCCGGCCTTGCTTAGATGTGACATTAAGAAGCATCGAAATAGACAAGCAAAAGGTGCATATATAAAATACAAACTAGTGGAAAATTTTGAAAGAACAATAGCACAAGTAAAAGGGAAAATTTTGAGAAAATATTTAAATAAAAATAAAAGTAAGGGGGAGGGGTCCTAGGTTTAACTATACTATGGATAATTCGATGCAATATCTTGCACATATTCCCAAAGAGGGGTCGCTTTATGATATTATCGCATCATCATCATCTCAATATTCTACCCTTCCCACCCCGTTAAGGTATTTAAATGAATTTAGTCTTATTTACTTATTACATGCTAATACTCATCCCAATCTATTAGTCTCGGGGTATTAGGACTCCTAATCCTAAAAAGGGGAAGAAGGATAAGACATATATGGAGTTTTAAAGGTAAAATTCTAAGGCGTCAACCAAAACAGATAACACATAAGGGTATACAAATCAGACGTTCAAAGGCTCATGCAAAACCCCGTAAATCATGACAACATTTAGTTTAACATGACTTGCAATTACTGATTTGGTCTTAAGCTTAAAATTGATAATGGATAGATTAATTTAACACATAAAATTGGATAATAAGTCTACTTTGAGTCCCTCGTATCCGGTTTATTGAAACTTAAAGTATTTTTGAAAACCAGTAATCTCATAAAATGATAATTTGAAATAGGAATTTGAGATTCGCAGAAGTTTCGAAATGGCTTATAAAATAGCCGAACTGCTTTAAGTAAAATGGTGCAAGAAAAAGCATTGAAGTACAAACTATGCAGAAAATCAAAAAGGGAAAGGTTGAGTTTAGACAAATGCAGTTTGGAATTTAAAAGGTCCTTGTGAATTTAAAAATAGCGTAGAAGGCAGATTTGGCCTGATTTCAAAATAGACAGTATTGGACAAATTCTTTTATTAAAGGCGTTTAATAATTTAGGCGAGTTTGAACCCTCTAGGCATGACATCTACAGATTGATTTGTTGTTGCTTTTAAACGTTTAGGGGACCTACTGTTTGCCTAGCATTTTTATATAGTCCTTATAAACATGATTTCTATATGCACTTGATTAAGAAATTTAAAAGACTTATGGGCAGGATTTCTAGATGCCATATTAAGATCCTACAGGCATAATTTCTAAGTGATTTGCAATATAAAAATCCAATAGACATGGTTTCTAGGTGAGATGCAATATTAAAATCATATAGGCATGATTTCTATTATGCTTGCAATATAAAAATCCTATAGGCATGGTTTCTATATGATTAGCAATATAAAAAATCTCATAGGCATGGCTTCTATATGATTAGCAATATAAAAAATCCTATAGGCATGGCTTCTATATTATTAGCAATAATATAAATCCCCTCCCGCACCCTTTTACCTATATCCCCAAATTCGTTTTTACAAAGCTTGTTACATAAATGGAGAGAAAAGACTAAGGAGATAAGTACATCAAATCTAAAATGGACCCGAGGAAGCTCAAAGCAACCTTAATGTCCAACATATGTATTTTACCAAATCCGAGCTCCAGATTCTGAGGCTTTCTCTTAGAGTGTTTCAAAGTTCCAAGGGCTTTCAGGAAGCCCAGGCAATGCTTCCACCCTAAAATAATGATTAGAGTAGTGCAAGGTGTAGAATTACCAGCCCTTAGGTATCCAAGTTCAGAGGGAACTCAAGGTCCCTAAGCATGGCTTACCAGAGGGGAGTAGGACTTGAAGAACTAAGAGTAAGTGTAAAGTGAGGGATTAGAGGAAGAACAATGCAAAAGGTAGTCATACATAGCCATGAACAGGGCTGGCACACTCCTGACCTTATACATGGCTTAGACAAATAAGAGCAGACTTGAAATAAGTCAGACTTAGGCATGTACGATGATTAGGACATCAACAGACCTGAGTGAAGATCAACACATAAATGGTGGTAAGGGAATGGGACTAATTTGAGTAGAGGTTTAGAACAACCTGGTTCTGAACTAAAGGTGGCAATAGAGTACCACTCTAGTCCAAAACAATAGTCACATACAAAAGGGGGTCAGGGAAAGGGATCAAATATGAAAGCATTTGCATAAGAACAAAAATAATGTCAAACAGAAGTAGACTAAAGGGATTTGGGGAGAGGGAAGTACATGAAAGCCTTCATACAAGCACACAACATTAAAACATAGGGGTATAGGGGTAGGGATATACATGCTGAAGTATTAACAACATAATGAACATAAATAGACATGTGAAAAGAAACAATTAAACATGTAGTTTTGGAGACGGTATCAAATCATTGACCTACCAGTTTGCAACTTCAAATGGTAAAGCAAGTAGGGCAAATGGAACCTTATAGTTTAGCCTTGGCTTTCAGCCGGATAAATTCGAGTAGCAGAACAAGTAACAGAGAAAAATAGAGAGGAGAAGAGAGAGTTTTTTTAGTGTGAACTTGTATTGTTTGTGTGTTTGAAGTAAAATGGGTGGGGTTTTTAATAGTTTGAAAGTAGGTAGTAAATAAGGCAAGGAAATAAGTTAAAGAACTGAATACAATTGAGAATAAAATTACAAAAGACTTCCTTTAATTATTATGGAGTTTAGATTTAATCGGTGAGAGTTATTTAAGGAAAGAAAAATCAAACAAACAGTTTGCGTAAAGTAGGCAATTTGGGGTGTAATACATAATTAAGGGAAGAAATTTTGAAATATATGGATAAACAAATAAGGTAAAAACTAGTCAATGCCAAGTAAGTCAAGGAATCAAAGATTTTCAACTAAGGAAAAGGTTTTACCTAGGGGGAATCAGTAGCAATCAATCAACCCCAAAACAAAAGGGATTCTGATTCAAACTTAAATTGAAAACCTTTTTTAAAGAAAGATTAACACATATAAAAAGGGGTTGTCATGATAATCAAAGGGGTCTAGTATAGATAAAATCATACACAAAAAGGATTCAAACTCAGTACGTGGGTTCACAGTGAGTCTAAGAGAGTCCAGGGCACAAACAAAACCCTAGTCCAAATGCACAAAGCAAAATTCATAAAAAACCCCCAAATCTTAGGGTTTTTTACTTGAATTGAATGTAGAGGATATTCAGCTAGCAGATACAGTAGGAGTTTTAATGCAAACAGAGTAAAATACAACGAGCAGTAGAGGATAACACGCTTAAGTAGTCACAGCAAGAACACTTAATGAACATGATTGAAAATGCAATAGACGAATCAAATCGGGTCAGAGTGGAAAGCAAATAACAGAACATAGAATAGAAACTTGGCATAGAAACATAGCGTGTGAGAACATAGTAGAAAAAAGAACAAAAGGTACAGAAAACATAGAACAAGAACCACATAAGAATATAAAACATACAGAAGAAGAAGAGTCGGAAAACATTTAAGCACTTCTCAGAAAACCCTAAACCAGAAAGAGGCGATTTTGAGAGAAAAGGATTTTTATAAAGGAAAAAATGGGGAAACCCAATAAAGCTCAAAGTAAAGCAAGAATACACACAGATTTGAAGATAAACGGAGAAAACCCTCGAGCAGCTAGGGTTTCAGACAAACCCTAGAGTGAGAAAGGCCTTGAAAATGTCCGATCTAAATAAGATATGGCTGGAGGCAGGCTCATGAGGCTAAGATATGTCGGAGCCAAGACGGAGATGGCCGGAAACCATAAGTCGGCGTAGATCTGGGTGGAGACCTTTGAGGTCTAGCCTCAAACCCTCGAGGATCGGGTACACAGGAACGATGAGAGATGAACATAGATCATCCATGGCTTGGGAAGCCATGGACTCCGGTGAGTTGGAGGTTGAAAATGGGGAGAAGGTGATTAGGTTTTCAAGAACACTCGAGAGAGTTTGAGAAGGGGAGGGATTCAGAGGCGGCTCTGAAGTGCAAATGAGGGGGATTGGGGTTGGTGAGGGGTTTAATTAAGGCAAGACAATCGTGGACTGTTGATTAAAACAATCAACGGCCACGATTAAAAATAGGGGTCCGGGCGGGTCAGTTCGAATAGGATATATGTCGGGTTATTTAATGAATTGGGTAGTGTAATTGGGGTTGGGAATTAGGCTACAATTGAAATTAATAGGGCTATAATTTAAATATACAATATTCCCCTAATTAGAATTTGTAAAATAGCAAATGATGTTTAAAAATCCAATTAAAATACATAGTTAATAAACAATGCATATGTGTTAATATAAAATATTAGAAATAATTTTATAATTAAAAAATACTGTTAAATCGAGAAATAGGCTAAAATTGCAATTTTATGCAATTTTAGTTTAGAAATACCAAATGAGCTTGAAAGATTCTGTAACAAATCATATAAATTTTATTTTTGTGTAAATAAGAGAATAAATAAATAATTCACCAAAATAATAAATTTGAGAATAATTATTGGATTTTATAGTGCAAAAATAAGTCATGAATTGATTTAAAAGTTCTTAAAAATGTGAAAAAATACTAAAATCTTTGTGGATGCTCATATATTTTTTTTAGAATATTTTGAGTATAAAATACATAGGAAAAAAATGTGTATCAACAGGAAATGCTGCTGATATTTCAGAAAAGGCGAAGAATGGTATAATTCCTAACCTTATTACTATTCCTTCTACTTCTAACAATACCACAAGTGCAGAAAGTACGATCGACAAGGTTGTCGAGCAGGGGGAGCAACTTGATGAAGGTGTCGAGGAAGTGGAGCACCCCACTCAGGAAGAAGAACAACCTCAACCTCTGAGGAGATCGGAGAGGCCAAGGGTAGAGTCATGCAGGTACCCTTCCACAGAGTATGTCCTTATCAGTGATGAGGGAGAGCCATAAAATCTTACGGAGGTGTTGTCACATCCAGAAAAGAACCAGTGGATAAAATCCATGCAAGAAGAGATGGAATCTCTACAGAAAAATAGCATGTATAAGCTGGTTGAACTTCCAAAGGGTAAAAGACCACTCAAATGCAAATGGGTCTTTAAACTCAAGAAAGATGGAAATGAAAAGCTGGTCAGATACAAAGCTCGATTGGTGGTTACAGGCTTCGAACAGAAGAAAGGTATTGATTTTGACGAAATTTTCTCACTTGTTGTCAAAATGACTTTTATTCGAACGATTTTGAGCTTAGAAACTAGCCTAGATCTTGAAGTGGAGCTTTTGGATGTGAATAACTTCATTTCTTCATGGGGATTTGGAAAAAGAGATTTATATGAGCAGTCAGAAGGATCTGAAGTAGCTGAAAGGAAACACATGGTGTGCAAACTGAATAAGAGTCTTTATGGGTTGAAGCAGGCACCAAGGCAGTGGTATAAGAAGTTTGACTCATTCATAAAAAGTCAAACATACCTAAAGACCTATTCTGATCCATGTGTATACTTCAAAAGATTTTCTGAGAATAACTTTATTGTATTGTTGTTGTATGTGAATGACATGTTAATTGTGGGAAAAGACAAGGGGCTGATAGCAAAGTTGAAGGGAGATTTGTTCAAGTCATTTGATATGAAAGACTTGGGCCCAAAACAACAAATTTTAGGGAAGAAGATAGTTCGAGAGAGAACAAGTAGAAAGTTGTGGCTATCTCAGGAGAAGTACATTAAACGTGTACTAGAACGCTTCAACATGAAGAATGCTAAGCCAATCAGCACACCTCTTGCTAGTCATCTAAAGTTGAGCAAAAGGATGTGTCCTACAACATATGAGGAAAAAGGAACATGGCTAGGGTTCCTTATTCTTTAGCAGTCGGAAGCTTGATGTATGAAATGGTATGTAGTACACCTGATATTGCTCATACAGTTGGTGCTGTCAGCAGGTTTCTTGAAAATCCGGAAAGGAACATTGGGAAGTAGTCAAGTGGATACTCAGGTACCTGAGAGGTACCACGGGAGATTGTTTGTGGTTTGGAGGATCTGATCAATCTTGAAGGGTTATACATATGCTGATATAGCAGGTAAAATTGACAACATAAAATCCACTACTGGATATTTGTTTACATTTTTAGGGGAAGCTATATCATGGCAGTCTAAGTTGCAGAAGTGCGCTGCACTTTCAATAACTGAAGTAGAGTACATTGCCGCTACAGAAACTGGAAAGGAGATGATATGGCTCAAACGGTTCCTTCAAGATCTTGGATTGCATCAGAAGGAGTATGTCGTCTATTGTGACAGTCAAAGTGCAGTAGAGCTTTGCAAGAACTCTATGTACCATGCAAGGATCAAACACATTGATGGGAGATTATTGGATTCGAGAAAATGTAAATTATGAATCTCTAAGAGTCTTGAAGATTTCTACAAGTGAGAATCCCGCAGATATGCTGCAAATGTTGTATCAAGGAACAAGTTCGAGCTATGCAAAGAACTTGTCGGCGTGCACTCAAGATAGAAGACACTGCTACTTCTCTAGATAAATGACAGTGCAGGGGGAGATTGATGATGTCCATCTCATTGAAGAAGTATTTGGCATATGCCTAATAAAAGTTTCTTTGGTTTGGTAGCCAAACTTGTTGACTTGGTTTTCTTAGGTAACCAACTTTCTTGAATTAGTTTGGTTTGGTAGCCAACCCTGTTGAATTCTTTTGGGTTGGTAGCCAACTTTGTTGAATTATGAAAAGTGTGTGTAAATTGTTAAATATTATAGGCTTTAGAGAGTGAAGCTTTGGCTATAAAAGGATAGCTTCAACTCTCATTTCCACACATCAACAAAGAGAGAAAGAAAGAGCGAGGTTTCACAGACAGGGTATAAGAAAATAGTCTGTGAAGAAAATAGAGAGTGTGAGCGATATTGTAGCGAGGTAAAATATCAAAAGAGGGTTATTTCTTTTGATTGTTGCAGTGGTCTTTGTAGTATTTTACTCGGGCCTACAAAGTGTAAATTCCTTACTATAGTGATATCAGTTGCTCCTCTCGGGGTCGTGATTTTTTCCCTTATTCAGAAGGGTTTTCCACGTAAAAATTTTGGTGTCATTGTTACTCTTTTATTCTTGTTAATTATCGTATCTTGTTGCTACATTATTATTCCGCTTTTATTACCGTGAATATTATTTTGGTATGGGATTTAATACAAACAGTAGGGTGGGGTGGGGTGGGATGGAGGAGTAGTAGGGTGGATAGTAACGAAAAAACTGAAATTAAAAAAAAAGCTTTTTTAAAGAAGGGGTGGGTGGGTTGGTGAGGGTGGATAAGGTTGAGAAAGAGATTTGCAAAATATTTTCTCGTCTCTTGATAAGGAAAATATTTTCCTCCAATTTGAGAAAAATTAGTTCATGAGGAAAATATTTTCCCAAACATTTAAGCCAACCAAACATGAAATAATTGGAAAATATTTTAAATATTTTCCTTCATACTAAACACACCCTAAATAGAAATTGACTCAAAAATATTTCAAAGGTCCTAACCTTGGATCAGTTTAATCTCTCACAAATAATACATAATCAGAACACATACGAAACTAGTATTGAATACATATATAGAAGCTGCATCCACGATTTCACCTAAGAATAAAAGAAAGATCACGACGACAAAGTGATTTTAAATTGTGTTTTTTGAAAAAAGTGATCAAACTCGACTAAAAAAGAAGAAGAAAAGGAAATTGTTCTGACCATGTATGATATATTTAGAATAAAAATTTAACTATATACTATCACAAAAGAAAAAAGAGTTACAACAAAGATTAATATTTCATTAGATGAAAAACTGCAAAATCCATGCAGTAACAAAGAAGGTCATGGCTAACCATTTACTTATCTTAATCAGAACACTAAGAAAATAGTACGTTTTATCAATCAACAATAGCTGCTTTTAATGGTTTATTAAGGGCGACTTAATCAATTTATACTGAAAGACCAAACAAGACACAAAGTTTAGACCTTTCAGATAAATAAAGCAGGGTGAAGGAGTGCAACAGACTGCTACTGTCGACGAAGATGTTGTTGTTGGTGTTCCTAAGGCTAGTGTTCAGGTGGATACAAGAAATAATGCAAGGCGAGATAATGGACAGCAGGGTGATGGAAAACAAAGTGTAACAACTGATGGATTTACAAGTGTTATTCCTTCTGCTGTCGTGGGAGGTACACAGGCTGTGGGATCGACTTTACACGCCACTGATATGGTGGATGCAACTGGTAACAACAATTTGGTGCAACAAGAAGTCAGGACAGCTGGTAATATTCATACATTACTAAGGGGTGCTGCTACAGAAGTTGTAGGTAATGCAACAGCTGTTGTGAAAGCTAAATTACCAGCTGATATTCCTGCTTCCAGAGCTTTAACGACGATTTACAATGCTGTGAGTTCTGCCTTACACTCTAATACTAATGCAACTGCTGCTCATCCTAGTGCTGGGCAAAGTAATCGTGATCAGGGGAAGTCCACTTAGCAGTTAGTATCAGCGAAGCAACAGAGAAGACTTGAGGCTGATCAACCAGGTGCTACTCTAGGTAAATCAGCTGGAAAACTAGCAGGTGAAACTGATGAAAAAAGAGCTGGAGGTGAGAACACCGTGCAGTTTTCTGGGATTGCACATAATGATGTTGTTCCTGTTCGTGCAACTGATGGAAAGGATGGGAGTTCAAGTTTGAAGGCTGGTACTGCTGTGCATACAACTGGTGTGTCTGCTTTAGATGGTGCACTTTCTACAGGTGATGAGACAGATGTTCAGCATGTCCAAAAAACAGTAGTTGATCATCCAACTGTTGGTGCACAAACTACTGGCAGTGACTGGACAGAGGTTCTTGTCAATGCTGCTGTTTTGGATGAGGCTACAGATCGATCCAATACAATTAAAAAAGTGAAAGTTGATTCTGGGTAATCAGGCAACCTTACGGAAATAGAGGCTAATGTGAAGGCTGGAGATTTGATGCAACGGGAAAGGAAAAAATCTGGACATGAAGGTGTTCAAGATGCTGCACTTGGTCAAACATTAGAATTTTCCAGTAATAATCATAAAGTTGCTGGGAATTTTGATGGTCTAAAGAGTGGGGCTAAGGGTGATGGTACAGTTAATAATTCAGCCAGGAAAGATAGGACAACAGCGTCCAATACAAAACGCAATCCAAACAAGAACAAGGTGCAGCAGATTGAGCAGATTTCAAGAAATATTTCAAATCTTTTTGTTGCTCTTGGCAATGTGAATGATGATGATGTGAAGACTGCTGAAGAAAATTTGCAGCTGTGGAGAGTAATGATGCTCGAAACTTTGATCAAAACAGCTGCTCGACTCCAGCGGCATTGAATCTTACCTCTCTTGGATCTCAAATCTTGGAGAATAGGAATCCAATGCATGCTTTCACGAGAAATTTGGTTCCAATTTCTTTAGCACAACACTACAAAGCTGAAGTTGACAATGCTACTGTTTATAAGGTTGGATTAAACACCTCTAATCAGGATATTCCCTCCAACGATGCTATTAATTTTTCAGAAAGAATCAGTGCACCCAACACGCAGTCGTGAAGCTCTTTCCAGGATGTCTTCTGCCTCTATATGCTCACTAAAAATATGGAAAGCAATGAGGCCATTGTCCAGAATTTACACGATAGAGGAGGCAGATTTGAGTAAACCCAAAAGTTGGACAGATCAGGTTGAGGAGAAGGAAGGTAATGAGGCTGATTCAGCAGTCAGTTATCGGGCAATTGTTAAGAAAAGCACAAGCGCGACTTCAAACATGGCTTTGATTTCAGACCATGACCGGGCACTATTGGATACTTTGGACAATCCAAAACCTCATAGATGTGCATACTCAACTGGATCAAAAACGACTTCACAAAAGATGAAAGTTTTAGTGGCAAAGACACATGAACCATGTAGTGCAAAGAGAATGAAGAGGCATGAACCATTATGGATGGTTATACAAGAAGAAGCTAATCAAAAACTAGAGGCCAACTTACGTGTTGCTATTTCCGATGAATCTAAAGAAGATGAAGTGATTTAATCTTGTCCAGAAGAAGCGGCTATAAGTGGAGATTTCTCTCCTAAGCATAGTAAAAAAAAAAAAAAGAGGTGAATCAAGGAATAACACTCAGGCAACTCCCAGGGAGAGCTGCAAAGCAAAAAAGGGGTTGCCCCCTCCACATCTACGAGGTCCAATAGATCGAAGAAGAAATGAAGAATTTTAAAGATAGTTAAAGAGGATTTAAAGGAACTTCTAATTGAAGAACTCACAGGTTTGATAAATGAGGTGCAAGACACAAATTACTGCATTGTTTTAGTGTATCATTTTCAAAGTATCATCACATGTAATAGAATAAACTCTATGACGATCATATAGAGTGCTTAGTACTTGCAAGTTCCTATTTTTTACACTCCTGCTAGAAGATGAGGTTTTCCATGCCTCTATAGGATATGTAAGGTAAGGTCCATGCCCCCCTTTACATATGCTCTTTCTATGTGGTTCATTTTTCTTTTTTATTATTAATAAAACTAACTTTAGGCACCTAACTAGGAAGTCTGTGAAAAAAAATACATCTCAACACGGCCAATTCCATTCCAATCTTGCAAATCTCAATCAATTAACACTAAGGAAACCAGCGAAAACAAAAATATGAACGCAAAATTGGTTCTCACCTTTGATTTATCAAATTGGTTATGGGTTGAGGTTTAATTTCATAAAGCCTCCTCTTTCGCCTTATATGGTCTAGGTCTTCTTTTCGGGTTTATATTTGTCGTACGAATATCAATTTTTTTTATTTTGCCAAACATTTTGGTTAAAAGTTAATTAATAGTTACTAGATAAGTATTAATTAAGTAACGAAAAAAATTTTAAGGGGGGGGGGGGGGTTGGGGGTTGGCGGGTTTTACTGAAGTTGACGGGGGAAAATTAGGAAGGAATTAATAACCGTTCCCATTAACATTTTTCCAAGATTCGTTGCAATAGATATCTCTATTGGAACAGTTAATATAAACGTTGCAAAACCAAACACCTATAGGAATGGCTCTCACCCACATGTGACGGTTTTATAGTTAAAGTGTACTGATAGCATCCCAAATCTTATTCCACAGTTATAACCGTTGCAGTAACCCGTCTATAATAACGGTTTCTGAACCGTTACAAAAATATCTGTTGCCATAGGCCCATTTTCTAGTAGTGGTAGTCGGTATCTCTCGAACCCAAACATATTGCCAATGGCCCGTCGAACATTCTTCTGTACAATGTTCCATCTTCGGCCAATGTGAATCGTGCAACTTTTGTTTGCAGAGTCCTCGATCCCTTAGGGTCCGAGGAAGCTTCCCATTCTTTAGATAATCGATATATTTGTTACTCCAATCCCAAGTTAGGCTTGTGAAGTTTATTTCGGCGTGGCTTCTTCGGATGCAGACATTAAAGTTGTATGACAGTCCTCGAGCTAATTTCGTCATCTTCGACTGATGACCTCAATTTCGCAAGGGCATCGGTCTCACTGTTCTGATCTTTAGGTATATGTTGTAAGATCGGCGTAGGTTACCTGTAGTTTGTCCAAGTAACTCTGCATTTGATCTTCTAAAACCTCGAAGGTCATGTTGACTTGGTTAACCATGAGTAGGGAATCATACTTGGCCTCGATGACCTCTGCTCCCAAACTTTTAGCCAGCTCGAGATCTGGAATCATGGTTTCATACTCGGCCTCATTGTTAGTCAACTTAGGGGTTTTGATAGATTGTATAATTGTATTGCCTGTGGACAGCTTCAAAACAATGCCTAAATTGGACCTTTTTTAACATTTTAAGCTCCATCTGGGAAAAGGGTCCACACCACCAAAGACGTACCCATTTTTAACAAAATTTCCTTTTCGAGGGTAGGCATGAAGTCGGAACGAAGTCTGTTAAGATGTGAGACTTGATGGTTGTTCGAGCTTGATTTTCGATATCAGACCCATTGATTTTGATGACCCATTTGGCCAGTCGGCCCAAGAGTTCGGGCTTTATTAAAATGTTGCGAAGGGGGTAAGTGGCTACAACACAGATTAGGTGAAACTAAAAATATAGTTTTAATTTCCTAGATGTGCTTATTAGAGCAAGCGCTAGTTTTCAAAGTGTGGCTACCTGATCTTGACTTCACCTAATGTTCGGCTGACGTAGTAAATAGAAGATTGCGTACCTTGATTTTCTCGAACTAGTACACCACTTACCGCAACTTCC
Organism: Nicotiana benthamiana; assembly: GCA_034376525.1. Lineage (NCBI taxonomy): Eukaryota > Viridiplantae > Streptophyta > Magnoliopsida > Solanales > Solanaceae > Nicotiana > Nicotiana benthamiana. The sequence goes on from CM067337.1 coordinate 34,430,581, forward strand.
GAGACTGCCAAATATAAGTAGAGTTACTCGTCCGATTTTGGAGTGCAAAGCAATGGGGGAGGGGGTCGAAAGATATTAATTTAACTCTTCTAACGCTTGTTCGAACTCTGGTTTCAAGTGAAATTGTTCTTATTTTTTGAGCGGTGAGAAGAACCTGTGACTTCGATCCGAAGGCCCTGATATGAACCGGCCTAAGACGGCTATACGCTATGCTAATCTTTGAACGACCATAATGTTGTCCATGACTATGATATCTTTGATTGCCTTAATTTTATCATGGTAAATCGATTCCCCGATTTGACACCATAAAGCCGAGAAATTTGCCCAAACGGACCCCAAATGCACATTTCTCGGGGTTGAGCTTCATGTTGTATTTTCTCAATATGTTGAAGATTTTCTGCAAATGTGTCACATGGTCCTCTGCGCGCAGAGACTTAACTAGCATGTCATCAATATAAAACTCCATTGATTTACCTATTCGTTCTTTGAACAGTCGATTTACTAGGCATTGGTAAGTAGCAACAGTATTTTTAGTCCAAACGGCATTACGTTGTAGCAATAAGTACCATACTTAGTAATAAACAAAGGGTTTTCCTATTCCTCCGAGTTTATTTTGTTACGCCCCCCAATATTACGTCGATATTATAACCCGCAGTATTATATTACTATAATGTCACATCTTGCAGTACTACTTTACGATAATGTTACATCTTGCAGTATTATATTGCGATGATATTACATCTTGCAGTATTATATTACGATGATGTTATGTCTTCTAGTATTACATTACGATGATGTTACGCTTCGCAGTACTATATTGCGACGATGTTGTATCATGTAGTATTGTATGTTGAATTTATCATAAGGTCATTGAAATCAGTCCAATGAAAATATTATTAAGAGATTATAAGAGTTATGCTATTTCACAAGTGATGAGTAAATTCGTAAAGATGAGAGGGAAAGCAAGTCAAAGAAAATAAATTTTCGTGCAAGTTTGGCATGTTGGGATAATATACAGGCCGAGCGTTAATACCCAATATTTATGGACTAGTGCCATACAAGATATTACATGAACATTGTAGTAAGATGTATAAAATGTGTTAAAAGTAAGTAGTATTTTAAGTAAGTTTAAGATAATTCTTAATTATGTGGGATATTGGTTAATGGGAAATTAACAAGTTATTAAAAAATGGGTGGATAACTTATTATAATCTTTTGGATAACCTTGAAAACGTGGCAGCAAAATATTGCAATTAATATGACTCTTATAAGTCTTGCAAGATGTCATATTTGGTAAATTAAAGTGGCTTAGTCACAACTTGAAGTGGGCCCACACCCATTCAAACACACTTAAGAGATGTGTGGCCGATTTACTTCATTTGGTCTCTTAGATTTTCGAGAGATTCAAGTAAATAGTTCTTTTCTTTAAGAACTCACGTTAGACCTCATGAAGGAAATCATAACATTTTCCTACTCCAACGCTAAATAACACATGATGAATCACAGGCATTGTATTTGTGTTACTGTTGCGAGATTTTGCAATTCTAAAAGAATACGATGTAATCTTTCACAAGAAAATTGATTTGAGTCATGATAAAAGTGATATCAGAGTAGTTTTATCCTAGGGAATCTACAAGCCGTGTCTAGTAGAGTCTTGTATATGGGTGTGTCATGCACCACACTCATAAGCAGAAGGCTTCATGGCATTTAGGACTGTCATTCTTTCTTCCTACTCTAGATCGTGTGGTAGAGCTCAGTTGTAAGAACTCAATTTTCTAAGCTCTATCTTACTTATAGTACGATGATACCTACATATAGAAAGACGGTAGGTAAAAGATATGGCTACGAAAGAGTTGAGTAAGAGGAACTCGACTTTGCATCATGCTATGATAAGTAAATGTGAGGTCTTCAGCAGATCATATATATACTAAGATGTGTAAGCTTCTTGATAAGAATCCCTAAGGCAAGAATGTGTATCCACTCTTATGGTAAAAAGGAATAATGAGGGAGATACAAGTTTCAGGAAGTAAAAGAAGCAAGGTGAAGAAGAGTACGAGGCACCCAGTTAATGAAGATTATCAGTATTACAGTTCCGGCAGAAAAATATAAGCATTATGAGTTACCCTCAAGAGTAACAAAGGTATGTATAATTGGCCATACCCATCTCAGTTATACCATATTTGGGGCTAACATGTGTATATTAAGAAGAGGAAAGGATATTACGATCCGAATGGGGTTAGAGTAGCCCAAAATAGTGAATGGATTGTTTGCTTTAGTTGACATTTTCGAAGGATATTGCAAATGCGCTAATAGATCTCCCCGTGAGACACCTAGATAGTGCACCTTAAAATAATAAAGCTAGGTATGAGCACTAGAAGCCATGGAGGAGTAAATATTACCTTAGTGTGGCTCTTGTACCTAGTAAAGAAAGAACATTAGGCAATTCGAAGAGCCAAGGGATAGAGAAGAGGAGCCAAAAGCAAAAGAATGTTTTGTCTAAGTTTTCAGAGTAAAGCAGCAGACATAAATAATTAACGGGATATAAGAACAGATTTAATAAAGAATTATGAGTAAGATGTGATACATGGATGACAACGGTAGGTCAAAAAATGTTAACAGTATTACAGAGTCTACAGTCAAGTGAAGGAAAAGACGAAAGATAACATGCCTTGAGACAATAAAAGAATATAGGCCATAAAGTCATATCCTCATTTCGAGAAATAATTTCGCAACTTTAACGTGATTAACAGAAGGAAAAGTTAGACCCCAGATTAATAGAAATTAATATGGACTGGTGAGCAATATAAACTAAATATAAATTAGGGACTGAGTGATTGATAATAGTCAAAATCATGAGATTGCATATCGCGTTACGGTGATAATAGAATGGACAACAGAAGAAGATTCATGAGAAATTAAGAGAATGGTCATTCAGGAAGATACTTCCCTAAAGCATGCAATGGGAGCAAAGTTAAGCTTAAGGGAAAGTATGTGCCAGTTACACTAAGTGTCACTATTATGGGTAAGGAATTTTGTTATCTATGGTACAGAAGGATTACTGCAATTGATGTAAAAGGACTTCGAAGATGAAGAGGTAAAATATCTATAGCAGGTCGTCATAGCTCCAACTCTTAGTACTCCCTTAAAGGGGGAATATGGAATAATGTGGCATTAAGCAAGAATTTAGTGGTTCTAGTAACTATGGAATGATAAAGGAAGAATGCAATAAAAATAAAAAAGGGATGAGATGATCAAATGTTATGCTATGTTTCCAGAATATTATGTAAGCACGACGTCAAGAAAAGGAAGTAAGGGTTTCTCTTCGGGATGTTGTTGATAGATAAGGAGACAGTACATGAGGTAAGTTATGACAAAGGAAATAACCCAAGAAAGATTACACGGAATATGGATATGAGAATGGGACAACGAGTAGTTAGTAGTTGATTTATAAAAAGCCTAGTCATGACTAGACAAGAAGTTACAGAAAAATCAGCAGATCATGCAAGAAAAATGTAGTAAACCCCAACATTGAGAAATCAGCCTCACAATAGTATCACTATAATACTTAAGATATATTCAAATATGAGTCGGGGTAGTTAAAGGTACCGTATGAGTGTTACGAGTATAAAATAGAGTGCTACTGGGAAGACAATCAAAATAGCAGTTCAGAAGCAACCTCACAAGCACAAGGGCATAGAGATAAGTAACTACAGATAAGTATAGGCAAGGAAGGACATCAGAAGGTCTGTAATGCAATAAGCTCATAGATTTACAAGAGTCAAAGGATCCTCCTTAAGTACTACAATGAAAGACTAAGCTAAGAAAATAAGGAAGAATGTTTCAACCTAAACTTAGTGACCTAAAGAGGAAATGGTCTTATAACAACAGTCTCACAACAACATTGTAAGCACTCCAAAGGAAATTGTCACCTATCATGGCTAATGAACGAGAAGTAAAATTGAAAGCAATATTCTAGTTCAATGAGTTACATGAAAACTCTGGCATATGTGGGCACTAAGATAAGCTAAGTATAGCTGCAACAAGGGGCCAGAAAGATAAGGAAAAGTAATAGCTTATGTTAAAGAACACTAAGAAGAAACGAAGGAAATTATTCGATCAATGATACGGAGTTAGTCATGTAATGAACGTACTTAAAATTTTGGATTATTACCCATGCATCTTACACATTGACCATCATACAACCATTAAAGACTCCGGTACAAGTTAAAAAAAGGAATTGAGTCCAAGTCATAGACAAAGGGTTGAAATTTGTATCATGGATATTCCATAACGCCCATAAAAGGCCAAAGTAATAACTAGTACCAGGACCGTAGATCAAAATATATCTTAAACCTGTATAAAGATCGATTTAAAGTAGGAGAAAACTAAAGAGCTACATCAACGAAGTAAATTAGGAATCTAACTATTGGACCCAAAAAATTATAGATCTCGTGATTGAGAACATTGCGGGATTACCTTTTACATAGCAGAGGTGCACGAGAGATAGTACAATAGTCATATTTTACAATAGCTCTACAATAAAGCCAGTTAAAGAAGTAACAGCCTCATAAGAAGTCGTTTCGAAGCTCCCACCGGATTGTAGTATTATAATAGAGTTTATAGTTGTGGTGTGAATCGTACCTATGTGGAGGGACGGTTATGAAAGAGAAAGAAGATATGATGCGAGATTTTAAGTAAGTAAGGTAAAGGTGAACAACGTGTGAGATACTCAACAGAAGGTTGTGAATCATCCCTACTTCATATAGAAGGCTAGAAGCACGAGGATTCAATAATTGGGAATGATAGCGGCATGTCTTCCAGCCTATGGTTTCTAAGTACCGAGTGGTCTAGTCAAGAGAGTAGAGAAGATTTAGAGATGATATGATTTCTCACTTGACATTCCAAAATAACATAAGAAAATCTATGGTGCAAGCGAGTTAAAGGAAGGTTGCGAGTTGTATAAATTTATATCTATAGGTCGAAAGATAAAGTGTTGTAGAGCGATAAAGTTTTGAGAAGAAATAAGAAAGGATAAGGAAAGGCAAATGAAAAGGTGACGAGAATAGATAAGTCCTCAGGATTATGTCCATGAAAACAAGAGAGCTAATGGTTTATCTAAGTTATAGAAAGTTTAGTATGGCCTAAATGAACTCAAAGGAGTCTAAGACTATTAACATTTAGAAAAATGGAATGATGCACTGTTAATGGAATGAAGGGTGTAATTGTGATAAGTAAAGGATGACATTTGGGCCTTCGATTGAGTAATGATTTAATAACAAAAAAGAAAAAAGAAGAAGAGGGGGATTTCATGAGTTGCACAAGATTAAAATACCCATGTAGAGTGAATCACATTGGGATGCTATGAAATACGATTATGAAAATAATTTCAAATATTTGTCGATGCAACGTAAGTCCTAGTGGCAAGGTATTACGTAAGAAGTTTCAAGTTATCAATGGTATATTATAAATTAATATTGAGGTGAATCATAATGGATGGACAAAAGTCACAAAGTATGAGCTGAGAGTAGGTTGTCATTCTTAATATGAATAGTAACGAGGAAGCATTAAAGGACTTAGCCTTATGCATTTAGGATAAGCAACGAAAGCAACCTGGAGTTTGGTCGCAGACCTCAGTAATGACAAATCAAAGTAAGAGAGATGGCATACTAACCTACATAAATGCAGCAAAATCATAAATGGATCATCGAGTCTATGAAATAAGATATAGCAATATTCATAAATTCGACAAAATATCAAGCAAAGAACTTCAGTATACTTATAGTTGTCCACATGGATATATCACCAAGCTCAGTATATGTTCACAAAATAAGGCCTAAAGATTGGCTAAAAGCTGGAGGAAAAAGGAGAGAGGATCGCATGGGCGTACTTACAAGGTTAGAGTCGTACATGATGCATGAAAGAAGGTAGCAACAGTTACGAGATTAGAAGAATTCAGGCCACAAGTCACGGCGTGAGAAATAATCCTAAAGAGGGGAATGACCTGTCCTTTGGATTTATTCACAGAACAATTGCCTAAATAGCAAGAAGAGCATTAAGGTATTCACAAAAGCTATAAGTTACGAAAATGATAAGAACATCAGTCAACATTCGAGAATGAATGTTCCCTCCGGGCTCATTTTATTACGCCATGCAATATTACATCTCGCAGTATTATTTTATGATAATGCTACATCCTGCAGTATTGTATTACGATGATGTTACATCCTGCAGTATTATATTACAATGATGTTCTCCTTGCAGTATTACATTACTATGATGTTACGCTTCGGAGTATTAAGTTATGATGACGTTTCACCCTGTAGTATTGTATGTTGAATTTGTCGTAAGATAATTAACATCATTCCAAGGAAAATATTATTCAGAGATTATAAGAATTATGCTATTTCATAAGTGATGAGTAAATTTTTAAAGATGAGGGGGAAGCAAATAAAAATTAAATTTTCATCCATGTTTGGAATGTTAGGATAATATACAGGTCGAGCGTTAATACTAGATATTTATGGACTAGTGTCATACAAAGTACTACATGACCATGATAGTAAGGTGTATAAGGTGTGTTTAAAATAAGTAGTATTTTAAATAAGTTGAGATAATATTTAATTATGTGGGGTGTTGGTTATTAGGAAATTAACAAGTTATTAAGAAATGGGTGGATAACTTATTATAATCTTTTGAATAACCTTGAAAACGTGGTAGCAAATTGCTACAATTAATATGACTCTTATACGTCTTGCAAGATGTCACATATTGGTCAATTAAAGTGGCTTAGTCACCACTTGAAGTGTGCCTACACCTATTCAAACACACTTAAGAGATGTGTGACTAATTTACTTAATTTAGTCTCTTAGATTTTCAAGAGATTCAAGTAAATAGTTCTTTCCTTTAAGAACTCACGTTAGACCTCATGAAGGAAATCATAATATTTTCCTACTCCAATACTAAATAATACATGATGAATCACTTAGTAGGCATTGGATTTGTGTTACTGTTTTAAGATTTTGCAATTATAAGGGAATACGGTGCGATCTTTCTTAAGAAAATCGGTTTTGGTCGTGACACATTTGTATTTGGTTGTACTTGGAGTAGGAATCGAGAAGGCTGAGGTTCTTGTCGCCGGTCGTGGAATCAATCATTCGGTCAGTAGTCGGCAAAGGAAAGAAGTCTCTAAGACATGCTTTGTTTAATTCTATGTAGTCTACGCACATTCTAATTTATTCCCATATTTGGGGACTAAGACTACATTTTCTAACCATTCGGGATAATTTACTTTCCGAATGGATCCTATTTTGAGAAGTTTGGTTACATCATCATTTATGAATGCAGGCTTACCTCGAATTGTGGCCTTCTATTTTGCTTTATCGGTCAGAACTTTGGGTCCAAGCTCAATCAATAAGTGGTAATCTCTGGGTCCAAGCTCAATCGATAAGTGGTAATCTCTGGTGGGATCCCTGTCATGTCATGGTGGGACCAAGAAAAAGAATCCACATTTTTAATATGGAATTTAATGAGTTTTTATCTAAGCTCGGGAGTTAAACCCATGCCCAGATATACCTTTCGATTGGGCAGGTGATCGATCAATATGACTTGTTCTAGCTCTTTAAACGTTTACATCGTGGCATCGGAATCATCGGGGATTATGAAGGTTCAAGGTATCATATAATCATCATCCTGGAAAGTTTCCTGCTGTTCCGATCTGGTTGAGGCCGGCGGCTATGGTTGCTACTTGACTTCCTGCTTTTCCTTTGACTCTATTCCTTTTGGTTACATTAGTGCCGATAATGGTATCACCTCATCAACTGCAAACATCTCTTTGGCTGCTGGTTGTTCGCCATACACCATTTTGATTCCTTCCGCTGTTGGGAATTTCAAGACTTGATGAAGCGTTGTATGTACTACCCTCATATTATGGATCCAAGGTCTTCCGAGCAGCGTATTGTACCTCATATCATCTTCTATTACATAGTACTTCATCTTCTTGATAATTAAGTCCACATTTATTGGAAAAATGATTTCTCCTTTGGTGGTTTCACTCGCCATGTTGAAGCCGTTGAGTACCCGAGCTGCAGGCACAATTTGATCCTAGAGGCCGAGTTGCTCTATGACCCTCTATCGAATAATATTTGCCGAGCTACCTAGATACCAACACATATTTAACTTGAATTTTATTCATAAAGATAGATATTACTAGTGCGTCGTTCTAAGGATATTCGGTCCTTTCTTCATCCTCACTGTTGAAAGACAAGGTATCTTCTAGTAAGTAGTCCCGGGTACACTTCTCCCGTTGTGATTGTAACTTTGGTACGTTTAAATATAGAGCCATAAGGAACATCGACCCTACCAATGTTATATCACGTGTTGCGGTTCCTCCTGCTCATTTTTCCTGTTTGCATCCCTGTCTCTGAAATAATATTTAGTTCGGTCGCTCAAGAACCATCGAAGATGACCTAAGTTGAATAAACGAGCTACCTTCTCCCTTAATTGTGACCACGAGTTCCATTTTATTTTCATATTTGATTAGGGTTTCTTTGAGCCAGGTCAGACTATAAGAGTCTAGACCATCTAGTCTCTTTGATTTGTCCAATGATTGATACAATACCCGATGCATCGACACTGAAGTTGTATTCTGATAATCGTGACACTTCCTTGGACTCGACATGTTTATCACAGTCACTCTTACTCATGAGCCCTTAGGAGTTTTGTCCTTGATAATTCCCAACAGGATTACGTTCTGGTCCGGCGTTTGTACTATCTATGCTATATGGTTGGCACCGGTCTCCATTTGATCAGGGCTCTTTGTCGGTGTCTCCTTAAATTCTGCTTTCGAATCTATTTGGATAAACAGAATGAGAGGGGCTCCTAACTAATCATCCTTGACTCTAATCTTTGACTAGTATCCGTTATGTACATCGGCCCATGTCATAGTTGGATATTCAATCAAATTCTGTTTGTCGTGATGCTATCGAACTTCGCTCGTTCAAACTTTAGGTGGGTGATCGGGGGTAGGTACATGAGTTCTATCTGGAATCGAGATATGATTTCCCTTAATATTTCGTTGTCCTTTTGTCTCATTTTGAAGAGGTCTGATTTTCTAGTTGCGATCTTTATTTCTCTGGTGTATGCTTTTACGAACGAATCAACAAGCATGGTGAAGAAATCAATGGAATTGGGCGGAAAATTATGACACCATATCATTTCCCTCTTCGATAAAGTTTCTCCATTTTTTTCAGCAGAACATATTCAATTTCATCATCTTCTAAGTCATTTTCTTTCATTGCGCATGTATAAGAAGTGACATGCTCATCAGGACCAGTGGTTCCATTGTACTTGGGAATTTCTAGCATGCGAAATTTTTTTGGAATGAGCTTCGGAGCCGCACTTGGTGGAAAATGCTTCCATATGAACTTATTCGAATCCAAACCTTTTTAAAATTGGGGGTGTCCCTGATATTTGATCAACTTGTGAGTTGTATGTTTCTGCCTATTTATCGTTAGCGTCAATTTTCTTTTCTACTGATTTGATCCGTTTAGTGAGCTCCTCGAGCTTTTTCATGATGGTGGGGTCAGTTCCCGATCCGTTATCGCTCGATTTTTTCTGTGTAGGCTCGATCCTGTGAATAACTTCCTGTGATGTATTGAGTTCGATTATGCTTGGTGCTTGATTCTAATTTTGGACCTGCGCTATCGTAGGTTGTTGAGTCTGCAACATTTCAAATATCATTCGAAGGCTAAAACCATCTTCTTCACCATTCAGTGAATTCTGATGGGTTGCCCAGGCGTCTCTGCGGATGCTATTTTCAGGGTCAACGCCTAAATTTTCTTCAATCGTAATATGAGAATTTACATCGATCAGATCTATGGCCTGTGGTCCATCGGAATTGATTGGAGGTGCTCCATTTCTCGGAGCGACTATGTGCTCGTTCTCACCATGAAGACCAAGGCTGGTTTTTTTGTGAGTGGGCAATGCTTGAGAGTTTGACATGTTGACTCCTGAAATCAAAGACACTTACGAGAACAAGTGTAAAAGCAGTATATGTTATGAGGATTAATACTAGACAATCACTGTTATTCTTAGCCCCACAGTTGGTGTCAAACTGTTTACCCTAAAAATTGAATAACAAATAAACTTATAATGCGGTTTTAAGGATACGTGATATCATTTAATATCAATTGATAAACGTAAAGATAAGTGATGAAAATTGATAATAATATAAAACAAACTTGCATTTGGACAGAGCCCTTGAGCTTGAATACCCTCGAGCTAGAATACCCTCGAGTTAGTTATGCAAGAACGATTAAAATTCAACAAGCTAATAAACAAGAGTGTAAATTAAAGAGAATATGTTGTATTGCTTTGACATGGGTCAATGTCAAGTGATTACAAAGTGATAAGAATCCTCTTATATAGTAGAGGAATCCTATCTATGTACAATACTCATTGCGGAAGTAAATCCCATGATTGGCATAAATAAACGCCCTTGATTTGATCTGTTCGGGGATTCTTGCCTTGATTTTTGACCGGTTACGGATTTCTCGCCTTTACGTTTTTGCACTAAGTTCGAAATCATATTTGGTCTCGATTGCTGTTGGCCTCGTCCTCAGCGAGTACTTCGGTTCTCGAGCTTGACACCTTATCTTCGTGCCCTGGCCTGATCCATTATGAGGTGGACCCTCGACGTGATTCCCTGGTCTCGAGTAAATGGCAAAATCAGACAAGTCCTATTTTAACCGTACACATGTTGGAAAGTTATGTAACACCCAAAACATAACTAGATAATTGAAGCTAGTAACCTAAAAAATAGTATGGATTATTTGTTACAATCGGTTAAATATACTAATAACGTGAGTTTTCCTTAAGTAAGTATAGAAATTAACTCCTATTTTTATTGGATGCTCATAATTTTTTATGTGTAATTAATATGTGCGTGGCCTGTGTTTTTTCGAAATCATACGAACCTCCTCGTATCAAAACTTGAGTAAAGTACGACTGTTATATTTTTCAAATGACATTTTCAATTACCCATTTGAACTAATATTCATAACATTTTTTTCGCTTCGTCTAAATTCACAAAAATTGCAGTTTCCTCAACATTTAAGCTCTTTCTGCTTAAACATATTACACCTCAATTACTTTCATTTCTTCCTTTAGTGCATTGATCAAAATCATTGTGCTTTTGGTTGCAATAGAATGGTTTATTTCAAAAGGCAGCTTTGATAAAAGCAAACAAGAAAAGAAACGAAGCCATGATAAGCATAATGGTGTGGAAATGCTTTATAAGCAAGTGAAAATCAGTTTTCCGAAGCAGGTCCATCCTAAAAGAAGCCTTTTCAGGATTTTAGTGATTGAATTATGCATAATTGTATTTCATCCATTTTAACTTAATTAGCAGATTGTTAAAGAAAATACACAAAAGAGTTATTTACAGTATTGTTTGAGAAACAAGTGGGTATATATTTTGATTTTTTTGTCGCAGAAAGTTTGTGTATAGGATTAGAAGAGTAAAACTGGATAACTACCATCCCAAAGTATTCATGCCAAACATTTCTAGAGGGGGCCAGGGAGTGTATATGCTATTGAATAAAAGTATCCGACTTCTTTTATGATTTTCTCCCGTTTCTAGAACAATTTCTGAATTATTGTACAGTACTACGATATTTTGGATTTAGCCTACTAAACCCAAAATAAACATTCAAACAATATTTACAACAATAATGTAAAGAAAAATATTGACAAAATTATCTGGGCAAAATTGTCACTCAAACGCGTTAAGTCTCAATCCATTCACCCTACTAAAAGAATATCCATTATCGTTATTCCGTCAGGTAATAAAATTAAAGAGTATAAAAAACAAATAATCGTGGACGGCAGGATTCGAACCTGCGCGGGCAGAGCCCACATGATTTCTAGTCATGCCCGATAACCACTCCGGCACGTCCACCTTATGTTTAGTAAAGGAAAGTTGTGTTTTTATTGACTAAAAAGGTCCTGAAACACATTCTCGATTCCATTCAGTGCTGTGTGTTATTCCTTGATGATCATCATCAACATAAAAAAAGAGGAATATAACTCTCGCATAAGCAGTTGCGATAAACAAGCATCAACCCTCTCTCAAAAATAGGTCACCCCAAACCCCCAAACTTTCCCCAAAAAGAAATGCAGCAACAACCAACCCCCACCTCCGATTCCGATCTCCCCCGCCTCGCTAACATCAAAATCAAATCCTCTTCCCCCCGTTTCCCACCTCCTACCACTCCTTCCACCACCGATACCCCTACCGCCGGTGCTCAACGAAAGATCGGCATCGCTGTCGATCTAAGCGACGAATCCGCTTTCGCCGTTAAGTGGGCCGTCAATCAGTACCTCCGTCCAGGTGACGCTGTTATCCTTGTCCACGTCCGTCCCACTTCCGTCCTCTACGGCGCCGATTGGGGCTCCGTCGATCTCTCCATTGTCGATACCGAAAACGAAGAGTCTCAACGCAAACTGGAGTATGATTTTGACACGTTTACTACTACTAAAGCCTCGGATATATCTCAGCCGTTAGTTGATGCTCAGATTCCGTTCAAAATCCACATCGTTAAGGATCACGATATGAGGGAAAGGCTATGTCTTGAGGTGGAGCGGCTAGGGCTTAGCGCTGTTATTATGGGCAGCCGAGGTTTTGGAGCTACTAAGAGAGGAAGCGATGGAAGACTGGGAAGTGTTAGTGATTATTGTGTGAGGCACTGTGTTTGTCCTGTTGTGGTTGTTAGGTACCCGGATGATAAGGATAGTGGTGCAAATGCTGTTGCTGAGCTCGTGGTTTCTGTTGCATCAGCTGCTGAAGAAGATGAGGAGGACGCTGAGTACCATGATGCTTCTGATCATCGAAAAGGTATGACCCTTGTTACACTTTTTTATGTTTCTGTTTTTTGTTAATTTGAATTATGGAATGTTATTCTTGCTAACTAATTTTTTGATTATTAAGTCTTTTAGTATATTTTTGATGATCTTTGTGTAAAATAGCAACCCGTCAGCTTGTTTTTTTAGTATTTTTGTTCTTTCGCAGTTCCTTGGTTCCAATATAACTAATCAGGTTATGACTACAAAGCTAACTTCTTGTTAATTTCTGCTTGATACAAAAAAGTGATCGCTCCATGTTCTGAGAATAAATTTAGTACTACAATGAACTCATTTTGAAAATAAAAAATACTACTCCTAAGAAAGACGTTTGAGAAATATATAGTCAAAGGAAATGTTTTCTGAGTCTCCAAAATGTTTTCTGACTATAAATTGGGACAGATAGAGTAGTTAAGTCCCATTACGTGTGAGTGTAGTCAAGTGAGAAGTTGAAAGGAAGTAAATGGAGTTACTGAATGTCAAAATTAAGCCGTGCCACTTCCTCCACTCTAACTGAGATATTAAAGTCTTTCCCCTCCCAGCCCTTTACTAGTTTGTCCACCCTGCTAAGGTGTCCCTGCCCCGCTCTCAAACTACCCCATTGCCATCTCTATCTTTCAATAGATTTAAACTATGCATCTTTTCCTATTGATTTTTTTGATCGGCATAAGATTTCCTTTTTATTTTGGCATGGCTGCTTCTTTAATCCTGCAATTGCTGCCAAGGACGAGCTCAATTTTTTTATGATTCATGGATAAAATTTTGTGAAATCTGATATTCATTATGATTTGGGGGAAAATGTAATTTGGCTTGTTTTCTCTGTTGTCGACATCTGTACATCAGAACCTAGGGTTCCAAATTCTACTTTGTTTGATTGCAGAAAAGAAACGAAAAAAACCTAAGGTCCTAATATACCAGAATGTGAAAAGGAATTCTTTTGAAATAGTAGTCAATCTGGTGCCTAGTTCTGGAAGAAGAACATTCAATATGCCTGTATTAGGATGCTAACAGTGAAGTGCGTTGAACCCTAAAGTCAATCTGTTTTAAGTTGCTAAATGCTGTTGTATTTGTCTTTAAGCTCTAAACCTTTTGAAAAATTAGGTTTAAGTTGCACCCAAGGGTATGACCTAGTGTCAATATAGTTTGGGAGAACCATGAGGTCTCAGGTTCAAATCAAAGGAGGCAAAAAATACTAGGTGATTTCCTACATTTGCCCCAGCCTTGGTGAGTTCCAATACTTATGTTGGTGGGAGGTAGCAGGTACCCGGTAGATTTAGTCGAGGTGCGTGCAAGTTGGACCGGACACCGTCATTAAAATAGGATTTTAAGCTCTAAACATAGTCTGTGTATGATAAGCATTCCTTGGATGCTTTATCTTAATTTGTCCTACGGACTAGGATTTGAATATCAATTGAAAGTACATTCCTTTTTTCATGGCTACTAAAATAACTAAAGGTTGGAGTTATCCATTGAGTTGAATCAACCAATCCATTACCTAAGAGCACATAGGTGAAGAAGTTCTCTCCACTGAGTATTACTTAGGGGCACATTGGGAAAGATGTTTGGACTTTGGAGGTGCATTGGTCGTGGCGTGCAATGTGTATTTTTCATAAGTTGTTTAGTGACTGCCCGTTTCTCTACTGGAAACTATTCTCACCTCTCTTGTGGTTTGCTAAGATACTCCCATTTCTTTGTGGCAGATTCATAGTGAAGTTGGACAAGATCTGTCCTCCGCTGCATTAGTGTTGACCAGCTTCCGCGATTAGGCCTTTTGTGTGATGCCTGGAATCATATTATGTAAATGAATTGTGGAGCTTTTGTCTCTCAACATCAACTTATTACTGTCTCCAGTTGATGATTGTATCTGTTATGGTTATCTGCTGAGTGTTCTTACTTGATTGCCTTCAGGTATTTGTGGTGCGATATAAACTTTTTTATAATGTGTCGATTATATGCTTGTGTTGTTTATCCAATTGCAAATCTGGTATGGATAGATGTTGTAATGCGTCAATATATGTTGAGCATGTTTGACTGGCTATATTTTTATTTGGAAGGTGAGCAATTTGGACCTCTCATTGTCCGAAAATATCGGAGTTGTCTCTGAAACTTTATTAAGGAACCTCATGCCTATGATGAGCCACATGTAGTAGAAGCCAAAAGCGCAAGCTATAACACCGTCCCTCTGTCTATCTTCAAAACTTGGTTATTTTAAAGTATGCCTGCAACTTCACTTACTCTATGCCTCTGCAGAATATTTCTCCCTTTCCGCATACTATATCTGAAAGAGGGGAACCATGCATTTGCCAACAGTATAATCCCATTGGTGGGGTATCGGGAGGATAGTGAGCACGGGACCTTACCCCTACTTGGAGAGGTAGAAAGGCTGCTTCACATAGACTTCGGCTAAAAAAAAGTGAAAAGTAGTGCTTAAAAAAGCGCTAGCTTTCGCTTTAAGCGGAAGCAATTGGCGCGCTTCAGGTAATTAAAGCAATTCTGGTACGAATAAGCGACCCGCTTTTCTGTAAAAAGTGAGAAGCGGTAAAGCGAGAAAAAGCGTTTGCTTCTATGTTTAAAATTAACCCAAGCCCTATTTATTAGAAAACGGGATTTCTAAACCATAAACACTATCTGGACTTCTTCAACAATAATGAGACTAGGGTTTTTCTTCAACAACAACAATTTCTTCTTCTCTTCTTTATCAACTTTTAATTTTTGAAATATTCTCAAAGCATCAACTAGGGTTGTTCTTCTTCTTTTTCTTTCTAAACGTCCAAAAAACCGCGAAATGTTCTTTCTTGGGAAATTTATGTCCAATTTTTCTAGTTTCTGCCCAATTTTTCTAGTGACTAGTAGTATGATGATGATAGTGGAATACAAGAATTCGACAATCTTCTAGAAGAATAAGATGCTAATTTTGTGTTTTAAGTGATGCTATTCTTTACTTTTTTAATTGAAGTATTGAACATTTGCTTATAATTACATGTGTTATCTATGCAATATTTATTTTAATTTTTTTTAAAATTCTGGTTCACTCAAAAAAGCGAGCGGTTCGCTTCTCGTGAAACGGGGGTTGTTGCTTTTCCTCGCTTTACGTTCTTCGCAACACTGGTGGAAAGTAAGAATATGGGAGAAGAAGAGGAAAGAGGGAGGAGAAAGGCGATAAGCAAAAAGAAGAAAAAGTAGCATCAAATAGTAACCATCGGGGAGCAACAATATCCAGTAAAGGGGCGAAAAAGTAGCATCAAATAGTAACAATCAGAGAGCAACAAACCTAGTAGCAATTTACAAAAAACAAAGGACGTGGTTGCAAAATATATTATAAGGAAGTAACTTTCAACCCACAACACGATTATTACTAGTACTATTGGTGAACCTATGAAAGACTCGCAACTACCTGTGTCAACCCACCACCTTAATCCTCGACCATCACACCTTCCTATCGCTAGTCACGTCCTCGGTTATGTAAAATACTGACATGTCCTGCCTAATCACCTTTTCCTAATACTTCTTAGGCCTACCCCTGCCCTTTCTCTGACCGCCATGGTCCACCTCTCATACCTCCTGACTGGAGGATCTATATCACTCCATGCATTAGAATTTTTGGATAATCAGTGACTCTACGTGGGGATACATACCTAACGCTTCTCCTTTGGGCATATTCCTAATTAAAAATCATTTGAAGATTTGAAAAGAAATGTCATGAATCAGACATTCCTTATTCATTTCAAACTTCACCTTCTTTTCCAAATTATTGATAATTCGTGAGCACTCAGACAAGAAACAATTACGCGCACTCAGGGGCGGATTTATGTGGAGGGGGTGGGGTACGTGCACCCATGCTCCCCTCCCCTTGTTAGGTATAGTCAGTACAAATTTTAAATTATCTATATAAATATATTTGTGGGTACCCATACTCAAATTACTACCTTGGTACACTGGTAAATTGGTGCCCCTATTACACACCAGGTCACGGGATCGATTCCTTACACTTATTTTTTTTAAAATTTTTTTTCCTATTTAAAAGTCCCTCTTATCTGAAAACAGATCCCACGTTTTAAGGGGGGAATTTAGATATTAATCATCAAATCGCTAGAAACAAAATACTCTTAACTTTATGTCTCTCTCTCTCTCTGTCTCTGTTCTATGTGATTTGGAATGTCAATTCTTTAAGAAAGAAGCAATTTTTCCTTCACATTTCTTTAAAATTCTCAGGTATGTAACTACTCTGTCTCTCCTTGCTATATATTTTAATTCACTCGTTGCTAGCCTATTCCGCGGTCTCTGTTTTCTGTTTTACTCAATGTTTGAATCTCTTGCTGACATTTTTTCTTGTTGATAGTGGTTATGATTGTTTATTATTGAAATGAGAAGTCGTTGAATGCTATTTCTATTGGAAATCTGGGAGAGCTAGGGCTTTGAAGTCTTAAATTTTGATAGTTTATTGAATTTGTGCACATATTATGTTTGAAAATATGTTTGGCCGAGTAATATACTTTTATATCCAAGGCTAACTGTGTGAGCCGTTTCTACTTCTGACAGCTTTACACTTTTATGTTTCACTTGATGTGTAAGGTGTTATTTACAAATAAATTGAATAATGCTTTACCAAATAAAGATCAAGATATTGTTAATGATATGGGAATGCTTGACCTTGTAAAGGAAAGGTCGCAAATGATGAGAGAAATTGAATGGAATTATTTGTTGGATGAGATGTGCACATTTTGTCGTAAACATGATATTCTAATTTCCAAGACGAATGATGAAATACTCTAGGAAAGTCAAAGCGTACGAGGTCCAAAGTTTAATATTTTATCACTTTCGTGTCGAAGTGTTTACTACGGTTAGTGATATGGAATTTCAAGAGCAATGATCTTTTTGATGTTGTGACTACTGACTTACTACATGGTATGGACAGTTTGGATCTAGTTAAATCATTTGCTAATTTTAATAAGGACAGGATAATGAAGTTGGCAGGATATTATGCAAGTGAGTTTGGTGATAACAAGCTTCGAGAACTCAGTTTCCAACTTGATAGTTTCATTGTCTATGCTCAAAAGTGTGATAGCAGATTTATTAACTTGAAGGGAATTAAGGATTTCGCTAGAGTGATGATACATACAAAACTGGATCTTACTTGGCTACTTATTTATTTACTTGTGAAGTTGACTTTGCTTATACCTGTTTCTACCGCAAGCGTGGAAAGAGTACTCTCATCAATGAAGTACATCAAAACGATTTATGTAATAGGATGGATGGTAATTTTTTAAATGATTGTTTAGTTTGCTCTATAGAGCGTAAGATATTCAAAACTGTAAGTAACAATTCTATTATCGACCGTTTTCAAAGTATGAAAACTCGTGGAGGACAATTGTAAAGTGTATGATATTTTTTATGAATATAATATTAATATAATTTCCTCGGCAACTTGTTATCACCATAAATTTTTATATTTGAACCAAGCTTTTATCTTAAAGATAATAGTGTATCCATGTTTTTAAAATTCCGAATACGCATATGCGTACACTAGAGAAGCTAAAAAGATAAGAACTCTCAAATCTAATTAGAGAGTAAAGTATCTAAAATTTAAAGTCGCATGAGCTGGAAATGGATTGTAGTTGATGCAGCACCAAATCAGCAGAAGAGATCAGGGTAGCCTAGTTCTGTTAAGGAGGAGGTCATGCTTAATGTAACCAATGCCTTTTTAACTTTTGGACGTTTTGGTGTATTGTTGTGTTTGGCCACGAGAAAGTTGGCTGTGTGAACCGTGTATAACCAGCATTTGCAAAGTCATTGAAAAATAGTCACTATTATGCTGCAACACAGAAAGTTGCAGCATAATATACTGGAGATCGGTGCACCTGTCTATGATTTTCCAGCATATTATGTTGGCACTCAAACATGCGAAAAGTTCCAGCATAATATACTAGAGATTGGAGCACATGTGTATGAACTTCCAACATATTATGCTGGACTGGTATATTATACTGAAAATCCGGTATATTATGATGGAAGTCCAGTATATTATATTGGAACTATACTGGAGTTCCAGTATATTATGCTGGAGTATTTTCCGGATTTTGAAAAATATTTTTGTTTAGAATTATCTTTAAATTAAAAGTGATTAAATTTCGATTACTTTTGAAACTTGTATTGGGAAAAAATTGAATTTAAATTAAAGATGATGTGGCATGACACGTGGACTGGTCAAATGGTCAAAGTGTAGTAAACGAGTAAAAGGCACGGAAGACAACAAATACGGGAAGAGAGAATTAAATAGGCACGAGAAGGAGTCTCAGATACGAGTCTCGTACCAATTCGAGTCGTTTAATTCCAAAGGATCAAGAGGTACTGAAGACAAGAATTTGAAGACAAAAAGTAGTCTAAATTCATTATTGAATACTTGATATGGTAGTAAATTGGTATTTAATAGCAATGATTGTGTAACGCCTCATTAAATGTCCTTTATTATTTTGATTAAGCCGTTACTCCTAATTAGCTATAAGAGGAGGAGGTCTCATCATTTGTAAGTACACGAAAGTTCATCTGCCTTATATTGCAATACAAATTTCTTTATCGCTTATTCTAATTCGCAATGAACCTATTATTCTTTTTGGTCTCTTGATTATCAGTAACCCGACTTTTTATCTTATATTGTAGCTTTGACCAAATTATTATTTTTTGATTAAACAAATTGGTTCAGTTACCGGGAATCTGATAATCCATTCTTTCTAATGTTACATTCTACCCTTTATTAACATCATGTAAAACAACAATAAGGAAAATCAGATCCATCAATCGGAGGAGAATGAGCTCAATAATGTTATGCCTCAAGCTTCTCCACGTGGATCTCGAGAAGGAACTCCTAATGATATGTCGGAACATGTTGATAGAGGAAACGAAGCAAGAGATTAAATTCTACAAAAAATAACTGATGCACGAATTGACAAAGCTTTAGAAGCCTTAGTTAGCCGATTGCCTGTTGCACCAGCAACGCCTAATAATAACACACTGGAAAACCCCCGCTCAGGTCTAGTTAATTGTGGTAATGGAGCAACCCCCAGTGATTCACAAGAAGGAGAACCAGGTAACTCGATTCTCATCTTCAAAATTTAGTATAACCTTGCAGAAATAGCTTAAGGAGCAAAACGAGCGTATCAAGAAAATCCCTCGAGTTCCACCTGTGATAAAAGCAGTGGACGTGGATAAATACTCACAATATCCTTAGAAACCAAGTGCGTCTCCCCTACCAATTGCCAAAAAATTCGA
This sequence comes from Nicotiana benthamiana, assembly GCA_034376525.1. Classification (NCBI taxonomy): domain Eukaryota; kingdom Viridiplantae; phylum Streptophyta; class Magnoliopsida; order Solanales; family Solanaceae; genus Nicotiana; species Nicotiana benthamiana. The sequence goes on from CM067337.1 coordinate 34,450,744, forward strand.
AATGCCCGATATCCCAAAATATGATGGTATAACATACCCACGTGACCACGTAACTGCATTTACAACAGAAGTGAAAGGCAATGATTTGACCAAACAAAAAATTGAGTCAGTATTGGTCAAAATGTTTGGGGAGAGGCTCACCAAAGGTGCATTAACCTGGTATTCTATTTTACTTGAAAATTCTATAAATTCTTTTGCTGAGCTTGCAGATTCTTTTATTAAAGCACACTCGGAGCTCAGAAGGTTGAGAAAAGGAGGGAGGATATCTTCAAAATCAACTAGGGGAACTCTGAATTGCTTAGAGATATCGTTGACAGATTCCAACGTGAAAGAATGACTCTACCTCGTGTACCGGATAATTGGGCAGCAATAGCTTTTGCAAGTAATTTGAATGACAAAAGTTCAGAAGCCAGGAGAAGGCTTAAAGAAAACCTTCGTGAGTTTTCTGCAACCACTTAGAATGATGTTTATAACAGGTACAGTACAAAGCATAATTGAGGAAGATATCGTACCTCAACATCATTGTGAAGAAAGGAGCAGATCCAGGAGATCAGAAGCCAAAAAGAGGTCAGGTAAAAACAGGTATGATCCATATATGGGACCAGCGGGAAAGGATTCACGATCTAGATAGAACAACCAATACTATGACTAAAAATCAAAAGACAGAGGAACCGAGTCTTCATCTAGGTTCAGAGGCGATCGAAACAACCAAGAGCCATGAAATGATGATAAGAATCTAATGGCACGATTCGCTGGTCATAGTTTAATGTAACTTATTCTGAGCTCGTAGCTATTCTAAGGAGTATGGGAGATAAGGTACGGTGGCCAAAAGAGATGAGGTTAAATCCAAACAGTCGTAACCCACACCACTGGTGCGAGTTTCACAATGACCACAGGCATAAAATGTCAGAATGCATGTTCTTACAAAGTGAAGTGGACCATCTACTAAAGCAAGGGTATCTCACAGAGTTGTTTAGTGAGAAGGAAAAACAAGCTTACATGAAAAACAGGCAGGAGCCACTCAAACCACCATCACCTAATAGAATAGTGAATGTCATTAGAGGAGGGGAAGATATTTATGTAGTAACGTACACGACGTCAAATAAGATTTCTAAAATGAAGATCACACATGGGAAGCGAGTACGACAAACCTTAGAGCACGAAAGCATAAGCTTTGATGATGCATATACAGAAAGAGTGATTACTCTTCATAATGACGCGTTGGTAATTTCCTTACTTATACATGATACTGATGTAAAACGAGTTTTGATTGATCCAGGAAGTTCTGCAAACATCACTCTACTAAGAGTATTGCGGGAAATGAAAGCTGAAGATAAAATGATACTCATGGCGCATACTCTGTCAGCCTTTGACAATTTAAGCACGGTAACCAAAGCTGAGGTAATTCTAACAATCTTTGCTGCAGGTATTGTTAAAGAAACTAAATTTCTGCTAGTTGATATAGATATGACCTACAACATAATGACGGGAGACCATGGATCCATGATATGAATGTTGTTCAATCAACTTTGCATCACGTTATTAAGTTCCCATCGCCCTGGGGAATATGTCAAATTCGAGGGGATTAACAAGCAGCTAAGAGTATCAATGCCGTAGCAGATATGAGCATCGTAAGTAAAGAAAAATAGCAATTACAGGAAACAGTTGGAGGTGTCAACAATCAAACTTCGACTGAACAAGAAAAAACTGATTTAGACTCGAGACCGGATATAATTCAAGAACCTGAAGAAAATGAGAACATTAAAACAACAATAGAGGAGCTCAAAGTTGTGGTGCTATTTGAGCAATGGACTGAAAGAAAAGTTTACGTAGGGGCCAATCTAAATTCTGACATGTGAGGTATGTTAATTGAGTTTTTAAAAGCTAACGTGGACTGTTTTTCTTGGTCCCATACTGATATGACAGGAATACCACCTGATGAGATGACTCACAAACTCAACATGGACCCATGCTTTATTCCAATCAACCAAAAGAAAAGAAACCAAGAGGCTTTCAAAAATCAGGTAATTCAAGAGGAGGTCCAAAAATTGTTAAAGATTGGGTCAACCCGCAAGGTATTGTATCCTGATTGGTTATCCAACACGGTGGTCTTACCTAAGAATAACGGTAAGTGGCGGGTTTGAGTAGATTATACAGATCTAAGCAAAGCTTGCCCTATGGATTCTTTTCCTCTACCCCATATAGATCAATTGATTGATGTGACTGCAGGTAATGAACTTTTCAGTTTTTTTAGATGCATATTCGGGGTATAACAAGATTAAAATAGACCCTAGTGATGAGGAAAAGACTTCTTTCAAATAGACGAGAGACTTTTTGATATAAAGCAATGCCCTTTGATCTAAAAAATGTTAGAGAAACCTATCATTGGTTAGTAACAAAATGTTTCAAGAACATTTAGGAAAAACTATGGAGATATATATAGACGATATGCTCGTGAAAATCATCATTCCCATGATCATATCTCTCATTTAACTGTTACTTTTGAAATTTTGCGAAAATTCAAAATGAAAGTCAACCCTGAAAAATGTGCATTTGGAGTTGCTTCAGGTACATGTTTCTTTTTATTTTTGGCAAACTGCTAGGCGAAGCCTAGGGTTAGGATTTTATTAATAACAGAAAATTAAAGATACACCATGATGGCATGATCGTGCCAGATGAAATATGATCATCCCAGAGTTTATAACATACTCTGTGATGATATTACATTTGAGGAAATTAAGACGGTTAAATGAACTTATGATGAAGCGACGCAATTGCCGTCCATTCTCTAACTTTATGATGAAATTAAACAGAATAAAAATTTCATCCACACCCTTTCTGAAGATGTCTTCGTAATTCATGCTTTGTTATTAGTTCTTTGGGTCAATTGTTTTTGTTTTGCGATTCTCATTGGGGGTCGTCTTATGTTTGCTTCTTCTATCACCCTACCGTCCCAGCTTCTATCTCTTTGACGACACTTCTTAATTGTTTTACTGTGCATTGGTGATAAATCTCCTTTTCTTGCAGCATCTTTACGACATTGCATTAACATCTCTTCTTCCTCCCCTTCCTCATATAAATGCCCTCTTTCCATTTCATTGTGAAGCTGTCTTTGCTCTGAAGAGATTTGCATAACATATGATTCATGCTGATCTTCTCGCTGTCGCAGTGTGAATAGGTGTAATCTGATTTTGTCCGCAGTTTGGCTGTACTGTTTTGTTTCCAACAGTTGAAGATTCACCAAAGAATTGGATTACCTTTACTGCTGTTTCTTTTTGGTCGTTTTTTGCAGTTGCTATCCTTGAATCACTTGTTGTTGTATTAACTTTTGGGACGTAAGATGGAACATTATGGTTTAACAAGCTGTTTGAATTTGCTGCAGATGGAGTTTTTGCATTTGAGATTACAATTGCAGATTTTCCTTGAGAAACCATGTCTTCTCTTGAGCTATCGTAATCGTCTTCTTGATCTTCTTCTGCTGATGAAAAACCAGTAGAGCCTTCTTCCCAACTCTTTTCATCATCATAATGTCGTTGGTCCCAGAGTTTGGATTTAATTACCAAATCCCTCATGTTAGCTAACACTAGTTGTTTGCTTTCTCCATTGAAGATTGAAAAATCTCCATGATCCTTGTTCTCTACATATGTATAGGGAAAGGGAGGATAGCATTTGACAACCTGTATTTTCCTTCCACCAACCATTCCAGATGAGTTGGGGCTTGGTGTTAGAACTGTATTTTCCTCTGCGATCTATTTGTTTTGTTTCAAACAAACTGGCTGATTTGAGATATCCTGAATAATTGCGTTCTGCTCAATGTCATCCTCTGGAAATCTTGTTGTTATCTGAATAGCAGCCTCAATATTTTGGTTCTCAGATACAGCAGAAGTAGCTTGTTGCTGTCCCATTTTATTTGAGTCATCCTTGATAACAGAAACTGGAGATTTTTCTCTTTGTTGCAAAGATAACTCAGTGTGATCTTTGTCTAGTGCATCCCTGTTATTTCTATTTGTTTGAGCAGGCATAACAGCATTGTCATGGATGACCATCTGTTTAGATTGCTGATGTTCAGTCAGTTCTGCAGATTTCCCATTTGATTCCTGTTTTCCAGTTTCTGCATTATCTGATCCTATGTGCTGCATGTTGCTCCTGTGCTGCTTTCCTTCCAAACCAATCATCTTCCCATCCTGTGCCTTCTGACTGTTTTGGATTACATTATTCTGCATTGTCCAAGCATTGTCTTGATTTGATATCATCTTTTCATTATTAACCAGACAGTGCATTTCCAATAGAACAGTGTTCTGCATTACAAGTAGGGTTACAAACATCCTCTATTATAGGCAATGTTTCTGCTGAAGTATCTGCTGCCAAGTCTTGCTGATGCTTATTGCATTTGAGATGCTGTCCATCCTTTCCAACCATCTGCTCTGCCTGTGTAGTATTAGTGAGATATTCTGCAGAAGGTTGGGTTTTTCCAGCAGAATCAACATATGCTCGAGCCAGAATTGTAGACTTAGGATTGTCTAAATTTTGCCCCTCCTTTCTGGATTCGAATGGAGATTTTATATGTGATACCTCTGCCTTATCAGTTACTAATGCAGTCTTAAGGGTAATCTGTTGATTTGCATCATTCCTATCCATCACAGAGATTTGAGTAGACTCAATATCCTCATTCTGTTTCAGAGAATTGCCCTATTGTGCAACTGACTCATAATGTCCAGAATTGTCTTTCAAAACTACATTCTGTTTTGATGTCCTTGCATCAGAAATGTGCTGTGCGACATCTGATAATTGAACTCCTGCATTATCCTTTTTTTCTTGCAACTCTTTATCTCCCTGATCAGCTCTTTTGCTATTTAAAAAATCCCGTGCATCCCCTTGTATTTTGTCAACTTTATTCACATCATTACGAGGCAACTCATTAGCCAGATTATTCTCTATCTCTGCTTCTGTTCCAGCCTTTTCTTTTCTGTTTCTGCAGGTCTTTACGTCGTGCCCTTGGTGTTTACAGAAAACACAATACTTTGGCAGATTGTCGAACACAAATTGTTGATGGAGCTCTACTGACTTGCCTGATACAGAATCTAATATCTGCAGCATTATCTTTTTTGGATGTTTATTCAAAAGGTCCACTATTACCTTAACTCTTGCCGCACTTGGTCTAGTTCTGTCCTACGTCGCCTTGTCGACTGCAAGAGGTTTTCCCACTTCTGAGGCTATAGACATTAACGATCTCTTAGCAAAGAAATTTGGAGGCAATCCTGACAGTGATATCCACACGACTGCCATCGATGTCTCTTCCTTCGGATTGAAACCGAAAGTCTATGGAAATGTTCTGAAGAAGTATCCTTCACCTTTGGATTTAAGATATCCTGTCGACTTTGAAAGGAAGCGAACATAGTCATCATACAGATCAAATCTGATTAGCAAATGTCAATATTCCAACTGCCCGACATTATATTGACCATGAACATCAAATTACAACACGAGTGTCTTTCGCACTTCCGCTAAATCGGGTTTGCCATAAGAAAACTTTAAGACAACTGCCTGATGTAATCCTTCTTCCTTAGTGAAGTTGTTGACATCTTCCATTGTGAATTGGATTATAGATTCACCATGATCGTATATTACTGGACACAACTCTATTTTTGTTGGAGTCGGTTGTTTAGCTTGTAATGTTGATGCATAGGACTGCTTGAATCTTTCATTTGTATCAAGATTCGAACTCTTTTGGACAGCCTCTCCCACAGCCAAAAGCTGGGGAGAGGACCTCGCAGACATGGCTGCCAAAATCAGTGAACGATGACACACTTCAGGCGATAACAGGTTGATTCATCCATACTTCAAAACTGCTGGAAGTAATCAGATGATTCTTCGTGCTACAGTAATTTTATCTAATTAAGATCTAGAAGAAATGGATATTGATTTGTAGATGAAACCAATTGGAGAGTATTCACAATGAGAATATGGTTGTTTTGACACCAAGATTGCTATTATCCAGCGTCGGAATCCCGAAGTATGTCCGATGAATAGTAACAGAATTACTGTTCCTCTGCTACAGTACTGTTATTGAGAGGATTTCTGATCCGCTACAGTTGATTTGCTCCTATCAGCTATCTCCTAACATTGATAGGTACTTGTTTCTAACCGTGGCATTGAGGTAAATCCTTCTCAAATTGAAGATATTGAAGAAATACCTGATATCCTTACCAATAAAAAGGAGGTTCAAAGATTAACAGGAAGAATTCCGGCCCTAGGAAGATTTATTTCCAAATCTTCAGAAAAATGCTTCGAATTTTTCTCTACAGTCAAAAAACTAGATCATTTCGAGTGGAATGAAGATTGCCAACAAGACCGTAAAAATTTGAAAACGTACTTGTCAAATCCTCCTCTATTGGCAAAACCAAAAGAAGGTGAAAAGTTACTCATTTATTTGGCAGTTTCAGAAGTAGCGGTAAGTGCTGTTTTAGTCCGTGAGGACCAAGGTATGCAATATCCTATTATGTAAGTAAGACTTTACTAGACGCTGATACAAGGTATCGATGCTAGAAAAGTTGGCATTAGCTCTCATCATAGCATCTAGAAAATTAAGGCCTTATTTTCAGTGCCATCCTATTGTTGTTGTTACTGCTTTTCCATTGCAAAATATTTTGCATATACATGAACTATCAGGAAGACTAGCAAAATGGGCTATAGAATTAATTGAATATAAAATAATTTATCAACCTAGAACTTCTATTAACTCCCAAGTACTCGCCAATTACGTAGCTGATTTTAGTGAAGGAATGCATTTAGAAGAAGAAAAAGAGTTACAAGTTTTTAATGGTTCTAATCCGGGGACTTAAATGCTTTTTACTGATGGTTCATCTAATGAAAAGGGGGAAGGCTTAGGAGTTGTTCTTATACCACCTACATGTGAAGCAATTAGACAAGCTATAAAATGTCACCCTGTAACTAACAATGAAGCAGAGTAGGAAGTTCTGATTGCAGGTTTAGAGCTGGCACTGGAACTTGGTATCACGCAAATCATAAGCAAAAGCGATTCACAGCTCGTAGTAAAACAAATGCTGGGGACTTACATAGCCAGGGAAACTTGAATGCAAGAATACCTCGAAAAGGTACGAGAATTGATAATATAGTTCCAAACTTGGAAGGTAATGCAAATCCCAAGAGAAGAGAACGCGGAGGCAGATGCTTTGGCTAATGTTGCGTCTGCAGTAGACATAGCAAAAGATGCAAACGCTTCAATCATACACTTATTCCATTCCGTTCATGAACCTGACAAAAATGAGGTAAATTTTAATCACTTAACTTGGGATTGGAGGAACGAAATCATAACTTTTTTGCAGCATGGAACCGTACCTGAGGATAAAACAAAGGCTCATGCACTTCGAAAGAAAGTTGCTCGTTATTGCCTATATCAAGGGAACCTTTAATGAAAAATGTTTTGTGAACCATTAGCCAGGTGTCTCGGACCATCTCAAACAGAGTATGTGATGAGAGAAATACATGAGGGACATTGTGGAAATCATGCAGGAGGTAGATCACTTGTAAAGACATTGATTAGAGCAGGATATTGTTGGCCTAAAATGGAAGAGGAAGCAAATGATTTCGTATCTAAATGTGACAAATGTCTGAGGTATGGCAATAATATGCATAGACCAGTTGAACTTTACACCCTGTTATAGCTCTGTGGCCCTTCATGAAATGGGGAATGAATATCGTAGGTCCATTACCACAAGAAAAAGGTCAGGTAAAGTTTCTACTCGTGCTTACTTATTATTTCACTAAATGGGTAGAAGCAGGGACATTTAAATTTGTATGGGAGAAAGAAGTTAAGGACTTCATTTGGAGAAATGTAATATGCCGCTTTGGGGTCCCAAAGGAGATTGTGTGTGATAATGTCCCGCTATTTATAGGAGCACAAGTCACAGAATTCTTTCAAAGTTGGAAAATCAAGAGAATAACATCAATACCATATCATCCAGTTGGTAACGAACAAGCGGAATCTACAAACAAGGTAATTATCAACAACATAAAGAAAATGTTACAAGATTCAAAAGGTAATTGGCCTGAAGTACTACCAGCGGTATTATGGCATATCGAACAACGGCAAAAACAAGTACATGAGAAACATCGTTTGCAATAGTTTATGGTGTAGAAGCTTTAATACCGGTTGAGATAGGTGAACCAAGTACCCGTCATGTTCAAGCTCTAGAGGATTCAAACAATGAAGAGTTATGGGTAAATCTTGATCTACTCGAAGGAAGAAGAGAAGATGCGTTAATAAGGATGGAAGCTCAAAAGCGAGTAATTTAGCGATATTACAACACAAAGGCACGTATCAGGTTCTTTAAAATTGGGGACTTCGTGCTTAAAAAAGTGTTCAAATCTACAAAGACAGCTAATTCAGGAAATCTAAGTCTAATGTGGTAAGGACCCTATAGAGTTCATAAATTGTAGGGAAAGGAGCATAGGATTTGGAGACAATGGATGGCAAGATTTTACCTTCACATTAGAATGTTGTTCATCTGAAGAGATATTACTTCTAATGAAGTATCCATGGTTAGGTATCTCCATGTTAGAATTTTTTCTTTGAGTTGTTAAAATTTTACTAACGATTTTAGATGCTAGGAAAAAATCGTAACTCGTGCCAAATGATGAGTCACGACCTGTACGGCATAATCTTAAATTCCCAGCCCAGGGTCACATTAATCGGATGGAAATATACACGAGTTAGGTAATCTTCATCTATAATCGCACCTCCGGGTCCCATATATTTTTCTGTTACAGGAAAAAGACCAAATTGGGAGAAAACACACAAATGCTCGAGGCTTCATATTTCACCGCTCGATCACTTGGGGGACTATATGATATACACACGAGTTTGTGAAGAAGAATGGATACAAGTGAATAAGATTTAAAAAGAAAAGTCAAGCTACACCAAGTCAAGTATCAAGAAAAAATCATTAATCGCGAAGTCAAAAAGCACTCATCATAGTGTTCTTTTCAATGATAACAACGGAATCTACTCTCAAACCCTTTCTAATATGTAAAGATGGGGTCATGACTATGTACTAAAAACACGTTATGAAAAGGAAACCTTGTTTATTTTATAAATCTGTTACGAGAAAACAGTTACGAGAAAGTTATAGATGTACTTCAATACATGTACCACTAAAGAAACTTGTTAAAGTTCATAAATAAAAACTTCTCAAAGTTATTTCATACTAACCATGTGTGCTCCTATTTCTTTCATCGTATTATAACACCATTAGGAAGTTGAGACGTCTTCTTTATTAAATGTCGATAAAAAAAAGGGCTCTCTTTTATTTTCCTCATGATGATAATCCATGAGAGGAATCATAAAACAATTTCTAAAGAAGATAAAAATGCTAACATATTCTATAAGTCCTAAAAAAATAGACAAGAATAGAATAAGTAGAAAACTGTTCTGTCAAGTCATGAATAAAAGGCAAGAATAGAATATACAGAAGTATTCATTAAACTTCTTAACATAAAAGGCTAAGGAAAAAACTTAGTCAATTGTCTTTAAACAAGTGCCCCACTGTGGAAACTGGGGACTTCACCAAAAAAGATCCCTTAAAATTACCAAAGGATTACATCACAAATCATTTAAAAAAAAGAGAAAAAAAAAAGTATGAAACATCTTTAATTGGTCACTGATGGGGTTGGAACCTTAGAAGTTGTAGCCTCATCTTCAGAAGCAACAATAGGCTCGATAAAAACTTCTAAGGGAGAAACAATAAGGGTAGTTTCAGTTGAGTTTGAACTATTAACATCCTCAAGGGAAGAAGTAGCCACCAGAAACTTCTATTTCCACAGACTGTTTTATAGACGTTTCACCCTTGGCCACTGCGATCACAACTTCAACTATTTCAGCAGCTACTTCAGAGTTCAAAGGCTCTTCTACCACAGGAGTTTCAAGTGCTGGGGAGGAAATATCAATTGGTTGATCTGGAGAAGGAGTGTCAACAGGTTGGTTATTCTTCTCAATCGCATCTAGAACTTTGGCTAACTCAGATTGTAAGTTGAAATTTTCTTGAGTAGCCTCCAGAAAAGCATCACGACAAGACTTCAGAAAAGCCGAATTAATCTCTTAATTAAAATTCTCAGTAAGAGAATTGTACTCCTTCTCCAAGTTTTCATAATCCCTTTTCCACATAGTCAGGTCATTTTTCATTATCTCTTGCTCAGCTAGGGGGGAATCAAGGGAAGTCTTAAGAGTGGCATGAAAACTCTCCAAAACATGAACTCTATCTGAAGAAACCTTTAAATAAGCTCGAGTCTGATTCAAGCTCAGCACTAACTCCTTCGCATATTCTTTTTTCTCCATAAGTGCTTTGAGCTCTTTGATTTCTTCATTAGCATTTGACAATGAACCCTTCAAAAGCTCTTTATCCCTTTCTATCTGGCTTAAGGAAACCTTGGCAATTCCTAAGTTTGTGGATAAATAGGGATTTTATTGTCCTAATTGAGGTTTATTATCTTGTAACTCCTCTATTCTCCCTAAAGCATTTTCAAACTGTTCCTTCCAATTCTGAGCTTCAATTCGGGCTCCCTAAGCTATTCTATTAACATTAGAAATGTCTTCTGCTGACTCATGATTCTTTCTTTCCAGAATAGAGACCCTTCCCATCAGCTCGGTCCCAATCAGATTAGCCTGTAAATATAAGGCACGAAAATTAGAATATAAAGCAAAAGGAGAGCAAATATTCAAGTTAAAGGAAGTTACCTTCATGGTTGAATGAACTATGTCATTCATAAAAGTATAGCATCTGTGGCTTTACATCTTCGTCCTCTCCACATCTCCGATTAGAGGATCAAGCCAAACATCAGCTCCACCACTCTTCCTCAAAAGGGTATGAGTAGCAGGCACTTCAAGTGTGATCTTTCTCATAGCCATGCCTCTGCTATCGGGCCAGTTTCTGAATGCACAACACAGGAAGAAGGAGCAGTGGAAGGAGGAGTAGTAGAAGCGGTGAAAATAGCAGGAGCCGCCGCCGAAGTCAAAGCATGAACATAATAAATATGTACGGCAGCTAACATAGGTACGGACGTAGGAACACTCAAAGTAAATGAAGGAGAAAAAGAGGTAAACGCAGGAGAAGAAACACTTACGGTTGGAGAAGAGACAAAAGGAATAAGATAAATAGGACTTGAGGAATATAGAGGAATTTCGTTTAAAACAGGGTCGTGCTCCCCACTTGTAAAACCACCAATAAAGAGACTGTGAATAGATTCACTAGTGTCTCTTGGTCTGGCCTCTTCATCAGAGTGGATTAGAACATGCTCAATAAGGGAGATACGAGTAGGAGAATCCTCAGCTTCATCTTCAATAATAATGCATCTCCTAACTCTAGGTCTAGATACCAACGAGGTACCTCCTTTTTCCTCATTCTCAGTATCTAATCCCATAGCTTTTCTCTTTGCTATCAAGGCTTTAGCCTTATCCAAATCAAGGGAGGCATTGGCAGAAGTACGCATAGCTAAAGCCACATCAGCTTCCATTCCTCTCACACCAAATCGTGATAAAAAAAAAGAAGGATTTGAACTCAATATTGGGACTTAACATATGTATCTAGAAAAAAATACATGTAAAGAGATGTATACCGTGTGTTTTCACTCTCTAACCATGTAAAGAAGAAATAGACTTCTAAGTTCTATCTTCTTTAGGAGCAATTTTCAAAATCGAATCTACCCAACCACGGAAGTTGAGAATAGGTTCCACGTCTCCCATGGTTGCTACAGAAAACCAAAAAGGGACGAGATTAGAGAGAAATCAATATCTCTAATAATAGGTACGAAAAAGTACTTACGTGCAAAGTATCACTTCTTAGGGAACGAAATGTTTGATTCACCCAGCAAATACAATGTACTAACAACAATATAACGAAGATACCACCCACGGTCTTTATCATCATCAGGGTTTACCAAATCTTTCTTACTCCTCGCAGTTAAGGTAAAAACCCCACTACACATTAAGTTGGGGTGGTACAAGTGAATGAGGCAGGAAAGAGTAAAGTTAATTTTTGCTTTGGTAGTTAGATACCTCAAACAAGCCACATCCCTCCATACTAAGGGTCCAACTTGAGCTAAACAAAAATTGAAGAAGCGACAGAAATAAAGGATAGTTGGATCTATGGCAGGTTTAAATCCCAAAGTAAAGGGATAAGAATAAACGAAAGAATACCCACTTCTATAGGAAGAAATTCTTTGATTTATGGCAGGAACCGATAGACGAAGAATCTCTTTCCATTTACACTCTTTCCTAATAGTAGGGATTGTAAGATTAGTTATAAGAGTGGGGTAAGCATCAACCTTTTCTAATCTTGCAACTTGTTTCTGAAGAGATATTTTGTCACTCCCAAAAGAGAAATCACTTGGAATAATCTCTTCAACTAAAGGTTCTTGAGAGGGGTCAGAAACAGAAACCTCATTACCTTTCAAACACATGGTTTTGGAGATGGAACCTTTGATGGTAGAACTTGAAGAAGTACAAGCCGAACCAGTAAAACCTCCACGCGTGGATCCCAAACTCCGAAGCTTTCCTCCTCTGCCTCTTTTATGCCTAATCGGAGCAGGGGCATTAGGAAATTGATCAAGAACTGGAACTTTTCTAGGGTTAGGGTTTGTAGATGTCATTGGTGGACGAGTTTGAATTAAGGAGAAGTAAAATAAAGTAAGGAAATTCTTGATGAAAATTTATGAAGAAGATGATAAAGGAAGAGAGAATTAAAAGGTTATACGGAAGCAACCGTCAAATTAAGAAGTATAATGATGGAAATCCTATAGTATAGATATATATCACTTTGTAAAAAGAGGAGTTGAATGAGCCTAGAAAAGTGGGCACATAATTGCAGATCCAATCAGAAAATGACACGTGTGTGAAGCATTAAATAAGAAAGACAGCTGAGATGTCAACACTGTCATATGCATTAATTGTGACAAAAATCCCCTTTTTTATGAAGATCCACTTCCCAATTATTTAATTGATAAATAAATAGAAAGTGGAGGGACTATCTGTGTTGGGAAAAAACTTAACTTAAATTAAAGATAATGTGGCATGACACGTGGACTGGTCAAATGGTCAAAGTGTAGTAAACGAGTAAAAGGCACGGGAGACAACATATACGGCAAGAGAGAATTAAATAGGCACCAGAAGGAGTCTCAGATACGAGTCTCGTACCAATTCGAGTCATTTAATGCCAATGGATCAAAAGGCACAGAAGACAAGAATTTGAAAAAAAAAAAGTAGTCTAAATTCATTATTGAATACTTGATACGTTAGTAAATTGTATTTAGTAGTAATGATTGTGTAAGGTCTCATTAAATATCCTTCATTATTTAGATTAAGCCGTTATTCCTTATTAGCTATAAAAGGAGGAGGTCTCATCATTTGTAAGGACACGAAAGCTCATATGCCGTATATTTCAATGCAAATTTCTTTATCGCTTATTCTTATTCTTATTCCATGAATTTGATATATTCATCTACAAATTTCTCAACTTTGCATACAATTATTTTTTGCGTTTGTTTTTCCTAGTTTTGTGTAGTATCAGCTGTAGATCGAATTTGGGTCTTGGCAATTTGTTTAGGGAAAAGGGTTAGAACTGCCCCTAACGTATTGACTCTAGGTTAAAAATGCCCTCCGTTAACCTATTTTGAAGAAAATGCCCCCACCGTTAAAAATGTGGCATATCTGTGCCCCTAAGTCTAACAACTGACTGTACTTATATTTATAACGGTAGGGGCATTTTTTTCAAAATAGGTTAACGGTAGGGGCATTTTTAAACTGGAGTCAATACGTTAGGGGCACAAATATGCCAGACCTTTAACGATAGGGGCATTTTCTTCAAAATAGGTTAACGGAGGGCATTTTTAACCTGGCGTCAATACGTTAGAGGCAGTTTTGACCCTTTTCCGATTTGTTTATTTTGCTTCTCTAAAGGCTTTTTACTTTATCTTTGTCTTTTGGGAAAAGGGTCAGAACTGCCTGTAACGTATTGACTGCAGGTTAAAAATGCCCTCCGTTAACCTATTTGAAGAAAATGCCCCTACCATTAAAAATGTGGCATATTTGTGCCCCTAAGTCTAACAACTGACTGTACTTATATTTATAATGGTAGGGGCATTTTTTTCAAAATAGGTTAACGGTAGGGGCATTTTTAAACTGGAGTCAATACGTTAGGGGCACAAATATGACAGAATTTTAACGGTAATGGCATTTTTTTCAAAATAGGTAAACGGAGGGCATTTTTAAACTGGCGTCAATACGTTAGGGGCAGTTCTGACCCTTTTCCGTTGTCTTTATTGTAGTTGGTCAATTTTGTGTAGTCCTCTGCATTTTCTCTACATTTACCCTACTACTGTCAGGCCTACATCAACGGTAGCGGTGTTAGCCCTTTTGGTTTTTGGGTCACTGTATTTTTTATGTTTTCAGGTAATTTTTGAACTTGTTGAAGACAAGTTGGCCTCACAAACACTAGCAAAGGAGAGCACCCGGTAAGAGCGACATCAAAGGACGGTGGGAAACGGTGCGTGAGCATACCACTACATCGAGTACATGAAGTCAACACAGGTTTGGTTCGCGGGAGTTGGTACCTCGAGTATACTAGTTTTCCTAAGAAGGAGTAGCATTTGGATACTTCTCAAAGTTCGGTGTCGATTACTGAGATTGACTATCTCCGTCTCAGGAGATGCGACAAAAGGTTGTGTGTGGATTGAAAAGTTACCCCAACTGAGACCCTTGCGACACAACATAGGCTTTTGGTTATGGACAATTGTATTATGATAAGGAGGAAGAAGAGGTCAGTACGAGGCCGCCCGAGGATAAGGTGGGGCGTCCTGACTGAGGATAAAGCTCAGGCGTTGGTAGGAAGGTTATCGGAATTGGGAACTTGGAGAAGTAGTGGGGATGCAAACACTATGTGGTCAACGATAGCAGAATGTATAAAGAAGGCGGCATGAGAGGTTTTAGGGACATCTTCGGGACGCACTGGGGGCCACGAAGGAGACTGGTGGTGGAATGCAGTTGTCCAAAGTAAAGTGGAAGCGAAGAAGGCGTCTTACCTGCGGGTAGTAGAGAGCACTATAGAGGAGGAGAAGAGAGCGAACAATGAGAGATATAAGGTTGCTGGGAGGGAGGCGAAGATGGCAGTTACAGAGGCTAAGACGGTAGCTTTTGCTCGTATATATGATGAGCTAGGGAATAAAGGTGGGGAGACAAAGCTGTTTTGATTGGCTAAGGTGAGAGAGAGGACGACTTGGGATTTGGACCAAGTGAGATGCATAAAAGATTATAACGACAATGTTTTGATTGGGGATGAGCAGATTAAGAGGAGATGGAAGACCTGCTTTTATAAACTTCTGAATGAAGAAGGGGATCAGTATATTATACTAGGTGATTTGCGAAATCCCCATATACCACATGAGAAAAGTGATTGTAGGGACTTCGAGGTTGAGAAGGTCATAGAGGCAATGCGTAAGATTATGAGGGATAGAGCAACTAGACCAGAAAAAATTCCGGTTGAAGTTTGGAGGTGTGTAGGCGGAGCAGGATTGGAATGGCTTACTAGATTGTTTAATGTTATATTCAAGACTAATAGGATGACTCAAGAGTGGAGGTGGAGTACAATGATTCTGTTTTATAAGAACAAAGGTGATATCCAGAGTTGTAACAACTATAGGGGTATCAAATTACTGAGTCATACCATGAAAGTCTGGGAGAGAGTAGTAGAAATGAGATTACGAAGGACGGTGTCTATTTCAGACAACCAGTTCGGGTTCATGCCCGGGAGATCTACCACAGAAGCTATCCACCTTGTTAGGAGGATCGTGGAACAATACAAGGATAAGAAGAAGGATCTCCACATGCTATTTATCGATCTAGAGAAAACGTATGACAGGGTTCCTAGGGAGGTCTTATGGAGATGCTTAGAGGTTAAAGGAGTCCTAGTTTCCTACATTAGGGTGATTAAATACATGTATGATGGAGCTATAACTCGGGTTAGGACAGTAGGAGGCGACTCCGAGCTTTTTCCAGTTGTTATGGGGTTGCACCAAGGTTCTGTGTTCAGGTCTTTCCTCTTTGCCCTGGTGATGAATTCCATATCACATAATATTCAAGGAGAGGTACCATGGTGTATGCGATTTGCTGATGATATAGTCCTAATTGACAAGACATGACGCAACGTTAACGGGAGACTAGAGATTTGGAGACTAGCCCTTGAGTCTAAAGGTTTTCGGTTGAGCAGGACAAAGAAGGAATATCTTGAGTACAAGTTTGGGCTCGAGCCGATGGATGCAGGAGTAGAAGTTAGGCCTGACTCCCAAGTCATCCCTCTGAGGGGTAGTTTCAAGTACCTTGAGTCAGTTATTCAGGGGACCGGGGAGATCGACGAGGATGTCGCACACCGTTTAGGGGTGGGGTAGATGAAGTGGATGTTTGCAACGGGAGTCCTGTGTGACAAGAAAGTATCACCGTTTCTCAAAGGTAAGTTTTATCGAGCAGTGGTTAGACCGGCCATGTTGTATGGGATCGAGTGTTGGCCGGTTAAAGACTCTCATATCCAGAAGATGCAAGTAGCAGAGATAAGGATGTTGAGGTGGATGTGTGGTCATACAAGGATGTATAATATTAGGAATGAAGTTATTCGAGAGAGGATGGTTGTGGCGCCCATAGAGGACAAAATGCGGGAAGCAAGAGTCAGATGGTTCGGACACATCCAGAGGAGGAGTAATGATGCACCGGTGAGAAGTTGTGAGCGACTGGCGGTGCTGGGTACAAGGAAAGGTAGAGGGAGACCTAAGAAGTATTGGAGAGAGGTGATCAGGCAGGACATGATACGACTTAGGATTACTGAGGACATGGCCCTTGACAGTGGATTGTGGAGGTCGAGCATTAAAGTTTTAGGTTAGGGGGAAGTTGGGAATATTTTTACAGCGCGCTAGAGGGAGACTAGACAGTTAGTAGTTAGGCTTAGAATCAGCTACTGATGCAGGACTTTATATTCTAGATATTATTATACTTTCCTCTTTCTCGTATTTCTTATATTCCTTATATTGTTATTATTTTATTATTTATGTTATGTTATTTATTATGAGTTCATTGCTAGTACTAATATATTGCCACATATTTTTGTCACATGTTTCCTTCTTGAGCCAAGGGTCACATGGAAACAACCTCTCTGCCCCTCGGGGTAGGGGTAT
This sequence comes from Nicotiana benthamiana, assembly GCA_034376525.1. Taxonomy (NCBI): domain Eukaryota; kingdom Viridiplantae; phylum Streptophyta; class Magnoliopsida; order Solanales; family Solanaceae; genus Nicotiana; species Nicotiana benthamiana. The sequence goes on from CM067337.1 coordinate 34,467,973, forward strand.
GGTCTGCGTACATATTACTCTCCCCAGACCCCACTTGTGGGAATACACTGGGTTGTTGTTATTCTTATTCTCAAAAAGCCTATTATTCTTTTTGGTCTCTTGATTATCAGTACCCCGACTTCTCATATTAAATTCTAGCTTTGACCAAATTATTAATTTTTTGGTTAAACAAAACTGTGACTATTTTTGAATGACCGTTTGTAAATCTAACTATTTTTTAATATCTCCCGTGTGAATCGTGACATCGCAATCCTAGCAAAGGTTGGCTCGATCAGAGTTGCAATACGTTTTTTGCCTGGTTCTCACACAACTCGCAACTCTTTTTCTTCTCCGTCATGTTACTCTCTCAGTTCTCCCTTACAACATTTTTAGTGATTTTATTGTTTTGAAGTATATATCAAGTTTGGAAGGTGCAGCTTGAAATCAATCTGTTATTGACAAAAAAAAAGAACTGTTTTCTTGTTTGTCCTTATAGGCGTATGGGCTGAAATGATGAAGGGGAAGGCCTATTTGCTACTCTTATGTGATAATGTACATTTCCCATTATAGAGCATATCCTCCTGAACTAAACGAATACTTTAGTAATCCAAATGGCACCTCTGTCTCGTTTTACACTTGGAAAGTCTTTTTGGATCATTCCAAATCCCGAAACCTTTTTCAGAAGGTTAAAAAGTGCATTGTGTTATATATAGAATCCTATGTAAGGTGAATGTCTATATTTAGAGAGATTCTAGAGTTTTACTTTGAGCCTAAGTCTTTTCTATGCCTATAAATAGAGGGGTCTTATCCCATTGTAAATCATCCCTAAGTATCAATAAGAATACTCCTCTCTCTACTTTTTTTCTCTATTGTTCTTGTTCTTGTATTATTTCATAACACGTTATCAGCACGAGACTTTACCGTCTCAAGAATCCTCTTGAGAAAATTAAGGTATTTCCCTTTTTCCGAATTTGGTTTTAATTATGTCTGATATTATGAAAAGAAAGTTCGTTGCCCTTGAAATTTCGGGCAAGAACTATATGACATGGGTGTTGGATGCTGAAATCCACTTAGATGCTATGGGTCTTGGAGACGCCATTAAAGATAGAGATAAAGCATCCACCCAAGACTGTGCTAAGGCCTTGATTTTCTTGCGCCATCACCTTGATGAAGGTTTGAAAATTGAATATCTCACAGTCAAAGATCCACTCATCTTGTGGAACGGCTTAAAGGAGAGATATGACAACCTGAAGTTGGTCACTCTGCCACAAGCACGATATGATTGGGCTCATCTGAGGCTCCAAGACTTTAAGTCTGTTTCTGAATATAATTCTGCGATGTTCAGAATTACTTCTAAGTTGAAGCTCTGCGGAGATAATATCTCTAATTATGATATGCTTGAGGAAACGTTTACAACGTTTCATGCCTCCAATATGGTACTGCAACAACAGTACAGAGAGAAAGGCTTCAAAAAGTACTCTGAACTGATTTCTCTCATACTTGTGGCTGAGCGAAACAATGACCTGCTCATGAGAAATCACAAAAATCGACCCACCGGGTCTACACCATTGCCTGAAGCAGATAAGGTGTATTCTCATTATGCCAATCATGAAAAGGGCCATGGATCTAATCATGGTCGTGGTCGTAATCGGGGTCATAGCCGTGGACGTAGACAAGGAAGAAATCTCCATGATGTCCGTCACCCCCGAGGAGAGATAACTGCCGAAAGCAAAAACGGGATTATGAGGATCCTAAGGCAAATAGTTCAGAAACTATATGTTATCGTTGCGGTGGAAAAGGGCACTGGTCAAAAGCTTGCCGTATACCAAGACATTTGGTTGACCTTTATCAAGCATCTCGAAAGAGTAATGGCCCTGAAACAAATTTTGTCTCTGACGACAATTTTGACATCACCCACTTGGATGTGGCAGATTTCTTTGAGCAACCCGATAGGAAAATAAACCACCTAATCGGTGATGGATCTATGATGAAGGATGATGGAATTGTTTGATTTTATTTGTATTAATTATTGAATAAACTAATAGTCATTAGTATCAGCTCGTATTAGTTAGTTTATGATATAATGTTAGTATTAGTTCTTTAGAATGTTTCAATATGCTTAAATTTCAAAGATATTTTTATTTTTCAGTAGAGTTAATCGACTAACCTAACCATTAGTTGATTATCTAATATTTCGCATTAAAACTGCAAAACAATCGATTATATATTTGTTAACAATCGATTATATTAAGACATAATCGATTATGTATGTTTAACAATCGATTATATTAAGACTGTGATCTGAAGTTTTTCAAAATAGCAAATAATCGATTATGTATGTTTAACAATCGATTATATTAAGACATAATCGATTATTTATGTTTAACAATCGATTATATTAAGACAGTGTGATCTGAAGTTTTTCAAAATAGCAAATAATCGATTATGTATGTTTAACAATCGATTATATTAAGACATAATCGATTATGTGTGTTAAACAATCGATTACATTGAGACAAACGGATGGAATTTGTTTATTCTCATGTTCGTGTATTTTCTTTTATATGTCAAACCATGGGAAAGCAAATATGGATATCTCACAAAGCAAACTTGGATCAAATATTTGTTTAGGTGATTCATGTACTACACATACGATACTCAAAGAAAAGAAATATTTCTCTCAACTAAGTATGTGTAAGGCAGATGTTACTACAATCTCTGGTAGTAGTAAATTGATTGAAGGCTCCGGAAGAGCAACTATAACTCTGCCTAGAGGAACAATGTTTATCATAGAGAATGCGATGTTCTCCTCCAAGTCTAAGAGAAACTTGTTGAGTTTTAAAGATATACGCCGGAATGGCTATCATATTGAGACAATAGATGAGAATAATCTTGAATATCTCATCATTACAAAGAATGTCTCCGGCCAAAAGAGGGTTATTGAGAAATTCCCATCTTTATCTTGTGGCCTGTATTGGACAAGAATTAGTGCAATTGAGGCACATTCAACAGTAAACCAAAAGGTTACTGATTCCAATACTTTCGTACTTTGGCATGATCGATTGGGACACCCGGGATCGATCATGATGAGACGGATTATAGAAAGCTCATATGGGCATCCGTTATAGAATTTCAAAATTCTTTCAAATAATGAATATCCTTGCACTTCTTGTTATCAAGGCAAGTTGATTATCAGACCATCACCAACAAAGGTTGGGACTGAGTCACCCACGTTTTTGGAACGTATACAAGGGGACATTTGTGGACCTATTCACCCACCCAGTGGGTCCTTTAGGTATTTTATGGTCTTGATAGACGCATCCTGTAGATGTTCTCATGTGTGCCTGTTGTCATCACGCAACCTTGCGTTTGCGAAATTAATGGCACAAATAATTCGACTACGAGCACAATTTCCTGATAATCCAATCAAGTCTATTAGACTGGATAATGCTGCTGAGGTTTCATCCCAAGCATTTAATGATTATTGCTTATCAATTGGGATAAAAGTGGAACATTCTGTAGCTCATGTTCACACTCAAAACAGTCTTGCAGAATCGTTAAATTAAACGCCTGCAGTTGATTGCAAGGCCATTACTCATGAAAACGAGGCTGCCCACTTCGGTATGGGGTCACGCCATTTTGCATGCAGCAATGTTAATTCGTCTCAGACCGACGAATTATCACAAATATTCCCCGTTGCAATTGGTTTTGGGTCATGAACCCAATATATCCCATTTAAGAATCTTCGAATGCGCAGTATATGTGCCTATAGCACCGCCATCCCGCACCAAAATGGGTCCGCAAAGAAGGTTAGGAATATATGTTGGGTTTGAATCGCCCTCCATTATTCGCTACCTCGAAACATTGACAGGGGATTTGTTCACTGCACGATTTGCAGACAGTCGATTTGATGAGACACTTTTCCCAAAATTAGGGGGAGAAGTTGGTGAAACCAAACGGGAAATTTTGTGGAAAAATGAATCATTATCTCATCTTGATCCACATACCTCTATTTGTGAAAGAGAGGTACAAAAGATTATCCATTTGCAAAGAATAGCAAATCAAATGCCTGACGCATTTACGGACTTGAAAAGGATAACGAAATCCCACATCCCCGCGGAAAATGTTCCAATCCGTATTGATGTCCCTGTTGGACAATCATCTAGTGTCATAACCAATGAGTCGAATGCACGCCTGAAGCGTGGCAGGCCATTAGGTTCCAAAGATCGAAATCCTAGAAAGAGGAAAGCAAATGATAAAAATGACACTACGAATGAATCTCATGAGGAAATTCATGATTTAACAAATTCTGAGATTCATGAAGAATCCATTGAGCCCGAGACTCTGGAAAATACGGAACTATCAATAAATCCAATCAATATTGAGGCAAATTTTGATCGAGTGGATATAGTGGTGGATAATGTCTTTGCTTATAATGTCGCATCTAGCATTATGCAAGAACGTGAGGATCTCGAACCTCAATCTGTTGAAGAATGTCGAAAAAGACATGATTGGCCAAAATGGCAAGAAGCAATTCAATCAGAATTGAATTCGCTGGCAAAACGTGAAGTTTTTGGCCCTATAGTTGAAACACCTAATGGTGTTAAGCCTGTCGGCTATAAATGGGTCTTTGTACGCAAAAGAAATGAGAAAAACGAGGTACAAAGATATAAGGCACGCCTTGTTGCACAAGGTTTTTCTAAAAGGCCTGGTGTCGATTATGAAGAGACATATTTGCCTGTAATGGATGCGATAACCTTTCGTTATCTCATAAGTTTTGCTGTCCATGAAAAGCTCGACATGCACTTAATGGATGTGGTTACTGCCTATCTTTATGGCTCACTTGATAATGAGATATACATGAAAATTCCCGTTGGACTCAAAGTGCCAAACGCTCATAATTCAAAGTCTCGGGAAATGTTTTGAATTAAATTGCAAAGATCTTTGTATGGTCTAAAGCAATCAGGACGAATGTGGTATAATCGTCTTAGTGAGTATTTGTTAAAAGAAGGCTATATAAATGATGCCATTTGCCCGTGTGTTTTTATAAAGAAAACAACATCGGAATTTGTTGTACTTGCCGTAAATGTCGATGACATAAACCTTATTGGAACCCCCATAGAACTTCAAAAGGCAATTGATTATCTAAAGGATGAATTCGAGATGAAAGATCTCGGAAAGACAAAATTATGTCTTGGCTTGCAAATTGAATATTTGGCAAACGGAATTTTTGTTCATCAATATACCTATATAGAAAAGGTACTGAAACGGTTTTACATGGATGGAACACATCCTTTAAGTACACCGATGGTTGTTCGATCACTTGATGTGAATAAAGATCCATTCCGACCGCAAGAAAGGAATGAAGAGCTACTTGGTCCTGAAGTACCATATCTTAGTGCAATTGGCGCACTAATGTACCTTGCAAATACTACAAGGCCCGACATAACCTTTTCAGTTAATGTCTTAGCAAGGTATAGCTCGGCTCCTACAAGGAGACATTGGAATGGGATCAAACATATATTGAGGTACCTAAAGGGGACTACCGATATGGGCTTATTTTATGGCAATAATTGCAGTTCTGATCTTGTTGGTTATGCTGATGCTGGATATTTATCCGACCCACACAAGGCTCGATCTCAAACGGGTTATGTGTTTACCTGTGGAGGAACCGCCATATCTTGGCGATCGACTAAGCAATCAATTGTGGCTACTTCATCTAATCATGCTGAGATAATTGCTATTCATGAAGCAAGTCGGGAGTGTGTGTGGTTGAGGTCTATAATACATCATAATTAAGACAAATGTGGTTTGAAGTGTAATAAACTACCCACGACTTTGTATGAAGACAATGCATCATGTATAGCTCAATTGAAGGGAGGATTCATAAAAGAAGATAGAACAAAGCATATTTCACCAAAGTTATTTTTCACACATGATCTTCAAAAGAATGGTGATATCAATGTACAACAGATTCGTTCAAGCGATAATATGGCTGATTTGTTCACAAAATCTCTACCAACGTCAACCTTCAAGAAGCTAGTTCACAAGATCGGAATTCGAAGACTTAAGGATATGAATTGATGTTCTTATCAGGGGGAGTTAATGCGCGTTGCACTCTTTTTCCCTTACAAGGTGTTGTCCCACTGGGTTTTCCTTGCAAGGTTTTTAACGAGGCAACCAATAGGCGCATATTCAAACATGTGTACTCTTTTTCCTTTTCTTTAAATTTTTTCCCATTGGGTTTTGTTTTAGCTAAGGTTTTAACGAGGCACATTATTGAATAAACATTCAAGGGGGAGTGTTATAAATAGAATCCTATTTAAGGTGAATGTCTATATTTAGAGAGATTCTAGAGTTTTACTTTGAGGCTAAGTCTTTTCTATGCCTATAAATAGAGGGGTCTTACACCATTGTAAATCATCCCTAAGTATCAATAAGAATACTCCTCTCTCTACTTTTTCTCTCTATTGTTCTTGTTATTGTACTATTTCATAACACATTGAGCATATTCAAGATGTCTGACTAGTATTTGGGAGGGCCTTTTCACTATTTAAAATTTTATTATCATCTTTACTCAAATTTTAATTTAATTACATATGCATATACACTTTACTAATTATATATATTTTAGAAATTAAGTGAATATCCCTATGAGGAATTGTATAAGGAATTAATTATTTCTCATCCTTATTCTCTCTTTCCCTTTTCGTCTCTCTCTCTCTCTCTCCAGCGCTCTCTCTCTCCATCTCTCTCTATCTGTCAATCTCTCATTCTCTGTTCTTTCTCCAATTTTTCTTCTTCTGATGTTCTCTATTTTTTATCCTTTCATATTGTATATATTTACTGTAGAGTTTCAAGTTAGCAATTTCCTTTTATGTTACACAATTGGTGTTGAAATTGTAATTGTCAATCAATAAATTTTGAAGGTGTTTGACTCTCCATCATTGATAATAATAAAAAATCTTTGAAACTTTGATTTCAAATATTGGTTTTCAAAAACCATTATTTATTTGAATAGGGTGTTGTTGCAAATAACTGAAAATATTTTTTGGAGTTTATATATCAGTTTTGAGGGTGATTGGTGAAGATTAAACTTAATTTTGGCTGAATTTTAGATTCATACTCGAAGAAGAAGAAGACGATTTGACATACTATATACATACTAAATTATAGTAAAGTTGTAGTATAATTGTGTGTAAATTATATTCTGTTGTAGTTATATATATATATATATATATATATATATATATATATATATACATATACATAAATAAATAAATAAATATATTTATTTATGTATATGTATATATATATATATATATATATATATATATATATATATATATATATATTTAAATGTTATATAAAAGTTATAAAATACTTGTATAATGTATGAATTGCTGTATAAAATTTGTATTTAAATTATCAATACTATCTTTTTACATAAAATTATTAATATGCATTAAAATTTGTCCAACTTGGTCTTGGAAAAGGAAAGAAGGATATTGAAGTTAACCACAATAATCCTTCTCTCACTTTACTTAGGCCACAAGAAGTCTACTAAAAGCTTGTAAGACTCACTCAAGATTCCTAAACTCTATATAGATAGCCACAGTACCGCAGCGGCCATATAATTTCCACCAAACACTAACAAAGTGGCTACGTTTAAAAATGTTTAAAAGCTATGGCGTTAGAAAAGTAAAAATTGCACGGAGCACCATGTTTTATTACCCCTGCTCCTCCTCCTCCTCCTCCTTCTCCTGCTCCTCCTCATCCTCCTGCTCCTCCTTATCCTCCTCCTTCTCCTTCTCCTCCTCCTTCTTCTCCTCCTTCTCCTTCTCCTTCTCCTTCTCCTTCTCCTCCTCATTCTTCTCCTCCTCCTCCTCCTTCTTCTTTTCCTTCTTCTTCTCCTCATCTTTATCCTCCTCCTCCTTCTTCTCCTCGTCATCCTTCTTCCCTTTCTTCTTCTCCTCATTCTTCTTCTTCTTCTTCTTCTTCTCCTCCTCCTCCTCCTTCCCATTCTCCTCCTCCTCCTTCTTCTCCTTCTCCTTCTCCTTCTCCTTCTCCTTCTCCTTCTTCTTCTCCTTATCCTTATTCTCCATCTCCTTCTCCTTCTCTTTCTCCTTATCCTTCTCCTTCTCCTTCTTCTCATCTTTCTTCTTATTCTCCTTCTTCTCCTTCTTCTTCTCCTCCTCCTTCTCCTCCTCCTCCTTCTCCTCCTCCTCCTCCTCCTCCTTCCCCTTCTTCTCCTCCTCATTCTTCTTCTCCTTCTGTTTATTCTCCTTCTCTTTCTCCTTCTCCTTCTCCTTATTCTCCTTCTTCTTCTCCTTCTCCTTCTTCTTCTCCTCCTTTTCCTTCTCCTTCTCCTTATCCGTCTCCTCCTTCTCCTTCTCCTCCCCCCTCCCCTCCCCCTCCCCCTCCCTCTCCCTCTCCTCCTCCTTCTCCTCCTTCTTCTTATTCTTCTTCTTCTTCTTCTTCTTCTTCTTCTTCTTCTTCTTCTTCTCCTTCTCCTTCTCCTACTCCTCCTCCTTCCCCTTCTTCTTCTACTCCTTCTTCTCCTTCTCCTTCTCCTTCTCCTTCTCCTGATTCTCCTTCTCCTTCTCCTTATTTTCCTCTTTCTCCTTCTTTTTCTCATTCTGCTTCTCCTTCTCCTTCTTCTTCTCCTTCTCCTTCTCCTTCTCCTCTCCTTCTCCTCCTCCTCCTCCTCCTTTTCCTCCTTCTCCTTATCCTCCTCCTCCTTCTCCTCTTCCTCCTCCTTGTCCTCCTCCTTCTCCCCCTTCTTCTGATCCTCCTTCTTTTCCTTCTCCTCCTTCTTCTCCTTCTCCTCATCCTCCATCTCGTCCTGCTCCATCTCCTCCTGCTCCTTCTTCTCCTGCTCCTTCTGCTCCTTCTTCTTCTCCTCCTTCTTCTCCTTCTCCTTCTCCTTCTCCTCCTCCTCCTCCTCCTCCTCCTCCTCCTCCTCCTCCTCCTTCTCCTCCTCATCCTCCTCCTCCTCCTTCTCCCCCTCCTCTCCCTTTTCTTCCTTCTCCTACTTCTTCTTCTTCTGTAGTTCATGGGATGATTGACATAAATATGTTTATCAGATTATTAAAAATAGATTATAAATTATTACGTAAGTTAGTAGACAATAATTTGTAAATATTTTCACATACATAAGTTAGTAAACAACGATAATTATCATTATTTTCACGCCTAATTTTTTTCAAAATGTATTATTTAGATATTGTTGGCAGTCTGATTTTTTATCTACTATGTTAAAAAGTTTTTTCAAACACTTCACGTTGTACAGTGTTGATGTTTTTACAAATGAACTAAATAACTTCAGTATCTTCTGATGAGGTTTTCGAGAAAGCTTATCCAGGACAAAAAACTTCAGTTTATTTAGTGTTGAAATTTTTATAAATGAACTAAATAACTTCAGAATCTTCTGCTGATGTTTTTGAAAAAGCTTAATGACAAAACTAATGAATCTAGGATAAAAAGACTTCAGCTTATTTAGTGCAATTACAAACAAAACTTCAGCAAATAAAGAACAAAACTTCAGCAAATAGAGGATAAAACTTTAGCAACTATGCTTAAATTAAGAATTACAAACAAAATTTTTAGCAAATAGAGAAAAAACTTCAGCTACTATGCTAAAGTTCATCAATTACAGACAAAAACTTCAGCACACTTGCTACCTCAGGCTCGTCTACTAGAATGCTGAAGTTTTGCGAAAAATTCCTTTGCTACTTTAGCCCCGTATGCTGAAGTTACGCGAAAAAGTAGGTACGCTTTGTATTTTTTTGCAAAGCGGGCATATGATAAAATGTAACCCAAAAAGCGGGTATAGATGCAAATACCCCATTATAAAGAAACAGAGAAGAAGAATCAGTACTATCTGTAGAGAAATTAGCAATGGCAAATTATGTAGGAATAATGAAAATGAATCAATTATTGGGAAAACAATTTGACTCGTTTCAAGCACTTGGCGGACACAGAGTAAGTCATAAAGACACAACTATTAACAATTTTGTCAAATACGTATGCAGCCCCTTAAGCCTATTGAATTCAAATTTGAATTTTTTAAAATTATTATTTGTTTGGATGGGGTGTTGTTGCAAATAATTGAAAATATTATTTGAAATTCAATCATGCGACCCGTCATTGCATGAGTTAATGCACTATTTCCCCAATTTTTTGCTTCTATATGTTTCAGTATCGGTATGTGGTATGTTAGAGTTGATTTGGATTGGTTTTTAAAGGAAACTAGACACTTAGTCTCTTCAAGGAAGGCTTATTTTGGAAAAGTCAACTAGATATTGACTTATAAGTTAGATGGCTAGGATGTGATTTTCGGTGATTCGGCTAGTTTCGGGGGATAATTTGGGGCTTAGGAGCGTAATCGGAAGTGGTCTTGGATGTCCAGTGTAGAAATAGGCTTGAATTTGCGAAGTTATTATTTTGGCAAATTCCAGTTATAGGTGAGATTTTGATTCGAGGGTCGGAAGGGAATTCTGAGAGTTGCAGTAGCTTCGCTAATGAATTTGGGAAGTGTGTGCAAAATTCATGGTTATTCGGAGTTGATTTGGTTGGGTTTTTGATCGAATGCGAGTTTCGGAAGATTTTGAAGAACTTAGACTTGGATTCGTTGGGAATTGAGGATTTAAGTGTTTTTCTGATGCGTTGTGATGATTGGAACGAGTTTGGGTGATGTTTTAGGATGGGTTGGAACTTTTGGTTGAGGTCCGGGGGGCCTCGGGGTGATTTCAAATGGTCAAACATACCAATTCTAACCTTTGAAAGTTGCGAATTTTTCAGCTGAAGTGTTGCAGACCTTTGTTGTCTGCAATTGCAGGAGGTTCATTGCGATCACGTAGGAGGTTTCGAGGAAGCTGTTCTTTCGCTCATTGCGATAAAAGGAGCGGGGCATGCGATCACCTAGGTTGAGGAGTTTACTCATTGCCATCATATTTGGTTGATTGCGATCGCGTAGTGTTAAATGGACCTGGGGTGCTGGATGGTATTTTGTTCAATGCGAAGCGGGTGTAGGTATGCGATTGCATAGGTTCAAGAGCTAATGCATTGCGATAGCAGTGTTTCTAGTGCGATCACATAGAGGGAATTTAGAGAGTTTGAATTGTGTGTTGTGTGATCGCAGAGTTTTGGATGCGATCTCATAGAAGGAATCTGGGCTGGACAGAAGGGTTTTTAATAACATTTCATCTACGAGCGTAAGTCTATTTCCACTATTTTTGAACATCCTTGAGAGCTTTTGGACGAGGATTAAAGAGGGTTTCGACTGGGATTTATTGGAGGTGAGTGTTATGACCTAAAAACATCATTTAATTGTAGAATCAACATTGCAATTCATGAAATTTTTATTAAAAGGGGAAGAATTAGGGCTTGACTTTTTGGATGAAAAATTTGTTTTTATTTGAGGGAGTATTTGAACTCGGATTTTGACGTTTTTGATATGTATAGGCTTGTGGCGAGATAAGGAGTCCGTTAATGCAAAAATTTCCTAGTTTTCAGAAGTGAGCCCGATGCTCGGGTTTTCTCAATTTCGGATTTCTTGATGTTTTTTGACCGGTTTTGATTAGGTATTATTCCATTAGCATATTGTGACGAATTCGTTCAACGTTCAAGGAGGTCGATTCGAGAGGCAAGGGCATATAGAGCAAGACTTTTGACCGGTTTGAGGTGCGTAATGTAGGTACATGATGTCCTAAGGTTTGAAACCCCGAAATTTCATATGTAACACTATATTGAGGCGAGATCATGCTCTATGATGAGTACGGGGTCGATTACTATTTTGGATTGTGACTTGGTCCGTCTCGAGCGATGTTCTTACCATGTATTTGATGGAAACATAGTTGAGATCATCATTTTTTGGGCTAATTGTTATATTTGAGCTTCGTGCCAATTATTTGAATCCTTTAGGGATTGTTATCACTATTTCCACATTATTTGACATATTATTTGATCTCAGTACTAAGGTTTAAATACCATTTTGCAAACTCAGCCATTTTACTAAGATTTGAAACTTAAACAATATTTTATTGGTATTTGAGCTTATAATTACTATTTTATTATTACCTGAGGGGCTTTTCTGATTTTTGGACTGAGTATGGATCGTCCTGTGCGCCGAAGCACTATTATAATAGTATTGAGACCGAGGGCCTAGTTGATGCCACGAGATGGCTTGATATTGCGCTTCGGCCATAAGGGGCCCCTCCCGGAGACTGCACACCCCCGTGAGTGCCGTCGATGATAAATGGATGGATCGGGCAGCACGCCGCAGCGGGTACTAAAGTGTACCGTCCTCTGTGTTACATATTCCTTATTCATTTGTCATTTATCTATTTAATTGTTGTAGTATTTCTATACTTCTATATGATTTTTCTACTTCTTCCTTATTAATTGTTCTAAATTGCCAATTATTGAATTACTTTGCCTTTTTCAATTATTTCTTATCCTCAACCTTTATTTATATTTATTAGTCACTGGGTCGGAGTACTCACATTACTCCCTGCACCTTGCGTGCAGATCAAGGTACATCACAGGCTGAGTGAGGATTCTGTAGCTGAGCAGAGTAGTATCCGGGAGTATCGACTTAGCTGCATGGAGATTGGAGCCGTGATCTCTCCCCTCTATCTCTATATTTTATATTGTACTTCCTAGACAGACATATAATAGGTGGAAATTCTGTATTAGAGGATCAACTCGTGACACCGGATTACTTAGGGCAATGTTGCAGTAGTTTAATTGAACTTCCGCTTATTCTATCGTTATTTCAAGATTTCTAGTATGATGCTTTAGTAAATTTCTTGAGTTATTTAATTATAATCTGTATAACAAATGGGATAATGTTGTGAATGGGCGAGCTTGCCTAGCAGTGTGTTAGGTGCTATCATGGCCGGGGTTGGGGTCATGACAAGTTGGTATCAGAGCCAGTTTACTTGGTCTCGCGAGTCATGAGCCGGCTTAGTAGATTCTCGTGGATCGGCGTGGAGACATCTGTATATATCCTCGAGAGGTTGCATAACCATTAGGATAAACTTCACATTCTTGAAATTCTTTTCATGCAACTAAACTTGTGTATTCTATTCTCTCGCAGATGACGAGGATCGGACGTGGCAGACGACCACCAGTACCACCCACTGAGGCCACCAGAGGACATGGACGCGGTCGTGGTCTTGGTAGAGGAATAGTAGTGAGAGCAACACCTGTCGTTCCACCAATTGCCCCAGCTCAAGACTAGACTCCAGCTTTGGATACTCCAGCACCACATGTTCTGGCATCAGCAGTGCCTATTGTGATTTTGGGTCTTCAAGAGGCCCTGGCTCAAATCTTATCGGTTTGTAATGGCTTGGGGAGGCAATCAGACCCCCGTTCCAGCGACTTCACAGGTCGGGGGAGGCAATCAAATCCCCTCTGATCGCACACCTGAGTAGGTGGTAAAGGTATTACAGACACTATGAGCAACTCTAGCTCACCCACTTGCACCAGTTCAGGACTTTGTAGTTCCAGCTATGCTAGAAAATGAGCAGTGTCGTCTCGAGAGGTTTGTTAGTCTCTCGCCTCCATCATTCAGTGGCGCTAAGGGCGAGGATACCCAGGGTTTTCTTGACAAGTGTCAGCGTATGCTTCGTACCACAGGGATTTTGGAATCGAGTGGTGTGGCTTTTACTACTTTCCAGTTCTTTGGGGTTGCGTTTACTTGGTGAGAGGATTTTTAGAGGCATAGGCATATCGGTGCAGCAACCCTTACTTGGCAACAGTTCTCTGCTCTATTCCTAGAGAAGTATGTACTGCAGTGCTGCAGTGAGGAGCTGCGTAGACAGTTTTAGTGGTTGACTTAGGGTGATATGACAGTGACTCAGTATGAGATGCGGCTATCGTAGTTGGCTCGGCATGCTGTTTGGATGATTCCGACTGATCGGAAGCAGATCAGGAGCTTTATGGACGGCCTTAATGGTTATCTCCGTATTTTGATGACTAGAGAGAGAGTATTAAGTGATACGTTCGAGGAGGTGGTAGACATTGAGAGATTGAGACGGTTTTCCATTGTGAGCGAGAGGAGGCCAAGAGGCCTCGAGGTTCGGGCAATTTCAATGGTGCTTTATCTAGGGGCCAGTTCCACCGTGGTAGAGTCGTTCCTTCGGGCCTCCTCTGTTGGCCCATCCCGAGTATAGTGGGCTTCTTGAGGCCATGGTCATCAGGGGTTCCAGTAGGGCCAGTCTTCACTTAGTGTCCTCCCAGCTTAGAGTTCATCTTATGCCCCTTCAGCTCAGGGTTCTTCTGCGCTGAGTGCATCAGCTAGTCACTCCAATGCGAGGGGTTCCATTGCATCAAATGCTGTTATCACATGTATCATCTCAGTCTGCCACATAGATGCCACTATCTTATTTGATCCTGGTTCCACCTATTCATATGTGTCTTCATATTTTGCTCATTATTTGAGTATGCCGTGGGAGTATCCTACTTTACCTGTTAATGTGTCTACCCTAGTAGGCTGTACTATTGTTTTGGACCATGTGTACCGGTCCTGTGTTGTGATTATTGGGGGTTTGGAGACCTAAGTTTATCTATTGTTATTAAGCATGGTAAACTTTGATGTTATTCTGGGCATGGACTAGATATCTCCTTCTCATGCTATTCTAGACTGTCATGCTAAGACAGTCACGTTGGCTATGCCGGGTATAACGTGAATCGAATGGCGTAGGTTTACTGACTATGTTCCTAGTAGATTTATTTTTTTCTTGAAGGCCCATCGTATAGTTTGGAAGCATTGTGTTTCATATTTGGCGTTTGTGAGAGATGTTTGAGCTGAGGCTCCTAGCATTGATTCTTTTCCCGTTGCGAGGGATTTTCCCGATGTATTTCCTACAAACCTACCAGGCATGCCACCGGACATGGATATTGATTTCGGCATTGGCCTTTTTCCAGGAACTCAGCCCATTTCCAGTTCGCCGTATCGCATGGCACCAGGGGAGTTAAAAGAATTGAAGGAGCAGGTTGAGGAACTCCTAGAAAAGGGGTTTATTCGGTAGAGTGTGTCATCGTGGGGTGCACCTGTTCTATTTCTGAAGAGGAAGGATGACATACTAAGAATGTGGACTGATTACATGCAATTGAACAAAGTAATAGTGAAGAACATGTATCCATTGCCTCGTATTGATGATTTATTTGACCAGTTTCAATGAGCGAAGCTGTTCTCCAAGATTGATCTCCGTTCGGGTTACCACCAACTGAATATCAGGGATTCAGATATTCTTAAGACTGCTTTCAGTACTAGATATGCTCACTATGAGTTTCTGTTGTGTCTTTCGGGCTGACCAATGCCCCAGCAACATTCATACATTTGATGAACAATGTATTTCGGCTTTATCTGGATTCTTTTTTAGTGTTCATTGATGATATTCTGGTGTACTCGCCTAGTCAGGAGGAGTACCCGGAACATTTGAGAGTCATATTGCAGAGATTGAGGGAGGAGAGGCTTTATGCAAAGTTCTCCAAGTGTGAGTTTTTGCTCAAATCAGTGGCTTTGTTACCACACGTGTTGTCCCTATAGGGTCTTCAGGTTGATACGAAGAAGATAGAGGCGGTGCAGATTTGGCCTAGACCATCCTCATCCACAACGATTAATAGTTTCCTCGGTTTGGTGGGTTACTATCGCCGATTCGTTCAGGGTTTTTCATCTATTTCCTCTCCCTTGACCAAGTTGACTCAGAAGGGTGCTTCATTCGTATGGTCGGACAAGTGCGAGAAGAGCTTTCAGAAGCTCAAGACAGCTTTGACCACAACTCTGGTATTGGTCTTGCCATAAGCTTCAGGTTCTTACACCGTCTATTGTTATGCATCAAGATTCGGGATTGGCTGTGTATTGATGTAGGGGGGTAGAGTGATTGCTTATTCTTCTCGTCAGTTGAAGCCCCATGAGAAAAACTACCCTGTTCATGATTTGGAGTTAGCCGCTATAGTTCATGCATTGAAGATTTGGAGGTATTACTTATATGGAGTATCTTGTGAGGTAGTCACCGATCATCGCAGACTTCAGCATTTATTAAAGTAGAACGATCTAAATTTGAGACAGGGGATGTGGCTAGCGTTGCTTAAAGATTATGATATTACTATTATGTATCATCCGTGAAAGGCCAATGTAGTGGACGATGCTTTGAGCTGAAAGGCAGTCAGTATGGGGAGTTTGGCATAAATTCTAGTTGGGGAGAGGCCCTCTGCAGTTGATGTTCGGGATTTGGCCAATCGGTTTGTGAGATTAGACATTTCGGAGCCCAGTTGGCTATTGTCTTGCATTGTTTCTCGGTCTTCCTTATATGATCGCATTAGCGGGCGCCAATATGATGGTCCGCATTTGCTCATCCTCAAGGACAGAGTTCAGCATGGTTATGTCAGGGATGTAACCATCAGTGATGATGGGGTATTAAGGATGCAGGGCCGGATTTGTGTGGCTAATGTGGATAGGCTTAGAGAGTTAATTCTTGAAAAGGCTCACAGCTCACGGTATATCATCCATCTGGGTGCCGCGAAGATGTATCAAGATTTGAGATAGAACTATTGGTGGAGGAGAATGAAGAAAGATATTGTGGGTTATGTAGCTCGGTGTCGTAATTATCAACATGTGAAATATGAACATAAGAGACCTGGGGGTTTACTTTAGCAGATGGTTATTCCCAAGTGGAAGTGGGAGAGAGTCACTAAGGATTTTGTGAGTGGTCTTCCTCGGACCTCGAAGAAGGTTGATTCGATTTTGGTAATTGTGGATTGGCTAACCAAGCCCGCGCACTTCATTTAGGTGTGTACGGCTTATTCTTCAGAGCGACTAGCAGGGATCTTCATTCGAGAGATTGTTCAGAGACATGGTGTCCCAAATTCTATTATCTTAGATTGTGGCACTCGTTTACTTCCTAGTTTTTATGGACGTTTCAGCGAGAGTTGGGTACACAGGTGAAGTTGAGCACACCATTTCATCCTCAAACGGATAGGCAATTCGAGCACACTATTCAAATATTGGAGGACATGTTGCGTGCCTGTGTGATTAATTTCAGAGGTTCTTGGGATGAGTTTCTGCCGCTTGCAGAGTTTTCTTACAACAATAACTACGGTCCAGTATTCAGATGGCACCATATGAGGCCTTGTATGGGAGGCGGTGTAGATCTCCAGTCGGATGGTTTGAGTCCGGTGAGGCTATGCTATTGGGGACAGAGTTGGTCTAAGATGCCTTAGAGAAGGTGAAGGTGATACAGGAGAGTCTTCGTACAACGCTATCATGTCAGAAGAGTATACGGATCGGAAGGTTCCTGATGTGTCTTATATGGTGGGAGAGAAGGTCTTGCTAAAGGTTTCACCCATGAAGGGCTGGGTATGGTTTTAAAAGAAGGGGAAATTGAGTCCGTGGTTCATTGGGCCTTTTGAGGTGCTTCGGACGATTGGGGAGGTGACTTATATGCTTGCTTTGCCACCCATCTTGTCGAGTGTGCATCCGGTATTCCATGTATCCATGCTCCGAAAGTATGTTAGGGACTCATCTCATGTTTTGGACTTCAGAACTATGCAGTTGGATTACGATTTGACTTATGATATGGATCCAGTGGCTATTTTGGGTCGTCAAGTTCAAAAATTGAGGTTAACAAATATAGCTTCGAGAAGGTACAATGGAGAGATCGGCCGGTAGAGCAGGCTACCTGGGAGACCGAGCAAGAGATGCAGAGTAGATATCCTCACCAGTTTAATGTTGCAGGTATGTTTTTTGATGCGCTCGAGGATGAGCGATCGTTTAACTTGGGGAGGATGTGATAACCCGACCCTTCATCGCATTAGTTACCACTCCGTATCCCCCATTATTTGCTCCTTTGTAGTTCGTTATTGGTATTTGGTGTGTTAGAGTTGATTTGGATTGGTTTTGGTAGGAAATGAGACACTTATTCTATTTAAGGAAGGCTTATTTTGAAAAAGTCAACCGGATGTTAACTTATGATTTAGAGGGCTCCGATGTGATTTTCGGTGATTGTGTTAGCGTTAGGAGATGATTTGGGGCTTGGGGCGTAATCAAAAGTGGTCTTGGAGGTCCGGTGTAGAAATATTCTTGAATTGGCGAAGTTAGTATTTTGGCGAATTCTAGTTGGCAGGAGGGATTTTGATTCAAGGGTCGGAATGGAATTCCAAAAGTTGCAGTAGCTTCTCTAAGTTATATGGGATGTGTGTGCAACATTTCAGGTTATTCGGAGGTGGTTTGGTTGGGGTTTTGATCGAATGCGAGTTTCAGAAGATTTTGAAGAACTTAGACTTGGATTCCTTGGGAATTGAGGATTTTAGTGTTGTTTTATGTGTTTTGATGAATGGAACATGTTTAGGTGATGTTTTAGGATGGGTTGGCACTTTTGGTTGAGGTCTCGGGGGCCTCGGGGTGATTTCGAATGGTAAAATGGACCAGTTCTAACCTTTGGAAGTTGCACATTTTAAGCTGAAGTGTTACAGACATTTGTTCTCTTGCGATCGCAGGAGGTTCATTGCGATCGCATAAGAGGTTTCGAGGACTATGTTCTTTTTATTATTGCGATCGCGGAGCACGGCATGCGATCACATAGCTCGAGGAGTTTACTCATTGCGATCGCGTTTGGTGGATTGCGATCGCGTAGTGTTAAATGGACCTGGGTCCTGGATGGTATTTTTTTCAATGCGAACGCGGGTGTAGGTATGAGATCGCGTAGGTTCAGGAGCTATGCATTGCGATCGCAGGTTTTCTAGTATGATCACTTAGAGGGAGTTTATAGAGTTTGAATTTTGTACCGTGCGATTGTAAAGGTTTGGATGCGATCGCATAGAATAAATCTGGGCTAGACAGAAGGGTTTTTGATAACATTTCATTCGCGAGCCTAAGTGTATTTCGACAATTTTGAACATCCTTTAGAGCTTTAGTACGAGAAATAAAAGGGATTTCGACTGGGATTGAATGGAGGTGAGTCTTATGATCTAAAAATATTATTTAATTGTAGAATCAACATTGAAATTAAAGAAAATTTGATTAAAAAGGGAAAATTTGGGGCTTGACTTTTTGAATGAAATATTGGAATTTGAGGGAGCATTTGAGCTCGGATTTTGAAGCTTCTAATATGTATAGGCTCGTGGCGAGATAAGGACTCCGTTGATGTAAACATTTATGAGTTTTCAGAAGTGGGACCAGGCTCGAGTTTTGTCAATTTTGGATTTCTTGATGTTTTTCAACCATTTTTGATTGAGTATTATTCCTTTAGCATATTATGACGTAATCATTGTGGTTTTTGTCAGATTCGACACGTGAGGAGGTCGATTCGAGAGGCAAGTGCATAGGGAGCTACACTTTTGGCGGTTTGAGGTGAGTAATTCATGTAAATGACGTCCCGAGGGTTTGAAACCCCGTAATTTGACATCGTAATGCTATATTGAGGTGAGATACACGCTCTATGACGAGTGCAAGGTCGATTACTATTTGGAAGTTGACTTGGTCCGTTTTGAGTGATGTTCTTACTGTGTATCTGATGGAAACTTATTTGAGATCATCCTTATTTAGGCTAATTGTTATATTTCGGATTCATGCCAATTATTTGAATCACATAGGGATTGTTATCACTATTTTCACATTAGTTGACATATTATCTGATCTCATTCCTAAGGTTTAAATACTGTTTTGCAAACTCAGCTATTATACTATGATTTGAAACTTAAACAATATTTTATTGACGTTTTCAACTGAGAACTACTATTTTATTATTGTCCGAGGGGCTTTTGTTCAAAATCGAGTATGGATCAGGCTGTGCGCTGCAGTAGTATTATACTGGTGTTAAGTCTGAGGGCCTAGTTGATTCCATGAGATGGCTTGATATTACGCTTGGCAGTAAGGATCCCGTCCCGGAGTCTGCACACCCCCAGTGAGCGTCGTCGACGATAAATAAATAGATCGCGCTGCATACCCCAGCGGGTACTAGAGTGTACCGTTCTCTGTGTTATATATTCCTTATTCAATTGTCCTTTATCTGATTAATAGTTGTTGTATTTCTATACTTCTATCGCATTGGCCTACTGCTTCCTTATTAATTATCCTTAGACTTTATTTATGTTTATTACTCACTAGGTCGGAGTACTCACATTACTGCATGCACCTTCCGTGTAGATCCAGGTACATGACAGGCTGTGTGAAGATTGTGTAGATGAGCAGAGCAGTATTCGGAAGTATCGAGTTAGCTGCATGGCGTTTGCATCCTTGATCTATCCCCTATATCTCTATATTTTATTCTTACTTCCAATACAGACTTGTAGTTGGTGGATATTCTGTAATAGAGGCTTAAACTCGTGACACCGGATTCTATATGGCTATAATGTTGTATTTTAGTTGAACTTCCACATATTTTATCGTTATTTCTAGACTTCTAGTATAATGCCTTAATAAATTTATTTTGTTATTTAATATAATCTGTATAAGAAATCAAATAATTTTGTGAATGGGCGGGCTTGCCTAGCAGTATGTTGGGCTCCATCATAACCGAGGTTGGGGTCGTGACAAGTTGGTATCAGATCCAGGTTACTTGGTCCCGCGAGTCATGGTCCGATTTAGTAGAGTCTCACGGATCAGTACAGAGACATATGTATTTATCCTCGAGAGGCTGCAAAACCTATTAGAAAAACATCACATTCTTTAAATTCTTATTGTGCGACTTTGTTGATCCGAGAACTAAAATTCTGTATTCTATTCTCTGGCAAATGGCGAGGACCAGACGTGGGGACGACCACCAGTACGATCCACTAAGGCACCAGAGACCGTGGACGCAGTCGTCGTTGTGGCAGAGGTAGAGCAGTGAGGGCAGCACCTATCGATCCATCAGTTGCCCCATCTCAGGACCAAACTACAACTTTGGATACTCCAGCAGCACCTGTTCAAGCACCAGTTGTGCCTATTGTGATTCCGGGTCTTCAGGAGGCCCTGCTCAGATCTTATCAGTTTTCACAAGCTTGGATTAGGCAGTTTTAGCCACTACTGCAGCAACGATTTCACAGGTGTGGGAGGCAACCATACCCCCGCTTCTCGCACACCTGAGCAGGTGGTGTAGGGATTACAGATATCGGGAGCAGCTCCAACTCAGCCGATTGCACGAGATTAGTACTTTATGGTTCAAGCTATTCTAGACGATGAGCAGCATCATCTCGAGGGGTTTTTTAGGCTCCAGCCTCCATCCTTCAATGGAACTGAGGGCGGGCATGGCCAGGGTTTTCTTGACAAGTGACAGCATATGCTTCGTACCGCAGGGATTTTGGATTCGAGTGGTGTGGATTTTACTACCTTCCAATTCTTG
Source organism: Nicotiana benthamiana (assembly GCA_034376525.1). NCBI lineage: Eukaryota > Viridiplantae > Streptophyta > Magnoliopsida > Solanales > Solanaceae > Nicotiana > Nicotiana benthamiana. Next base: position 34,489,284 of record CM067337.1, read on the forward strand.
GGGGGCTGCGTTTACCTGGTGGGAGGAATTTGAGAGGTGTAGGCCTGTCGGTGCAGTGCCCCTTACTTGGCAGCAGTTCTCCACTCTATTCCTAGAGAAGTATGTACCGCAGTCCCGCAGAAATGAGCTGCGTAGATAGTTTGAGTGGTTGACTCAGGGGGATATGCCAGTGACTCAGTATGTGATGTAGTTTTCGTAGTTGGCTAGACATGCTATTTGGATGATTTCGTCTAATCCTGAGCGGATCAGGAGATTGGTGGATGGATTTAACTATCATATGCATATTCTGATGACTAGAGAGAGAGAGAGAGAGAGAGAGAGAGTATTGGTTGCTACATTCGATGAGGATGTGGACATCGCTCTGGAGATCGAGACGGTTAAACATAGAGAGCTAGAGGAGGGGGAGGTCAAGAGGCCTCGAGGTTCAGGCCGTTTCAGTGGTGCTCCGTGTAGGGGCCAGTTCCATCGTGGTAGAGGTCATTCCTTTAGGCCTCCTCACTCGGCCCGTGCAGTGTATAGTAAGACCTCATCTGGACGTGCTCTTCGGGGGTTCCAGTAGGGCCAGTCTTCACTTAGTGCCCTTCTAGACCAGAGTTCATCTTATGCCCCTTAAGCTCAGGGTTCTTCTGCACCGAGTCCATCAACTAGACACTCTGGTGCGAGGGTTTCCCTTCAATCCCCTTCTCCAACACCTAGTAGTTGCTTCGAGTGCGGAGTGTTTGGTCATAGGAGGAGGCAGTGTCCTTGACTTCATGGTGGTCAAATTCAGCAGAGGGATCAACCCTCAACTTCTACACTAGTTATTTTCTCATCCGTCCCGCCAGCTAGGGGTGGAGGCCAGGCAGATAGGGGTCGCCCTAAAGGGGGAGGCCGATTAGGCAGTGGCCAGGCTCGGTTTTATGCTATCCCAGGCAAGACATATGCCATTGCATTAGATGCTATTATTACAGGTATTATCTCAGTCTGCCACAGAGATGCCTCTGTCTTATTTGATCCCGGTTCCACCTATTCATATGTGTCTTCATATTTTTCTCATTATTTTAGTTTGCCCCGGGAGTCTCTTGCTTTACCTATTCATGTGTTTATCATGGTGGGCGATACTGTTGTTATAGACTGTTTGTACCGGTCGTGTGTTGTGATTATTGGGGGTCTAGAGACCCCGAGTTGATCTTTTGCTATTGAGCATTGTAGACTTTGATGTTATTCTAGCCATGGACTTGCTATCTCCATGTCATGCTATTGTAGACTTTCATGCTAAGACAATCACGTTGGCTATGCCGGGTGTACCGCGGATCGAGTGGCGTGGGTTGACTAACTATGTTTTTAGTAGAGTTATTTCTTTCTTGAAGGTACAACATATGGTTCAGAAGGGTTGCCTTTCATATTTGGCGTTTTTAAGAGATGTTGGAGCTGAGACTCTTAGCAATTGATTCTATCCCTGTTGTGAGGGATTTTCCTGATTTATTTCCTGTGGACTTAGCAGGTATGGCCACTGGACAGGGATATTGATTTTGGTATTGGAAACTCAACCCATTTCTATTACGCCGTATCGCATGGCACCCACAAATTTAAAAAGAATTGAAAGAGCAGCTTTAGGAACTCCTAGAACTGGGGTTTATTCTGTCGGGTGTGTTGTTGTGGGGTGCACCAGTTCTATTTGTGAAGAAGAAGAAGAAGGAAATCACAATGAGAATGTACATTGATCACAGGCAAGTGAACAAAGTAATAGTGAAAAATAAGTTTCCCTTGCCTCGTATTCATGATTTATCCGACCAGCTTCAGGGAGCGAGGGTGTTCTCCAAGACTACTTTTAGAACTAGATATGGTTACTATGAGTTTCTGGATATGTCTTTCATGCTGATGAACAATGAATTTTGGCCTTATCTGGATTCTTTTGTTATAGTGTTCGTTAATGATATTTTGGTGTACTCGGATAGTCAGAAGTAGCGCGCGGAGCATTTGCGAGTCGTATTGCAGATATTTAGGGATGAGAGGCTTTATGCAAAGTTCTTCAAGTCTGAGTTTTGGCTCGAATTGATGGATTTTTTTAGGACACGTGGTGTCCATTGAGGGTATTCAGATTGATCCGAAGAAGATAGAGGCGGTGTAGAGTTGGCGTAGACCGTCCTCAGCCATAAAGATTCGTATTTTCCTCGGTTTAGTGGGTTATTATCGATGATTCATTAAAACTTTTCATCTATTGGCTCGCCTTTGACCAACTTGACTCAAAAGGTTCTCCATTCGTATGGTCGGACGAGTGCAAGGAGAGCCTTCTGAAGCACAAGAAAGCTTTGACTATATCTCCAGTATTAGATTTTCCTTTCGCTTCAGGTTCTTACACCATTTACTATGATTTTTCGATTGACAGGGTTGGCTGTGTATTGATGGAGGAGGGTAGAGTGATTGCATATTCTTCTCGTCAATTGAAGCCCCATGAAAGAACTACCCTGTTCATGATTTGGAGTTGGCCGCTATAGTTCATGCTTTGATGATTTGGAGGAACTAGTTATGTGGCGTATCTTGTGAGGTATTCACTAATCATCGCAATCTCCGGCATTTATTCAAGAAGAAGATTCGAAATTTGAGGCAGTGGAGGTGGATAGAGTTGCTTAAGGATTATGACACTACTATTTTGTATCATTTGGGAACGACCAATATAGTTGATGATGCTTTGAACCAAAAGGCAGTAAGAATATGGAGTTTGGCATACATTCCAGTTGGGGAGAGGCCCTCTGTAGTTGATATTCAAGCTTTTGGCCAATCGGGTTGTGAGATTACACATTTCAGAGCCTAGTCGGTTATTGGCTTGCGTGGTTTCTCAGTCTTCCTTATATGATCGCATTAGAAGGTTCCAGTATGTGATCTACATTTTATCATCCTCAAGGACAGAGTTTAGCAGAGTGATGCCAGGAATGTGACCATCAATAATGATGAGGTATTGAGGATGCAGGGCCGGATTTGGGTGCTCAACGTGGATGGGCTTAGAGAGTTGATTCTTGAGGAGGCTTAAAGCTCGCGGTATTCCCTCCATCTGGGTGCCACGAAGATATAGCAAGATTTAATGCAGCACTATTGGTGGAGGAGAATGAGGAAAGATATTTTGGGTTATGTAGCTCGGTGTCTCAATTGTCAGTAGGTGAAATATGAGAATCACAGACTAGCCGGTTTACTTCAATAGATGGTTATTCCCAAGTGGAAGTGGGAGAGAGTCACTATGGATTTTGTGAGTGGTCTTCCTCAAACCTAGAAGAAGGTTGATTTGATTTGGGTGATTGTGGATCAGGTGACCAAGTCCGCGTACTTCATTCCGATCTGTACGACCTATTCTTCATAGCTGCTGGTAGGGATCTTCATTCGAAAGATTATTCAGTTGCATGGTTTCCCAGTTTCTATTATCTCAGATAGAGGCACTCAGTTTACTTCCTATTTTTGGAGGACATTTCAGCGAGAGTTGGGTACACAAGTGGAGTTGAGCACATCATTTCATCTTCAGACGGACGGGAAGTCCGAGCGCCATTTTCAGATATTGGAGGACATGTTACGTGCCTGTATGATTAGTTTCGGAGGTTCTTGGGATGAGTTTCCGCCTCTTGATGAGTTTGCCTACAATAACAGCTATCAGTCCAGTATTCAGATGGCACCATATGAGGCCTTTTATGGGAGGCGATGTAGATATCCAATTGGATGGTTTGATCGCAGTGAGGCTATATTGTTGGGAACAGAGTTGGTCCAAAATGCCTTTAAGAAGGTGAAGGTGATATAGGAGAGGCTTCGTACAATGCAGTCGCGTCAGAAGAGTTATGCGGACCAGAAGGTTCGAGATGTGTCTTATATAGTAGGTGAAAAGGTCTTGTCGAAGGTTTCACCCATGAAGGGGGTGATGAGGTTTGGAAAGAAGGGGAAGTTGAGTCCACGGCTCATTTGGCCTTTTGAGGTGCTTCGGAGGATTGGGGAGGTGGCTTATATGCTTGCTTTGCCTAGCTTGTCGAGTGTACATTCGATATACCATGTATCTATGCTCTGGATGTATTTTGGGGATCCGTCTCATGTTTTGGACTTCATCATGGTGCACTTGTATGAGGATTTGACTTATGATGTAGAGCTAGTGACTATTTTAGGTCGTCATTTTCAAAAAATAAGGTCAAAAGATATAGCTTCGGTGAAGGTGCAGTGGAGAGGTGGACCCATGGAGGAGGCTTCCTAGGAGACCGAGTGGGAGATGCGGAACAAATATCCTCATCTATTTAAGGATTCAGGTATGTTTCTTGATTCAGTCGAGGACGAGCGTTTGTTTAAGTTGCGGAAGATGTGACGACCCGACCCGTTGTCGCATGAGTTACCACTCTGTTTCCCCTCTTTTTAGCTTCTTTATGTTTGATTATCGGTATTTGGTGTGTTATAGTTGATTTAGATTGGTTTGGGTAGGAAATGGGACACTTCATCTCTTTAAGGAAGGCTTGTTTTGGAAATGTCAATCGGATGTTGCTTATGAGTTAGAGGGATTGGATGTGATTTTCAGTGATTCACTTAGCTTCGAGGGATAATTTGGGGCTTAGGAGCATAATTGGACATGGTCTTGGAGGTCCGTTGTAGAAATAGGATTGAATTGGCAAATTTAGTATTTTAGTGTTTTTCGATTGGTAGGTGAGATTTTGATCGGAGGGTCGGAATGGAATCCAACGAGTTGCAGTAGCTTTGCTAAGTGATTTGAGATGTGTGTGCAAAATTTCAGGTTATTCATAGGTGGTTTTGTTGGGTTTTTGTTCGAATGCGAGTTTTAGAAGATTTTGAAGAACTTGGATTCATTGGGAATTGAGGATTTTAGTGTTGTTTGATGTGTTTTGATGATTGGAAAGAGTTTGGGTGATGTTTTAGGATGGGTTGGCCCTTTTGGTTGAGTTTTGGGGGCTTTGGGGTGATTTCGGATGGTCAAACAGACCAATTCTAACCTTTGGAAGTTGCAAATTTTTTTGCTGAAGTGTTGCGGACCTTTGTTCTCTGCAATCACAGGAGGTTCATTGCGATCTCATAGGAGGTTTTGAGGAAGCTGTTCTGTAGCTCATTGCGATCGCGGAGTAGGGCATGCTATTGCATAGGTTGATGAGTTTACTCATTGTGATCGCGTTTGGTGGATTGCGATTACGTAGTGTTAAAGGGACTTGGTGTCCAGGATGGTATTTTGTTCAATGCGAACGAGGGTGTAGGTATGTGATCGCGTAGGTTCAGGAGCTATTGCCTTGTGATCGCGTAGGTTCAGGAGCTATTGCCTTGTGATCGCATGTTTTATAGTGCGATCGCATATAGAGAATTTAGAGAGTTTGAATTTGTGATGTGCGATCGCAGAGGTTTGGATGCGATTGCATATGATGAATATGGGCTGGACAGAAGGGTTTTTAATAACATTACATCCGCAAGACTAATTCTATTTTATCCATTGTTGAACATCCTTGAGAGTTTTTGGACGAGGATTAAAGAGTGTTTCGACTGGGATTGATTGGAGGAGAGTCTTATGACCTAAAAACATCATTTAATTGAAAAAATAACATTGAAATTCATGAAAATTTGATTAAAAAGGGAAGAATTAGGGCTTGACTTTTTGAATGAAAAATTGGGATTTGAGGAAGCATTTGTGCTCTAATTTTGGAGTTTTTGATATGTATAGGCTCGTGACGAGATTGGGAGTACGTTGATGTAAACATTTATGAGTTTAGAGAAGTGGGCCCGGGGCTTGGGTTTTGTCAATTTTTGATTTCCTGATGTTTTTCGACCTTTTTTGATTGGGTATTATTCCTTTAGCATATTATGACATATTCGTCGTGGTTTTGGTCAGATTCGACATGCGAGGAGGTCGATTCGAGAGGTAAGGGAATAGCGAGCTAGACTTTTGGCGGCTGGAGGTGAGTAACGTATGTAAATGATGTCCTGAGAGTTTGAAACCCCAGAATTTCATATCGTAACACTATATATAGGCGAGACACGTGCCATACGATTAGTGCGAGGTCGATTACTATTGGGGACCGTGAATTGGTCCGTTTTGGGTGATGTTCTTACCATGTATTTGATGGAAACTTTGTTGCGATCATCCTTATTTGGGCTAATTGTTATATTTCGGCTTCGTGTCAATTATTTTAATCATTTAAGGTTTGTTATCACTGTTTTCACATTATTTGAAATATTATCTGATCTCAGTCCTAAGGTTTCAATACTGTTTCGCAAACTCAACCATTATACTATGATTTGAAACTTAAACAATATTTTATTGACGTTTTGAGCTGAGAACTACTATTTTATTATTTCCCGAGGGGCTTTTGTGATTTCTGGACTGTGTATGGATAGCGCTGCGCGCCGCAGCAGTATTATACTGGTATTGAGGTCGAGGGCCTAGTTGATGCCACGAGATGGCTTGATATTGTGCTTGGGCCGTAAGGGCCCCCTCCCGGAGTCGGCACACCCCCAATGAGCGTCGATGATAAATAAATGGAGCGGGATGTAAGGCGCAACTGGTACTAGAGTGTACCATTCTATGTGTTACATATTCCTCATTCATTTGTCCTTTATCTGTTTAATTGTTGTAGTATTTCTATACTTGTTTCTCATTGGTCTACTGCTTCCTTATTAATTGTTCTAAATTGTCAATTATAGAATTACTTTGAGTTTTCCATGATTTTATCCTCAGCCTTTATTTATGTTTATTACTCACTGGGTCAAAGTACTCACATTAATCCTTGCAACTTGCGTGTAGATCCAGGTACATCACAGGCTGAATGAGGATTGTGTACCTGAGCAGAGCAGTGTCCGGGAGTATCTAGGTAGTTGCATGGTGTTCACAGCCTTGATCTCTCCCTTATATATCTATCTTTTATTTCGTACTTCCTAGACAGACTAATAGCAGGTGTATATTTTGTATTAGAGGATCAAACTCATGATACCAAATTCTATAGGGCTATGTTGCAGCATTTTAACTGAACTTTCGCATATTTTATCGTTATTTCTAGACTTCTAGTATAATGCCTTTGTAAATTTCTTGTGTTATTTAATTATAATCTGTATAAGAAATGGGATAATGTTGTGAATGGGCGGGCTTTCCTTGTATTGTGTTTGGCGCCAGCATGATCGGGGTTGGGATCGTGACAAAACTCAAATTCGAATTCAAAGCTTTATAATAGATTAGTGTTCGAATCTTCAATTCCTACGATCTGAATGTTATTTCAATAGGTTAATTGGCAGAAGAAAATTTTTATGTTTGGCTCATTGAGAGAGAAAGCAGTGAGAGAAAGTGATGAAGAAAGAAAAAAAATTGATGAGAGAGGCGGCAATGAGGAAAGAGGAGAGGAAAGAAAAAAAAAGAAAATGATGTAACTAAATTTCCTAATTTAATGCACTAATAATGAATTGTATATAATTTGTAAATAATTGTTGTTTTGGGTGGGGGGAGGTTAATATACAAAATTAAAATAGTTTTGGTAAATAATTTCAAATATTGTATATTTTGAGCAAAAATCCGTTAATCTTTTACATTGTTTTTTGACAAACAAAAAATAAGACCTCAAGTTGAGTAAAAATGAAAAGGACCCACTTTGAGAAAAATTTAAATGTAATTAAATCGTATTGCATGATTGTTATCAAATTAGAAAAACACATTTTTTCAATCACGAGTGATTGCCCCCACCCCCTCCCGACAATACAAAAATACTCTATAGCCTTCCAAAGGACATTATCATTAAAAAACAAAATGATGATTTGACCGGAAAGAAGCTCCTTTTTCTACTAAACATAAAATTGGCTGTCATTCTTTTGCATACTTTTTCACACTTGACCAAGATTTAAACATAAGAATAAAACATAGTACTACCTAATATCATAGTACGAGTTCAAGTGCCCGTGTGTAATTAGTGTTGTTTATGATTCTTCAGTGGGGTGGCCCTTTTGTTTGATTATTTTAAATTTTTGGATATATAGGGAGTCAAGACATTTTAGTTTAATCCACTTGTTCGATTTTATCAAGATAACCAACTTCTAGAGTTGTACTGTTTTTCTTTCATTTGGGAGATTAAAGCATCCTATCCCCAATTTGCGCAAGGACAAGGTTCGGTTGATGGATTCATATGATTAAGCAAAGAGCAACATAGTCCGAGATGGCATCTTTTGCACTACTCCATTTCATAAATTTATTGCAGCATGTCTGTGAGACTTTTGGTGAGATTATTTTGAACAGATTGATGATAAGAAAATCGATCTTAAGCCAAATTTAACTGTATAAGTTAGTTTATGAGATAAAAATTATTTAATATTATATGATGAGAAAAAATACTTATAACCAACCAATACGAGGAACTCAACTCTTTTCACGCTTAGGACTGAACATTTAGAGTATTGATAGTATAAGATGAAAACCCAACATCGAATAATTATGAATTGAAATGAATGTACTTTGATACAATGGTTAGAAAAATGACTTTGAGCCCAGTTCAACGTAAAAAACTAGTTTATACGCAATAAATTTCTCAAAATCATACAAGGAAACCAAAAAATTAATAAGATTGGGAACTCAATACTACAAGAGGTTCTGCATCAAATTCTAAGACTGAGGAGAAAGTGAGTTGTGCATCTCCTTTGACAGTAAAGTTCCAACTTCCAAAGTGGAGTACTTGACAAGAATGACGTCCCCATGATGAAAGTATGGACGATATTAATCCGTAGAGAAAAACAACTAGTTCAGAAAAAGTAGGAGATGTCTTGTCTAGTATTTTTACATAATAATGTAGTAAAAACAGCAATCGATCATAAGAGCTTAGTATCTCGCAGTTTGAATTAAGTGTAAGGAAAAGGGACCAAACTGCACCTAATATATTCGCTTTGATTTAAAAATATCACTTGTCCGTCCATTTTAATAAAACTACTCCTACCAATGAAAATGTGGCACATATATGCCCCTATTTTTAATATACCTTCTGGAAATTAAAAAATATTTTATTGAATGTAAAGTGACAATTTTTGATTGGTCATTAATTAAAACCCACCCCAGCTTTGATTTCATCCTCATCCATGACCCGTCTTTATCGACCCGACCAATCAAAAACTTTTTTAGCCCCTCAAAACACCTCATTCCGGTTTATTCTTTATGATGTATTTATTTTGACTTGAAACCTAAAACATTTAGCTTCTTTTTAATAAAATCAGTGGAGCACACAGTGGTTCCACATCTAACTACTTCCACTATTTATAGCAACAAATTAGCTAACTAACAAAACTAACACTGCTAATTACATCTGTATTAATTTAACTACTGAACCCCACATCTATTATTTCTATACTCCCACTCAAGCTGAATGATGTAAACATGTTTTTCATTTCCAACATACTTACTAAGTAGTCGTGTTGTGGATTACATACACTCTAAGTGAAAATGTCTGCCAGTTGTTCCCTTGTGCCAACATGCTGAGTCTTGATCATTCCTTCTTGAAGTTTTTCTCTTACAAAGTGACAGTCAATGATTATATGATTAGTTCTCTCATGAAAAATAGGATAAACTGCAATTTGAATTGCAACTTTAAAATTACAATAAAACTGAATTCGAAGTCCACCTGCAGTTTTTAGTTCCTCAAACAGCCCAACCAACCATTTGATCTCTCAAACAGTAATGGCCATGCTTCTCAATCCTTCCTCAGATGAACTTCTTGATAATATTGCTTGCCTTTTGGATTTCTAGGAAATTAAAGCATCATCAAACTTCATAGTATAACATGTGCCTGACTTTCTTGTTTCCACACATGCACAATGTAAGTAACTTCTGAGTACCACCTGCTGGTATGAACATCGTAAGCCCATGATTCCTTTTAATGTATTTGATTACTCTCATAGTAACATCTAAATGTGATTGCGTAGGATTATGCATGGATTAACTTAGAACTTCTACCACAAAGGCCATATCAGGTCTAGTCATAGTCAAATACAATAATCTTCCCACTACCTAATGAATGCTTGATTTGATTTAGGTTAGGATTTTTTTATTGAATCATCGTGGTTCTATTATGAATATGAGGTTTTAATAAATTCATACGATCTTCAAGTAGTTTGTCATCAAATAATCTTTTCTTGTTGAACACCTTGTCACACTCTACAGAGGTAAGTTTGTGATTAAACTATAGTCGAGTAGATACTTGTTTTCCTCTTGATAGACATGTTTCAGATAGCAACTCAAGGGCTAAATTTCTTTGGCACATATGAATGCCTTTTTCTATTATTGAAAACTATATTCCAAGAACATGCTTCAGCTCCCAGAACATGCATCAGCTCCCCTAGGTATTTCTTCTTAAATCTGTTGTGTAGATCCTTTCTTTCCTCTCAGTAAGATTTAGGTTAATACCAGTAACTAACAGGTCATCTACATATAAAAGCACAATCACCAAAGTTCTCCCTTCATGTATGTGAACAAGGAATAGTCATAGTATGATCGTACAAAAATCCCAGGTCTGTTAATGCTTCTGTCAACTTTAAGTTTCACTGCCTCGGGGCTTGTGTAAGTCCATTCAAGGACTTATTCAGCTTGCACACCATCTAATACCCCCTGGCTTAAAAAGTTATGTGGAATCTGCATATAGAATTCTTCACCCTGATCACCTGTCACGACCAAAAATCTATTAGAGGCTGTGATGGCGGCTAGCACCGCCGTCGGAAAAGCCAACAATAAATGATTAGCTTATGTACTCATTGTAGTACTTTTGAAATCATAGCTTCTTTCAATAAAATAGTAAAAAAATAAAATGTACAGGGTAAATGATTATATTTTTCACCACAACACTAATCAACAACCCATAGCACCGCAAAATCAGGTGTCACAAGTGCATGAGCATCAACTAGGAAATATAGTAAAATACAACATCTCTCTAGAATACAATTTGACAGAAGAGTGTAATAACTCTGATGGAGCCTCTGTGTGCTACTATAACGACCTGCCCGGTCATTTTATGAGTTACCGTTCTGTTTTCCTTATTTTTACTTCTTTATGAGTTATTGAGCTTTATTTAATCATATCATGTTGGGTGGTTCGGGTTTGAAGTAGTTTAGAGTGTTATGAGACACTTAGTCACTTAAGTTGGCCATTTAGTTGGAAAAGCCAACCGGAAGTTCTCTTGTGTGAATACGATCTCGAAATTTTATTTTTATGACTTAGATAGCTTTCTGAGGTGATTTCGGACTTAGGAGCAGGATCAGAATGTATTTTGCAGATCCGTGGTCTATTTAGGCTTTAATTGGAGAAATTGAAATTATAGTGTTTTTCGATCAGTAGCGAAAATTTTGATATCGGGATCGGAATGGAATTTCGGAAGTGGTAGTCGGTTGTGATGTGTATACAACATTTCAGGTCATTCGGACGAGGTTTGATAGAATATTGATCATTTGCAGGATGTGGAAGTATTGGAAACCTTAGGCTTGAATCCGAGGGTGTTTTGATGATTCGATGTCGTTTTAAGTGTTTTGAATATTGGTATAAGTTTGAATAGTGGCATATGACTTGTTCTTACTTTTGGTTGAGGTCCCAGAGGAATCAAGATGATTTTAAATGGTTATCGGGAAGTTGGAAGTTAGAGATTGTAGCTGAAGCTACTGAATTCTTGCCATAGTAGCACCTGCGAGTTAGGGACTGCAGGTGCAAGATTGCAGAAGTGTTAGAGCAGAGGCAGACACAACCATGAACTAGAAGACCAGCGGTCACAGGTTTGGAAGGATGAACGCACCTACGAGACAGCAGGTGTGGTAGGATAGATAGCAAAGAAGGTACCGCAGAAGCATTAGAAGGATCGCAGGTGCGGAATCCATGGGGTGAGAAATTATATAGGCTCCCCTTTATGAAATTTGAGTTTTTTTCTACCATTTTTATTCGGGATTGAAGCGTTTTTGGAGATTTTGAAGAGGAAATCCAAGAGAACTTCGTGGAAGTAAGATTGTTGGAACTAAGACTCATTTATGGTGATATTTTACTGATTATACATGCAATTTATGGAAGTTAGTGGTTACAAATTGGGGGTTTAGGGGTTTGAAATTGGAGAACTTGGTTTAGGGATTTGAGGGGTTGTTTGTGGTTGGATTTTGATGTTCTTGGTATGTATGGACTCGTGCGAATAAGGATTCCATTGACGTGATTTTTATCGAATTTTGAGACGTGGGTCCGAGAATCGGGTTGGACAAATTTCAAATTTTTTATATAATTTGATTATTTTCGCGTGGGCTTCGTTCCCTTAGAATATTGACGTTGTGATTCTGATTTTGGATAGATTCTACGCGAGTTGAGGCCTATTTGAGAGGCAAGGGCGTCGCAGAGTAGTATTTCATTTTGTTTATGGTAAGTAACCATTGTAAATCAAGATCTCAGGGTACGAATCCCTAGAATTTCATGCTATTTTGGTAAATGAGGTGAGACACATGCTAGGTGATGGGTGTTTGGGCGTGCACCCGCAGGGATTGTGACTTGGTCCATCCGATGGCGAATGCATAGCTGCATATTTAGATATACCGTGTATGATATCCCCGTGTTTTAGAAATTGGTTTATTAATTAGGGCTGAATGCCATGCTTGAGGGCCTTTGTGCCGATGTGTTTAGGCCTTTAGGGGTATTTTTACTACCTTCCTTACTCTGTTTGATTTGAAAGCATACCCTCATTCATGTTTTACCTATTTATTATTTAAATCTGGTTTCATCACTCTACTTTTTAATATACTGTTTGGGTTGAGTTTCCTTGATTTTTTCTGATATACCCAAGTGATTGTAAGGTTAATGACTAAGAGAGGTTAAGGATCTAATGATGAGAATTATATATATATATATATATATATATATATATATATATATATATATATATATATATATATCGGGTTGCACGCTGCAGTGATATTACATATAAATTATGGATCGGACTGCATGCCACAACGATATTTATATGGATCGACGCCACAATGATATATATTGGGTCGGGCTGCACGCCGCAGGGAGATGACTCTTGGGTCGTAGGAGCCCGTACGGAGTCTGTACACCCCTAAATGATGTACTCGACTGTTTATTACGGATCGGGCTGGGCGCTGCAAAGGTTAATATTATTATTATTGTTGTTGTTGTTATTATTATTATTATTATTATTATTATTATTATTATTATTATTATTATTACTGACAAGAGCTGAGTCACGAGTACCGATTGACGAGTGCTGAGTGCTGAGTGTGAGTACTAATTGACGAGAGCTGAGTCACGAGTGACTGAGCGTCTTTCATGAGAGGCTATACTTATGAGTGATACCTTGCCCGAGGACCATGTTTATGACATTTTACTACTTTCACTATTCTTTTATACTGAGACACTGTTGAAAAATAGCGAATAAACGTTTTTAAAGGATTTTGAATTTAAACTGGAGTTTTACGAGATAACTGGCTATTAAATTGCAGATTTTGACTTGATATTTCTGTTGATATTTCTTATATGAATTTTAAATGCTCGCCACTACACTCAAACTTTATTTACTTTAGTTACTTATTGAGTTGGAATGCTCCCTACAACTTGTGTGCAGATCCAGGTGCCCGAGCATCAGAGTGAGATCTTTCAGTACTCTCAGAGTCTTATCCAGAGATCGCGAGGTAGTTGCACGTAATTCACAACCCTATTTTTCTCCTTCCTATCTTAGCGCTTGTTGTTTTAGACTTATTTTGTATTTAGATATTATTTTGGTTGTATTTAAAGAATATGACTAGTGACACCAGTTCCGGGATGAGTTTGTGTATTTTTCGTACCGGATTCTGCATATCTCTGTTTAACATATGAAATTTTTGAGACTTAATTGGTTCTTGAAAATATGATTTTATAAAAAGAAATCGATGTGGTAAATACTGGATTGGCTTTCCTTGTACTGTGATAGGCGCCATCACGATCAAGGTATTTGGGGTCATGCAAGTTGGTATCAGATCCTAGGTTACATAAGTCTCACGGGTCATATGCCGGTTTAGTAGAGTCTCGGGATTGGTACGGACATGCCTGTACTTATCCTCAGTAGGCTATAAAACCTTTAGGAAAATCTTCACATTCTTGAAATTCCGGTCGTGCGAATATGTTGATTCTAGTACTGAACTTCTGTTATTATATTCTCTAACATATGGTGAGGACATGCGCTACCGGTTAGGATGGAAGACTACTAGTACCACCAGTTGGGGCCACAAGAGGCCGAGGTTGCGGTTGAGGCCGTGGTAGGGGCAGGGGTGTAGCCCGCACAACAGCTAGGGCAGCACCTGCAAATAAACCAATCAACCCAGTTCAGGATCTGGTCACAGTTGAGGATGCTCCAGCAGCACCAGCTCAGACACCGGCTCTGCCTATTATAGTTACAAGCCATTAGGAGGCCCTAGCCTAGATTCAATCAGTGTGCACTGGCGTAGCTCAGGCGGTCTATGTTACTACAGTCAGAACTACTTCTCAGGCCGGGGAAGGCACTCAGGTTCCCGTTGCTCACATGCTTGGGAAAATTGTGTAGGGACCTCAGGCACTGGGGGAACCTCTAGCCTAGCTGGTTGTACCAGCTCAGGATTATGTGGTGCCAATTATGCCTGGCGACGAGCATCATCAATTGGAGAGGTTTGGTAGACTTCAACCTCCAACGTTTAGTGGTAGAGAAGGTGAGGATGCCAAGGGTTTCTTGGATAAGTGTTAGAGGATTCTTCGTACAGCGGGTATTTTGGAGACCAGTGGAGACGCGTTTACTACTTTTCAGTTTTTTGGAGTTGCCTTTACTTGGTGGGAGGCTTATGAGAGGCGTAGGCTTGTTGATGCAACGCCCTTTACCTGACAGTAGTTCTCAGTTCTTATTTTGGAGAAGTATGTGCCACAATCTCATAGAGAGGAGTTGTGCATGCAGTTTATGTAGTTGCGTCAAGGAGATATGACTGTGGCGTAGTATGAGATAAGGTTCTAGGAGTTAGCTTGTCATGCTGTTTGGTTGGTTCCTATGGATAGAGAGAGGATTAGGAGGTTTGTTGGTGGAATCACATATCAACTTCGGATTCTCATGACTAGGGTGAGGGTGTCAGGTGCTACGTTTGAGGAGGTTGTTGATATTGCTCGTGTGATTGAGTCAGTTCATCGCCAGGAGCGAGAAAAGAGGGAGGCCAAGAGGCCTTGGGATATGGTAGTTTTGGTGGTGCTCCTTCGAGTGGTCAATTTCAGTATGGTAAAGGCCGTCCATTCAGACATACTCAATCAGCTTGCCCAGTTCATCGCGGGGCATCATCGGGTCATGGTTCTCACAGCTCATATCAGGGACATTCATCAGTCAATGGCTTACCAGACTAGAGTTCCTCACGTGGTGCATCAGCTCATGATTCTTCTATGCCAGGTCCTTGTACTGGTCAGCCTGGTTCTAAGGGTTCCCTTTAGTCCCCGTTCCCCGCACCAAGGAGTTGTTATGAGTGTGGAGAATTTGGACATATGAGGAGGCAATTTCCTCGTCTTCTTGAGTGTCCCTCTAAGCAGAGGGGTTAGCCCTCGACTTCATCTCCAGTTACTTCACCACTCGCTAATGTAGCTAGGGGTGAGGGTCAGTCAGCTAGGGGCCACCATTTAGGAGGAGGTCGATTAGGTGGTAGTCAGGTATGTTTCAATGCGCTCCCAGCCAAACTAGATGCTAATTCTTCAGATGCTCTGATTACAAGTATTGTCTCAGTCTGCCACGGAGATACCTCTGTATTATTTGATCTTGATTCAACTTTTTCATGTGTGATCATATTATTCTTGTTATTTAGATACGCCCCATGAGTCGCTTGTTTCATCAGTTCGTGTATCTGTTCTGGTAGGCGATACCATAGTTGTATACCATGTATACCGATCGTGTGTGGTGACTGTTGAGGGTCTGGAGATCCGAGTGGACCTTGTGTTGCTTTGTATGGTGGACTTTTAGTGATATTGGGCATGGATCGGCTATCTCCATGTTGTGCTATATTCGACTATCATGCTAAGATGGCTATGCCGGGTGTGCTACAGATTGGGTGGTGAGGTTCGACTGATTTTGTTCCAAGTAGGTTGATTTCATTCTTAAAGGCCCAACGGATGGTTGGGAAGGGTTGTCTTTCATACTTAGCCATTGTGAGGGATGTCAATGCAGAGACTCCTAGTATTGATTCTGTTCCGGTAGTGAGGGAACGATGTGTTTCCTGCAGACCTCCCGGTCATGCCATCGGACAATGATATTGATTTTTGTATTGATTTAATGAAGGGAACTTAGCCCAATTCTATTCCACCATATCAGATGGCGCTGACCGAGTTGAAAGATTTGAAGGAGCAGTTTTAGGAACTCCTTGATAAGGGGTTTATTCGGCCTAGTATGTCGCGGTGGGGTGTGCCTGTTCTATTTGTGAAGAAAATGATGTCATGATAAAGATGTGCATTGATTACAGACAGTTGAAAAAAGTTACAAACAAGAACAAGTATCCTTTTCCTCACATTGATGATTTATTTGACCAACTTCAGTGAGCGAGAGTGTTCTCCGAGATTGATCTTCGTTCAAGGTATCACCAGTTGAAGATCAGGGACTCAGATATTCTTAAGACAACTTTTAGGACCCGATATGGTCATTATGAGTTCCTTGTGATGTCTTTTGGCCTCACCAATTCCCCAACAACGTTCATGTATTTGATGAACAGCGTGTTTTCTTCTTATCTCGACTCGTTCGTGATTGTTTTTATTGATGATATTCTAGTGCACTCGCATAGTTAGGAGGAGCACGCGGAGCATTTGAGAGTTGTGTTGCAGATATTAAGGGAGGAGAAGCTTTATGCAAATTCCCCAAGTGTGAGTTTTGGCTCAGTTAAGTGGCTTTCTTGGGGCACGTGGTGTCCACTAAGAGTATTTAGGTTGATCCGAAGAAGATAGAGGCGGTTCAGAGTTGGCACAGACCGTCCTCAGCCATATATATTTGCAACTTACTTGGTTTGGCAGCCTATTACTGCTGGTTTGTTAAGGGATTTTCATCTATTGCATCATCCTTAATCCAATTGACTTAATATGCTGCTTTATTCAGGTGGCCGAATGAGTGTGAGGCGAGCTTTCAAAAGCTTAATGCCAGTCCCCAAAAATTGAGTAACGCAACCGGTGCTCAACCAAGTAAATCCAACTGAGCAAGCCTATTATATTTCATTCTACCCGAACTAATTCATTCATAAATAGGAGATGAACTCGATTAATCATAGCTTGTAAATATTTCATTAACAACTTTCATTTTATTTCCATTAGCAATTTCAACCATAGTGTCCATAATATTGCAATTTTTATAGTTATGATGAAGAAATACATATTTTCCAAATACCAATACTTCTAATTTAATTCCAATACCTGACACAACTCACAACATGTCTATGGAGCCTCTAAATACAACTGAAGAGAAATATAAAAATGTCAGCAACAAGGCTCCGGCTTTACCTCAATATACAAGTACACGATGAACAGATGATACAAGACCCCGAAATGAAGTGGGGTTCACCAAGTCGGCTGAAAAGAGGAAGCGCCCCTAGCTGTGACCAACACTGGAACCACCTACATCTATTCAAAGATGTAGCGCCCTCATCAAAAAGGGTCATTAGGGCCGTCGAATAGCACTAGTATGTATAACTAAACACCATCTCATTAGAAATAACTATCATACAAGAACAAAGAAATCGTAAACTCCATCTCAATAGAAAGAACTATCATACAAGAACAAAGAGATCATAAAGATTCAACAAAAGCTTTAAACAATCACCACATAATTAAATAAAAGGAATCACATAGCTTTCACATAATTTCCATAGCTTTAGGTTGGGACATTTCATATTGTTGCACCATCATTCTCAATACCACCGCCTTCTTGCGCGGAGTCCAATCTATGCCCGATTGGATAAGCCATATCATTTGAGACATATACCTCAAATACAATTTCATTATCACTTTCTAGATTTAAAATCACAATACCACCATGTGTCTAGCATCACGTCCAATGATGGCCTGATAGGGTAAGACGTCTTACCAAGACGTTACCCTTTTCCATAAATCATCTCACTTCAATTTTTTGGTTTCACATATATTAGTTTATCGGCACTTGGGGCCACAATTATTACATCATACTTGGCACTAGGCAACATTTCATAATTTGATCTTTTCCCCCCACATTTAACATCAATATCAATTTCGACAGCAAGCCATTCAATCCAAGATGTCAAGTTCATATGAGAGGAATCATGAATCATAGGCATATACAGTAATTCAGAAATCATACACCGCAATTTATTTAGCACGGAACTTTAATCACAAAGGATTCTTCCAAAAGGGGCCGGGGGGGGGGGGGGGTGACACACCAAACCACAATAGAAGTACACATCAAAGGCATAAACAATCAATTACACCAATTATTCTTGAATTACTCTTTTCCAATAATGACAACATACAATTTCAACATCGAAGTATGCAACAACTCAATTCACATTAGATGTACGTATAAGGAAAAACATAATCTCGAGCAACCACTTATGGGCATATATCGTGTACAAAGCCTTTATGGCACTTTATTATTGAAGTCATTTATAGAAAGTAGAGTCAAGGCTCATTTCATAATCTTTTTCATATTTTCTCATGTCATAGAAATTACCAGGCACAATTATCATTCAAGTTCTTGTCACTTTGGCCACACTCTATATTCCAAATTCATTTGATTTATTTCAAACATCTTTATACGTTGAGGATTTCACATTGTTGGCATAACAATCTCAATTTAAACTTGACTTGAAATCTAGGTATTTTATCACATAGTTCACATTCTTCACATATCCTCAATTTACAAAGAATAACATATTGAACACATTGATATACACCTTTCACATGTATCTTGTAACACCAATTCCTTTGAAATAATATGGTTTAAGTCAATCAATGCTTGACTTACAATAGTTGCATGGACAACATGGGAGCTCAATTTCTAGGAAGAGGGGGTTTTAGTCATACATACCCTGTTTAAGCTTTTCCTAAGTTACTATAATCCACCAACATCTTTATCGGTAATAATCTATAAGGAGAAAGCGAAAATAACTTAATGATTTAGAAATATTTCCCATGGTGTAACTCTCTTAGAATTTCATCAAATACCTAATCATGTGAAATAGACTACAAGGTTCTACAACGGAAGTTCCTTCTTCCCTTATCCAATTTCATCAAGAACTAACCAAAATAGTTCATTAGTCGCACATACTATAGCTTAGTATCACATGCATGGCCTATTTCTAACCCCACAATATATTTTTGTACTCAACATCTCATATATGAAATATTAGGAATAGGACTTACTCGGAAGATATTGAGCTAGAGATTAGCATGCTTGATTCTTGAGGGTTTGTGCAAGATTGATGATTAGGTGGCTAGGTTCACTCTTTCTCTCTATAAAATACTCTCACCTCTCTCTGGATTTAGTGTAAGATAGTCCTAAATAAAGACCAAAGCTTATTTATCAAAATGGATTCAGATATGAAATTTTGCAAAAATGACCCCTGAAGTAAAATATGTGGTGCAATTATCCTATAGCTTAATCGAAATGTAGGCAGTATTCTTGAAGCATAATCATTATGCGATAGCATAATGGACGACATAATAGATTATGCTACAGCATAATCAACATGTGACAACATGATATTTTGTCCGACCGTGCTTCATTATGCGACTCATATGCGGTCCGTATGGTCGTGTTGCAATAACAAATCCAGCCTTTGATAATATGATCATAACTTTATGTAGCAATGTCCAAATGATGATTGGTTTGAAGTGCTAGAAACTAGAAGTGAAGACCTTTCATTTGATAGATTTTTCCTTGCAAAAGCCTTATATATATATTTAGATATGCTCGTTCAAAGTACGGACTTGTGCGTACAAATTTGGTATTTTAGCCTATTATAAAATTTTATAATTTCACTTCGACTTAGGCATCCCATTAGACCCCATATTACACATTATAAGAATTAATACTTATTTACCAAATCCAATTGATGCCCCTTATGTTAATAGCACATAAAATATTGTAATTATCCTACCTGTCACCAAAACATCCTAAACTACTTAGCAAAATTTCTTGGGCCTTACATCCCCCCTCTCTTAGGATCATTCGTTCTCGAATAAGGTGTATAGTCCGCCCCAAACTCTTACATTAATATATTTCTTTTCTCACCTACCTGAAGTCCCTAAATTTTGACTAATTTCTAAATTTTTCAGAATTTTCGGCAGAGTCTCCTTTGTCATTTGCCCTATCCACCTGTTAGAGAATCACCAAAATAATTATAGTAATACATCCATAACGAGAAAAATCACCACTATATATATGTAAACAATACTAATCTCACCACTACAAGAACTACATTATCATAAAGATATCTGGACATGAACTGCACATTTGTCAATGATAATGCCTAGAAGGTACCTTTCAAGTCAAAACCTATTAATATACAATCAAGAGAAAATACTTATTTAGACAACACTCTCGACCTTCAATGTGGCCTCTTATAGATACATGCTTTGACATAACTCATTCACGGAAACAACCCCAACCTCCAAACTCAATTAAAAAGGATGACAGCTAGATACCTCACATAAGCTAATTATCCATTAACTTCACCTTTAATAATTTCCACCGGAATGATACACAAAGGATATCCAATTACCTTATTTGACATAGATACGTGAAAACACAAAATATATGGGGAACAACTATAGGAAAACTTCGTACTCCTAGTGCGGCCTAATGTAAAATACACTTATGCAACCTTCACTATCAAATCACGTATTTTCAGGGGAAGATATTGAGAATAACATGTTGACCCTCCTAATTTCAAAATCTCTATGCGAAAACCCACGCTAAACCTTTGATGACCCTCAACAATTACTCTAATATTTTCTACCATAAACTAACCATATAATTACCTATCGAATATTTGTGATAACACGGGGATGCTTCCTCTTTGACATGTTTGAACCTTCAATAACCAATAGATTTAATTAATGAGGAACGACAAAATTCAAAATCAGGCTGAAATTATTCAGGAATCTATTAATATGATAAGCAGAGTATTTCATGAGGTTATATGATACTAGACACGGAGATTACTACTAACAATACTTGCATGGTTAATCATTATGACGACATCAATTATTAGACATGTGAGGCGTATGGGTAACTAGTACATCGGCAATAGGATTCATTAAGGAGGAATATTCAAGAATGTGACCCAGCCAGCTCCTGGATTGTAGGGAAAATCTATTTATCATGAATGAGAATACTCAAGCACCTTGAATGCGATATAGGTTTCCAAAACACATGAAGTTGACTTACACTCCTTTCATTAACTGACACAAGGAATCTATGCCACAAGCCCACGAGGATTAAAAGAAGTTGAACACTAATGAGATTATCATTTTTCAAACAACTTAATCCTTCGTGATAATTGATCCTATATGAGATAATTAAAAATACGGCAACTTGTCTTCCAAATCAACATGCTCATGATATGTGCAAAATTCTAATGGCATCTAATCTCAACCCTTCACAAGTGAAACCACATTGCTAGGACATATTAATATTGGGACGAAATCATGTATTGGTTAGAGGGGTTCTAATGGTTAACAGGATGATCATGAGAAAGACAAATAACACTCCTATCCATCATGGAGGCGGAATAGCAAGGGTAGCAATACTCCCTGCACATGACAATGGAATAGTCAATGATTCTAGAAGTCGAGTGTGTAAAGACAACCGAACCCAATGAGATAGTATAAATTTATTATGGAAGGTTTGCAGATGATCATGATGAGTTCTCCCTGGAGTTTGACTTGAGAAATACCCAGATGTTAATGAAAGACTTGAAACATGAGAAGCGGGCGTTGTGCTATGATAACTCCCAAAGGTGCGTTTGGCGTTGAAGGAGAGCCTATTAAGGGTTCTTATGGGAAAGGAAGTGCTATAGTGACACCTAAAAGGATAAATTCTCTCATGGTTATCGAACAAGTGTTGGAAAACTAGCACAATAAATTCACTGACTAAGGAACACAGTAAACGCATGTTGTGGAGGAATAAAGAGAAAATAATCATTTGTTATGAGCTAGAAATTCAACTACAATGCAAGACCACATCATGAGAGATCACAATACTAGGAAGAAAGTGAGCTACTTGCTACAGGATGTCCCAAGTGGACACAAAAGTTATACTAAGATAGTGACACAAAATCTTCCTATGACGAATGTGTGAGGATCTCAATTTTCAGAGAGACTTTATGCACATGGTGACCATTTCGATTGACATGCACTCATATTATAGGTTCTAAGTCCAAGGTATGCTCTTATATTACTAGACATTGAGAAGGCTTCATTATGATACTCGCAAGAGAATAGAATTAGTGTTCAAACCATAGAAGCCACATACACCAGTGAGAAAAAGAGGGACTCGAGAAGGATCGCAATATTGGGATGCTTTACGTGGAACTTGACACCACATAGGTAAACTTTACGACGATGCATGCATAGGTAAAAACGAGAAGATGTTGTCCAATTAAATAAAAAAGATTTTGTAAGAAATTCATCGGATATAGTCCCTTGTTGAGAACTTAGGAAAGAAAGTGAAAAGTATTAATCCTAGAGTTATAACTCCATTCAAGGACATATTTATAGAACATAATTCCACAAGAGGATGTAAATAAAAGAATTTGTGATAGAGTGGATTCACAAATAATATGTCTCTTTCAAGGAGTAGGTACACACAAGTTTTTGTGAGTCACATCATATTAAGACCATGTTGATGAGGGTTCTTCAATTTGGATGTAGATATACAACAAGTAGAAATTTTGTGTTGTTCATATTGATGTACTAAGGAGTGACTTACTTGGTGACTTTAGGTTGACAAGGCAATAGTTTAATCGATACCCCTCAACTCCACATCCTTAACGTACGTAAGTGATACTGATATACTACATGATCTTGTGGCGTAGAGACATGTCATCGACCCAATTTCCATACCCGGTCATGCTGACACACATCGTTAAGACAAGGCCAGCCAACTAACCCCGAATCCTTTCTTTAATAATTTTTAAACATAAATTAATAGAGGGTACAACTTAATGGCATTAAAAAACTATTAGTTACAACCCAACACAACTTGAGTGGGGCGTCACAAGTCCCAGATTCTAAAGAATACTGGACACCACTACACGGCCAACAATATATGTAAAATAAAATCTTGAGTTCAAAAGATGAAGTCCGGTGCCGCGAATGCTGGCGGTCACCTTGTTCGGCTACAATGGTATTACCTTCAATCTGCTAATAACCCGCTACTGGGGAACAATACCTGCAACTGTATGCAAGGTGCATAGAGTAAAGTGAGTACTCCAACCCAGTGAGTAATAGGATTAAATAATAACTGAACGGTAAGAAAACACGAAATGCACTCCATCATGCTATATAGTGCAGTGCAAATCTTTGAGAAAAACTGTAAAACCTTGAAAATATCCCTTAAAAAATATCTAGTTCAGTTTAACCTTCTTTTAAAAATATCCTTTTCTCCACAGCCAAGCAAATGAATTCATAATTAGATTGTGCAAGTCCGCACAAAAGTCGGCCCCTCGTGCAGAGCACTCGATTAACAAATAACACCAGGGTATCTGGTAACAGTGCAAGAAATAGCATGGATGCCAATGATATGAGAGTGCTGAACTTCATAACACGTAGTACAAATAGGAACAAATGCATGAATGCCATACAATGCACATGATCGCTGCGGCGTATAGCACAATCCATGCACAGTGCAGAAATGCACATAAGCCATTTGGGAAATATTTAAATAAGAGTTCTCAGCTCAAAAATGTCAGTAAAAATTCATTTAAGTTATCAAATCTTAGAAAGATGGCTGAGTTTACAAAATAGTATTTTATACCTTGGACCGAGATCAAATAATAGGCAGAGTAATGCAAAAATAGTGATATCAATCCCTAAAAGATTCAAATAATCGGCACGAATACCAACACATGGCAATCATCCCAAATCTTGATAATATCAAGTAGTTTCAGTCAAATACGCAGTAAAATCAACAATCGGGACGGACAAATGTCACAATCACCAACGGTGCTCTACCCCACGTCCTTATCCGGCGTGCAAGTCACCTCAATACATCCCTATAATGTGCAAATCTGGGGTTTTAAACCCTCAGGATATCATTTACAAGTATTACTCACCTCGAACAAGTGAAATCTCTAGCTCGCGATGCCTTTACCCCTAAATCTGGCCTCTACATGCATCGAATCTAACCAAAATCAGAGCGAATGAATTACAATATGCCAAGGGAACAACACCCAATCGAAAACAACCGAGAAAAATCATAATTGTCGAAACTAGCAAAAACCCGAGCCCTGGGCCCGCTTTTCAAAAAATTGTGAAACTTGCCTTACCGGATTCCTCAGCCCGCCACGAGTCCATACATACCAATAACTCCTAAATTCGAGCTCAAATGACCTATCAAATCCCAATTTAACTTCTCAAAATCCCAAGCACAAATCCATCCCATTTTAGGCTTAATTCCATGAATTTCTAGGTAGATTTCTCAATAAAAACTAGTTTTAGGTTCAAGAATCTTACTTCCAACGATTCCTCATCGAATCCCTCTTCAATATCGCTTCAATGCTCGCTCAAAAATAGAGGAAAATACATAACCGTTGCGGATGAAATGTTTCAATAAAACCCTTTATGACCAGCCCAAGTTCCGCTTCTACGGTTCTAGTACCGTCTCTGCAGTTCTCGCTCCAGCGTCCAAGCCACAGCATCTGCGATTTTAACTAAACTCCCCATGAACGTTTATGCGACAAGGGTCCCTCTTTTGCGGATCGCCCATATTCGCTTCTGCGGCTTGATTTCCGCTCCTGCGGACCAAGTTCTGCTTCTGTGGAATTCTCAGCTCATACCAAAATTGCTTCTGCGCTCCCTTACCCGCTTCTGCGGTCCATTTCTGTAGAAGCGGAAATACCAAATGACAAAATACAGAACTGAAACAAACTTTGAAAACTCTCATTTAAACACCTGATCTCACCCCGAGGCCTCCGGGACCTCAACCAAAAGCACATACATGTTCTATTACCTTATTCAAACTTGCTCGACCCATCAAAACAATATCTTTAACATCAAAATCCTCAAATTTCATCAAATCAAAGCCTAAGTTTCTTAAAAACTTCCGAATTGCACATTCGATCAAAAACTCGATCTAAACACCTCCGGATTACCTGAAACTTTGCACGCATATCCAAAATAACCTAAAGAAGCTATTGAAACTCTCGAAATTCCATTCTGACCCTCGGATAAAAATCTCACGTATTCACCGAAATTCGCCAAAATACTAATTTCGCCAATTCAAGCCTAATTCTGCACCGAACCTCTAAAATCAATTTCGATCGCACTCCTGAGTCATAAATCATCTCGCCAAAGCTAACTGAATAACAGAAAACTCAATAGTCAATCTTCGATTGACTTTTCCAGCTTAAGCTTTCCCGAAAGAGACCAAGTGTCTCATTTCTTATCAAAACCAGTTCAAATAAACCCTAATACACCACATGCCGATAACAAAATACGAAGAAGCATAAAATGAGAAAAATAGAGCGGTAACTCAAAAGACGATGGGTCGGGTTATTACAAGACATTAATAGGAACAAGGGTACTCCCCTTTGCAACAAGTTCAACAAATGCATTCATGACCCGATACATTCTTCTAAGAAACTCTTGGACAATCTCCCTTAGATTTAATGGTAAGTTTATCCCCTCTTTATTGCCTTAAACTCATGGATTATGGTATCAAGATTACTCATCTTGGGAATAAAGCATAGCCAGAAATTAGCTCCCTATCTTGAGCTCTACTGCACGATCTGGAGTATCAAAAAAGGGTGAAATTCCTAAATGTCCAAATAGCCTTCAACTAATAACTGTGGTGTACAACACACCGATAAGAAGGACTCTACTAGACATGGCTCCGAGACATACTAGGACACTTTAAAAATTTAGGCTCTGATAGAAAGTTTGTCACGCCACAAAAATCGAGGAGCGCCACCGGTGCTCAACCGAGTAAACATGACTGAGTAAATTTTTTAGGTTTCATTATACCCAAATTAATTCATGAGTAAAGAGGAGGTAAACTCCATTACTCATATATTGTAAATATTTCATTAGCAACTTCCGTTTTATCTCCGTTAGCAGTTTTAACCATAATGAAAATAATATTATTGTTTTTTATAGTTATGATGATTAAAATACATTTGCCAAATACCAATGCTTCTAATTTTATTCCAATACCCGACACCACATACAACCTATCTCCGGAGCCACTAAATACAACTAAAGAGAAATATGAAAATGGCGGTGACAAGTCTCTTGCTATACCTCAACATACAAGTACATGATGAACATATGATATAGGGCCCCGTAATGAAGTGGGGCTCACCAAGTCAGTTGAAAAGAGGATGCGTCACTAGCTACGACAAAAATTGCCTGCTATAGAACCACCAACATCCATTCAAAAATGCAGCGCCCTCGGCAAAAAGGACGTCAGTGCTGTCGAATAACGCTAGTATGTATAACTAAAGACCATCTCATTAGAAAGAACTACCATTAAAGAACAAAGAAATCATAAACACCAGCTCAATAGAAAGAACTATCATACAAGAACAAAGAAATCATAAAGATTCAACAACATCTTCAAACAATCACCACATTATCAAATAAAAGGATTCACATTGCTTTCACATAATTTCCATATCTTTAGATTGGGACATTTCATACAATTGCAAAATCATATACAATTCCATCGCCATCTTGCACAGAGTCCGATCCAGGCCCGATCGGCTAAGCCGTCTCAGTTGAGGTGTATACCTCAATCACGATTTTATTATCACTTTCTGGATTCAATATCAATCACAATAACACCATGTGTGTAGCATGGTGTTTGATTATGGACCGATCGGCTAAGCTGTCTTACCAAGACGTTACCCTTTTCCATTAATCATCTCACTTCAATTTTTTTGTTTCACAGATATTAGTTCATCGGCACTTGGGGCCACAATTATGGCACTAGACCACATATCATAATTAGAGCTCTTTCCCCCCATATTTCACATCATTATCAATTTCAACAACAACCCATTCAATCCAAGATGTCAAGTACACATGAGAGGAATCTTGAATCATGGGCATATAAAATATTTTAGAAATCATACACCTCAAGTTCATTAGCAATGGAACTTTAAACACAAAAGTTATTCCAAGAAGGAATGGACATACCAAACCACAATATAAATACACATCAAAGGCATAAACAAGAAATTACACCAATTATTCTTGAATAGCTCTTTTCCAATCACGACAATATACAATTCAACATCAAAGTATGTAACAACTCGGATCATATTGGATATACTTATAAGGAAAAACACTATCTCGAACAACCATTTATGGGCATAAATTGTGTAAAAAGCCATTAGGGAACTTGATTATTGAAGTCATTTATGGAAAGTAGAGTCAAGGCTCATTTCAAAATTTGTTTCATATTTTCTCATGTCATAGACATCACCATGTACAATTACAATTCAAGTTCTCGGCACGGTTGCCACACTCTATTTCCCAAATTTATTTGACTTATTTAAAACATATTTATACATAGAGCATTTCACATAGTTTGGCATAACAATCTCAATTTAAACTTGGCTTAAAATCTAGGCATTTTAGCACATAGTTCACATTCTTCACATATCCTCAATTTACCAAGAATAGCTATTGAACACATTGAGATACACCTTTCGCATATATCTTGCAACACAAATTCCATTGAAATAACAAGTACTAGGTCATTTTGGACTTACAATATTTGCATGGACACCATGGAAGCTTGATTTCTAAGAAGAGGGTTTAGCCATGCATACCTTGCTTAAGCTTTTCTTAAGTTACTACAATGTATCAACATCTCTAGTGGTAATAATCTATAAGGAGAAAAAAACATCATTTAATGACTTAGAAATATTTTCCATGGTTTATGTCTCTTAGGAACATCAACACCTAATCATGTGAAATAGACTACAAAGTTCTACTATGAAAATTCCTTCTTCCCTTATCCATTTTCATCAAGAACTACCCAAAATTTTTCATTAATCCCACATACTGTTGCTTAGTCTCACATGCATGACCTATTTATAACCCCACAATATATTTTTAAACTCCTAATCTCATATATGAAATATGAGAAGTATGACTTACCCGGAAGATAGTGAGCTATAGATTATCATGCTTGATTCTTGAGGGTTTGTGCAAGATTTATGATTAGGAGGCTACGTTCCCTATTTCTCTCTCTAAAATGCTCTTACCTCTCTATGGATTTAGTGTAAAATAGTCCCAAATAGACCTCCAAAACTTATTTATCAAAGTGGGTTCGCATATGAAAATTTCGAAAAATGACCCCCGAAGTCAAATATATGGTGCAATTATGCTATAGCATAATCGAAATGTGGGTAGCATTATTGCAGCATAATCGATTATGATATAGTATAATTAACATGTGACAACATAATGTTTTTCCCGACACTGCTTCATCATGCGAAGGACATATGGTTCACATGGTTGTTTTTCCATCGCAAATTTGGTCGCAAATCTAGCCTTTGGTAATTTGATCATAACTTTGTGTAGGAATGGCCAAATGACAAGCAGTTTGAAGATTTAGAAACTAGATTTGACGTCCTTTCATTTGATAGGTCGTTCACTGCATAAAATCTTATATATATTTAGATATGCTCGTCTAATGTGTAGACTTGTGCAAACTCATTTGGAATTTTAGCCTATTATAAAATTTTCCAATTTGACATAGACTTAGGCCTCCAATTGAGCCCCACATTACACATTATAAGACTTATACACTTTTTTACCAAATCCACTTGATCCCCCTCATGTTAATAGAACAAAAAATAATATAATTACCCTACCTGACACAACAAAATCCTAAATTACTTAGCAAAATTTCCTGGGGCATTACAATCAATACTGCCTTGACCACAACTCTAGTGTTCGTTTTGCCATCCACTTCAGGTTCATATAAGTTGTATTGTTATTCTTCGAGAGTTTGTATTGGGTTTGTGTTGATATATGAGGGTAGAGTTATTGCATATGATTCTTGTCAGTTAAAGCCCCATTGCTCAAGCATAAAGAGCTCAATTTGAGGTAGTGATGATGGTTGGAGCTGCTAAAGGATTATGATATTACTATCTTGTCCTATCCAAGGAAGGCTAATATAGTGGCCGAGGCTTTGAGTAGGAAGGCCCTGATTATGGGGAGTTTGGCGTATATTCATGTTGGGGAGAGACTAATTGCAGTTTATTTTCGGGCCATGGCTAATCAGTTTTTGTGGTAGGATATTTTGGAGCCCAGTCGGGTCTTAACTTGTATGATCTTTTGGTCTTTCTTATTTGATTGCATCAGAGAGCGCCAATATGATGATCCTCATGTTCTTGTCCTTATGGATAGAGTTCGGCACAACGATGCCAGAGATTTGACTATTGATTATAATGGGGTATCGAGGAAGCATGACCATATATGTGCGCCCAGTGTGGATGGGCTTCGAGAGTTGATCTTAGAGGAGGCCCATACCTTGCGGTATTCCATTTATCTGGATGCTACGAAGATGTATCAGGATTTGAGATAACATTATTGGTAGAGGAGAATGAAGAACGATATTGTGAGATTTGTAGCTTGGTGTTTCAACTGTTAGTAGGTGAAATATGAACATCAGAAACTGGGTGGCTTGCTTTAGAAGATGAATAGAGCTCCCACGGACTTTGAAGAAGTTAGATTCTATTTGGGTGATTGTGGATCGGCTGACCAAGTCTGCGCACTTGATTCCCGTATGTACTACATATTCTTTAATGCGACTGGGAGAGATCTATATCCAACAGATTGTTCGTTTGCATGGTGTTCCAATTTCTATAATTTCAGATAGGGGTACTCAGTTTACTTTATAGTTTTGGAGGGTCATGTAGCAATAGTAGGGTATTCAAGTTGAGTTGAGCACAACGTGTCACCCTCAGATGGACGAGCAGTCCGAGTGCACTATTTAGATATTGAAAGACAAGTTGCGTGCTTGTGTCACTGATTTTGCAGGGTCATGGGATCAGTTTCTATCGCTCACAGATTTTTCTAATACCAATAATTATAAGTCGAGTATTCAAATGGCTCCATATGAGGCTTTATATGGGAGACGGCGTGGAACTCCAGTTGGTTAGTTCGAGCCAGGTGAGGCTAGGCTTTTAGGTCCAGAC
Organism: Nicotiana benthamiana; assembly: GCA_034376525.1. Taxonomy (NCBI): domain Eukaryota; kingdom Viridiplantae; phylum Streptophyta; class Magnoliopsida; order Solanales; family Solanaceae; genus Nicotiana; species Nicotiana benthamiana. Next base: position 34,519,641 of record CM067337.1, read on the forward strand.
TTGGTGTAGGATGCTTTGGACAAGGTGAAGATGATTCTGGAACGGCTTCATACAACACAATTGAGAAAGAAGAGTTATGTCGACAAGAACGTTCGTGATATGTCTTACATGGTTGGGGAGAAATTCTACTGAAGGTTTCGCCCATGAATTGTGTTATGATATTTGGGAAGAAGAAAATTGAGTCCTGGGTTCATTGGGCCTTTAAGGTGCTTCAGAGGATTAAGGAGGTGTCTTATGAGCTTGCTTTGCCACCCAGGTTGTCGAGTGTCTATTTGGTATTTCATGTTTCTATGCTCCAGAGGTTTTTTGGCAATCCGTCTCATGTTTTTGACTTCAGCGTGGTCCCTTTAGAGAGTGATT